>OX453034.1:9783134-10983134 GCA_949699805.1 Tromatobia lineatoria
AAAATGTTTGAAAAAAAGTTATCACGTACTCAAATTTGGTTTAAAAATAATTAAAAAAAAAATCATGATTGTTATTTTGAGTCAGAAGAATCATTAAAAAAATTATGAAACAATTCCGCGAGGTCGAAGGTCACGGCCTGGTCGATTTGATATGGAATGCCCCATAGGCTTTTCATCAGTGGTTTCCTGGAAAGCCACTTTACACTCCCATGGAGTGTAAATGGATAATTGAAAGAATTTTTTCCGGTATATCGAAAAATGTATGTAAAATATACTCGAAAGTATATAGAAGATATTAACGATATACTCGAAAGTATATAGAAGATATTAACGATATATTTTGAAGTATATACCAAATATATACGAAATAAATTTTCAAGTATACAAAAAATACTCAACTTTTTGTCAAAAAGCATACTTCCGAAGTGTTGGTAAGTTATATGTAAGCTATACTCATTAGGGTGGTCGTTAATTTCGATGTTGAACGATTTAGTCCGAGACGCGCCTTCATTTTGTTCGAAATTCAAAACAATCTGGTTGTAATTTGAGATCTCTATCTCAATGGGAAAACGTGCCTGTAAGCGCAAACATTCTCCCCTTTGAATAACATGCGAGTTTTGACACAATTACTTTGAATTTTTTCCTCCGAGCCTCACAAAAGCGGGAACAATCCAAATACTGCACGAATTGTACGTCAAGTAGTTGTACTTTGTACACAAATTTTTATGACCATTTTATCATTATATTCAACATACTTGAGCCACTGAAGTCATTAAAGGCGGCAAGAGCCTTTTTTTACAATTGACTTCGAGCTCTTTTCATTCGGTTACTTAACGTGCAAAATAATTCGAAACGGCTTAAAATCATGTCTTAAGGGTTGCTCTTTTCAATAATGCCTATAAAAAATTTCGGAAAAAATTTTTTGATCACAACAAAATGGTTTTTTTAATAAGTAATATGATTTGTTAAACAGTTTTTTTTTTCACGCGAAGTGGCTTTTCAGGACCTTTTAGCTTTGCTATAGATGTTAAAACCATTTAGATCGTGTTCTTAATGTCTGAACTTTAAAAACAGACCAGAGAAAAAAAAATTTTCCTTCCGGATAATTCAAGATAGCGCCCAGAGTTCAGCATTTCCTTTGTCGAAATTTATGAATTTTCGACTCGAGCACTGTACAATTTTAGAAATAATATCTATGAACAAAAAGTGCTTAGAATCAGCCATTTAATATTACTGAATTTTTCAGAATTCTTTAAAGCAGTAGTAGAAGTAGTAATAGAAATTTATTGGTTTGTATACAGAGGTTTTACAAATATGTATTCTATTTACGCCATATGTATTACATATGTATTCTATTTACAACGCCAATGGGCCATCGACCCATGATAACTATTGTTGTGGTGCATATTGTTATTCTTGTTGAATATGATGTGATCCGATTACATTATTCACTATTGAAGCTGCCAGCGGCTAAATTTTCAAGGATTTGTTGAATCGTGTGAGTTGGGTATTTTGGTTTGTGGGTAGTCTGGACTGGTCTTATAAATAAATCGTTAATATTTTCTAACTGTTGGGAGGCGAAATGAGACGTTAGATGATTGATCCTTATTTCTATTGGTGTGATTCCTGTGAACTCGTATAAAAGTGTGTTTCTTGGGTTATGCAGCGGGTTGTTTGGGTGGCGAATTCGCGTAAGTCGTCTTATTGCGCTTGTTTCCGTTGTTTTTATTTTTTTCACCGCATTTTCCTTGCAATTGAGGAATATTGGGTGGCCGTACTCTATTATTGGTCTACATATTGCTTTATATATTTTTGTCAAGTGTTGAATATGGATATTACGATTTTTGAAAGATATGTTCCTAAAATGCGCTGCTCTCGTTAATGTTTTGTTTTTACATTATTGCAAATGATAGTTAAAGTTTAGTTTGTGGTCTATGTGAATTCCCAGGTATTTTGCGCGTTGATGCCCTTCTATTTCGATGTTGCACATATGTATTTTCGGAGATCGTGGATTAAGCTTATGGTTAAAAATGATTAATTGAGATTTTTGGGGATTGGGTTTAAGGCACCATTTGTTGAACCAGGTAGTTACATTGTCAATTGAGATCTGGAGTGTTTCAATACATCGCCTAAGCGTGCTTTCGTGGGATATGAGCACTGTGTCGTCGGCGTATTGTAAGGTGTATTGCTTTATGTCTATCTGTTCTTTATTGATGCGATGGTAGTTATATATATCGTGACAGTAAATTTTGTATAGAAGAGGGGACAGAGGGGAGCCCTGCGGGACCCCTTGTTCTGGTGTGAAGGGGCAAGATACAGCATAATCTATTCTGATTGTGAGTGAGCGATCTAAAAGGAAGTTATTTGCGAGTTTGATGAGATAATTAGGGCATTGGAGATGATAGAGTTTATAAAGTAGACCTTTATGCCACACGCTATCGAAGGCCTTCGCTATGTCCAGGAAAAGAGCTGCAGATTTTTTGTTCGAAAGCTTATTTGCTTCGACGTTTGAGGCCAAAACTGTGAGAGCGTTAAGTATGGACAGGCCGGGTCTAAATCCAAATTGATATTTAGGGATATTGTTCCCGATTGTCTGCTCGATTCTGGATTTTATTAATCGTTCTAAGAGTTTGCCTTTAGATGGAAGTAAGATGATGGGTCTATAGTTACTCACCAAGGTATGGTCTTGGTTCGGTTTTGGAATTGTTATAATTATCCCATTTTTCCATATTTGTGGAAAGTGTGAGTTAACCATGCAGAAGTTGAGTGTTTTTATTATGAATTGGTGGGCCCGTTGATCGAGTTTCTTGATGATTAAGATTGGAATGTTGTCAGCTCCTGGAGCGCTGTTCTTGCATTTTCTAAGTACATCTGTGAATTCTTTCGTTGTAACGGGTGTACCAGGCTGATCGTCTTCTTCTGGATTATTCGAGTAGTCTTCGTACCAGATCGTAACTTCTCTGAGGTTCTCGTTGCAGAAATCTTGGTCATTGCTCATGGTAAATGTCCTCGAGAAATACTCAGCGAAGGCTTGGGTTTTGTCACTATTTGTTGTCAGAGTCTTCCCGTTTATTATAAGGTTTTTGGTGGCGGCTTGATTTTGCTTGTATTTGGACAGCTTTTGTATAATTTTCCAATCATTTTTGCCCTTGGCCCGGTGAATTCTATCGCAGGCCCTTAGCCAAGTGTGGGTTTTGTATTGTAGAATCATTGTCTGTATGTTTTTATTGAAAATGTTTAGCTTGGCTTCTTCAAAGCGTTTTTAAATTTTTTTTTAGCCGGCCAATTTTTGGAAAATTTTCAAATTTTTCGAAAAATTCTGAAAAAATTGAGGATTATTCGTTAAATAATTCCCGAGACTTTTTATTCCTTGCACATTTGATTTTAAGTTCAATGTTTTCGAGTTACACATTCCTAAACGTAATTTTTAGCTTAGCCGGCATTTGAATTATACGCAAGGACAAAAAAATTTCTTTAGTTTATTGTTCAAGCTTAGATATTAAAAACACGATTCAAATGGTTTTACCCTCTATAGCAAACCTAAAAGGTCCTGAAAAGTCACTTAACGTGAAAAAAAAATGTTTAAGAAATCATATTACTTTGAAATAAAACCATTTTTTTGTGATCAAAAAATTTTTTCCGAAATTCCTTATTGGCACCATCAAAAAGAGCAACCCTTACGTCACAATGTTAAGCTGTTTTGAATGATTTTGCACGTTAAGTAACCGAATAAGAAGAGCTCGAAGTCAGTTGTTAAAAACGGCTCTTGCCGGCTTTAATGAGTTTGGTGGCTCAAATGTGTTGAATATAATGATGAGATGGTCATTAAAATTTGTGTACAAAGTCCAACTACTTGACGTACAATGCGTCCAGTATTTCAATTATTCCCGCTTTTGCGAGACTCGCAATAAAAATTAAAAGTAATTGTGCCAAAACTCCCATGTTATTTTAATGGGAAAATGTTTGTGCTTACAGGCACGTTTTCCTCAAGCTCTCAAATTTTGACCAGATTTTCTTGAACTATTTCGAACAAAATGAAGGCGCGCCTCGGACAAAATCGCTCAACATCGAAATTAACGACCACCCTAATACTCATTTATATCTTGACATTTACTTTATGTATATACTCACACGGAAAAGAAGAATAATCGCCAGTATACTTTACGATATACCCATAATACATATTTGTGAAAATTCTATACCAAATTGAATAATTACAAAATAATCAAATGCGCTCATTTAATTCGGCTTATCTAGAACTTCGAAACGAATATTCGGAGTTATAGAGTTGATTGGTACATATAAATTTATCGCTGAGAAATTGAATGTACTTTTCTTTTGCCGCGGATAGGAATCGGCCGAATGGCTTTTGACATCTTGGAAGAATAAAAATTGCATTATCGATATGACGTATATTTAAACGATCAAACGAACTTACCTGTTGTGAAGTTCGATCGTAATTATATGTAGATACTCGTTCGAGATGATTACAAGCTAGTACCGTCTACATTCCACATGATGGTGCCACGAATTCAGAGCTTTATTAAAAATTAAAGAGAAGGAAAGCGAGGCCTAGTGGCCTGGCGCTCCGTTCGCTTCCCTTCCAACGTCATATTGTTTAAAGTTAGCAAATAGCAAATAATAAAACTATCCTTTGTTTTTGGGAATTGGGTTACAGAAAACTACACACACCGTGTTTTCTGGGGTGAGGTGTAATCATCTCGAACGAGACTCTTCATATAATTACGATCGAACTTCACAACAGGTAAGTTCGTTTGATCGTTTAATTATATTACGAGTCTCGTTCTCGAGATTACAAGGTAGATGTTTAGAAACCTTAATATGCCTAGATACAGGTTTTATTATTTGTAATATTTGTTTAATTTAAAACATATTAACCATAATAAACAAATAGTATTAAAATACCCTTACAGTGCCATGCAAATGTTAGGTCCGTGATAATTATCGCAAAACAGTATTAGCGAAATCCATTCTGTTAGCTTTGACCGGCTTTAAAGGGTTTTCGCGAACATATCAGAAAGTTGACACAATCTCCTCGTCATGGTTTTGTGACTTCGAGATATCTTTCCAACGTACTAGCTATACATAGTTCCGGTTTTTCTCTATAGAACGATAGTACCAGTAAAGGCTGACAAGCTCCCGGACGAGAGGTTTTTATTAATTCCGATATTTTTATCTCAAAACCATCAGACGAACGGGTGATATTCTCTACTTTCATCACCGCGAATGTTTGAGCTCGATGTGCAGTCCCCAAAACTAGGAGTGTTACAAGTCTCTCCGACAATTTTCGCAAATTAAGTTCTTCGAGAAGATACAAACTAGAAATAAATGTAAGAACTGGGGCTAAATCCTATGTCTCATCGTATGGTTTTACGGGTCTCAGTCGAAAAATGCCCTTGAAAAACCGGCTTATTACTTTGTCGTTCGTAACGTCAACGATTGAGATTAGGGAAATCGCCGCCCGTGTCGAGTTTAAGGTTCCATATGATGCGTCCGAATTATACCTTTCCTCGAGAAATTCCAAAATTTCGTTCGTATCGGCGCCATAAGGGTCTTTGTGAGTATTGTAACAAAACTGAGTCCAAAGCCTGAGCGGCCCTGCGTATCGTTTCCACGTATTTTCTGGGAGAGATGCGAGTAACACTTTGATCACGGAATCTGACAATTTCTTTCTTCGATAGGCTACCCCGAAAATTTTCCGGCAATCAGTTCCAACGATGTCCTGAGCGGATGCAGAAGGGACCTACAAGGTGATAATAATAACCATTTATCAGGTGTGAAAATAATCGGCTCTCCAACCAATAATTTTGTGAAGATGAGAAACCAAGGCTGTGAAGGCCAATTTGGTACAACCACGGTTCCGCAAGCTTGATCTGAGATATTTTTTCGAAGAACTCTCAACCCTAGAGCGAAGGGACGAAATGCATAAAAATCGGCAGTTCCCCAGTCGAAAGCGAAAGTGTCGCGACCAAACGTATCAGGGTCTCTATGCCACGAGCAGTAATAATCACATTTATTACTACATCTGGATGCGAATAGATCGATTTCGGGTCAGCCGACGCATGATAATATCGTCTGAAATGCATAATCTGACTGTTCCCATTCGGTGTCAATATTTTTCACGCGGGATTCCCTATCAGCCTCGAAATTGTCTTTGGACGCAATGAACGAAGTCAAAATCCAAATTTTTCTTGCCTTACACCACTGCCAAATATCTCCAGCTATTTTGTCCAGTCCTATGTATTGCACGCGGTTAATGTAGGCGATAGCCGTAGTATTATCAACCCGCAAGAGAACTTGGCAATTGCTCAAGTCGCTCGTGTAACATTTTAAGGCCATCCAAACAGCGATAAGTTCCAAGCGATTTATGTGGTATTCCTTTTCCAACGGTTCCCAAAAACCGTGTGTACCCTCGTTTTCGCAAAAGGCACCCCATCCGGACTTTGATGCATCTGAATATATTTCCCTCTTAAATTTGGAACTCCTTGTTGGATTGGCCGACCGTAATATGTTTTCTCGCCACCACAAAAAACCTTCTTGTAAATCGTTAGAAAGAACGAGTCGTAATCCCCGCTCATTAAGGTAGTCCTCCTGTATTGTCTGACATCGCATAAGTTCGAGCCAAATCGAGACAGAATTACGAACTGTTCTCGAAGAAATAAAAATCGGAAAAGAATCAACTATATGAAAGATGCTCAAGAGATTAATTTGGCATAATGGTAATTGAAAAATGTTATAAACAAATTACTGAAATAAATAATTGTGCAACAAATTGCCTGGCAACCTAACTTTTTTTTTATGAACATGATTTGTTTATTTTTCTGAATACGTGTGGATTTTTTAGAATGTTATCTGATGTTTGAAAATGGCCGTTTTTTCCAAGTGTAAAATTGAAAATCAGAAAAAAATCTGAAAAAATACATACGTATTTAGAAAAATAAACAAATGTTTTACATAACAAAAAAAGTTAGGTTGCCGAGTAATTTTTTGCACTATTATTTATTTAAGTAATTTGTCAATAACATTTTTCAATTATTATGGTGCCAAAATAACCTTTTTAGCATTTTCTATACGCTCGATTCTTTTCAGATTTATATCTCATCGAGAACTGTTCGTAAATTTTGTTTAATTCTCCCTCGAACTTATACGGCGTCAAACCGTACAGGAGGACTACCTTAATAACGCAAAAAACTTTTCGCGTTTGAATTTTTTAGTATATAGCCATCCGTATTCTATAGCTTTACACGCGTCAACTAATGTCCCGATGAGATGTGCGAATTCCCTTATCGTACACGATTTTCTTTTGCCAAAAACTTCAATTAGCCTTAGGATTTTTACTCTCTTTGTCTCCGGCAACTCTAGCGTCATTTTCTGTGAATTAATCACAAATCCTAGAAAGGAACAACTCCTACTCGGAAGATCAGTCTTCTTATAATTTATCAAAAATCCTAGAGACTCGAGCGTTCGCAACGTTACTTTCGCATTATTCAAGCACGCTGCTGCGGTCGACCCGATGCATAAAATATCATCTAAATATATCGTCAAGATGCATCCTTTAGCTCTCAAAAAATTTACAACGGCCTTCAAAATCTTTGTGAACACGTATGGGGCTGTACATAAGCCAATCGGGAGACAAACGAACTCGTACATAATACTTTCGAAGATAAATCTCAGGTATTTACGACTTTCCCTATGCACTGACACTAAGAAATATGCGTCCTGTAGGTCAATGCTACACATAAAATCACCTCGTGAAGCTAATTTCGTTGCTTTGCTAATATCTTCCATGTTAAAATGCTAAGTGGATATAAAGTTGTTGACGTTTTTGAAATTGAGGACAAATCTCATCGACCCGTTAGATTTCGGAACAAGAAAGTACGGAGAGACAAACTGATTAACGTGGGTGAGGCACGTTTTGACTGCACCTAATTCTAACAGTTTTTTAGTAGCCTGTCGCATTTCCTGATATTGGTACGGTGGTATTAATGGCAGGCCCTGTTGATACGGCGAGCTTTCGAACTCAATCCTGTCCCCCTCGACACAGTCCAGAACGAAACGATCGTTCGTAAATTTTTTTCATTGTTCCAGAAGATCGTGGAGGCGACCCGCAGATTCATTTACCTCTAATATCTCTTCTGACCTCCTTTCGATGAACCTGACGTACGAGTCCGACTGCGAGATCGATGATCGTGATCCTTCTGTTGATTCTGCGTCGACGGGTTCTTCGAGAGGCGTACAAATTTTCGGGATCCTCCGTGATTGTAGCCCACTTGTGACCCTCCTCTGTTGGCCTTGACAGGCGGGCCTTTCCAGTTTTCCGAATTATTTTGAGATTCTTTTTGCGTCGTCGGCTGCGTCTTCCGCTCAAGACCTACTTTCTCGATTGACTTTACTGATTTTATTTTCTCTGACTAATTATCGCCGCATAAGAAGATGCCTGGCTTTGTCTCATCCAGAATCCCTTCAACTTTTTAGTCAATCGATGGGAGAATGAACGATCTCCTAGAAATTAAATCAAGTCGATGGGCACAAGCCAACAGTCGACCAGCATCGGCAAAGCATTCTAATAGCTTGTCAACACCATCGTCGTTTGGTGTGACCAAGAGGGAGTTCCCAACGCCGCCATTGCGGAGCCGCGGATGGTTTGCGCATTCATTAAATATTTATCTCGTTTAATGGTTGTATCATAAAGAGAGGCAGCGACCTCCGTGTTTAGGTTCGGCGCTTCCAAACAGCAGTTGCCAGTGCAAGCGTATTTTGCCAGAAGTTCGTCTTGTTCTCCTTTTTTGAGGCCTTCACCGATCCATTTATCCCAATTTGCTGCCAACGTCGCAGGTAATTGCAAAGCTGGTGTTTCAGGGTTTGTATCAATTCCCAGGATTCGCATTGTTTCTTTATCGAAGGTCTGAGGATGCTGCTCCGCAGCATCTTCTGGCAATTCCGCTGTCTGATTCTCGGCAGCAGAATCCTTCGAGGAGCATTCACAAATGCATTCACACAATCTACCTCGTTACCTGAAAAAATGTAACTTCAGGTTGATGCACAGTTGACTCAAGATTATTTTTTGCAATTTTAGTATATTGACTCAAGATTGTGCTCTTAGAACCAATCTTCGTACGGACTAAACCACCGAGTCTGGGCCCATAATAACACAAAAAGAAGACACTTTTGCGTTTATATTATTATTTAGACTCAAGGTTGTTTTCATCGAGACTACCTTCGTACGGACTTCGCCGCCGAGTCTAAGGCCATGAATGCATAATGCACTCTTGAACCACACCGGTTATGTTGAGCCTCAAGGCAACACTCTTAAAGATTGTCTTCGAACGGTTAAGCCGAGTCTGCGTGAGGAACAAATAAAATTATGCCAGTCAACAACTTTATCTCTAACTACCTTTTTCGGGTAGTTATTGACTATTCTTCATGAAATTATCGCAGGTGAGAATGTTGGAAGATGGCGGAACATTCTCGATGCAGTGAGAATCTTCTGATTCCGATGAAGAGTCAATCGACTCGAGAAGTTTCTTGAGTTTCTTCAGAAGTTTTCCACTGTCCTTCTTGACGCCGCTCTTCCTCTTCTTGTGTTTAGACATCGTTAGATGTTAGTTAAGCAGCAAAAAAAATATACAGAAACTCTAAAGCTCTAAAAACGTGCGTAACCACCGCGCACCAAAACGTTGTGACGTTGGAAGGGAAGCGAACGGAGCACCAGGCCACTAGGCCTCGTTTTCCTTTTCTTTCATTTTTAAAAAAGCTCTGAATTCGTGGCACCATCATGTGGAAAGTAGACGGTACTACCTTGTAATGTCGAGAACGAGTCTCGTAATATAATAATAATAGAAAGACGCAAAGACTATATTTATTTATACGATTGTGACGAAAATATTTAAAATAGAAACAGCGTAAGCCGGTCATTCATAGGAATTAGAATCCATTGATCGTCGAGGGACATTAAAAAATTTGATCGAGGGGCGGACGCGCTTTAAACTCGAGTGAACTTTCATTTTTAGCTTGTTAGTAGTTGATCTATGGACCGACACCGGTGGTTGTGCCTGTGCGGTCGGTGTACGGCTCTGGCGATCCCCCAACTTAAGCAGCATTGTTTGCGGCCATAACCTGGATGGGTAACCGCTTAGCCGTGCACCGGCTGGCTCATCAACCAGTGAGCGGGTGGTCAGTTTTTCTAAGGCCTCGGTATGCACACTTAAGTAAGTAACTTTCGTGTGTACACCAGGAAGTCAGAATAATATACGGCCGTCTGTATCGGTACGGATTTTCCGCAGTTTCCCCGTACCCATGGCAAATGCGATATACAGTGTAGCGAAGTCGGCTGCGGACGCATCGGCGGTTGGGGTAGCTTAGCGAAGTGCGGGTAAGGAGTGATAAGAAAAAAGGGAAGGGCGTTAAAGGGCGGTAGAAGCCGTACCTTGGTAAGAATGATGATTTGAAAAAATCAAAAATAAGGAAAAAAAATAGTTGATCTATGTTATTCGCAGCTAACTATGGTCTATTTACGCTTAAGAAACTCGATTCGCCCCACACTTCCCTAGGGTGATAAAAGTATACTTCAAAATATATTTGGAGTATATTTAAAGGATACTTAAAGCATACAAAATAATATATATGAAATATATCATTATTCCACAGGAGTATATTTACTATATCAAAAATATATACTTTTCTATAAACTTTATTTCCATGTGGGGCAATTGATATCTGTAAGGTCTTACTTTGTTTATTATTACCTTAACCTTTGTACATCCCAAGGACATGATCGACTCGAAACTCGAGAAAAAACGAAAGGGGGTGTATGGACCGCCAGTGTTAAAGCGACAAATCTTCTTCATCGATGATCTCAATATGCCAGCTCTCGAGGTCTACGGGGCTCAACCGCCAATCGAGTTAATTCGACAGTTCATGGACTTCGGCGGTGAGTTTTCGGAACCAAATCAATCATAATTTCTCCTTTCAATTACTGCATATCTTCTGCATTACTTTTCCAATGATTCCTTCATTCAACTTAAGCTCAAGATGATAAGACCCGAATTACCGTAATTCCGAGCGGAATTAATTTTTTTGAGTTAATTAAAGGGACCAAGTTCCCTCAAAAATAAAAAATGAATAATTTTTTTTATTGGCGTAGAATGGGTAATACCGAATACCCCGATTACTCACTATGTATTGTGTAACGCCGCAAAATCGCGCGTTACAATAAAAGGCATCGTCCTCCTCGCTCTTCGACTCAGGGGCGATCTCGCAGGGTCAGCATAGGGTTTTAAATATTGTTTATTAATTTTTTTCTGTTATATATTATTTTTTTATGTACGACGGAGAGCGAACCGACGAGAGAGAGAAAGAGAGAAAGCGTCCAAATATAGGCCGTCTCGAGGTATCTGCGAGCGATCTGCTCGCCATACAACAACTGCAGCCTCCACCTAACATAACATCTAACATACGCCTGAGGGGAAAGCATACGCTGTGAAGGATCGGAGAAATCATCGACCGTCTTCGCAATATTCAAGCTTAAGCGCTTAAAAAGGGCCTAGCGCATGGCCGGTAGCGTATCGAGCTGCCGAACCTTGATGCGCAACGATAAATCTAACGCTAATTTGCGAAATCACCTAAGCGAGGCGCCAGGTCCCGTCTCTGCGTGCGAACGTTTCTGCGCTTTTCCCCCAATTAGGGCAATTTTGAATATCTAAGGGTGGGGAGCAAAGTTCGCGAGCGAGATCGATTGCGATCACTCGACACTTTTTCGTGGGCATCTGAGAGAGGAGGACGTGCCGCCGAACCCATTATTATATCGAGGAAAGGCCAAAATCTCCGTTACGGAATACTATCCGAGGAGTAACCTTGTCCCGCTTCTCGTCCCGGTGAGCTCTTTACACTCTTTGATATCTTCTGAATTATATTGCTGCATTAGATTATTTATTTGTCGCGAGTGAAAATATTTTATTTCGTAGAGCGTGGTCGTGCCGTTCGTGTTCGTCTCCCCGCGTGGAGAAAATATCGTGAAAGACCTTGATTATGTTTCGCGGGCCTTTGTGTGTTTTGGGTAGGTCCCGCGTGTGATATTTTAACACGAATTTTCGTCCATGTGTGAGGGAGTTCTTCGCGTAAGGCTTCGAGCCATTTTTGCCGTAAAATCGTTAATAAAGACTTAGCTTCTTCATCAATTATTTGCATAGTAGAGTCAGACGTGTGCGCGAATCGCCCTTGAGCCGGTCCCGCGGAAAAGTCATAGGTTTAAGTGTGTGTTTCGTATGTGTGTCTGGTCGTGATCCCGTTATTACGTTTCGGTGCTTGTACGCGAGGGATTTTACGATTCCAGCCATATTACGCGAATATGCTATAAAAAAATAGTTCCATTCGAGGGGTCGTTTATCGCGTAGCATCATTGTCTATTTGGATGCGAGAGAATACGCGATCTTTCCGTCGCTTGAGAATTATTTATTTGTGTGAAAGAGCGTGTGTGAGTGTGAATGTGCGTACAGTTTGTCGGGGAAAAATTTGTCGAACTTCTTTTTGTTAACTCAATTCAGAGGCCGAAGTGTGGTCCCGAAACTTGAAATTTTACGTGGACGTTTTGTTTCTCGTAAAGAGTAACTATTAACTCATTCTGACAACGTAACTAATTGACTGATCGTTTGAATAAAACCTTATTATTGTGAGTCCCGTAATTAACCGTTTGTTGGGTTTATTTATTCATTTATTTATTGTTTGTTGATGGACACGAGCTCTTAGAGGTCTTACCCCCCCACTCTACGTATTGAAGCTGCGGCCAAGCCTGGGCTGACAATTGTCGTTGAAAAACATTACTTCTCTTCCGGCGCGAAAGCGCCTGGCGCCCTGTTCTCCGGAACGAAAAATAAAGAAGAGGAGTAATTGGACAGTTTCAGGTTGTAGCAAGGGTTTTTCCTGCGTTGGGCAAATTCTCGTTACAATTGATAATATCTGATTACAATGTTTTGCGTCAATTAATGTACACGAAGTGTGACAAAATCGTGGTTTTTTAGATTATTAAATAATTATAAAAACATTCAAAAAGAGGTCTGACATTTTTTGTCGATTCATGATCTAAAATTCACCTTAAAGGAAATGAGGATTTTTCCCTATGTATATTTGCTAATATTTTACTTTAGATATTCTCATGTATTAGTTATTATTTTTACTTTCATATCGTTTTTGAAAAATTGTTCTCGCCCAAATATCACCGGCTGCAGACAAAGATTACGTTGTGAAAGCGTTTCGAGGTAATAGCGAACAGCATTTGTTGATAATCGCGAACGCGTGGCATGAGTGACGTCTAACGCTAAGCGGACGGAGCGACCGAGATTAGTATCATATGTATTGTCTATTTAACTCGTAGTATCGATGAAATAATGTTATTTCATTACCTAATATGTGTGGTCGACGGAATTATATTATTCTGATATATGCAGTAGCAGTTTATTTGCGAATACCGTTTGTTTATTGTGGAATTTCAAGGTTACGTATAAACAATTTATTATTTACTAAATACGTATTACGTATACTAAATACGTTTACGTATATTTTGTTAAAGTGATACTTCTATTTTAGTAAAAAAAATAGCAATTACGTGTTTAAATTATAATTGTGTTGAGTATTCGATAAAAATAAAAGTTCATGATTATTCTCCTAGTTTTCGTCTACTGCAGTGCCTAAACACTTATTTTGTAGATCTCCAAAAGCATCGTTCGGGATTGCCCACAGCCTGTTCGCTATTACCCGACGCTGAGGATAATGTCGTATATTGGCACATTTTCTACAGCCGCGGGAAAAGTTTATTTTTCGATATTATATAAAAAAAAAAGTTGCTACGTATTCGCAACTCTCGACTTTCTCATCACATTTGTTACTGGCGTGAAGTTTTTTTTGTGAATTTTCTGGGGTATAGTAACTAACTATATGAATAGAAATTTAAAAACTTTGCTCCTTAATTGTAATCTACATTTCGCGCTATAATTTGTTAAGAATGCGTTTTTAAATTCAAATTGAAGCTACGACCCGCCCTCGCGACGACGTGCGCGCTATGTTCGCGCCTTCTCTCCGCATTTCTCTTTTGTTTTGGTGGCGTTGTTTTTCAGTGTTTAGTGGTTCAGTGGAATTTTTTTCTTATTTCACTTCGATTGTTTATTTGAATTTATCATTTGAAGTATATGTTTTTATTAGATTGCTTCATCATTAAATACCATTTAGATACCATTTGGAAACAAGTGATACAAACTATGGGTGTATCAGTGTTTATAGCTTAACATCATGAGTGTTAAGATAACCTCAAATCTGTTCTGTCTGTTCATTTTTTTTATATCTAATATTTCATCTGAATATTTATAGTGTATATCTCACTGAAAATTACTCAAGATCATTGATAGTAGTCCTTTTTTTTAGTAGAACTGTAACACGATCCATATTTAAACAATATAAGTTTCAGAAATCTCATGCAAGTAACTTAAAAGACAACAAAGTCTTTACTATAATCAATCACTTGTTGTCCAATGCTTATTTGCTGGTAAGTTTATCGGTATGTATGAGACTGAAGCAGAATAAATTTTATATCAGCTTGTGGACCAAAATTGAATATAATATTTAATTTTTTTTTTTTCACATTCCAGGTAAAGTATCAGAAATAGTGAAGATACGGTATTGGATTTCAATACCAAAACCAGGATTTGGGTGGAGAAAGACCACACCAAATTTCTTTGCGGTTCACATATTTTTTCAAAAGTTATTGTGTTTCCGGACGGCACATACAGACACCAGACAGACAGACAGACGGACAGACAGAAATGAGTTAATGTGGTTTTTGGAATCTAGGACCCTCAAAACATGTATTTCCACCAAAATCTTAGAGTCGAATTTTTTTTGGATTGCAATACTTTCTCTTTTACATACTCTGTATGTGATGAGAAAGTAAAAATGCTGTCACTGTATCGAAGAAGACATTGTATGGTCGAACTCGCGAAAGACTTTGAGAATTTCCACGAACAGCAACAGAGTGGATAACAAAACTTTAATAACTGTAACAATCACGATTAAAATACAAGTGGTGCGTGTAGATAGATTTGACTTTCGATGTTGACTCGGCAAAAAGTCGCTGAAGATTGACTAAAAATTGTAAAACGACTAACGCTTGAATTTCCGATCCCTCCCTTAGAATCGGGAAAGAAACGCCCTCAAGCGCTTGGAATCGCAGATATTCATTGGCTAATTTTTCTTGAGACCATTACTCTTTACGGTGATTGGCTTTAAGGGTTGGCGTCCCTCGCAGGTAGATAATTTCCGGTTAATTTTTTGCAACAAGACCACCTAGTTGTTTCAAGGTGGCTTTTACGGTGAATCAGCTGGAAACGACGGTCGTCGAGCTTGCTAGGGCAGAGTTGTAATCATCCTCCGAAAAATTATAATAAAATATATTTCACTTTCTCATAGAGAATGCTTTGTTTTCATGTTCTGACAAAAAAAATGAAATTTTTTATGTCAGAACACTCAGAATGATCTCAAACATCGTGACAAGTGATTTAGAAAAATTATGCGGATGTATGCGTCCATGCGTGCGTCTGTAGATGTAACTTGTAAACTATTTAACCGCAATAGCTCAAGTTTGAAAGAACATATACAGTACTGGCTAATCTTTGATTAGTATAAATCACATACGGTGACGATCAGTGAAACGGATCGGATTGTACGTGATTTTATATTTTTCGAAAAAATATTACTAAATTTTGTCTGAATAAAATTAATAATTAATTAAATAAAAAATTTAATATAAATCTGAATTAAATCCTAATGACTCAAATTTATACATTTGTGATTATTATATGTATTTAAAGTGAGAATTTAAAGTAGAGTTTTGCACATTGCTTCATCAATAATTTTCATCGTTCGAAAAGCTTCCGCTATAAGGAAGCCACAAATAACATGAATAAACTTCTTAATAAAAACAGCTTTGCACAAGATGAAATTGAGAAGCAATGTGTAAGGTTCTATTTAACTTAGTTCCACAAATGTATGTATTGTAACATGTGTATCGCAGTGCAGGAAAACCCAGGTACAACCTGAAATTGTCCTATTGCTTCTCTTCCTTTTTTTTTTCGTTCGTCGAGAAGGGGGCGCCAGGCGCTTCCGCGCTGGATGAGAAGCACTTTTAATCAATGACAATTGTCAACCTAGGGTTAGCCGCAGCTTCAATAACGTAGAGTGGGGGGGGGGGGGGGGGGTAAGACTTCAGGGAGTTCGTGTCAATTAATCAATAAATGAATACATAAATTCAACAAAACAATTAATTACGGGACTCACAAAAATATGATGTATTCAAGAGATCAGTAACTTATCTCAGTCCATAAAACAAATAAATAATAATTGAAAATTGTCCGCGTGGAATCTCAACACGCACACACACACACACACACACACACACACGCACACACACACACACACACACACACACACACACAAATAAATAATAAACGGAGACCGTGAGAGACGCGTTACAAACACAAAACGCGACAATCTACTTGGTCACTGGAATTATTTAAATAAAAAATTTCTACACGCAAAATAGCCTTGGTTGTAATCCCTCACGTCACAAATCAAGGGCGATTCGTTCACACGTCAGATTTCATTTAACAAGTTAACACGGAAGCTAAATTACCGTGGGTGAATCGAAGCCTCACTTCAAGAACTCTCACATGTTTCGAGAAATTAATGTCGTATAAATGAATCGTGCGGGACCTGTCCACAAATACACAAAGGTCACGCGAACAAAATCTTTAACGATTTATATTCTTCACGCGGGGAGACGAACGGGACGACCACACTCTTTTTAAAAATATTCACACTCGCAAATAAATGAATCGGAAATTAAACAATTACAGAGACCAAAAAATTTATGAAAATGTTAATAAATGATACCAGAGAGGAATATAGGTCTAAGTAAGTGGATTTATTTAGTAATAATAAGGATATAAGATCACGAGTACACCGTGTTTACAAAGCAACGGCTCGAGCACTATCCGAAGGAAGAGAGCCACAAGAACGCTCGCCAGTTTCGGTGGTTTTTGCAGTCGCGTGATTGTTATGGAGCGGGGAGGCTTATGTGTGTGCGTTCCCTTACACACTTGTTAGCGCGCAGACTATACGGTACAAATGTATACAATATCTCAATACGCCTCCTTACATTTGTCTGTATATTATGTTTGTACATTTAACAATTCTCTAAATTTTACAAACTTTTCTTTACATAGTGCTTTAGTAAAAATATCCGCAACATTTTCGTTCTAGTCGATCTTAAAACTTCAATCAACTTATCTTTTGCACTCTCATGTACAAAATGATAATGTATTTCAATGTGTTTCGAATTCTTAGTCAAATTACCGTTGTTAGCAATATTTATTGCACCCGAATTGTCTTCATAAATTTTAATCGGTTTTTTAACATTTATTTCGAATATTTTTATCAATTCTCTTATATACTCTAGTTCGCTTACAACTTCGGATAGAGCAACATACTCTGCGTATGTCGACGCTTTGGTTACACATTTTTGTTTTCGTGACTTCCAATCGATTACGTTTCCAAACAATTTTATTTCATATCCTGACGTAGATTTCCGATCAATATGGTCTCCTGCCCAATCTGCATCAACATAGCAATTTATAATATCGCAATTTTCATTTTTCCTATAATGTAAGTTTAAATCTTTCGTTGAGTGCAAATATTTCAAAATTCGCAATGCATATTTCCAATGCGTTTCACTATAACTATTTTGATATATACTCAGATAATTTACACTGTAACTTATATCTGGGCGAGTACTTGAACTTATGTATAACAAAGCACCTATCAAATTTCTATACTTTAGGTTTGACTTGCAATTGTCAGCCTTCTCACGTTTCAAATTTGTCTCCATAGGAGTACTATACAATCTGCTATCTATTATTTTATATTTATCAGCTAAAGACTCTATGTATTTCGTTTGGCTTAAAGTGAGTTTATTTTCTAGATAATTGTAGTTTATGTTAATTCCAAGATATTCTTTGATTTCTCCTAAATCTTTCATTTTTAATTTATCTGGTAAGAGTTTCTTAATACTTCGAATTTTTTCTTTACTTTTATTACAAATTAACAAGTCATCTACATAAATTAAACTATAGATTTCATCATTCTCTTTTCCTTTTTTATATAAACAGGGATCTGCATTGTTTCTCTTAAATCCCAATTTTGTAATGCACTCGTCAAAACACTCATACCAGTCTCTAGGACTTTCTCTCAATCCGTACAACGCTTTTGACAATTGGTATACTTTGTTTGTTCCGTCATCATAACCTTTTGTTGATGAACATATAATTCCGAGTTAATTTTTCCATTTAAGAAGGCAGTTTCTACATCCATTTGTTCAATTTTCAAACTATTTTGACAACAATATGAAAACAAAATTTTTAAAGTTTGATTCTTTGCGACTGGGGCGTATATGTTATCAATTACATCAGTTTGTTGGAATCCTTGTACAATTAACCTAGCCTTATATTTATCATCTGATTTTCTTGTATAAACCCATTTAACATCTAGTGTCTTTTTATTTTTTATTCTATCTACTAATTGCCAAGTTTTATTTTTATTTATACAGTTAATTTCTAGATCCATGGCTTTTTCCCAATTTTTACTGTCGCTGCTATTTAACGCCTCCTCAAAAGTACAAAGTGTATTTACTCTACAATAATATACGGATACTCTATTTGCATTATTTTCCGGATATCTTATAGGACTCTTTTTCGCACGTGTTGATCGACGTGGAGTATTTGGCTTCAAACTATCTTTGTCGATATCCTCAACATTTGCTTGTTCTTTTCTTTTGCCATTTCCATCTGCGCTATCGAATATATCATCATTATCAACATTATTTTCGAAATCAAATTCTTCTTTTCCACTTGACTCGAGAGTCGGAGTGGAAGAAGAAGAGATATTTTTATCATAATATATACCAATACATTTTTCGTCTCTTTCGACAACATCAACATGTCTCGCAACTATCATTCTATTATTTAGAAGAACTTTGTACCCAACATCGCTATAACCTAGCAGAATTCCCATTTCAGCTTTTTTATCCCATTTTGAAACTCTCTTTTGCTCTGGCTTTCTCACAAAAACTTTACTTCCATACAATTTTAAATTTTCAACATTCGGTTTTCTATTAAAAAATATCTCATACGGAGTTTTCTTTTCAATCGTGTTTGCTAAGGTACGATTTTTCAAATACGTCGCAGCACTAACAATCTCTAGCCAATATTTTTTATCTACTTGGGCCTCATCCAATAAACAACGCGCCATGTCCATAATTGTTCGATTGAACCTTTCGGCAGTACTATTCAATTCATGTACATACGCCGGACAATTATTTATGTAAATACCTTTTTCTTTTGCAAATTTAAAGAATCGATTGTTTAGATATTCTTTACCGTTATCGCACCTTATTATTTTTACTCTCTTTTCAGTTAAGTTTTCTACCTCATTTACATATTTAATTAAACAATCAAATACTTCATCCTTAGTTTTAATGCAGTAAACTTTGGCTATTTTACTGTAATCATCAATGAATGAAACAAAATATTTTTCACCGTTGGGACCCGCGGTCTTGAAGCTACCAAATACGTCAGTGTGTATTACCTCTAAAATATTTCTCGCTCTTGTTCTGTTATTACTAAACGGTACATTATGCATTTTATTTTCTATGCATATTTTGCATTTTAAAACTTCCGATTCGGACTCAGTTGGAATACCTGTTAACAATGGTTGTTTGCTTAGAATATTTAAATAGCCAAAATTTACGTGTCCTAACATTCTGTGCCATTTCTCTTTTTTATTCATATTATTCTTATTGCATTCCGTGCTATTTACAGTCCTTTTATTATTTTTCAATTCACTCGTGATTTTATATGTACGATTTGCTTTATAAGCCATTGCTATCAGTTTTTCTTTTTCATCAATGATTTTTGGAATATTCCCCTTAGATATGATTGTATTTGTATCAGTTAATTTCGCACAGCTAATCAGATTTGTATTCATTTCTTTTACATACAAAACATTTTTCATTGCAACTTTATTTTCTTCATCGAATGCTCTGAAATAACTTACAACATTTCCGATTATCGTTGCTTGTAATTCACTGCTATCTCCTAAATAAACTTTAATCGGTTTCTTTAATTCAATACAATTTTCAAAATAGCTATCATTATTAATTATATGATCTGAACATCCGCTATCGAGCAACCAATTAATTTTGTTGCCTATACTTCGTTCATCTCGCACCGCGTGCGCTGTAGCCACCCAGGCACTGACATCTGAACCGCTCGCTGGACTCGTACTGGCTCCTTGCTGCTGCTGACGGAAGTTACCGCGGCCTCTGCCGTAGCTACCTCTTCCTCTTCGACCACGACCAGGACCACGTGTTGGACCTCGCCATGTTCCGCCGCTGCGTCCCGCTTGGTCGCCGCCTTTGCAAAGTGCCCGGTCTTTCCACACTTGAAGCACATTCCCTTATTTGTTACAAACACATTTGTTTTTCTCTCTAAATCTTCACTTCCGTTCTTCATTTCGGCAAGCTTAATTTTATTCTTTACATAGTCAGCCGTCTGTTCACTTTCTGTATTATTTCAATATATATATACTGTAACGCCGCATAATTGCGCGTTTTATAAATTGGCATCGTCCTCCTCGCTCTTCGGCTCAAAGGCGATCTCGCAGAGTCAGAATACGTATATGAGGGATCCTTATTAATTATTTATTCGAATATTTTTTTCAAATGTACGACGACATGACAGAGACCACAGTCGATATCTCTACCTACGATCTGCCAACAATTATATATACAAAGTACTTGTTTAGGTTGGCGTGTGTACGTCTATAGTATACCAAGTTCGTAGCCTGCAGGTTCTCGTCAGATTGTGTTTGTATGGAACAGAGTTTAGCCGCGTCGAATTTTAAAGTGCTTTTGTTGCGTCCATTCCCGGTATATTACTCTTTACTTCGTTTACAGTTAAATTTGGTAATACCCTAGTTCCACAGAACCCATATCTATACAGACCTATCTGTATACGAGCATGCGTAAACCATTTTTCGTAACGTATTTGATTGAACACGATGAAGTTATACACAACACGAAATCGACAGAGCAAAAGTAAAAAGAATTACCTACTAGACGACGGAAGGTTGAAGGAATTCAAGTCGTAATAATAGTTTTTATTGATAGTACAGTTATATATATATACTTATCTGCATAAATACTGTGACCCGAAGTTCGCTCCTGAAATGGTGGGAGGGGAAAACGGGTGAAATAAATAATTAACGCAGTAGTTTTATTTAAAAACTAGAAACTACTTTAATTATTCAAGAAAAATCAACAAATACAAATAATATGATAAAGAAATAAAAAAGAAAAAAAATGGCGAGAAACAAAATCCGATTTCTCGGTTCGGAGGGCAATAAAAAAATGTTATAAAAAATATGGGCGCCAGTTGCAAATTCGGTGCAACACCGTCTCCGAAATTAAAAGAAAAAAAACTTTTACAAATTACAAAACCTCAAACCACGAAGTGGGAAAGCAAATACGCAAAATAATTAAAATAGGGGCATTAGCTGTCAGGTAGGGCTGAGACAAAGGTCAGGGCGAGGGGCAAAATGGCCTAACGGTCGGCTCTTACAATGATTATACCCGTGTGGTCTCAACTATCTTTTACAATAATCAGGGCGGCAACAAAAAAGGGTTTTGGGGTCGAAAAATATCAAGGGTAATTGGTTAAAGGGGAAATAAAAAAAAGGAGGGAAGAATTTATCTTGAAAATTCGTAAAAAGTCCGAAGGACAATTCACGAATTTTTAATTTTTAAATAATGACAAAAAAAACCAATTATGGAGGGAAAAATTGATAGAAAAAAAAATCCCAAATTGTCTGACGGACAATTTGGAATAGGGTGACGGATATTAATAAATAATTGTGGGGGGTAGATTGGGGATTTCTCCGTGCTTTATTACACGCGCAATGACAGGTGAAAAAATGCCCGGCAACGAGGGGACACTCGTTATCGGTTTATTTTATAAAGGGGAGTTTGTGTGGTGAATAGGGCTGGTAAGGGGTTTCACGGGGTCGTAGAAACAATACGGGTTCAAAAACTTACGGTATGTTAAATCCAAAAACCGATCAGAGCAATCAGCAATAATTGGTTTTGTTTGGCGTAATGGCGGTTTTCACTTGTACTCACGAAGGCAAGGAAAAGAATAATAATGGCCAAGAATCCTCTCCGTCTTCTTGCCCAAATTATCCTAATTTTCTAATTTCCTGATTGGCTGATTTGCATATGAGAGAGACATTAACGCCACCGCTGGTAGTAACTGTAACGCGGGGTGGTAGTTCGACAGGTGTGAGATGGATGTCGGCAGGAGTCCCGTTACATCGTCGCTCGATTCTCCATCGATGGACGGCGGCTGGCGATCCTTTCCCTACGTTGAACAGCTCCGCGATGACGTCATCCGCGCTACAATCGCGCCCCGCAACGCTCATTGTCCCTCTCCTATGCTCAGCACTACTTATTTTAATATAGGCGGGCGGGCGGGGGGGGGGGGGGGAAGCATTGTGGTCTGTTATTGTTTTCAGGAATGTGTTGTGCGCGTTCGGGCAGTGCCTGTAGCGATGGGTATGTTGGGAGCTTGTGTCTAGGAGTATCGTCCTGAGGAATAGAGATGTATAGCGGAGCGATATCGTTTGTGTGTTCTTCTGCGTACTTTATGCTGAGCTGGTTTGTTTCTTCAGAATTGGTACTATTCTGGTGGTTTTTTACGAAAGGGTGTTAGATGGGTGTAATGGATTATTCGAGTGTTTGATTTTCGTAAGACGGTGGAGGGTTCTGCAGTTTTAATGTTAGTAACTGCCGGGTTATTTTATTTAATATTGAATGGGTGCTCAAATTCGAGCGAAGGTGTGCAAATTTACTCGTAGATTTTTGTGGAATAGTGTAACACTATTAGCATCTTTTCATGTTATTTTTCGGAAATGAGAAGCGCAAGCTGTGATTTCTGCTTTAACTATTTTCGTGTATAAATTGAAACTTAGTTTGTGGCCGTGCACGGTGGAATCTGCTCATTGTATAAGTGATCGATCTGTAATGTTGTGGTTGAATATAATGAGTTTTGACTTTAACGGGTTTGATTTCGATCACCATTTTTTCAACCGGGCTGCACTTATCACTGAATTTTTGCAGACAGTCTATTGCACCGGACACCCATGACACATCCATAGATGTGTCGTGGGTGATTAGAGCTGTATCATCGGCATATTGGGAGATATATTGCCCTAGGTTCATGTAGTTTTTGTTTTCTGCGTCAGAGTTGTTTGTGTCGTGGCGAGAATTGAATTTAACACAGAGAAATTGATCACGACAATAATCGTTTCGACAAAACTTTGCAAGGCATGACTTGAACACTTCAAATTTTTCACAGTACCAATTCGACATAACTTCTTCGCGGTACTAGATCAGAACGGTCAATTTTGATGCAGCACCAGTTCACAACGGCAAATCTCTACATAGCAGTAGTACGATGCGGTGAAGTTCGATATGATGTATGTTCGACGCGACATAAGTTCCACACCGCCCAAGTTCGACACAGACTTACCTCGACACCAACGGTATTCGTGCAATCCGTAAAACGGAGGATATGTTTACCGACTGAAAATTTTGCGAAAAATCCTTGTTACAGCTCAGACGAGCGGCAATTTGGGGATTCTCGGTTCGATTAATGATAGAAATCAATATTTAAAATTATCACGCATACAGTATTTATTTAATGACCGACGTTACTAGAAACCATGAAATATGATATTTCTTCATTATTATAGTACAGATGTGTAGAACTTTTTGATTGTCGCTGTTTACGACAATTACGCGAACATAATTAAATTTAATTATTAGGCCAAGGGCTACGCTTAAGCACTTGGAATGCTCAAATTCATGTTGGTTATTTGGAGATCGATTGAAGACTGAGGAGTAAAAAACTTGAAAACAAACGAAAAAGTTGTGAATAAGATACTATGTGGGGGTTTTGGGGACCGTGAGATCGCTGACAAAATTAATACGGGCGACTTATAGTACGGGCCCACAGGCTTATTGATGTTATCCAGATATAGGAATCCGGTCCTGGGCCCCACTTGGCCCCACAAAAATCTCCACAACCTGATTTCCGGGCGCTCTCATGGGAGTCATGATAGGGAAACCAATCTTGATCCCTACTTGGCCCAATAAAGCGTCGACAAGACAATTTCAGGGGGCTCTCGTGGAAGACATGATAGGGATTCCAATTTCGATTTCTAATTGGCCCAACTAAGTAGAAACCATGCTGGGGGTGCCTCATTGCGTCCTGTGAACGCTACAAAATAATTTTCAAGTATTTTTTTCATCGACAGTAATGATAATTTTGTGCTTTTTATTATCTAAGTTTTTCAGTAACGAATAAGTACAAAGACATGCTGTACAACTTTCTGGAAGATGTACAAAAAAAAGTCATTCATTTAAGAAAGAGATTTTCGATAATAAAAAAGTAAAATTGTTACAGTACATACAAATTGAGCCTTAATATTCCGTGATTTTCATCATACAATAAACTTATGGTACATACAAATAGTGGTGATCATTAAAAATTAGCATCACTTTACCTCGAAAAAAGTTGTACTATTGAAAAAACTGTTGTACGCCGCCTCTCGGTGACCTACTTTTTTCCGTTCGTACAGACCGCGTGTCCGAACAATTGATTTATTACTACGTTAAATTCATCATCTTATTTAATTAATTGATGATTACTGTTTGTTTCTCAAGCGGAATCGAGAACGACCAATACAAATAATCGCGTGCAAGCAGAGTAGACTTCTCGAGCGCCGCGGGCACTCACACACATGCGCCACAGAACTTAGTTGCTCGGCCGGGCGATAGGTGGCTACGGCGCCACAGTGCTTCTCGCAAGTGGCGAGCCTACCACCAGCTATATAACTCCGAGCCACGAGCCCTAAGAGACTCTTCCACCATAACTCTGTGCATTGGGAGTTATACACCCTCTATGACACAGGCACGCGTTGCTGTTCTAAAGCCGAACGTGAAGTCGTGAGTCCCTGATTAGACTATTTTTCAATTACTGCCGTTTGCTCGGTAGCTAATTCATTTGCCATCCTCACGGTAAACTAACATTTCATCGTTTGTCGGTCAAACCTTCCCGCGATTCCCTTTGCGTTTTATTTTAACTTCACATCTTAATCCATTCTTTTTATATAATAGGAAAAAGTAAAAAAATACACCAGGAACATATCTGGGACCTGCAAGGGACCTCTCTACGTATTCGGGAAATAGTCATGGATTTCTGTTCTGGCCTAAGAGTTCAAAGCGTGACCGGCCAATACAGGCTGTGGTTTGATTTCCAAGAACCCCATAGTTAGTCATTGAAAATTATAGGGGTCCAATATATAGCCCTGAGTAATTTTCTGCATTGGTAGTTTGTAACAAGTAAATTGAAATTCTCTTGTCGGTATGTCTCAATGCCATTGACATAAGCTTTGTCGCATATTTATCTTAATGGCGCAATGCAACATCGTCAGTCGGTAGATTTACGCCGATTTATCATCACATTATCATCTTCTGTGTCAAGATGTATCTATGTAGAGATGGGTACTCAGACGGTCTGAAATTTTTACGTGCGGAACTTATATCATGTCGAGCATAGGTCGTCTCGAACACAAACTCGTGCTGCATCGAGATATATCGTTTCCATCTAGTGCCACAAACAAAATTGTTGCGTCGAACTAGTGCGGTAATTATATTTGTAGTGTTGAAGTTATGCTGTGCAAAGTTTCATTGTAACGATTACTACCGTGATCAATTATTCTGCGATTAATTATATTGTCAAGTATTCTTCGTGTTGAAGGTATGCGTTCGTAATTTTACTTCTTTGACTTCATGTTATGTACAACTCCGTCATGCTCAACTCAACGCCTGTAAAAAAAATGTTGTGCAGATGCTCGTGTACAGATGGGTCTGTGTAGAGATGGGTTCTATAAAACAAGGGCTTAACTTATTGCGTGACTACATAAGTACAAAGGATTCCTTGGAAAATTTCCAATAAGGAACTGCATTAAGGAAGCTTTTGATTGCACACGTAGTCAATAAAAACAAAAGAATTCGCCGAAAAAATTAGAGAGACAGAATAAATGCATCTTTTAATCGCTTTTCTGGTGGAAAACGCTGCTGGATCAGCTTGCGAAGTTTCTCATTCATGGAATTCGTTGTAATAAATTGCGAATTATATGCAACTCTAAAAGTCCATCACGACACCTTTCAGCTTAAAATTCTTTTCATTGTAAATTTTATTCTCGACTTTGAAAGAATTACGTATATTATTAAAAATTGTGAGCACCCATTAACTTTGCAAATGAAAGTGTATTGGAAAATAGCTTCAAATTGTTATGATAAGTCACAATGATAAATATGGCTTACATAGTAATACATTTGTTTTTTAATTGATTTGAATAAACAAAATCATTTCAAAAGAAATTATTTTTCGTCACGATTTTTTAAAGATTGGAACATCTTTTTTCAACAATCCTAGATCAATAACTTTTAAGAATAATATTTCGTCATACGATAAGATAAATGTTTATGACATCTGATGAAAAAATTACATGCAATTAAACTAATATATTGCTACATCTGATACCAATTCCTTTCCGCCGTTCTGGAGACCTAGAAAATGTATCCGATAACAAACAATATTTAAAAAATTTGTAACCGGTATAAAAAGTTATCCGGCTATAAATAAAGTTGCCACTGATGTCATCATCTAACATCAAGCTCGATCGTGATTTTTCTGCAAATTTTTAATGTTATGGTAGATAATTGATCGTCGTCGTTAGAAATACGCTTTGTGTACTGATGCCTAGCAGCAATCCGGGATAATTAATGGATCCGTCAGGGGCGAAGGGCGTTGGGAAAAGTAAAACAGACCGCAATTTGGAACAAGGATAACTGCGGAAATAGCGCGGATAAGAGAGAAATGGTAACCGAGGCTTGAGTATTTCACGGTAACACGTGCACACGACGGGCTGCGAATAAACATTACCCGATATTCCATTTTTTTTTGTTCTCGTTATGGGGAAAATTGTTCGTTACCAGATAAGAATAATGGATTATTGAATTGACATTTATTTTATAGAATCAAGAGATTATTCACTAGGGTGTGTAAAAAAAATATTATTTTTAAATTCCTTTTAAAATCCTGCAAAAGTGTGTACTTGGATCTCCAAATACACCTCCTGCATGTGAAGCTGCCGGCAATTTTTTTTTTAAATTGTTCTATGGATATTTATCTGAAAAAATAGATGTCGATTGAGCGACCTCTAAAAATGATTTGTCCGCGATTTTCTTTTACACAAAGTATTGTAAGGTATAAAACTAATATGTAAGCCGTAGGGACCTGAAGAAACTAAAGAAATGTAAAAAACCCGAGAAAAACTGATTTATTTGATGAATTAACGCTCGAAGCATAATTTGTCCTTACATACGATTCACTTACATTTTAGTATTTAGTGGTGTTTGAGGTTGCCAGTTATTTATTCAAACTTTGACTTCAGAAATTTTAAATAGGGGATCCAAAGTGGCGGACAAAAATGCAAAAAGTTGCGAAAATGTAGACTTTGAGTAGGGAATCATAATTAGTGACCCCAAGAACCTCGACCCCTTCGTACGTAATTACAAGTGAATCTTATGCACGGGATACCTATTTTTTAAGCGTTAATCCTTTAAAAAAATTTTTTTTCTCAATTACAACATTTTTTGCCCATTGCCCCAAGGTTTAAAAGTTAGTTTTAAACGTCTCATTGCCATCAGCGCCTTCTAAAACCTTTAAGTACTGAGGTTTATATTCAATATACTTGTCGCGTCTTCACAATTACATTTATTCACCAAAAACAGTGATTTTGTCTTCAAGATTGATAACCTATTAGCTACGTTTAAAATACAACAATCATTTTTTTCTAACATTAACCTTTTTTATCTAGAGGAAATCCACCCACTTGTTATTACGTACTCAGGGGTTATTGAAGTCACTAATTATGAATCCTAACTCAGAGTCTAGATTTTCGCAACTTTTTGCATTTTAGTCCGCCATATTGGATCCTCCATTTTGAATTTCTGAAGTTTAAGTTTGGATTAATAACTGGCAACCTCAAACACCACTAAATACCAAATTGCAAGTGGATCGTATGAAAGGACAAATTATGCTTGGATGCTTCGAGCGTTAATCCATTAAATAAATTAATTTTTTGTCGGTTTTTTTTTACATTTCTTTAGTTTTTTCAGGTCCCCACGGCTTACACATTAGTTTTATACCTCACAATACTTTGTGTAAAAGGAAATCGCGGACAAATCATTGTTAAAGGTCGCTCAATCGACATCTATTTTTTTAGGTAAATATCGATGGAACAATGTTTTAAAAAATTCTGCCGGCAGTTTCATATGCAGGAGGTGTATTTGGAGATCCAAGTACACACTTTTGCAGGATTGTAAAAGGAATTTTAAAATAATATTTTTTTTTGACACACCCTAGTATTCACATAATATATATTTCACATTGTATGCGTCATAATATAAAATAAAAATTGCCACACTATCGTTAAACATTTTTTTAAATGACCAGTATGTCTAATTGTCTAATACAACTGAAAAATATCATGTTTTTATCGTAATTTATAGAGGAATGTTACTGCATAATACAATTTCAAAATCTCCAGAAAAGGGAGACGTCCACCTGACCTTTACTCTGAGTCGACAATACACTTCTGCGATAAAATTATTGCAGTATACAGGTAAAAAGTAAAATGAAATTGAAAATCGAATGTTCAGTTAACCTGTGAAAAAATATTCTGGTCAGGCCTGATATGACCACATAAGGCCATATGAATATTTTTTATATAACTATATCTGGCCTGATATAATCTGATATGCTCATTTATAAATTTTGATATATCCTGATATGGTCTCATATGAAAATTAGCTATACCAGGCCAGATAAAGCCATATCAACTTGATATGCCCATATCCGGCTTGATGTAACTTGATTTAGTTTGATAGGTGCATACATTATTATTTTATATATCCTGATATGGCCTGGTATAACCTTATTTGGGTTTATATAGTTAGATATCCTCATTTAAAAAAATCTTATCAAGTTTGATATGGCTTGATATGTCTTGATCTGGACAGATATACTAATAATTTTTGTGTTTCCCTGAAAATAAATTTTCTGATCTAGTTTGATATAGGCTGATATCGCAATATCTGGTATAGATTGATAAGGATATATATATTTTGACAAATCAAGGCATATATAGTCTAAAATGGCCAATTTTTATATCAGGTCTGATATGGTTTGATCAGACTATTTTTTCACGTGAAGTCATCAAAATTTCTCATGAATTCTAAATAAGCTTAATGTCTATTCACTAGTGACAGTTCAATTACTGGGACCGTAAAATGTATTTCATTACTTAAAATGCGGTACAGTCTAATTTTTAAACATGAAAATCACGGGCACCGTGGGTTCAAAGAATGCGAAAATTACGCTCAGAATGTTAGTTTAATAATTTCATCCGTTAGTGCCTTTCTGCCAATTACAACAATATGCTTTTGGTACATTAACGTAGCGTAATAAACTTTCAAGTATACCATACAGCTAAAAATATTACTGCAGAAGGATCGTAGATATTTTAACGATTGAATTTAGCGCAAATCGCCAAACGACATATGTACCCCCCAAGTAGGGTAACATTTTCAAGATACGTGATCCGTGATACATTGCACTGTACATGGCGCATTGCGTCCGACGCGTTATGACATATTAAAAGTCAACGAAATTTTAAACGAAAAATAAATATTTATTGAACTAAAATAAACAAAACATGGTCACTAAGCAACACAGATATTGGTCTATCATTTACGGTTAAAAACTCGAAGTAGCTTGGAGAAAAAATACTAGTCCGCAGTACCCAGAAGGAAAAACGTGCAGTGCGGGACGAAACTTCATGCCGTCAGAAATATGTGACGTGCAACCGAATGTAACCACACGGTGACGGTACAACTTGCTAAAACCGGCACTGTGGCAGTACCGTTCTGGCACACAGTGCAGTCTTTCTGTACTGCACAACGTGCAGGCACAGGGCTGGATTCAGTATGTAGTGCGGTTACCATGTCGTTACATTTGGTCGCACGTCACTCATTTCGCACAGCACGCAGTCCCGTCCGGCACTGCACGTTTTTCTGTTTCGGTACTGCGCACTAGTATTTTTTACTTTATTTCTATCTTATGACCATTGCAGATATTGCAGATAGCACGAAATATAAATTACAAATGTGCCTCAGTACATTATCCTACAAGTGATTCCATCGATATTGAATTCCTTAAAGAAGCGTGTCGCAATACACGACACACGAGACACGAATAAGAGTTTCTCATCGACCGTGTCCCTCAAGGAGGCCCGGAGACTTACGCCGTAAATCACGCCATTATTGCACAGCAAAATTGCGTACTTCTGGACTAACGAATGGTTCAGCCGATTTTTCTTATTTGTAGAGCCGTTTGCGATCAGAGTCGTGCATTCAAATGACAGAATCGACGAAATTCCCTTTCGTATCTCATAGATACCCATGGTGCGCTCGGTACAGAAATGATTCCATGCATATCGTCTGAAGGCACAACACACGAGACACCAATAAGAATTTCTCGTCAATCGTGTCCCTCAGAGAGGCCCGGAGACTTACCGCGAGAATGATGCTACTATTGCCGAACTAAATTGCGTAGTTCTAGCTCTAGAAATAGTCCATCTGATCTGTCTCAGCTGTGAATCCGTTTTTGATCAGAGTCGTGCATTTGAATGACAACATGGATGACAAAATTCCATTCCAAATCTTGTAGATATGCGTGGTACAGAAGGAACGTGAATGTTTTCATACATGTTGTTTATCCGTGTTTTTCACGTCGGATAAAGTTCAATTCAGCTCAGTCACCAGCACAAAAAAAACACAGTATTCATGCACGGCAAACCTACAAGAAATTCCCGGTAGCTTACTTTGCCCTACTCTCCCCTATATTATACAGTGAATCTGTTTGATTATTTGACCAACCGTTCGGAAAGGTTGAATACGAAAGATTCTATCAGCAGTAAAGTGAATGCATAAATTTGTTTGCCGCAACGTTTGCTAACAGCACGATATAAAGGTATCGAACATTTAAAAAATACGATTGATATATACAAAACACAAGCGTGGCGTAGCCACGCTTAACAAAATAATAATTTGATCTTGTTAAGGATACAAAATGTGACAGGTTCCTATTTGGACTGAAGTTGTATGATTTGTGTTACTTTAGAAATCAATGTTTATTTTTCTTGAAGGTTGGTACGATAGAAAAGAGATTGGATCTTTCCGCAATATTGAGAACGTCAACTTTGTGGGAGCAATGGGTCCACCAGGGGGTGGAAGAAATCCTATCACTGCTAGACTTCTTCGCCACTTTCACTTGTTGGCTTTTCCTGATATGGAGGATGACGCGAAAGTGAGTATCAATGCTTATAGAAGTCCACGAATGTCCACGACAACAGTCGACGCACGGTCACTGTGTGGCTTCGGCGCCTTCCAGAGCAGCATCGTTTGCGGCCGTAATTTGGATGTGTGACTTAGCCGCGCATTGATTTGCGCGTCAACTACCAAGCGGAAGGCAGTTTTTCTAAGTTTCTAATGTATTATCATACAGTATAAACTCAGTCAAAATATAACTGCCTGTATCGGCCAGATTTTCGGCAGTTTCCTTGAGCCCTCTCCGTGCAAATACCTAATAGTAGTGGCTGCGGACAATACCCTGAGGGGATCTCTATGAAGAAATGGGGAGAGGGAGAAAAAGACTACGTAAAAGCGTAAATAAGACGTTCCGAAGAAAAGATCACAACAAAAATAAATACTTATAGACATAAAGAACGGCGTGTGGGGTGCACTTCAGCTAGTTGCTATCTGATGGTGACTGAGGAACGATTTCGCACAATGCACCAGAATTTTTTTTTTTATAATCAATGTGCTTATAGTTTTAATTGTTCAATTCCATATTTCAAATTGGTAATTTCACCTGCATGTGTTTTTAAGCGTACGTCGTTAATTCAGCGAGTAATTTACTTTGCTTTGCTTTTGATCGGAGAGACAAGTTTATTAAATATCCATAGCCTTTTTATTGTTTTATCAACATATAGCTATAATTAGAAACAAAACAAAGAATAGTTGCTGCTGGCGTATTCGCAACATACGACTTGCTCATTACATTTGTTACTGGGGTGAAGTATTTATCGTGGATTTACTAGAGCATCATGTCGAACTACACGGATAGAATTTTGAAAATTTTGTAAATTATCAGTGATTTATGTTTCTTGCTATAATTTGTTAAGGTCGCGTTCTGGAATTCAATTTAAGTCACAAGCCGCGCTCGCGAGAAGTCGTTCGCGATGTTCGCGCCTTCCATTCACATCTCTCATCCGTTTTGGTGATATTATTGTCGGCACTGCAATAGTTTGACAAGTCCGATTAAAATTTCATGGTGTATACGACGCCTCCGCAGGATTTGGAATTTAGAAACAATGCTATGCGAGTGATAAAAACTGTAATACGATGCAGGTATGGGTTTTTATATTTCGACATAAGTGTTGTTAACATCGAATCTGTTAAAACCATGCTTTTTTAAATTTAACATTTGGTGTGAACAAGTATGATATATTTTATATTGAAAACTGCTCAAGAGCATTGATAGTACTTCTTTTTAGGAGCCCTATTACTCAATCCATATTTCATACAATTCAAATTTTTCATAACCAATGGTTTCAGAAATCTCATGCGAGTGACTGAAACGTTAACAAAGTTTACGCAGTACTGAATCACTTGTTCTGCACTACTCATTGGCTGGTAACAGTACGTGTATGTATCAGACTGAAGCAGAATAACTTCTATATTAGTTTGCAATCCAAAAATAAATGAAAATTTTATTAATTTATTTCATATCTTAGGTGAAGTAGCAGAAGGAGTGGACATTTTGAGATGGATTTTCATACTAAAACTAGGACTTTAATGCAATATACACACATCAAATTTCATTGTGGTTCCAACGTGTTTTCAAAAGTTATTGTGCTTTCAGGCGGTACATATCTGTATGCAACAGACAGACGCCAGAGAGACACACAGAAATGAATTAATGTGTTTTTTAGAATCTAGGACTCGCAAAAAATGTATTCCAATCAAATTCCAGGCGACTTTTTTATTTTTATTTTTTATTGCATTACTTTCTATTTTTACTTACTTCGTATGAATGAGCAAGTGGAAACGATGAATACCATATAAAATTGTGTTCCGTGAAGAAGTCTTACAGTATCCGTGGGAAAATTTTTCTGCGAAAAGAATGCTTGAAAATATACCGACGGATTTATTGGAGCATGATTAGTAATTATTTTTTTCCTGACTGCACTGAAATGGCGTGTTTTCGACACGAAAAAGCGGGAAGTAAGTCGCCGGTAACTGACCGCGAGCAGTGCGCATGCGCGATGGGCAAGCATATGGACCAAAATTCTCTAGGGCATCTTGCTCATTGTTTTCGGCCGGCACGCAGTTCTCAGCGTGACTGCAGCACCACTCGCAACGACACAGAGCGACGCTATTGTATATGGGTGAACGGACGGCGGTTAAAAAATGTAAAACTACGGTTAAGACATAATCTATAAATATTGATTATCGTATGCTAAGCCTTTTTTTCATCCAATTTCTACTTCCTTCCAATAGACTACAAGAATCGCTACTTTTTGCTAATTGACCACAGTAAGATGTATTACATGTAACTTGATCGGTTTAATACTATGGTCATATTCATTTTTCAATACAAATTTTATACGTCTACAGTGCCCCACCCCCTCCCCCGCCGGGGCTTCGCTCCTGGACCCCACACACAAGACCCAACTACATATATAACTGCAGGCACAGCATTAACATTACGAAAATTCGCCAAATTTACAGTAACTTGGCTTTTTAAAATTTTCGCGCTATTCGGTATGTCGACTAGCAGACTGACTCGGGTGATAGCCGGTATAATATAGGTATTCGGCGTCTAACTTCACCTTCAATTGAAAAGTTCCTAATACACATATATACATACTGATTTCCATATTGTAACGTGACCATATACCCCTAACGATAAAATCGTTGTTGACGATTTATCCCTACGTAGAGGATCGAGCTCGGTAAGGTCTAACGTCTGTCAACCGATGCGTGACTCATCCGCACGTGCGACAATTATCATCCTCGCGGACCACCAAAATCCGGCCTATGGTGGTGTGGACTTCCGTATATAAGCTGGCGGCTTTTCGGATCAGGAACTCATTACAAATCATACTTTCCTACCTGAAACATCTACGTAAAACTATAAAATTTCTGACTCTTGGTTGGCTCGATATTGCTTCGACACAATCCAAGTTTCTTTAAGCACAGCCCCGTTCTCCCATTTAGCTCGATATTGTTTCGACACAAACGGTGCATTTTTCCTTGAGATCAGCCCCGCTCCCTTAGGCCTCACAAACCTATTGTACCTACCATCTTTCCTATCGTTAATTTTAAGACTTAATAATAATATCCAAATTAACCTGTGTGGTCTGACATTGCTTCAGCTCGCACACTCAAAAAATCCACAAAATAAACTACTCGGCTCGTTACTGCTTCGACACTTGTAGATCCATCTAATCCTCTTCTTATTTACTTAATAACATCATATGCACCTATATTATCTGTGTGGCCTGAATATTGCTTCAGCACGTACACCCCAAAAATCCATAAAACAAAAGTCTTGGCTCGATATTGCTTCGACACTCGTGTATCCATCTATAATTCCACATGCTTATATGCATGCCCATGAAATTCGATTATGCACGATAATCGGGTACTATAGGCCTCTCTATTACTGTATCTTACCACGGACCCGGTACACGCACCGAGGCTGATGAAAAAAGGTAAACTCGCCTGCGTCTCGCAACTAGTATATTAGAGTGAGAACCATAGACCTCAGTCCGTCTCGCTTTGCAAAACTTTGGATTATTCTGTCATACGTGTGTTTCGCACGTGCTCTTTAATTAAATTACCAACCACAATAGCAATCTCACCTATTAGCAACTACAATAGACAGATTTCCACGAAAGCCTTAAGGGGTTCGTAAATCCTTTCGTATCCGACACGCATTCGTCTACTCTGTCCGTTATCCGTGTATTCTTCCTTTCATAAGATTAACGCGGATTAACGTTTTTGTGCGTTCACGACTCGTCGTCATTTTACACCTTCCAAGGAAAGTTCAAAGGTAAAAATAATATTTAAATTCCACATTTCAGCTCGTTCACTTTGGATGTCAAATAGTTGAATTGAGTTAAATTGCTCGTCGTTTCTGATGCAGAACTCCTGGAGGTAGCCCAACTCACGAGAACTAAAAATCGTATGTTCTGATGATTCCCTCATGCACTAAGAGCCCGCGCTCGTATGCGTAAGGGCTGGGAGGATAGTTGAGTTTTTTTTTTTACTTGAGCACAGACGCTCACTTGTTTGATTGAGAATCCCTCACTTTTCAACTTTGTAGCTATAATTTTTCTCGAAGTACATTTCTGAAAAATTACACACATAACAAACGTACACACACATAAGAAATTATGACAAAACCGTGTACCTATTATTGCTAAATAGTACTAATTTCATGTCTAAGGTTTGACTTCGCTTCCTTATGTTTTGTTAAGGTTAATGCAATAACATCATTTTTCAAAAACTTGAAATTCTGACAAACTTGACATATATTGCATATTATGAAGAAACGATGTACTAATCATCGCTACATAGTGCCGATTTCATGTGTAAAATTTGAGTTTGTTATCTCATGTTTTGCCAAAGTCAGGGCAAAAACGTGATTTTTTCGAAAATTCACAAACTACAAAATCCCAACAGTTTTTCTGATTTCGGTCAAATTTAATGCCAAGCGACATTAAGAGTACCTGCACTTATGAAAAATTATTCATGGAAATATCGCTAATTTTACGAAAGCTAGAGCACTTTTTTTATTTCAAAAAGCCATAAAATAGAAATGTCTGCATACATTTTGCATTAAAAAAAAAAAAAAATTGCAACAATTGAAGACGAACTGCTGTTTTACTTATGTCCGTAATTCAAGCTCAATCGGTTAAGCGGTACTTGAGTTACACGTGATTGCAATTTCACACACGGACTCAGACGCGGACACGGACACGGATACTTTTTCTAAACCACTTTTCTCGATGTTTTGGACAAATCTGAGTGTTCTGACATAAAAATCTCGAAATTCTTCATGTACATAGAGCTTCCTCTATGGGAAAGCAAAAGGAAAAAATATGAATAATACAGTCACATGACCATTTTGTTCTGTCTGATCGCAATCGACTGTTATATAATATGTCATCGCAATTTAACATGCAGACCGCGGACAAGGTGAAGGGAGGATTATTACGCACACGCGGAGAGTGTGTTACAAGCTTTGAAAAATGAGTCATGAAAACAAGTATCTGTGCCAGTAAGGGCTTATATTCAATATATCAAGCGACGCGGTAGCGTCGCGACGTTAAATATTAAAAAGAAAAAAAAAATCAAGTTGTAAATCGATATCCGCACCACGAATTGCGAAATTGAATACGCTCAAAAAAGTATTATGGTACAACGGATGGGACATTCCACTCACGGGTTGTTGTATCGAAAATGCGGACGTGTCAATAGGTTATTCCACCAAATTTCGGACCAAAATCTGGACTTCAAAATCTTGGTGCTGTTTTTTTTAAAATAATTTAATTCAGTATATTCGAATAAAGAGAGATCCTGAATTTGAGATATTTTGCTCATCATTCCCAAAGGGAATCGTCTGCTTCAGTTGTTGACTGAAGATTTAAACTTTAAATTTTGCGGTCTTACCGAATTAGATCAAGAAAATCCAAAGTACTATTTTTTGTCGGAAAATTTCAGAAGAAATATTTATGTTCACATTCGACGACATTTTCAAGGTAAAAAACTTCAAAAAATATTTACTTAAACTTTTTTTCATTGAAAAGCACTTTTCGATAAGAATTTTTAACTTGTGCTTTCCAGAATTCAATACCTGACAATAAATAAAGAACGAAAAATTCATAATAAAATAAATGAAGTATAAGTTATACGATGGAAAATATAGTTGATTCGTTTATAAAGGTTTTGAGTAATTTAATTGCTAAAAATGGAGTCTGAGTATTATAATCATTTCAAGTTCGAAAGATAATTAATTTCACGTTTCTAGTTTTACGTATTTGTGCTGGCAAAAATTGAGTTTTGAAGAGCAAAAGTTAAAAATAGGGCATTCTTAGGCAAATTTTGAACTTTACAAAAAAGAATTAATTCCGAAAAAAAAAGTGTAGTGAGCATCGGAAAGAGCTTATTAAACATTTTTTCAACTTCTAGATCTTGAAAATGTCGTCAAATGTGAACATGCATATTATCTTCAACAAATTCTAATAATTTCCAACATAAAATAGTACTTTGGATTTTCGTGCACTGTTAGAAAACATTTAAGTTTCCATGCATAAACTCGTCATCGAAATTTAATAAACAATTGTGGTATAAAATTCATGTACTTTCCCAGTAAAATTAGAGAAAATTATCAAAATTCAAATACTTTTACTGTAAAATTGAAGTAAATTATTGGATATGATGTACCAAACATAAATTTTACATTACGCTTTTGTACTAAATTTCATATACTAGTTTATGAATAAAAACTTCCAATTAAAGTACACTAAATTTCAAGCAGATTTTCTTTACAGTGTGATCAGATTCGGTAAGACGTTAAAATATAAAGGTTCACCTTTCAGTTGAGAACTAAAATAGGTGATTCCATTGGGAATGATGAATGAAAATTTTCACATTTACATTTCTTCTTTTTATTTTTGTATAGTGAATAAAATGATGAAAAAATAAGAGCCCCGAAAATTTTAAGGCAGATTTTCGACCGATATTTTGTGGAATAATCCTCATATATAATGCATACCTCAATATTAGCGCTACCTACTGTATACGAGTGCTCTAGCGTTTCACTAATTACTGTTTGTATCATTACTGCTTCTAAGGCTCTGCTCAATGAAAAAACTATCATGTCATCAACAGAGCATTTGTACTTAAGCATTAAAATATACGAGGACAGGAAGAATAAATTATTTATTTAATTATATATATTTATTTATATATATATATATAATATATATTTATTAGAATTTGTCCGTATTTCCAAAATTCTGGAGCCGTATGAACTTCTTTTTGTAACGTCTAAATCCCATCTTGGGTTTTATTCCATGAAAACTCTTCCACACCCATCGGGTATAATTGAAGCTCTAGCGGGGTGCTCAGCTGGCGTTATTCGTAAACTACAGTACTAAGCGGCCTGTACCGGCTGCAGGGTGGGAGAATTCGAGAGTATATTTGCCAAGCGAGTTCTGTCCCTCGATATCGAGCCAACCCCTCGTTCAATTATGCCTCGTAACTCTGCGACTACGAGCGTCCACAATTTCCCTTTACGACGGAACCTTACAGGGATCCTTCTGCGCTGTCGCCAACGCTACCCAGGACAAAGTACATATTCGATGTGGCACGTATTAGTGAGGGAAGACTGCCGAGTTTTTCTGCTTGCTGTACCCATACATGCATTATACCCTTACATTGTAACTGAAGCAAGTGATCTACTGCAGATGAGCTAAAGTTGCGTAAGAATGTCGTATGAAAAAAAATGTAACATGTTCGGTTCTACCATAATAATAATCTCGTTTTTGTCTGTTTTACTGAATTATTTTAATCACCCCTAGTCAAAATTTTAACCCCCGGTCAGACCTCCGGGAATCCCAAATCTTTTGGTGAAGCAAAAGCCGACGCGGGTTTCACTCTCCGTTCAGCCGGCAGTGACCCTGCTTGAAGGTTCAACCGTTATTTGCCACCCTCCGTAGTCTCCTCACTCCATATAGAGCCTCCGACGGCCTACTTGCCCTTTTCATATCTACGACCTACTCACCGTAAATGAGGCTTAGAACCCTGGTTGGCAGGACTGGATTTTCTTACCGACTGTGGTCGATAAAAAAGTACGTTTCGCAGTTTACAAACTACACTATTATTGTCGCGAATTGCACAGGGTTATAATATCAGGAAAGCTTTATTTGCATCCACCCGAATTTTGGGTGAAAATGCTTGAAAATGAATGAAAATCGTAACATTGTGAACCTACAGAAAAACAATATGGCCGCTTGAACTGTCAACACCAACTCTTCCGTACTATATAAACATTTATAGGAATCTCATTCGTTGAACTCGATTGTACGTCCATTCTTTGGCGTTTTCTGCATAATCTACGAACGTCGAAACATCAATTACACAATAAAAGCCATCTACACAAAACAACTTCAAGCGGGCAGAATGCGTAACGTAGTTACAAGTTTGTGTGGATTCATTTCGTGTAATTATTGTTTCGACGCTCACTAATTATGCAAAAAAACGGTAAAGAATGGACGTACATTCGAGCTTAACGTATATAAGTTCCAGAATCTTTTATATCTTACCAAGCAGGTGATGCTGTCGAACCCTGGCGGCCATTTTGATTTCGGGATGCTTAGAAAATGTACGTACTTTCCATTTATTGTCGGTTCTCATCCAATATTCGAATATAGGTCAATTCGTATACGCTGATATTACCATCGTGTACGTTTCGGTGCATGTGTGTTGCGTGTATTAACTGAAAATAATGGTGACTACGAAAAGGCGCATTTTTACCGACCAAAGTCGGTAATAAAATCTACTCCCGCATCCCCTTAAGCCTATGTAATCTATTGAAATCCAGATAACCCTACTTAAACTACAAACATAGAAAAACGGTGCCTTGATGAAATCGCACAAAGTGTAACATCTTATTGTCGTTAGTAATGTAATATAAGTTATGTTGAATCCAGACGACACAGGTACACATATGTATGTATAGAATACCTACATGAAAAAATCATATATCAGTAAATATACATAGTCTGTATAAGAAAATGAACATATAGAATAACTATACACTGTATTTCATTTATATGAAATTTATATATAGTCTTAATATTAAGTATTAAATTTACATAAATTATATTACACAAAATATCATTGATTCAATAAAACCACGGTTTGCGGGCTGCAAAAAACAATTTGTTTAAATTAACTCCAATTGTTGTTCTCACAATCCGATTTAACATTGAAACAATAAAATATTTTTTTGCCTGTATTGAAATTATCGTTTCAATATCATATGAAATTGTAGGAATTGAAAGTGAAATTAAATTGAAAACGCTTGTTTTTGGCAGTCCGCAAACCAAGGTTTTATTGAATCAATGATATTTTTTTCCGTGTACAACATATAGAAAATGTATATGTGAACTTTTGTATACAGCTTCTATGTAGATCTTTATATATAACTAGACCGGACGCGCTGCTGCGCGTCACTATTTTTTAAAAGGCGCTGCAGCGTTCCTCTACGAAATGCTTCTTTTAGATTGAGGCGGAGATAGCCGATTACTTAGAAGCTAACGATGTTTTCGACCAGCGTTGTGGAATTTTGTATGTACAAATAATGCATCATTTAATTTTCTAAAAAATAGATAATGGAAATCGAATCCAGCACTTATTACTTTTTTAATGAGTAATGGACCAGAGATCCAGCGACCATTACTTTTTACATGTTTAATTGAACATAGATCCAGCCCCCATGTTTTTTTAATTTTCAATGGCAGCGATACATCTTCCATTACTTTTATAATATTTTATAGAACAGAGATCTAGTAACTTTTATATGAATGGAGGCTGTAATAGTGTAGGGTGAACCGACCAGTGAATAGACAGTCAAGCAGACGAAAAAACCCAGTGAATGAACGTTTTTTATGCACGTGCTCTTATGGACAGTGTCCATTCACTGGGCCCGTCCATCCACTGGCTCCTTCACCCTACATGGGAGAAGCTTTCGCAGAATCAATGGAGGGGATGAAGGGTTTCGTGGTAAGCTCGACCGAGGAACTGAGAGGTCCTTACGGGAGGCTCAACGGAGGGTCCGGGAGGCTTAGTAGTAGGCAGTGATACACCCCCTCCCCCCCGCAGAAATTTCGAAAGCTGTTTTCTCCCAAACGATACGCCAGATAAGGTCCGGATTTCCAGAGGGTACGCAGGAGTATCGTAGAATTGGGCTAAGCTTCTGGCTCCTCATTCGACATAGCCGTTTATTTTTAAGAATTAAAAGAAAAATAGTGCGAGAGAGCCAGAGTTATGTTAGAGAGAGACAGACCTATAGGCGTTTAGCATTGTGCGTCGAAATTTCTGGCGATGTATCACTGCGTCTTAACGGAGGGTCTGGGAAGTTCTATGGAGGTTTTTAGGGGTCTGCATCACCCTCCGTGATCCTCCGTTAAGTCGCAATGTCTACTTTTTGCCATTTGCGGATTCTGGTAGGGCGAAATTCCTATGCTCATTTATGCATATTATCCTCCATGCACCCTGCAAACTGCGTTCTTTTACAATCCAGACTACGCTAGTAGATTTCAGTTATTCTAGGTCACAAGGAGGGTTAAAATTTCGACTCGGGACGTCCAAGAATGTACACTTACAGCCATCAAATATTTGTAATTCTGATTTGAGACTTCGTTCACTGGGTTAATCTGGTGATCATATTCTAAACCTCTAACTCGGAATCCTCTACCAGTTACGCTACCTTCATGCCGATGTCGTCAGACAGTTTACAGTAAATTAAGATATCTTCCCACCGCGTGCCCCCCGCTAGACCCACGTCGCAGCCGTTATTCGTCATCCATTTTCTTGGTACAGTCAAAGTCACACGTATATGCAATAGTACACCGTTTTTTTTTTTTCGTTTCTCAATTGTCTGTGGAAAAAAAGCTCTCATTCGGACACTGACAAAAAGAAGAAGCGCTTCGAAAAGCGTTTAAAATCGCTGAAATACCGAGTAAAGAGGAATCGGTGAAACAAAAACATAATTACCAGTTTTTTTTTCTCTTTCCCTCTAAGAGAACAAAAACTCAGACGCGCACGACAGGGCCGTTTTATAAACCTGTGTAATAAAAACCTAATATCGTAACCACCAGGTCGTCACGTATGTCGAGAAGTTATGAAATGTTATACAAGCAACTATTTGAGCTGGTTAGGCCTGCTCAGCCGGATCACGTCCATGAAGCTAGAAGAAGAAATAGCGAACTACAGTTTTATCAAGATCAAAGTAACGCAGAAATGAGCGAGAAAATAACTGTACGAACATTTCATGATAAGATCCAAGTCGGGCTTGCATCACTTGCCAAGACGAACGAGCACCTAACCTTAATTTACGTTCTCTCGAGTTCGGACCAACTCAATTCAACATAGGATACGACATAAGTTCGGAATCAACATCGATACGCGTTCCAGTACAGAAAACCTTTGCTCACCATCGCTATCACAGGCAAGGGAGACTATGTCTACAAAATAATAAATGGAAACTGTAGCAAATGAAGCTCCAGCGGGGCTGTCACAGATGGTACGATTGTTGTAAATGCGCAAGTCCCGTCCGCGACGGACGACGAATTTACGCAGCAAATGCGTTAATAATCGACCAAACAATCTATTGAGCAGGAACAATCCATTCACTTAAAACGAACACACAACGATCAGGTCTTTGAAGCGCTCGGGAAGCGACTTGAAGCAGAAAAACTACACTGGGAGAAATGAAGCTACTAACGGCACTAAATCGATTACTTGAAATATATTAGGCATTCCACGGTATTTCACAGAGCCAAGAACCCGACCTACTCTAATTTTTTTTCTTTTCTTATTTCGTGTCATTGATCAAAGCAAATGGAGTATCTGTGATTATTTTTACAATTCTATTCCGGGATTAGTGCGATTTTTCTTGAAGAAAAATTTTCTTAACAATCTAACGTCAAGTGGAAAAATCATATTCATAAAATGACCAGGGTAATTCTTCATGATTCAACACAGTTTATGATAAAAATATGTCACTTGGAAAACAAAATTATTAGTTGTCTCCGAATCCGTTACAAGAAATTTTGAAAATACTACATTGAATACACAACATTGTAAACCTAAGCCCATAATGGATATATTATTCTTTGCATGTGTGTTTTTTTTGTTGTTCTTTCGATCTTTTTTTTTATTTGTTGTTTACATAATTCCTTCGGCTTTCCGGTGCTTTGCTCTACACTGAGAAAACATAAACTGTTCAATGAACTATATCATTAATTTGAATCCTATGTAATTGACTTAAAAAGCTTGGTATTTTAGGCAACTATACGTATGGTATAAATAACGATATTTCGGTGAGTCAATTGTATCAAAACAGTCCATTTTACTCAGTCAAAAGAATCAGTACGATTGAAGAAATTATACATTTCGTTGAGCCCATCAAGTAACTGATTGTATGTATTTAATACATACTCGAATCGATAGAATCGTTTAGTCAAATCTATATATATCTAGATCTATTTCCACAGGTAATTTATGCATATATATAACCAATACTGGCGGTTGTACGGTCTATGGCTTCAACGGTCCCACGAACTGAGCGGAATAGTGTGCGGTCAAAACTTGGATCGGTGATCGCTTAGCCATATACCGGCTGGCTCATCAATCAGTGAACGGGAGATCGGTTTTCCTGAAGCTTCGGAGTATATACTTCAGTTAATGACTTTCATGTTTATTTTGGGAAATCAGAGGAATATACGACCATCTGTTCCGGTACGGGTTTTGCGCCGTCTTCTCATGCCCTTAGCACATCGGGGGTACAGTGTACCTAACTTGGCTGCGGAAGCATTGGAAGTTAGGTTAACTTAGCATAGGGCGGGTAAGGAGTGATAAGAAAAAGGGAGAAACGGTGACAAAAACGTAATACATACATATATATGGAGCAATCCACCCCATTTCGACCAGGATTCGACCTCGACCGCTCCGATTTGGTTCGAAATTTATTGTAGGTTTAGTTCGACCCTGAAACGCACCATATGATTTTTGTCTATGCTTTTTTAAAAATATATTTTTAAAGTAACATATCGAACGCAATAATTTAAAAATCTGAAAAAATTCTGAAAAATACTGTGTTCGACATCAAAATTTTCTAGCTTATATTCGAACTGGGGAAGATTTTTTTAAAAATATTTTGTAAGCTATTTTTATTTAAAGAATTACTTTTTTCCTCAAAAAATCTTAAGAACTATCAAAAGGAGATTCATGTATACTTTCGATATAAGTTAGAAAATTTTTATATTCGACAGAGTATTTCTCAGAATTTTTGGAGCTATTTAAATTCCGGCACTCGATATGTCCCTTTAAAAAAATATTCAAAAGAAATTTGCATAGTTCGACGAAATCTTTTAAAAAAAACTCCTAAAAACCTGAAAAAGTTTTCGAAAATCCAGTTTTACATAAATAAACATTTGAACAATCGCCTGAAGAAGTTTAATTTTTTTTTTCTATGTTTTAATCATTTTTTTAACGACAAAAAGCTTAACAACTTTAAGAAGAAAAATCTTTCCCACTTTGGTTATGATCTAGAAAATGTCAATGTTACAAAAAGTATTTTTCGGCATTTCTAAGATTTTTTAATTATGGCGTTCGCTATGTCACTTTAAAAATATATTTAAAGAAATTCCATAGAATAAAAATAAATAAATAAATATGATGCGTCTTAGGATCCAACTATGCCTACAAAAAATTATGAGCCAAGTCGGAGAGGTCGAGGTCATATCGTGGTCAAAACGGGGGAAAATTGGGAACCCATATATAGTAGCTTGAAAGTACATCGGGTTTTAGTCATTCGAAAATCCATTTCAATAAAACAATTAAATATTAAAGAGGTTCAAATAAAGATCGTCCACATTGGAAGAAATATTGTTTTGATCCAACGATAAATTTAGTTAGTAGGATTGACGATATTATCCATGTGGGAATTCCAAATCGGCTGTATGTTGCCGCAACACTGTTGCTGATATGTTGCTGAAAGTACTGCGTAACAATATTTGGCAGCCAAGCCTGTTTGAGTACTGGGCTTGTTGGTAGCTTCGGCAGTATACCGCCATTCCTTTATGGGTATATCAAGACCTACATTGTCTGGCGTTTCTATAGGATATTTTTATAGAATCTACATAATATTTAGTAAAAAAGTAAATCAAATATCTTTTTGGTTATTGATATTTAGTTATGCGATGCATTCATTTATATATTTATCTTGGTGTATCGACGAAATAGCGCTGCGTTAGTCCAAGATTCTGAGCGTGAGACTTCCCATAGAAGAAAAGTTTTCTCTGAAATATAATACTAGGAGAAACGGCTCACTCATCAAACCTCCGGAACGGTATCCGAAGGCAACAGTTTTTCTACCGAAACCATTTACGAGCGAACATGCGAGGCCGCAAGCAACAAAAGGTGATGACATGCGTCACTGCAATGAGGAATATTCCCACAAAATTCCTGAAGGGTAAAGTGGTCGATAGATTGACTCTCGGGACTCTAAGCTACGTAAGCTCGGCGAAAAGATTTGTTGAGCTAACGATTTTTTAGGTAGGAGAGAAAAAAAACTCGTTTTTTCCGTCCGGTAATCAACTCGACGAAAACATCAAAACAGCAGAGTAGTTGGACCGGCCCACCCAGGAGCTCCAATCTGTCTAAGAGTCCAATCGCCCTTGGAGAATTATAATAAATTCAAAAGCTCACGACTGCGAATTACCAGAACCGGATATCGCAGTTGAGCGAATGGAAAGAAAGCCCCAGCAAAGGGAAGGTAGAAGCTCTTTCAGCGATATGGTGGAAGTTGAAGCCGAGCTACGTAAAATATTTTCAGAAGAGATAATATAACGTCTCTTCTGAGAATATTTCTCGATAGAGGATGAAGTATGATGCTGCACCAGATAGACGGGTCAAAATAATTGAAATCGAACGATAACGTGTAAGCGTGAGACTTCCCATAGAAGAAAAGGCTTCTCTGAAATATAATACTAGGAAAAACGGCTCACTCATCAAACCTCCGGAACGGTATCCGAAGGCAACAGTTTTTCTACCGAAAGCATTTACGAGCGGACATGCGAGGCCGCAAGCAACAAAAGGTGATGACATGCGTCACTGCAATGAGGAATATTCCCACAAAATTCCTGAAGGGTAAAGTGGTCGATAGATTGACTCTCGGGACTCTAAGCTACGTAAGCTCGGCGAAAAGATTTGTTGAGCTAACGATTTTTTAGGTAGAAGAGCAAAAAAACTCGTTTTTTTTCATACGGTAATCAACTCGACGAAAACATCAAAACAGCAGAGTAGTTGGACCGGCCCACCAAGGAGCTCCAATCTGTCTAAGAGTCCAATCGCCCTTGGATAATTATAATAAATTCAAAAGCCTACGACTGCGAATTACTAGAACCGGATATCGAAGTTGAGCGAATGGAAAGAAAGCCCCAGCAAAGGGAAGGTAGAAGCTCTTTCAGCGATATGGTGGAAGTTGAAGCCGAGCTACGTAAAATATTTTCAGAAGAGACAATATAACGTTTCTTCTGAGAATATTTCTCGATAGAGAATGAAGTATGATGCTGCGCCAGATAGACGGGTCAAAAGAATTGAAATCGAACGATAACGTGTTAGGGTGGATCGAATTACCCCATGACGGGTGGGTCCGACATGGCTGATGCTCGGCTCAATCTCGATATCGAAATTGCCGGCATTGGGATATATGATTGGCCGATCATCTGGCCGAGTCTTGGATGATAAGTACGGCTCGATATTGGCAGTCAATAGTTGGCCTATATTTAAATACAAGGAACGGCCGAGTATCGCGTACGAGAATCGGCCGATTTTCGCGTAGGAGATACGGCATCACATCCGAAAAACTAATATTGAACACATAATAATCAATAATTCCTTTTCATTTGTACGTACATCGCTATCAGGCTTTCACGTGTCTAATGCATGAGAATACATCAGAAATTGAGAAAAACTGCCTCCAGCTCAACAGTTAAGCGGTCACCCATCCAAGTACTGAAAAATAGGATCAGGCTGCTTAACATGAAAGATCACCAGAGCCACGCTCCGACCACGCGCCCATTGTTGTCGATGATAGTGATAAAAAATGTATATTTTTCAAGCGGCGCATGTTTTATTAGATTACGTAAGAGCCGTTCAGCATTGGGCGCTACTACCGTGGAGAATTAAATGAACATTCAATAAAGAAAAACCGGGTTCTGAAACCTCTTGTCATTGACCCCTAATCATTGGCCCCTAATCGGCTAAGCAACTATTGTCGAGTTGGTTCTTAGCCGAATAGTGTCCTCATATAGACAAAACCAATAATCGGTGAGTCGATTCTCGGCCGAGCAATATAGTCTCATATCGACATACCGACAAGTGGCGAGTTAATAATCGGCCGAGCATTCGTGTCGTATTGACAAACCAACATATACCGAGTCAATACTGAGCTGAGCATTGGTCGTATATCGAGAAACTAATAGTTGGCGTGTCAACACTTGGCCGGGTATTGGTCTCATTTCGCGGAATCAACAATCAGCGCGTCGATTCTTGGCCGGGCATTGGCTTTGAACCCGAAAATAAACAATTGGCATGTGGATATTCGGCTGAGCATTAGCCTAAAGTTGCGAAGTCAACAATCTTGGCGCCAATTTTGATGTCAATGGGAAGCTCTTTAAGATATAGGGTGTTACGTCCGAGTTCCAAAGAATGTTGCCCTGTTTAAAACCTTAGCTACGGCTAATTGGTTTGGGATTCGGGCTGAACGATTTGATCTTTGGTTTGAACTTGATTTTTATTATTAATTTTAATTTCTTTACTATTATAGAATTTAAACCGTGGATCAGTTGTTGGAATATACTTGCTTTTAAGAAAGTTAATGCGGTACTCAATTTTAATTAATTCGTAGGGTTTCGTTACTGAAATGACGTTATTAGTTAATAAGTATAAATGAAACAAAATGAATACCATTTAGAATGAATATCAATGAAGGAAGGTTTAGGAATTACTATGACTTCGTTACCCTGCGTACAGTCAGCTGTTATTAAAGAAAAACGCGTGCAACTGTTCTGCATTCGTTTACTGTTTTAAGCTGGGTCTGTCTGCGAGGGAAAACGACGTCTTTGGAAAAGAAATCGTTTGCAACAGTTCTGCAAACGATTCGAGGTTGAAGGTTTAGGAGGAATGAACGTTTGCAACTGTTCTGCAGACGCTCTGGATTTAGAAGTTAGGAGCTGAATGAATGCAACTGTTCTGCATTCATTCTAAAGGTTCAGGGTTTTGAAAAAGAAACTTACTGGTTGAGCTGCTCAGGTTGACACTTTACTTCAGGAACTTGTTGATCGTAGATAAAAATAATTTTTAGACTGACTATTACATTTTACTGACTAATTACCCTCCTTAGTTTAGGAGATGTTGCCCGGTGGTTTTACATTTTGAGACTGAGTAAAAATACAAAAATTGCGTCCTTATATACTAGTCCCGTCAGCTTCTTGTATAACGCAGAGTTAGGAGAGGGTAGTTTCTCAAATCCTCTAATTGGTCGGAAAAACTATCGTCTCCCACTTTACAAATTCGTTTTCTTCATCTTAGATCTAGTGAGTGTATTTTTCGGGAGTTTGAAGAGGGCAGAGTTCACGCTTCATTGGCTGTCGATCTACCGTCTTCCACTTCCCTGGTATTTGCGTGGGGTATTTCGTCGCCTTGAGCTAGTGGAGGGCCTTACACCCCTCTTTTACAACTAGCCCCGTCTACCCCTCTTAGGATATACTATTATTTTCCCTTTTTTACCGGCCACTGACTTCCAGGGCTTTTCTTGAATACTGCAGCGATGTTAAGAAGGATACATCTTATTTTAGGGAGTTAACGTTGCTTTCCTTATTTACCGACCACTGACTATATGGTTGTTATTGGTATATGCAGCGGTGTCTGGAGGGTTGCATCACGCCCAAGATATATTTTATTTGGGGACGTAACAAGGGCGAAGGGTGCTGAAGTTATGTTTTTAAACATCAATATTTTGATACCGTTGCCATTAGAATTTCAGATGTTTTCGGCTTCTCGATAAAACTTTATAGGATTAACCATCAGATAGACTCATGTATCTTGAGAATAAGGAAAGAATAACAGTTTCAACGGCTTAGAAAAAATAGGATTGAAATCTACAAAAAAAAAAAGTTGGATACACTGAAATGTGAAAAAAGAACACTATCTGTTATACCACGTTTATTCCTCAAATATGACCACGTGACATTACGTGCGCTCTGAATACAGAGCAACCGATGTTGTATCACGAAATGGTATACCACAAATCTCGTTAAGTGACTAGAATGTGCGCGGTGTGAGGGTACCGTCTTTCGCCACACTAAAATATGCATTTTATTTAGTTTGGATTTATTTCATTTTATTGTAATTATTCGATAGTTCATCTTTTAATAAACATGAGATAATATTACTTTGCTATACAAGTGCGAGACGGCGGCAACCGGGAAATCTCAGAGTACACAAATACGATGGATAAACTGATATAGAAAATAGAACCTTGCAAATTGCTTCCTTGTTATATTTCGCTTTCTACAAAGCTACCACTATGAGAAAGTATGTTGATCAATTGTGGCTTCTTCATAGAGGAAGCTTTGTAGAACGCAAAAAATAATGAAGAAGCAATTTGCAAGGTTCTACTTTGCAGGCTTGTTTATACTCGGAAGACATTCTTATAAAATTTCAAAGTAACGTGAAATTTTTATCGCTCGACCAATTTGTGTGAAATTGTTACTAAAAAATTGGTTAATGATAGCCCATATGTAAACTAAATTGGAACCCGATACCTAGTAATTTGCATGAACAAGCGCTCGAACGAGGTTTTTAAAATAATTCAAAATGCCATAAAATTTGAACCACTCGACCGATTCGTGTCAAATTTATACCAATTATCTTTTTAAATGGTCTTCTAAGTGTGAAGAAAATTTAAGATAAATCTGTGGAAAATTTCGAAAATGTTTTTTTTCGTGAAAGCTTTTTTTTCTTTTTGTTCACCAAAATCGAAATTTCCTGACATTTCAACAGTTCATTAGACTACAATCTTAATTGGAAATCAATAATTGTGAAATCATATCGGCAATTGCAGCCGGATATCTCAGAATTCGCATGAGTTATAGTATTTGCAGACATTTTTGAAAAAATTAAAATTGTAATAAAATCAGAACGGTTTGACAGATTCTCGCAAAATTTGGTACACATAATTTGTTACGGGTAATCCATTTTTATACAAAATATCAGCCCGGTGCCTTTTTAATTGCGTAAGTTATAGCGTGAAAAATATTTTTTCACAATTTAAAAAATACTGTAAGAAGAAAATTTGTCAACCGATTCGCGTCAAATACAATCCCAAACTTTGTTATATGATAACTTACTTGAGTGCAAAATTGAAAGAAAATCACGCACACACGCACACACACACACACATCATTTTTCTCGATGTTCTAGACCATTTTTAGTATTCTGACATGAGAATCCCGAAAAAAAAAATTTCACGAAACTTCCTCCATGAGGAAGCAAAAAGCTTGACGTCTTGTCGATGACGTAGCCCCAACGTGCTTTTAATTCTTTCAACCTTAGTACAACGAATATCACGTGAATAAAATAAAAATTTCTTCAATACAATATACTCTCGACCCTCGCACCGCTCGTGAGTGGGTGAGTATCAGAGTGAGAAAGTAGCAAGAGAAAACGACTTTTTTCGACGAAAAATTAATTTGGCGCCGTCTTGCGAACTCTCACAATTTTCCATTCACCAATTTCTCTTTGTTTTTTTCTCCCTTTTTTCTTTTATTTTCCTTCGTTTCCACAGAAAAACATTTTCAAGACAATTCTCGGTTTATGGCTTTCACGGACACCGACCTTTGGCAATCTCGGCGAATTGCTGGTAGGAGCGACGCTGGATTTATTTACCAGGATTTGTAATGAGTTACTTCCAACTCCGGAAAAGTCCCACTATACTTTCAATCTTCGGGATCTCAGCAAAGTCTTTCAGGGTATACTCATGGCAGATCCAGGGACGATTGACGTGAGTACATTCATATTATTTCCGGCGATTGTCGTCGGACTAAGCACCTATACGTTAGAAAGGATATGAGCAGTAAGCTTGCTTTTGCCGTTTCCAAACCCTTGCGTTATTACCATGTATTAACTACAATTTGCTACTTTACACTGTAAAAAAAATCTACTTGAAAATTAAAGTACCGGTACCGGAAGTTTTTATTCGCAAACCGTCTCTTAAATTTCAAGCACCAATGTGTTGAAAATTCTAATTTAGGACACATGAAAATAATTTGAATTTTATTGAAATAGCAGTGACTTTGTATTTGAAATTTAATGTACCGCGTCAAATATTTCTGATTATTGTACATAAAATTAATGTACGTCATATATCTTTTAGTGCAAAACGGTACCTTGAAATTCAATCACATATATGTTGGAAATTTAAAATGGGTTTAAAAACAATAAAAAGAAAATAGAACTATTACTCAGGCATTCTTTTTTCAGACATTTTATATCATTAGAAATTGTCGGGTATTGGTTCTTGCTAAAGAAAATTTTTCGTCGAACCCGGGGTTTGAACCTACGACCTACCTATCTAAGTACCTAACAACGCACAAACGCTACCAACTACGCTATCAACGACTTGGTAGTTTAGGATATTAAAATGGCATAAGAGTTATACATATATTATTCTCTTAACCATACTTATCATTGACATATTAAGGTTGCCGGTTCGAGTCCTGGTGTTACGATTTTTTAAAATTGATTTAGATACCTACATCAATGTTACATTTAAAATTCATAAAACCTGTGCCTATCAACAGATATTTATTTTTTACTGTTATCGACATTTTTAACAGCGTATTATCAACTTTTCTTTACAGTAGCAGAACACGAATACAAAACATTGTATACGTGTTTCAAGATTTGTAAATTCACAATAAATATTGCTTAAATTTACAGTTAGGTATATTAATTTTGGAAACAAAATGGAAATTTACAGCACTCAGTACTTGAATCACTATTTCAAGTACAAAGTATTTAAATTTCATAAGCATAAGTACATTAAATTTCAAGTCTTTTTTTACAGTGTGGGTTTTTGAAATCTAAGTTACAAGATATTCGTAAAGTTAGGTGATTTTTCTACAAAAATCGACTGCAGTGCGGGAATTTTCAAAAACTTGTCATATAATTATACAGTTACTGATCAAGTTTTGTATATTTACAATGAATTTCTCTTAAATTCCAATGCAGGTACATTAATTTCACGATAGATTTGTAAATTTACAGCACTCGGTACATGAATCACAGTTTCATGCACAAAATTTGTAAATTTCATATACATAAGTACATTAAATTTACAATCTTTTTTTACAGTGTACTGCATGGTGCCGTCGTTCTGACTGGCCTAGGCGATTCATTTTCAGTTTAACTTATTACGAGTTGAAGCTATTTCAATAAACAATCTCTAGGTCAAAATAACCTAGAAGACAAATTATAATTCTAACTTGTCATCAGGCTAAGCTATAGTAGTATTTTTCTGGACTTTTCCTTAAAATTGGGTAGAGAATGTTTCAGAGAATGTTGCCGACCATTTTTTTAGTCGTCGCGAAAAGAGTACATACGTTTATTTTTCAAGTTATGTAGATTATGAAGTACGAAAAATCACAAAAATCTAATCACAACCAGTAAAGGTAATCTCAAGTTTTGTCTTCCATCTAGTCTCCGCAAAAATTGTTTCCTCTTTGGTACCACGAAAATTTAAGAGTATTCAGCGATCGTTTAGTGAACAATACCGACAGACAATGGTTCGCCGACCTTCTACGCAGCATCTTAAAGAGGAACTTCTCAGATGTTGTTCAAGGCGAAGATATCATCGGAGACGGATGCCTTTTTTACGGCGACTTTTGTGGTACAACTGGACAATACGATCGCATAGTTGACCTCGAAAAGGTTCATCGTATTTTCCACATTAATAAGTCATTGATACCTCCAGTATCAAGCTGTTGCAGTATTAAAAATATTTGTCAAGCTGTTCTTATTGCTTTAACGCCAACTGCACATCAATGACAATTGATATACAGTTGGCAAACAATCAAAGTCCATAGCTCAATATTCACAATGTTGATAATGATTAATCGATGTAAACGCAGATGAAACAAGTACTGATGGAATATCTCCAAGAATACAACAGCTCTTCAACATCACCGATGAAGCTCGTTCTCTTCGAGGACGCCATGAGTCACGTTTGCCGAATCACACGGATACTCCGTCAACCTCGCGGCAACGCCTTGCTACTCGGAATGGGTGGATCTGGTAATTGATGATGAAGAGACATCCCCGCCAACCCCTCGCAATATCCATTGCTTCTGTCTCGCGACTCTTGCTTTTTTCCTCGCTCATATTTTCGCCTGACTCGACTAACATATATTATGGAATTTCCAGGACGTCAGAGCCTGACAAGACTTTCGGCGCACATAGAAGATTACCATTGCTATCAGGTGGAATTGAACAAAGGCTACTCGAATCACGACTGGCGCGAGGACATAAAGGGCCTCATGTTAAAAGCAGGCTTGCAGAATCGTCCCGTCGTTTTTCTCTTCTCTGACACCCAGGTATTACATTGATATATAGTCCTTTGTAGTATTACTCTTTTAGGAATAACGAAGTAGAATAATCGACACTTCAGCGGCGACACATCCATGAGACCAGATGATTGCAGGTTACATCCCGCAATACTTCATAGCCGCATAAAGTGATCGTTACGTTTAAATTACATTATGAGGCCACATCATTGAATAAACACGGTTATGTAACACACGTTGCATAAAATGGTAACATTACCCAGATAGAAAAACGTGTCGTCCAGTGCCGGGCGCCATGTTTGCACGGTGCAGTTAGTTGCTTTCAAATGAGACGGCACTGTGACGGCACGGCATGCCGATTATGCACTGTGCCTGCACGGTATCATAACATCTTGCAGTGGACGTACTAGAGCCGTGGAAGCACTGATGCAGCTTCAGCACACTGTGCCGTCACTATGCCGACACATTTGAAAGCAAAGAACGGCATTGTGCCATCACGCCGTGCCGTTTTGTGGTGCCTGTGTGGTCTCACCGTGAACCTTCATGGCTATTTGGGTACAGAGTCGAAAATGATAACTTAGATGTAAGTTACATGTAAAGCAATCCGGTGCAATGACCTAGTGGTTAGTGTAGTGGCATCTATTTCAGAGAATCGGTAGGTGGGGGTTCGAGCCCCAGTGCCGTCGTTCTGTCGAAAATATGGCGCGATGAAGTTTCTTGTCAGCATGAGTTACACACAAGTATGTGACAGCTACCTATGGGAGTCACACATATGCAACCAAAGTCCGTGTTTATTTTCTCGACGAAACGTGACGTAGCTCCAGCACGGTGAGACGAACTCGAGACCACCTATGAAAAATATTCTGATCAGACCATTTCAGGCCTGATACGAAAATTGGCCATATCACAATATATATTGTGATGCATTTTTCCTGAAAAAAAAATTGAAAAACTGAAAAAAAAACGGCTCTCTTCTCGCATTCACAAACCTCTTTTAATAAATTCCCCCTTCTAAATTTGTTTAGGGCGCCAGCCGCCGAAGCGACAATGGAAGGGACAAGATGTTAAGTTTAGTAAAAAAATAATTTACAAAAAAAAAAAAAAGAGGTGATTGCCGGCTAAGCTACGAGTCAATGATCTTACGGCAGAGTGGGCGGTCCGTAATTTGCTCAGTCAATTAAAAAAAATAATTCCACACAAATAACCAAACAAAATAAATAAATTAAACAAAACTTCAAATTAAATGGCAACCAAATTCGTTCAGTTTATTATTATTTTCGGGAAGCACCGAACGATAGCAAACTCCACAAACAAAAAAAAACAAATAAATAAATAATTACGAAAAAAAAAAATATTTCTCCCTACTAAAATCTACAACGGCTACTATATTCACCGCCGAGATTTTCTCACCCGCAATAACCGCAACGGTACCTCCCGGTCCGAGGCGCTCGAATTCCCTATTTGCCCTACTATCTTAAAATTTATCGCCAAAATGGTCAAAACGGTCAAAGATACGGTATCTAGGCCAACGCACAGCCCCGCAGAACCCGCCAGAATTTTTATCGTACAAAACCGGAACAATACACAAATATGACGATCTTTGGTACCGCTACTCAAGGACATTCTTTTGAATCTAAAAATCTAATTATCACATTGAAGCGAATCTGTAACGCTTATGTCAGCGGTACCCAAAAATTCCTAATAGGTCGCCCGCCGGCACCACTTCGCGGTCGCTTATAAAACAAAGAAAAAATTAAAAATAGTAGCGCGATAGATATTATTACCGAGTCCCAAAAATACGATGCAAGGAGACCTTGCCGATTCACAGTCGCCGTTCTTCGCGATGGGTTCACCGATTGTCTCTCGCTATTCCACAATACACTAGCAGTGCTCTCGCTCTCACGCACCCGTACTCCTCGACGTTGTACCAAAGACAAAAAATTTTCCGAAGATTCGCACGCTCTCAATCTTTCTGCCCCACTTCGCTAATATATTCGGCCCTCGTCGACTATTCCCGATCTACGGCAACCAATTAGGGCCTATGTCACGCGTCAACGACTTCGCGCAATCCTCGGTTCGAAGTACTCGCCGTTATAATATTTTCTCGCATCGATAATAATGTGACCAAAAAAAAAAAGCAATGTAATATGAATTTGGGAAAATAATCGGCCGATTTGCGAACCACAAGGGAGTAATTCCAATAATAAAATATGACGGGTTGGAGTATCTCGAAGCGTGGAAAGTCCGATTCCTTTTCCCGGGGCTACTGCTGAGTGGGGAGGGTACCCTGTGGGAATTCCATGTCAAAATCAATCGTGGAATAACAATTATTCCTGGCTCCGCTCTCCGCTTTCGCTCCCTCGGCGTTGACATAAAAAAATATACAAGAACAATTCCTAGAGATTAGTACAATAGTAATATTCCTATATAATTTAGCCTGGTGGAATGCCTGAATAGCGGTCGAAGAGCACAGTGCACGCGAGAGACTGCTCGGTCCCTCCGAAAATCTGAATTTTTGGGACGCTCTCAAAAATACGCGTCACAATATGCCTTCATATGTCAAAATATATACTTATGAATCTATATCAGGTCTATCTATCTATATACAATATATATCGATATTAAGTTATATCAGGTCTAACCAAATAACTGTATAGTAAGCATATTAGACCAGATATGGAGATATCAGCCTATGTCAAACTAGATCAGAAAATTTCTTTTCAGGAAAACACAAAAATCATCATTGTCCAGATCAAGACATATCAAGCCATATCAAACTTGATCAGAATCTGTCTTTATGAGTATATCTAAATATATATGGGGCATTACATACCGTTTTGACCTGGGTCGGACCCTCGACCTCTCGGATTTGGTTGAAATTTTTTTATATGATTGGACCAATTCCAAAAAGACCTGGAAACTTTTTTCAGATTTTTTTTATTTAAATTTTTTTGCGATTTTTCAAAGCTAACATATTTTAGCCCAAATTTAAAAATCTGAAAAAATCCTCAAAAATTCTGCATGAAATAACGAAATTCTTGAGCCTAAAACCAAAGTCGGCCAGTTTTCGCTTCTTTTTTTTTTCTATAAAAAATTATTTAAAAATTTGGAAACGAAAGAGGAAGAATTATCAAACTTTTCTAAAATATTGCTTTCTCCTACGAGTGCTTTTGTTTTCGTGAAAAAAAAATGCGATTCATAGAAAATATGTTCAGAATGTTAGGTTAAAAAAGCATATCTGGAAAAAAAGTCCGCCGTATGTATATGTGCAAATGTGGGCGTGTGTGTCTATGGGTGTGCATTTCGTGAAAGGCAGTGAACACGTAAACGGTCTCAGATGTTCAGCAATCTAGCTGAATTTTGGGACACATGTCGAACGATCACTAGATTAGATTTCTATTGAAATCGGCCTCAATGGATTAACAGGAAAATAAGCTATCAAGATTTGAACTTATACTCTCTAAAATCGAAAAAGTTTAATATTAAAAACTTGACATTTTATTTTCCTGTTATGGATAGAATTGCTTCGGCGATTGGCGGCTCTCCTTCCCTTCGCCGAAGCAATTCTATCCATTCCTAACTAACGGCTAAAGCTCCACCAAACTAATATTTTCCTGTTAATCGATTCAGGATATATCAAAATTTATATGTGGTCATATCAGATTCTATCAGGCCAGATATAGTTATATAACAAATTTTGATATGGCCTTATCAGGTCATAGGAGGAATTCGAATGCGGCTGCAGTCTTGGGAGACTAGGGGCTCAATTAGTAGAACCTAAGAATGAGACGAAAAAAAGAACCTCCCTATATAATGCCTAGTCGCCTCCTTGAAAGACACAGTGCAGGATGAATAGACGAGAAAAAACTGGGGAATACAATGGGCCTTAATTTACTAACTTTTACGCGATTTTACTGATTTATGCGCGGTAAATCCGACGAAAAATTAGCCGCGGCTAATACAGTTAAAAATTAGCAGTGGCTAAGCCGTCTAGGCTACAAACGCTTGAATAATAATACAATTTTCGTTGTATAAGGGATCCAGAATGAATGGAAACTTCACTACTATTAAATACAAAATGATGATGTTTATAGAAGCGTTGTCCGAAGTTACATGAGGATAACAAACAGATGTTTTCTGGGTCCGTAAACGCTCGACTGCAATAAAGTCGCAAGCAGCGTAGTACGGTCAATAAAATGTTCTAGGAAGTCGGAGTACCAGCTACGCAGCTGTTATCGACAAACTGGATCATACATCCATTACACATTAACTTTGGGTAGCAGGATTAAAGCCATTCAGGTGTAAAATCGAAAAACAATCTTTGCGAAGTGCCCTGGCAAGATTCGTCGCGAGTCGCTAGCGTCTTATCCGGGAATCACTCAAATTAGCCGAATGTTTAATCGAGAAAAAAGTAAGACTCGATTAGCCTCTGTTTAACCTAGTTTAACTAACCTTTTAACCGACTTGGAAGAAAAAATATCGTGGTAAATTAAAGCGACTTCAACGACTGTTATAATTAACCAGGTTTTTTGTTTACATCATTTTTTACAGGTAACTTCAACCGATTTCAACCAATCTTTAAACTTCCAAATTTTCCTAGTCGATTCTGTCACGTCAAAACTCCAAACGGCCATTTCAAAAAATTATTATTATTTTCGCGTTTAATTTGACGACTTGTTCGATCTTTCTAATTCGTAGCTACGACAGCAGGTACATATTCAATAAGGATTGAAGGATGAACATTTGTTATTGAGGGTGAAATAAATGCAAATTTTACGAAATCCAAATGCAATATATTTTCAGCGTGTTCGCGTCATCCGCCTCTTGAGGCTAGTGCCCCCTCTTTCTTTCTCCTTCCCTGAGGTCGCTTTTAGGAATTAGCGAACATTCCGCCCCCCTTGAAAGGACCGCTTTCAACAATACAATTTATGAGTTTCGATGAGTGACTCGATACAATAAAATACTTAAATTCTTCGAATAGGAACTTTCAATTTTCACAACATGAGTGTAAACTTTAGGAACAAAACTTTCATTTCTCACATCCCGAGTATAACTTTTAAGTAAACTTTAATTTCTCATATTTAGAGAAAAACTTTAAGAACAAAATAACATAACGTAAGTATAGTTAGGAAAACTAAGAAAAATAAGTAAATTTGAGGCGATAATAACGATGTTTGGTCGTTCCACTAGAGGATTAGTGTTTTTACTGTCGCGTGTTGACTCCGTGTCTTCCTCAATTGCTTTTTCGATTGGCAAGACGCACAATTTGCGTACGGATCTCTTCAAGACTGCGCCCGCAGTACGGACGGATGCGACTCGGGTCACGGAATCGAGCCCAGGATGCAGCTCGACGACTCTCCCCATTTTCCACTGAAGGGCCGGCATGTTGTCCTCCATAAGAAGAACCATATCGTTGATTTTCAGGTCACCGTTGCCAGTGGACCACTTGTGTCTTCGCTGCAGCTCCTGCAGGTACTCCAAATGCCAGCGCTTCCAGAAGTGCTGCCTAAGTTTCTGCACGTGCTTCCAATGCGACGGTCGATTGTCTGGAACGTCACAGAGATTATGCTGTACAGGTTGGATTAGCGAGTCGCCAACAAGGAAGTGTGAGGGAGTGAGGACGGATAAATCAGATGGGTCGTTTGATAACGGAGTGAGCGGCCGCAAGTTCAGAACTGCCTCGATATCTACCAGAAGCGTGTAGAACTCCTCGAACGTTTTCGTTAGACCTTTTGTGACTGCGTGGAAGTACTTTTTTACTGCTCTCACCGCGGCTTCCCAAAGCCCGCCAAAATTCGGTGAACAAGGCGGAATAAATTGCCACGTGATCTTCTGCTTGGCCAGGTGAGCCGTGAGTGTCTCGTTCTCTTTCGCCACGAAGTCATAGATCTCCTTCAGCTCTCGGTTTGCTCCAATGAAATTCGTCCCGTTGTCCGAAAAGAGCTGGCTGCAAAATCCTCTTCGCGCGGTGAAACGTGTCAGCGCCGCGATGAATGCTTCGGAAGTCAGCTTGGTGACTAATTCCAAGTGCACTGCTTTGGTGCTCATGCACACGAATATTGCAATGTATGCCTTCGTCTCGTGCACTCGACCTCGACGTCGGCTCTCTTTGATTTTCATAGGTCCTGCGTAGTTGACCACTGTGCATGTAAATGGACGCGCGAATCCGACTACTCGTGCTTTCAGCAAATCTCCCATAATAATTTCTGGGCTCGCGGGGTTGCACCGGAAACAGCTGATGCATCGCTTGAGGACTTTCTTGACTGCTCTTCGGCCGCTGAGGATCCAAAATCGTTGCCTTAATGTGCTCAATAACTGCTCCGTTCTGCCGTGATGCAATCGCTCGTGCTCGTGATGAATTATAAGTTTCGTCAGCGCGTTTTTCGACGGCAAAATAGCCGGATGCTTCTGATCTGTTGAAATTTCTGCATGCCGCAGTCTCCCGCCAACTTGAATCACACCTTCTCCGTCTAAGAAGGGCCGAAATGCAGTGAGCTTGCTGTTTTTTGCTAACTCTCGTCCCTTTTGAAGTTCGAGCAGCTCCGTTGAGAACTCTTGACGCTGTACCATCTTGACGAGCACCCGCTCTGGTTTCTCGAACTCCGCGGCTGTCACTGGTCCGATGACTCGTTCCTCGTTCGGGTTTCTTCTGAAGCGCAAGCAGTACGCGACAATTCTTCGCAGTTTGTCGTACGAAGAATATCTTTCTAACATTTCATGCTCCCTCTGGACGGCGATCGCTGTTACGGTTTTCAACTCTGGCGCAATCGTTTCTCTGCTTACATCTTGCTGCGGCCATCGTTTCTTTTCTCCGATCCACGACGGTCCGTGCCACCACAGCTCGTTTGCGATCAGCTCATCTACAGTGATTCCTCTTGAGAGAATATCCGCTGGGTTGTCGGACGACGGCATATGAAGCCACTCCGCGTCCGCTGTGAGATTCTGAATTTTTGTCACCCTATTTGCTACAAACGTTTTCAGCGCGTACGGTTCCAATCGTATCCAGCACAGCACGATGGTCGAATCACTCCACAGGTGAGTTTTGCCCAACTTCGTCCCGTAAGCTTGTTTCACGATCGCGTAAAGTTTTGCCAGTATTACAGCTGCGTTGAGCTCCAGCCTCGGGAGAGATTGCGCGACCCTCGATTTCGAGCAGATCAGCTGTCACTGTCTTGCCGGCCCGATTGGTGCTTACTGCGTACAAGCAGGCTCCGTAAGCCTTCTCCGAAGCGTCTCCAAATCCGAAAATATAAATTTTTCCTGAGACGTTGCCGGGATTAACGTTGCGTGGGATGAGGATCTCGTTAACTCGAGGTAGCGAATTGTAGTACGTTTTCCACGTCGTGTACAATGACTCCGGGAGCGACTCGTCCCAATCTAACTTTAGTTGCCAAAGCTGTTGCATGACGATCTTTGCGTTGATAAGTACGGGACCGATCATTCCTAAAGAGTCGAATATCTGCGATTTTCGACAGCACGTTTCTCTTTGTGACCTTGTATGTCTCATTCGTCTGCACGCTGTACTGCAACGTGTCTCCACTCGCGTTCCAGAGAAGGCCAAGTGTCTTCAGTGCTTGTTGCCTGTCGAGTTTCAGTAAATCTTCGGTTTCGCATTGCTCGTTGAAATGCTCCAATGATCGTTGATCGCTTGATCTCCACTTTCGCAGATGAAACTGTTCTTGGCTTAGCTGTTCCGCGAGCTGCTTCTGCAAATCAATCGCGTCTTCGAGCGTCCTCGCTCCTGTGATTATATCGTCCATATAACAGTCGCGTCGCAGGGATTGCGCTGCTGCGGGAAATTCCTTTTCTCCGTCGATAGCGAGCTGTCTCATACAGCGAATCGCCAGATATGGTCCGCACGTCGTACCGTAAGTGACTGTGTTGAGGAGATAAATTTGTATCAGTTGCTGTGAGTTGGTCCTCCACAAGATTCGTTGCAAGTCACGATCTTGCTCGTCGACGAGTATCTGCTGAAACATTGCTGCAACGTCTGCCGTGAGCACGTACTGGTGAGTCCTGAACCTCAAGATTATCCCCAAGAGATCAGTCTGCAAATTGGGACCGACCATCAATCGATCGTCGAGAGATGTTCCATGCGTTGTCTTCGCCGAGGCATCGAAAACTACCCTGAGCTTCGTTGTAACGCTGTTAAGTATTACGACTGGCTGGTGTGGGAGATAATATAATATAGAATACACTTCTTCAGGCTGAGGCTGCAGTTGCCCCGTTGCCAAGGACATGTGTCCCTGCTCCTCGTAGTCTCGCAAGAATTCTTCGTATGATCGCTCGAGTTCCGGATCTTTGGCGAGTCTGCGCTCGAGCGAAATTAATCACCCTCGAGCCTGCTCTTCAGAGTCGCCGAGAGTTACACTCTCATGTTTTGGTAAACGTATGATAAGCCGTCCACTCTCGTCTCATCGAAATGTGCTTGCGAAGTGCGATTCACACGCCTCTTCGTCCTTCGTCTGCTGCCGCTCTTGAATCTCTTCCTGATCCCAAAATTGCTCGATTTGCTTCTGCAGCATCGCGTTTGTGACTAGGTCACAAACAGAAGGCGATATGTCTTTGTTAGAGGTTGCCAGCTCACCACCAATTATCCATCCCAGCTGTGTTTTCTGTAGAGACGGTTGTCCCTTCTGGCGTTTAAACTGTCCCACACACAGAAGCGACCAGAATAAACCCGCGCCGATGAGAAGGTCGATTTGTCCAGGCTCGTCGAATGCTGGATCTGCCAACCTCACTCCTGATGGAATGCAAATATTCGATTTGTCGATCCTGATTTGACACGAATCGACCGTAGATCGAGCGAATCGTCACTCGCGCAGCTCGATCGATGTTTATTCTCGCTTGGTTAACTCCGCTGACCGACCGATTCTTCCGCTTTGTCCGTATCCCGAGTCGATTGATCAATTTCTCAGTCGCGAGATGTGACTGCGACCCCGGGTCCAATAGCGCTCTGGCGATGTGTTGCTGGCCGTTATCATCTTCGACAATTACTCGAGCTGTTGACAGTAAAACCTGATAGGAATTTTTCAACAGACTATTGACGCTTGCCGGATTTTTTGTCTTTTCGCTGAAACTATCTGCGGGTGCCGCGTGCATCGCGACCGATGGCGGCTTCAACGATTCATCTTTCGATTCTCGATTTTCGCTCGGTTTTTTCCCTGAGTGTTGTGTCGTTTTGAGCATTTTTTGCACGTTGCTGCTTCGCAATCCTTGACGTAATATCCTGGGTTGAGGCAGTTTGTGCAGAGCTGCAATTCCTTTATCTGTTTCATTCTATCTATTGACGACAGCTTGGCAAACTCTTGACATCTGTACAGCGGATGCTTCTCGCTGCACTGACGGCACGCATCTCGAGTCGTGGCTGGCAGCGATACTTTTTTCTCGGGCTTTTTGCCCTCCGACGATTTCGACTGCTCTTGTTTTGGCTTGCTTATTTCGACCATCTCTAAAGTGTTGCATTTGTGAGTGAGAAATTTGAGTAATTCCTCCATGTTGGGAACTTTGTCTGGATCATGACCGAGTTCTTGCTCCCAATCACGCTGCGTCGTGAAATCCAGTTTTCCCTTTATGAAATGAATAAGGATTACGTCTCCCATCTTCTCCGGAGGAATCTGAAGCGCTTCCAAGGCCTTCAGATTTTTTCAAACGTGTACGATGAATTGTTTCAACGATGACGGTTTGTGTCTCGCAATTGTCGGAAGATCCAATAACTTACTGACGTGTGTATGAATTATCAGCTTTTCGTTATCGTAATTCTCCTTTAACAGCTCCCACGCGCGATGGTAATTTTCGGCTGTCGTAGACATCCCCACGATAATCTCGGCTGCGTCTCCGACGAGCGCACTTCTCAGATACTGGAATTTCTGAATGTCCGTTAAAGTAGGATTATCGTGAATAGCCGATTTAAACCCGTCTTTGAACAGCATCCACTTTTCGCAGTTGCCGTCGAAATCAGTGATTTTCAGCGCCGGCAATTTTACTTCTATCATTCTCGGTGCCTCGACACTAGCGTCCGGAAGCTCGCGGATCGCTTGCTGGTTATGTCTCTGAATAATTTGGTTGGCTTTTGCAATCGCTGTATAGTACGCATTCTCAAAAAGTGTTCGCTCACCTTCACACGCTGCGATGAACGCTGGATCTTGAGACCCGTCGTCATTTTCTTTTTCATTTTCAATCGCTATCTGCACCTCGTCAAACGTCTTGAATAATTCCTCTGCCGCTCGTTGTTTGCCGCGTTGCTGTACCGCGATCGGCTTCTCTCTTTTACGTTTTTCGATGGGTTTACACGCGCAGACCTGCGTCCACTGCGTCCGATGAATTCGAGCGTGCGAATATTTCGCTCGCCACGATCATTATTTCCCGGTGATCGAGAGTTGCGTTGGATGTTCCCCCACTCTTCAAATAAGCGCGAACGTCGTCTTTGTGCACGCTCGGCGTTGCTGTATTTCCCGCGCAAACACGAGATTTTTGTCACTTACTGATGCAACACTTCGATGCAATTCTCCTCGAGCTGAATGCGAGTGCCGATGTTTCGGACTCGTCGAGTACGTAAGCCTCGCTCACGTACACGATTGACTGTTGTCGAATGTTCTAGAATTTGCCGTGTTCCGTTGGCGCTCTACTGAGCTCCGCCGGCGTCCGTTACCCACGAGGCAAAATCGCCGATTTCTTGCACAATTTTCGTTTTTCACTTGAAATTTTTTGTTGCACTGACACTCGCGTGGGTTTCGCACACTTTGTTGGGTGCCATATGTTATTGAGGGTAAAATAAATGCAAATTTCACGAAATCCAAATGCAATATAGTTTCAGCGTGTTCGCGTCAGTCCGCCATCTTCAGGCTAGTGCCCCCTCTTTCTTTCTCCTTTCCTACGGTCGCTTTTCGGAATTAGCGAACAACATTTTTGCCATTGACAGGATTCGAACCTGGATGCCTGTGGTTGTTAAATCGTGCATTAGATCGTTAGGCATTGCGAGCTCTTGAAAAAATATGTCTTGATTATCTATTTGAAGTGAAAGAAATGCCTGTGAATGTTATAAGATTTCACATTTGTATAATTGTCTAAAATTATATTTGAAACACCTCGACTAAAAAATGGTTAATCTAAAAAAAGATGATAACGTGATTTCGGAAACTATCCACTGCGATCGAGAGAATGTCCGTTAGATTCGTGTACTTATCTTTATTCTGTAACTGAGGCGGGTTTCTTTAACAGTTTTTCCTAGCCTTCTAGATAATCAAGACCTAGATAATCAAAACCTAATCGTCCTACGATGTGAATAGCCGAGTAGTCTAAGACGCAGACCAATAGTCATACGGTGCCAGGTGCGAATCCCACCAATGACAGCAAGTTTTCATCGTATCATCGTGGTCAAATCCACCCCGAACAGTCAAGTAGAATCGAGTTTAAATGGAAAAGAACGCTATCATCGGTTAGATCATCAATTAACGTCTCTAGCATAAATGACTTCGGTCAACAAATTCTCTGGTACAACATTGGTTGAAGATGGATAAAAACACCACGAAATTTTTGCTTGAAAGTTGTTTTAAAAGTCCGTTGAGCTGGGTGGAACAGAGGCTAGTCGAGACTCAGTTTAAACACTGGTTAAAAAGTCGGTGTCACATGGTGCCAACAACATGTCGTCAGCATAATGCCAAACATAGTCGCAGCAACCATCCGGAAGCCTTAAATGCTAATGAAGATTCTAATCGCGAAAGCCCCAAGCATAAAAATGAGAAAAACTCATTAAAAAGTGACACCACTCTAACGGCAGGAAAAAAGACCTAACTTTGACGATTTATTTCAGAAGTATAGAAGAAAAAATAGGATTTCTTCTCAGAGGGTTTATTTAGCACGTGCTAAAGTATAGATAATTCATTTTTTTAGACCATTTTAATACAAAACAGCGGCGACAGAGGCCATCTTGAAATTCGTCTCTCCGTTTTCTGCTGAAGTAAATAAGAGTTGGTACCAAAAAACCAGATGAATTCATTATCCTTTCATGATTGGCTATATAAGTACGTAAGACTTTTTTAAATTTTATTTTGTATAAGTGGTGCACTTTTGAAGAACGTATCGATTTTTTGCAAAAATAAGCAATAAAGTATTTCTAAACCAAAGTTGACAGTAAAACTATTCTGATCAGGCCTGATAAGGCCATATCGAAATTATTTATCTAACTATATCTGGCCTGATATAATCTGATATGACCATATATAACTCGATATCCTGACATGGTCTGATATGAAAATTGGCCATATCAGGCCAGATCCAGCCTTATCAACTTGATATGCCCATATCAGGCTTGATATGACTTGATATAGTTTGATAGTTGCATATATCATTGTTTTATATATATTTTGACATGTCCTGAAATGGCCTGGTATAACCTAATATGGGTATATATAGTTAGATATACTCATTAAAAAAAAATTCTCTTCAAGTTTTATATGTCTTGATCTGGACATATACATATACTGATAATTTTTTTGTAACACATGTATGAAATGTGCCGTTTTACGTGCCTCGAAAATGTTGTAGAAATTGCACATTATATCAGGCCACAATATGTAAATGCCGATCGCACTTCACACGGGCAAATTTGCTCGTCAATTATTCACTACACGCACACTTTGACGCGCCACCTAGTTGGACGAAATGTGAATCAGTGTTGCCAACGCCCGAGTCCTATTAACACCGAAACGCACCATCGAGACGATCCCCGCGGAAAATAAATAAATGTTTCCAGTGCACCAATTGATTTGTTAATTGTTCAATAATTTTATTTATTTCCAGTCAGGGGGCTTCGCCCTCACCCCCACTCCACTCTTCAGATTCTTCGTATAAGGTTCAGCATGACGCCCTTGTATCACAATGTACTATTGTGTTTCCCCGAAGAGACATCTCCTGATCTAGTTTGATATAGGCTAATATCGCCTAATATCAGGCCTAATATGGTCTGACCAGAATATTTTTTCACGGAAAATGTATATAAATGTACTGAAAAAATTGCAAACCGTTGCATACAACGGTATTCAAGTCATCAATTCTCTCAGTTTGAAAGAAGTGGTTCCGAAGAAAACGCGTTTGAATTTTTGTGATCACGCTGAGCGCGTGCTCCAAAATGTGGAGGAAAATCGCTAATTGAACGTTTAAAATTTTTTGTTTACTGTAGGACCCTCCGTATTGTTTCGATGGAGCTGAGGTATTGATTAATCCTAAAACAAATCAATTTTCTCACAATTCTAGGGTGGGGTTATCCCTTAAATGAATACTATGGAATTATTTCCGACACAATAACAGTGTGTCAGCTACCAAGATTTCAAAGGTGTACCAAAAGACAATTGCACCCGCCCTCGTTTCAGCAACGAAAGTTAAAATTTGTATTGCGTAACAACTGAATTATTACTAAAGTATACGGAAAGAAAATATTAGCTGCCATAATTCTCCACCAATCGATCATTCTATTTCCCTTACAAATGGTAATGCCAACGATTTGAATTGTTGAGCCAACGATTCGAATGGTAATGTCGACGATTCAAGTGGAAGACCAAACCATTGGATTGGTTCGACTGACAAATGTTGCGAAAACTAATCGTAAATAGTTAGGATGACTATTCGATATAGTTGGGATAACAAATTTTGAGATCTATCGCACAGCAAATTTTTAAGATAGTCTATCACAACTAAACAATTCTTTTCGTATCGTATTCTTCATGAATATATTGTAACGGGACGCTCCACCACCGGAGGAAGAACTCACTGATGAGCTCCCACACACACACACACACACACACACACACACACACACACACACACACACACACACACACACACACACACACACACACACACACACACACACACACACACACACACACACACACACACACACACACACACACACACACACACACACACACACACACACACACACACACACACACACACACACACACACACGCTACGAAAGTATCAATAAACAAGCGTACTGAAGAGGACCCGTACTAGGGCTGAAACGTTTACACACATAGAAGAATATTATCTTCGTAAATTATTTGGTTGCCAATAGCCAATACCTGATTTCAAATTTAGCCATAAGTATATCCATCGTGTTAAATTCGTCTGCTCTCTATAAGCGGTGAGTCTAACTCTGCGCTTATAGAGAAAAAACAAAAAAATCATCGATTCCTTCCTGGACTTGGAAAGACACTGTCATGCAGCACGACTTATCGTGCTGCTGGCGACTTTAGACATCAGGAACGCCTTCAACTCGGCTGGTGGGTGAACCTTCTGGAGGCGCTGGAAGACATCCTTCAGTCGTCTCGTACGTGATTCGTCTGTTCTTCAGGTAGTCCCGCACCACCCGCGTCAGGTAAGCAGGAACCCTGAAGTTGCTTTCCAGCGCCTCCAGAATGTCCACCCACTAGCCGAGTTGAAGGCGTTCCTGATGTCTAAAGTCGCCAGCAGCACGATAAGTCGTGCTGCATGACAGTGTCTTTCCAAGTCCAGGAAGGAATCGACGACTTTTTGGATTGCTCCGATTGTCGATCGACCCTTCCTGAAGCCGAACTGCAGGTCTGAGAGGCCTCCACTGATCTGTATCGCGTCAGTCAGTCTCCGTTTCAGTAGTTGTTGGTAGAGTTTACCTGTCGTGTCAAGTAAACTCAGCGGCCGGTAGGCTGACGGCGTATTAGGGATAAGGCCTTGCCTTGCCCTTGCTTGCCGTCTTCCACCGGTCACTAAACGTCCCCGTCGTCAAGCACGTATTGTACAGCTCGAGGAATATTTTCGGCCTCAGGTTGACCATCAGCCGGATAATTTTCGCCGGTACCCCGTCAGGTCCCGGTGCTTTCCCAGTCATCATTGTGTTGGACGCTCTAGTGAGCTCCTCTGCCGTAAAGATAGAGGCTGCCAGTGTGTCTGGGTCGTGTGTAGCGTCCGTCCGTATTGGGTGTGTAGGAAACAACCATCGACGATCCGTCGTGTGGATTCAGCGTCCCTGAGCCCTGGCGGTATTCGGCCCCCTAGTTTACCAGTCACAATTTTGTAACCAGTGCCCCAGGGATCCTGATCTAGCTCCTCGCAGAGCTTCCTCCAGCATCGCGCCTTACTGTTTCGTATTGCGTCCGTCAATGCTTTCCGTGATATCTTTAACTCGGCCTGTAGGTTTTCCCTTTCGGGTCTTCCCTTAGCCCTCGTTACTCATCGCCGGCATGCCAAACAGACCGTGCGCAGTCCGGCTATTTCATCCGTCCACCAGTATTGTGGCTGTCTCTTCTGTCGGTGTCGTCATTTCGGCATCGTGCTATTGCACAGCCTGTCCGTCAGTTTGGCCGTCTTGTCCGCCAGTCTTTCCGCTCTTTGCCGGCCAGTCAGCTCAGGGGGGACTTTTGTTATCGGCGCTGGTGCTGCCACCAGCGTCTCGGAGAACTTCCGAACGTCAAGTTAGTTGAGGTTCCAACGCGTGAGGTGTTGAGTCCTCATCTGTTCCGTTGTTGTTTGTCCTTCCACTTCAAAGGCAATGTACTGGTGGTCGCTGGCCGTGTATCCTCGACCACCCGCCACTGTCTCACCTGTGTCGTAATTCCGTTCGATGTCATTGTAACGTCAGGGATGGAATCTCCGAACCCTGGTTGACTATACGTCGGTACGTTACCTGTATCGGCTACCACTAGGTTGTCTCTGTCTAGGACGAAGTCTCCGTCCCAACCCGAAACTCATGTCTCATCCCTACCCACGGGCGTGGATTCCCTGACGCTTTTTATCGAGCCAAGGCAATCGGGGTGTCCCACAGCTTGCTGCATCGTGATCTCACCTGGACCTGCGGGATGTCACACAAGATTTTACACGTGCTGTCAAGTGGGCAGTCAACATAGGTGGCTAACCCTAAGCCGAGCCCCAATCCTATCACGCGATCCCTAGGCGTGCGGTGTCCCTCATCCTAAGGGACTTTCTAGGTTCCCGCTGTTTCAGTCACCGTATTCGCCAGAGGAGTCCGAGAGATACGACATCGACGAGTCCGGCAAGGTCCGCACGACCGTGGGCTTTTGCTACTCCTAGTAGCTCCATATTTAAATGTTTCGTTGTGCTTAAGGTCCCTCGGGGTCGCGACTCCCGAACCGTGCTGGAACTATGCACGGTCCCTGAGGTCCCAGGTCCTATGTTTGTTTATACCCCTGTGTTTATACCCATGTGCGTAAGAGTGAGTGCCTGTTGTAACGACGAGCCGGTCCATTTATTCGTGGTAGGAAGAGCCCGTTTATAGGGATTCCAATCATTCACTTTTCAGTAGTCCTCGTTTACCGGGGAACCCCATCATTCGCTTCCTCAGGGTTGCCCGTTTATAGGGGCCCTGATCATTCACATCACCGGGAAGCCGTTCGAGCGTGCTCGAGTAGGTATTTGAGTCAGTGTGTGTGTGTATTGGGTCCGTTAGTCTCCCCCTCCTGCTGGGTTGCAGGCAAGGGATACCAGCCCCCCCCCCCCCCCTCCACCACGACAAGGTGGACCCACGGGGGGTTCTACAACACACTATTACGATTTTCGGCCTTGCATTTGATCGTAGTTCAAAACAGGTGTTGTTGATCCTGTAGGTCTGATACTAATACAATGAAATGAAGAAGTATTGCTTTGCGGTGGTTTCGAGTCACTCGTCATAACAATAGAAAGAATTACTTTTATTAGAAATCATGTTATCCATTTCAATTCATGTAATCGTATTAACCTTACGAATCATAGTATCTGAGAAGTCTTTCTCGAGTCTGCGTTTCCTAGAGGAACTAGCCCAGCCCAGCCCGGTGATAGCCCAACACACGCCATTCGAACAGTATTCAGCAAGCATACTATTTATTAGTAATTTGAATACGGATTTTTTTTCGTGTTTCAAGCCATGATAAAATATACAATCAAGTTTCATTCTTAAGATGACTGAATCGATGCTAATCGAGCGGTTATAACGAACTTTTCAAGAGAGAATGACGTCCGGATCTTTGAGATCAACGGAACGCAGTGTTCTGCACTCAGACTTTTATCTTTTCCTTCATGAACTTTTTTTTAACTTTATTCACTTTATGAAATACTTTACGAATACTACGATTAAGATTATATGGGATTTTTTCCCATTATGCATTCGGACAGTTATGTTTTACTTTGTAGGGTAAAAAAATAATCAGATGGTATTAATCTTCCACTCTACGAAGTGAACTAACAACCGGGAAAATTAGGAACCCGGCTTGTAAGGTAGTCAAAAAGAAAGGGGAACCTTGCACATTTCTTCCGGATGATGTTTTGGTTTTTACGGAGCTATGTCAATGATGAAGTTTGTTAATCGATTTGGGTCTCCTTATAGAAGAAACTTTGCGAGAAGAAAAAAATCATAAGGAAGCTACGTGTGAGATTCTACTTTTCAGCCTTATGTTAAATAAAAAAATGAAATTGCAGTCACAACACTGCGTAGATTGAAGGACAATAACGGAAATTGTATGGTGGCTTTCCCCCACTCGCAAACAATGAGTCGATTTCGGTCCGTATTTAGCAGTTCTGACTGATAAGGTACGCTAGTATCTGCAAACTGTAGGTAGTAATACCAACTATATTACTCACCATGAAATGTAGCGTACACATATTCCATCACTACCTGATAAAAGTTATGCAGTCAAAGAGTACAAGTCAGATTTCATCGTACTCAGTAATTAATTTCATTCCACTTCGATTTCAAATTCCGAACTTCAATATCGCATCCACCAATGTTATAAAGTTGATGATATGCTTAATTCTGTATGATGTATTCAATACATCAAAGAAGAATGTGAAGCAATTGAATAAGCTGTAATCGAAGGATCCCGCGTACTTTATGCGGTAGTTGGAGATCTTTAAAGTAATTGATGATTGCTAAGCTGAAGTAATATCAATAACCACTACTGTCTTTCATTGAAATCTCCAATACCAGATGAGCAGTTACGCTGTCATAACACTCCAGACAATATTTAAAACAAGCGCTAAAAAGTGAGAAAGCTTATCACATACATTATTTTAATACGCAAGTCGCTGAAACTAAATTCTTAAAGAGATATATCGAATAATTGTTTTTTTAAATAACGAAAACTTATCAGTAAAAAAAAAAGTCATTTCTCGTAGTACTCTTCATTGTAAAAATCTTCACGTATCTCTAAGATTGTCCTCCAGTGACTACTCCACCCTCAAATCAACATGACGAAGCTCCCTATTCGGTAAAAGCGATTCAGTCTTGCTAAGGTAAAAAAAAAAGCACCTACTAAGTCTCGGTACTGAAGGGTAGATGAATAATGTGGTGAGCGTTCGCAGAACAGCGCACTATGTGTTCTACCGCGTGTATTCTTCGTAGATACCGATGCGACGTCACGTGCGCCCCTGAATATAAAGCAAGTGGTGTTGTATGATGAGATCGTATCACGAATCCCATGAAATGACTAAAATGTGCGTGACTCGCCACACAAAAATATGTTTTATTCTATTTTATTTCATTTTATTGTATTCATCTTATAGTTTATCTCTCAATAAACGTTGAATTATAGTACTTTTCCATACAAGTGCGAGAATTCAGCCGTTATACGTAGACTATAGTTAATAGCCCGAATCTATATTCTATAATAGAAGGGTTCAAAATCTCTCTAATGACATATTTTATTCGCAAAGTTTCTGCAGTTGAACCATTGCAATCTCATATTGAACAATTGGGATAATTCGCACCCCAATTATATATTAGGTCAATCCACCCCGTTTCGATCAGGGTTTGACCTGGACGTCTCCGATTTGACTCATAATTTTTTGTTAGTTAGCTGGACCCTCAAATGCATCAGATTTTTTTTTTGACAATTGTTTTTAAAATATTTTTCTAATTGACATATCTGTTAGAATAAAGGAAACGACAACTAATATGATCGGTGCAATTCGAGCGAAGCATCAGCTGTTTTTCTGTCAAATGTTTTTATATTATTTATATTAATTACCGCAGACATCTTATTTAGTGCAGTCTCGACTTTATTCTGTATTTTTTAATAAACCATTATTTCAATTCAACTCAATTATCAAAACTAACAGGTTATGGGCCCAGTACCACGAGTGAATAATTAAGAAGAAATAATGACAGATACAACACGAGTGACTATTGCGAAACTCAACAACGAGAATTTTCCAATCTGGAAATATAAAGTAGAGCTGCTGCTTATCAAAAAAGATCTTTGGGATGTAGTTGGTGAAGATCCTCCAACACCGGTAACTGTAGAATAGACTAAGCGATGTAATAAGACACGTGCAACGATATGTATGCTGGTCGAAGATAACCAAATCGTCCACGTTAGAGATGCTGTCACTGCCAAGGCTGCATGGGAGGCATTAAAAGGATATCACGAGGAGTCAAGCCTGTCAAGTAACGTATTTCTACTAAAGAATGTAGTTAACGTGAAATTACAAGAGAACGGCGATATGGAAGAACACTTACCAGTGATTTTAAATCGGGTCGATAAATTGACTGCTCTTGGTGGAAAAATCGTTGATAGTTTACTTATAGCAATTATCTTGGGAAATTTGCCAGACTCGTACAGCAATTTGGTCACAGCATTAGAGAGCAGATCGGAAACTGAGCTTACACTCGCCCTCGTTAAAGGAAACTGATCGATGAATATCAACGTAGAAAATCTACAAGACAAGAGAAACAGCTGGAAACTACAATGAAGATCGGGTACACAAAAAATGAAAGGATTTGTTTTTTCTGCAAAAAGCAAGGACATTTAAAGAAGGATTGCTGGCAATATAAACGCTGAAAAATAAATAAAGAAAAAGTTGCAAAAATGTTAGAAGAAAAGACCAGCGACGATGAAGAAAGTGTACATGTATGTTTCTCGGTACCGCATAGTTCATCCAAGCTCACAGAATGGTATATTGATTCCGGAGCAACCAGTCATATGACAGGAAATAAAGAATTTTTTGAAAGTATGACGCCGATGGGCGGAAGTGTCAAGTTACCCGACGGAAAAAAAGCACAAATCGAGAGAATCGGATTCGGGAGATTGAGATCTATTGAGGGAAAGGGTGAACTATCGTAGGTCATTATACAATATGTCTTGTATGTGCCATCGTTAGAAGAACGTTTGGTGTCTGTCCGAAAACTAACTAAGAATGGTCTAGAGGTGAAATTTATTGATGACAGATGTGATATCACAAAGAATAATCGACCAGTGGCGCAGAGTATTTCAACTTCGGGATTATACAAGTTGCACCAAGCAAATACTGCAGTAAGGATATATTCTGCACATACCAATAATTGTCAGCAAACATGGCAGAAAAAATGTGGATCGTCATTCCGATGCAATAAAGAAACTGAGCGTTGGTCTGGCCATAGGATTAAAGATAATAGACTATGGTATACGAACGACCTGTGAATGCTGTTTGAAAGGATAAATGGTTAGATTACCATTCCCAAAGAAGTCAGAAACTGCGTCAGGAGATGTACTGGACCTTCTACATACAGATGTATGCGGACCATTAGAAGTCATTACGGCAGGTGGTAAACGTTATGTCCTTACTATTATCGATGTCTATGGTCGTTTTACCCATGTATATCTACTTGATAAAAAGTCAGGAACATCAAATGCTCTCAAGAAGTATATCGAGATGGTGAAAACTGAGTTTGGGAGACGTCCAAAGGTCGTTCGACCGGGTCGAGGAGGAGAGTATGTGAATAAAAAATTGAGAGACTGGTTTGCAGGTGAAGGGATCCAAATGCAGCTGACAGCACCATATTCATCTCAACAAAACGGTGTCGCGCAACGAAAAAACACAGTATTACTCGAAATGGTAGAATGTAGGCTTCTCGATGCCAATATGCCAAGAAAATATTGGAGAGAAGCGTTAAGTACAGCGAATTATCTGCAAAACCAGTTACCGACTAAAGGTGCAACGAGAACACCATATGAATTGTGGGAAACAGAAACACCACAAGTTGAAGATCTTCATTTTTTCGGATGCAGTCTACGCACGTACAAAAACCGAAAAGACACCAACTTGATGCCAGGGCAGTCAAACTGACCTTTGTAGGTTACGAACGAGGATCAAAAGCGTTTCGTTTGGTGGATAAAGAAACAGGCAAATTCACGGTCAGTCGAGACGTCAAGTTTATAAACGAAATAAATCGGGACGGTGTGCCGGATGAAGTTGAAGTTTTACTTGAAAACTCGGATCTCGAATCTGTGATGTGTCATAATAATTTAGATTTCGAAGAAAACGAGGAAAATGCTGAAGATGTACACATTTCAGAAGAATAGTATTTGAGTGACCGAAATCAAATGAACGGGCATGAAGATAGGGATACATTCGGGCATCTCATAGTTTCTGATAATGTAGAAAGCCCACCGTATTCTTCGCGACGATCGTCTCGCGAAACCAAAGGAAAACCTCCAGATAGATTCAGGTATGCTGTTAATAAAGTTCAAGAGATAGTGGAACCGAAAAACATGCGTGAGGCTCTAGCGGGAGAAAATAAGATTCAGTAGCAGCGTGCAATGGATTTACCAAAAGATCGACAAGCAAGAGGGAGCAAATGGGTATACAAGTTAAAAGAAAACGAAGATGGAAACGTTATAAAATATAAAGCGCGATTGGTGGCACAAGGGTTCTCGCAGAAGTACGGGGTTGATTTTGATGAGGTGTTTGCACCAGTAGCACGGCAGACGACGATTCGAATTTTCCTAACTGCAGCAGGAAGACGAAAGCTCATCGATCAGCAATTTGCCGCAATAACGGCTTTTCTCAACGGAGACTTAAAGGAAATCATCTATATGAAACAGCCTGAATGATATACAGTTGCAGAAAACGGAAATAAAGTTTGTAAATTGAAGAAAAGTTTGTATGGCCTGAAACAAGCTGCGAAAGCGTGGAACGACAAATTGAGAAAAATCCTGATATTGAACGGTTTCAATCAAGGCGAAGGGGATCCATGTTTATACATCAAACAAGAAGAAGGAGATCATACGGATCTAATTGTTTACGTGGATGATATTCTGATGGCTTCTAGGAAGGAAATCGACATTGTAGAAAACGCACTGGGAAAGTCATTTCACATCGTAGCACTGGGACAAATTCGACATTATCTTGGCTTAAGAATACAAAGAGATGGAGATTTATACTTTTATATTGATCAGCGCAAGTATATCAAGAAAATTCTCAAGAACATTGGAATGGGAGAATGTAAGCCTTCAAGTATTCCTATGGATCCTGGATATTTAAAATTGAAATTGAAAGATGATTTCGAAAATAATGAGGAGTATCAGAGATTGATTGGTGAACTTCTTTATCTTGCTGTAAATTCTAGACCAGACATAATGGGAACGGTATGTATTCTTGCACAGCATACAGTTACTCCAAATTCGCAAGACTAGATCGAGGCAAAACGTACTGCAACATACTTAAAGGGAACCATGGATTTACAATTAAAGCTTGGTTCAAACTCGAACACAGACTCGTTGAAACTCATTGGATATACCGATGCAGATTGGGCATAAGACAGACAACAGAGAAAATCTAACAGCGGATATATATTTCTATTAAATGGTGCCCCAATGTAATAGAGCTGCCGGAAACAAACTTGCGTAGCTCTTTCTACGATAGAAGCTGAAATGATTGCCCTGTCAGAAGCTTGTAAGCAAGTACTATGGATTAACAGAGTTCTAATAGACATGCAAGAAAATCAATCAGATCCAATTGAAATGCGAGAGGACAATCAGAGTTGCATGAAAGCTTTGCAGAACTCCAAGTTTAGTAACCGAACAGAGCATATTGATACGAAATTTTTCTTTACAAAAAATTCATGCATAAACGGACAGATTCACATAAATTACTGCCCAACGGAAAATATCTTAGCAGATATGCTAACGAAGCCATTGTTGGGAATACGACTCAAGAATTTACGAGAAGCAATCGGTCTACGAAATTGGGACCAAACGAAGGAACTATGAAGAACATATATACGTATATATAATCGTCGTCGAGGAGGCGTGTTAGAATAAAGAAAACGACGACTAGTATGATCGGTGCAATTCGAGGGATGCATCAGCTTTTTTTCTGTTAAATGTTTTTATGTTATTTATTTTAGTTACCACAGACATATTGTAAAGTGCAGTCTCGACTTTATTCTGTATTTTTCAATAAAACGTTATTTTAATTAAACTTAATTATTAAAACTAACAATATCGAACGCAATAATTGAAAAATCTGATAAATATTTTGTTTAATATCAACATTTTCTAGCTTATAGCCAAAGTGGGCAAGGTTTTACGTACATAGGCGATTGGTCAAACGTTTATTTGTGTGAAACCGAATTTTCGAGAATTTTTTCAGGATTTTTAGGAATTAAAAAAACATATCTGAACTATACAATTATTTTTTTTCATATTTATTCAGAGTAGAATATCGAATGCCAGTAGTATGTATTCATTGACAACACTTGCTAGAGAAATTCAATTTAATTTAATTTAAGGCTAGCCTACTTAAATAGAGTTCGTATTGCAAATCGGCCATCGACTTAAGTCTTTCAGCCCCGGTTATATTTATTTCATGACATTTATATTACGTCCATTTAGATTTCGAGTGTGTTCATATTCAGCGAAATCAAAAGTGGTACATGTGTGCAAATGCCATTATTTAAAAATCTGCAAAAATTCTGAAAAATATTCTGTCGAATTCAAAGATTTTCTAACTTTTAGCCAAAGTAGGCAAGATTCTTTTTCTTGTAGTTCTTAAGATTTTTCGATAAAACAATAATTCTTAAGTAAATAAAGCTCAAAAATTATAAGGAGAAAAATCTTTCCCACTTTGGCAATAAGCTAGAAAATGTTGATATTCAACGAAGTATCTTTCAGAATTTTTTCAGATTTTCAAATGATGAGGTTGGATATGTCATTTTAAAAATATATTAAAAAAAATTTGCCATAGAAAAAAAAGTATGGTGCATTTAAGGATCCAACTGAGGATACAAAAAATTACGAGCCAGATCGGAGAGTCGAGGTCAAATCCTGGTTGAAACGGGGTGGATTGCCACATATACATTTGATCATTTTTCTCATTATTTCTAACGTAGCTCTTTGCATGCGCCTTTATAATGGGTCAGTGAAAATAGAAAACAAAATGAGTTCAATAGAGAAAGGCGTTTACTTATAAAACTTGGATTCATAGAAAAAGGAACCTGAAGGCAAAGTATATTTCGCGCATCATTGCGTTTGCCTTTCTGCATACTTTTTCGTACATTATAGCCTTTCTCCATACTTTTTCGTAATTGATCAGTAAAATAGAAAGGAAAAAAATCAGTTCAGTAGAGGATGGCCCTTACTTAGAATACTTAGATTGAAAGTAAAAAAATTTATAATCGAATTGAAGCGATTCAATACATTTGGAAACCAAATATATAAAGAGTACGTAAAAAGACGAGAATGTTCGTATTGTTTGCGTTACAATACGCTTTGGGATTGTCGAGATATCACCAAACCGAACAAAATATAAGCAAATGATTTATATCGAGAACGGAACACCGCAGGCTCTTGAAATTGAGTACTTTTTCTAAGCTTATATAGTATTACAATTGTTATATGATTCGGAAACATTGAAATATCGGGTGGCTGAATTCATATGGAATGCCTCTTATCCATTCATTACAAAAAATAGTATGTGATACGCTAGTGAGAGAACGACCATCATAAGGCTGTGAAGTCAATCACACCCGTCGCACCAAGGGCAGCGCTCGCCTTCGGCTCGTGCTATCGTGGTTATCGTGCGATCAACTTTCCAGCCTGTGAATAATGACCGCGCTCTCGCACTTGTATCAGAATGTACTATTTTGTGTTTTTAAATCAACGACCATATATATGGTGTTTCAACCCTGGCCTGGGTCGGTGCGTCCTCTTGGCCATCTTGTTAAGTGTAACGTATTCCAAGGTGAAGCCGAGGTTTTTGCAGGTCGAGATAGGCATTAGAAACAAATTCAATCTATATTGTTTTAATAAATTTTATACATATATCATATTGTTGTTGGCATGATTAACACTGTAGACATCAAATGTTAATTATCTGAATATATTGAATATTTAAGGTTACGTATAGATTAATTAAACAAGCGCTGTAGCGAAACTAGCCGCACTATACTGAGCCGCAAAAAAGACGTGGCCTGCTAGAGCGCGGTGTAATTTGACCAGGCCAGGAAAGTCGTTGTTCCTGGAGTGAAATATGGCCGAGAAGACTGTACTGTCGGCTAGAACATCAAGAAATAGTATATTACGCCACTAGGCAGCGAAAGTAGACTATGTCTAACCGCGTGTAAGTAAACACGCGGTTAGGGATAGTCTACTTTCACTACCGAGTGGCGTATACTATTTTTCACCATATCTGCAGCGGAAAGTTCGAATTACGTAGAACCCCTAGGACGGGAATTCGAACTTTCCGCGCAGGTATGGTGAAAACTATTATGATCTTTTTTTAATATCACCTTTCTTGTTGGGCATTTTGTTTAGCAATGCAGCAGAATTTCCTTTGTCCTCAACTTCAGCGTTGGAGCAAATTTGGTGTAAAGGGTTCGAAGTTAGTCTCATTATCCAATTTTCTTGCTGGCGGTGCTTTGATGAACTTGTTGTCTCTGGCTTTGATGAACTTTGTCGATTCAGGTTGACGGAACTGGAAATTTGCTGGCAAATATTCAGTTTATCCCATTGTATCATGATCTGACTTCCATCCCCCATGAATTTTGGGAGTCTTCGGGAGGCCTGCCCCTGCATCCACTATACAGACGGAATGAATGGCCATTGTATTTTTCTGGATCAGCGAGTCACAAGTATTGAGCCTTCGGCATGGCTCCAAAAGTGCCGCGGGGCACTTGATGTGTACATTTTCCATTTCGTAAAAATTTCGACTTCGTCAACACAAGCGTCTTGCTGTGTGGACACGCCATGCCTCCGACATGAACGCAGTTAACTTTTTGTATTTACCAATGTCCACATCGTTTGAATTTATGATGGTGGTCTTAAGAATGGAGTATTTCACCCATAAAGACGATGGCTTAAATCGTTTTGATAGTTCGTCAAAATAGAATAACATTGTCTTCTCTGAGGATGAGGAAATACCTTGTCGTTTTTTGCCACTCAAGAAACTGCGGGTAGCATTGTTCGTACAAACGTTCTGGTTTGTCTGGCAATAAATTGTGGATGACCTTTTCCAATGCGTCGCAAATTTTCGCGTGCATGTCCCGATAACTCGTTCGGTCTCGCACTAACAGAAATAGGTTAGGTAGGCCTCTCCCACGACGAGTCGCGATGCCGTAGGAGAGACGCAGCGCACGAGATTCGGCAGCGACAAGTGCGTGTGAGAAGTAATACTGAACCGAATCGCGCATGCGCAGCCGCAGATATAGCTATAAAACGCCACTTACACCACTCACTGTAGGTATGAGAAATTGCACTTCTCATGCATGAGTTACATCAGGAAATCAGTCACCCGGCATATAAACACATACAAATTTCCGACATATTCTTTCAATGAATATCACAAAAGATCGTAAAAGGCGTATAATGTATCATGATATCCATTGAAATTATCGTTGATTACAATTACATATTAAAAATTTAATAATTAATAGAATTAAGAAGCGCAATGAACTTATTTAAAAGATTTGGCGGGAATGCAAACATTTGTGGGGAGAAACAAATAGCTACCCTAGCTCTATACACTTCGACCCTCGCCGATAGAGAAGACAAAAAAAGCATTGGGACGACCCGTCCTCTTTTAACGATCGATAAAATGAAGGAAGCTACGATATGTTCGCAAACAATATATATAAAAGACCGTCGTCGAAGATAAGCAAGGATTTCTCTGTGGGAATAGCAAATTCAAATGGACCTCAAATATAACGTCATTCATATTCGCGCACCGACCGATGGTCGTATTTTCGCGCTTGACCAAACAGCCCGCATAATATATATAAAGGGCATTTCATACCAACTCGACCTAGGTCTAACCCTCTACCTCTTGGATTTCATCCCCGATGTTTTATGTTATTATTCTATCTCTTAGCAGCAACCACAATGTTTATTAGATTTTTTTTCAACAATTTATACACTCTTCTTTTTAACGAAAATATTGAAGATAATTTTTTAACAATTTGACAAAATTCTCATTAATCCTGTATTAGATATCAATATCAAAGTAGGCTAGACCCCCCTTAAATTTTTTACGAATTTTTTTCAGAACGAAAATTAAAAAAGATGAGATCCGCAAAAATCCTTTCAACGCACTTTTTGGAAGCGATTTTTTTATTAGAATAAAAATTCGATTTGATATGATCTGAAAAACTCTGTAAGGTCCTGACATATATAGACATCGTCAAGCGATAGCCTGCAGAAAAAAAAAAACATTTTCACGCATCTGACTTTTTTCAATCTTAATTGTGAAGAAAAATTCGCGAACAAATGGAGCGAGGTCTGGCCAACTTTGGATCTAAGCTTAAAAATATTGATATCTGATACAGGTTTTATGAGCATTTTGTCGGATTTAACAAAAAATGATCTTTAATACTTTCGTTATAAATCATTAAAAGTATATATATTGTTGAATAAAAACGAATAAACATTGTGGTTGCGGCTTAGAGATGTATCAACGACATAAAAAAACGGGTATGTAATACAAGAGGTCGAGGATCAGATCCAAGTCGAGTTGGTATGGAATGCCCCATACGCCAAAATATAATACCAGCCCCTGGTACTATACGGTTTTCTTTTTCTTATTATCGGGAATATTCTTCTGCCTATACTCGTGACGTTTTCTCCATGGCAATATCTTAACGTTATCTAACATAAGTGAATCATATTCGTCAACGTATTTCATTGCAGATAAAAAGTGAGCAATATCTGGAGGATCTGAATAATATTTTGAACAGCGGAGACGTACCAAATATTTATCAACCAGACGAATTGGAAAAAATATATCAACTCATGCGAGCTCCCATTCAAGAGGCCGGACTACAGATCAACCGCAGCAACTTATTCACTGCCTACCTCAAGATTCTTCGCAACAACTTGCACACAGTGCTAACCATGAGGTTCTTTCTATAATCTATATTTAATAGGGCATTTATCTGTATCGATTTCAGCCAACGTTTTCAGATACAGGCACAGACACAGGCACTTTTTAGAGCTCAACGTTTAAATGGGCAAACTCATTTACCTAGCAAAATAACTTGGCGAATTGCCTCCTTATTATTTTCTGTTTTTCTCATAAAGCTACTCCTATAAAGAAGTACATTAACCGATTATGGCTTCCTTTACTTTGCCTTCATAGAGGAAGCTTTGGCAGAAAAACCGAAAATCATGGGGAAGCAATTTGCAACGTTCAATTTCGCAGCTTTCATTTATATTGAAGTTTAGATTGTGAAAAATTCAAACCACATAACAAATTATGACGGAACTGGGTACTTATTATTTCTAAACAGTACGGATTTCATATCTGAAGTTTAACTTTGCTATCTTTTGTTCGGTTAAAATTAATGCAATAACATCATTTTTCCAAAACTTGAAATTCTGACGAATTTGAACCGTATTGCATATTATGACGAAAATGGTAATATTCTATTATTTATCATTATTTAGTATTAGTAAATCTATTGTTTACTATTAGTAAAAATGGCGATATCCTATTACATAATTCTCTATACGTGCAGGTACTGTTAATGTATTTGGAATTGAATTTGACCGAAATAAAAAAAGTGGTTTGCAATTTATGGAGTTTTGAAATTATATCATATCCATTTTCATTACTCGCATAACATTGTAGATGAATTCTAAAGCCTGCAGAGGCCTTATCACACCATAAACTTAAAAACGTATTCGCGCGCGCCACCTCGCGGCCACATGGGCGGGTTGGAACTTGACTTCAAATTCGAAAATGCGATTGTAATAAATTAAAGCGAACAACGTAGATTGCAAATAATGTACGAAATTCTTTAAATTTCTATTTGTACGGTTCGTCAGTATACTTTAGTAAATTCACGATAAAAACTTCACGCCAGTAATTTTAAATGAAAAAAAGTATTTCAAAGGGATTATTGTAATGATTTCAGGATATTAATATTTCTGTATTTCTGTTTTATTACAAATTAGTATTCCTAGGAATCGAAAAGTATGAATTTTGAATGGCGGCTAAAAAAATTGACTTTTTATGATAAAATTTTACAAAAAAAAGGTACTGAAAAATGAAAGAGTAAGATTATCTATTTGGTTTTCAATGTATTGAGCATGACTTCATTTTTACGTGATATTGTTTGTGACATTTATATTTTATTTGTTTTTAGCAATTTAAAAAAAATTATAAATGAAATCGTTTGATAAAAGTTTCATAAAGTGGTTGTAAAACACATCCTTAAGGATGTATGATACGCAGAGTCCCGCCAATCGTGAGTTTCAGAGAAAATTTCGATTACTTCCCGATGAGATAAAAATCGGAAAAAAATAATCGATATTCAACGTGCTGAAAAGATAAATTTTGCAAAGTAATAATTCCCAAATGTTATTGAAAAATTTCTGAAAAAAAACAATTGTTCAACAACAATCAGTCAACCTAGCTTTTTCTCTCATGAAAATGATATGTTAATTTATTTGAATTTGTATGAATTTTTTCAGATTTTTTTCTTTATTTTGATTTCGACTTTGTTTAATTTCAAAAATGTGCACGAAATAACGAATTTTGGATATGTGTTCGCCATAAAACTATCTACTAAACTCAAGATTTTTTTTGCAAAATGCATATCCGCAATTTGTTATATTCTACGCATTTTTCAAAATAAAAAAATCTAAATCAAAATAAAGAAAATAGTCTGAAAAAATTCATACGTATTTAAAAAAATTAACATATCATTTTCATAAAAAATAAGTGTTGCGTCACGACAGTAGGATCTTTTTTTCATTTATTATCGACCTCCTACAAGCGACAACGCACGTCGAGACGTGCGTTGTCCGAGGGAGGAGGATTGATTAATACCACTAATTCGCTATTGTACATGTTACGGATATCGGCAGTCCCATAAGTGAAGCATTCAAAGCCCGGATCAGACAGTTTCCGGCATTAGTCAATTGCTGCACTATAGATTGGTTCAGCCCCTGGCCGGATAGTGCACTTCAGGTTTGTAGCATTATTAATGTACAATACCAACGTACAAATACTACGCATATTGCCTTCTTATTCGACATGAGATCATGCCATTCTTTCGGAACTACTAAAGACGAAGAAAAATGGTTGACATAATTATCAAGTTGGTTGACATAATTATCAAATTGGTTGACATAATTATCAAATTGGTTGACATAACTATCAAATTGGTTGACATAACTATCAAATTGGTTGACATAATTATCGAGTTGCTTGACGTAATTATTAAGTTGATTGACACAATCAACACCGTGATATTGGACATAAATTGTATTCAAAAAACTGTAATTTTGTAATCATTACAGAGCGTAGCTATACAGTTCCTTGCGGAAATAGAAGACGAAGCGATCGTCGGCGATGTTCTGACTTCAATAGCCCGTACTTGTCAGTATATGCACTCGAAAGCCATAGAAGCGAGCGACAAATTTCTGGTGGTAAGTTCAAGCGGACTGATGATTATACTTCAGAGAATATCAATGTAACTATTATTTTCAAATCACAAGAACCTTTCTATGGAAGGCCATATACATTTTTTTGTTACTCATATTTTTTTTTTTTTAGTTATTACTCTAATGTATTTCTTGATACTTTTTGCCTGTGAATATATTCGAAGTATTTAACACACCGTGAGAAAATGCTAGAGTAAAATCACCCGCATTACTTTCTCATCCTTTTGATATGTTACAGCACCTCCTATAAGCAGGGCGTGTATCGATTTTTACTTCGCCATACCGGGTAGCGTGGCGGACGTTAGATAAAAACAATGGAATAAAAACCTGCAACGTTGTACTTCATATAATATGTGAACCACGTTGCCCCGTTTTCTCGGTTGCTTGAATTTTCGTAACATTTTTGAATAAACAAAGAAAAATTTGGTTGCTTCAAAAGTAATGGCGAATATAGTTCGAAATATATAGGAGAAAATAACTGTGCAAATGACAGGCGATAAGATGAACGCACGACCGTGAGTGCCACTTCAGAATTCGGATGAATGTTATCGACTAAGCAATTCGGAGGGCCTAATAGCCGTTTAGAAACTGCACACCCTCCATTAGAAGCACGGGTGCGACGTAAAAACTCCAGTATTTCAGATCGGCCATACTTATTGTTTGTCTTTTGCTCTCACTAGCTTCACTGAGAGAAAAGCATATCGTTTATTTAACGATTTCATATGGTAAAACGAATATAGGAAGGCTTGCAATGTTTTATGGTTGAAGCGATGATAATATGGTTCAATAAACGATACTTGTAAGGTTATTGGAAACAAACGTTGAAATCGTATATGCAACAAAACGGCATATTTGAAACTATTAGGATAGTCTTTGGAACTATTTTCATTTTAATAATCGCTACTATAATTATATTTGCTATAGCCATAAAATATAGACGTTCCTCCTGGGAATTATATTAGTGGTTGATCCAACTATTTTCTTATATTTGCTATAACCATAAAATATAGACGTTCCTCCTGGGAATTATACTTTATAGTTAGATTATCGTCAGTCTAACTATATTATTTTCAAAATTGCCAGATTTTTCACTCAGTTTTTCTTTCCGTCTAATTCTCTGTTCACTCCCTCAGTAAATAGACAGACATGAGCCGACGATATGCGCGAAGTAAAAAAGTATACTGAGCTGATAATAATCGATAATTAATTTTATTATTACTAATAATTAAATGAAAGCAAAAAATGTTTTTCACAACCTATTTTGTTTACATCGTAATTTATGTAACAGAATCTCTGAATAGGTATTTATATCACCGGCCAGTAATTATCATAGTGTCAGAGTATAATACCACACCAAGAAAACATAAAATGAATCGATTGATATTTATTTGTCTTATTGGAATATGTGAACTGTTAAAACATTGCAAATTAACAGCATATTAACAAGTACAGTGTTCAACTGTATATTAATACTGAGGCCCGTATATATTTAATTTTACATCCATTTAATGTACATTAAAATTAATCATGGTAATTATTTTCATTGTACAATATGTATTAAGTGACTGTACTTGGTTTGTTAGTCATACACGATTTTTATACTAAAAATGTTGTAAATTTCATACCATTATTAATGGTGTGTAATCTGATTTAGGCATTGAATCGGCACAATTACGTTACTCCGACGTCTTATCTGGAGTTGTTATCAAGTTACGGTGACCTTCTTGCGAGGAAAAAGAATGACCTTGCATCTGGAATATTGCGATTAACCACGGGTAATAATAAATTATCATCCGGCGAAACGCTCAGAAAGTGAGCTAATCTTCTATTTGCGGTCCTCCCTCCTCTCTCGTTCCCGACGTTAATCCTGTTGTCGTCTCAGCAACTAGATGATTAAATTAATGTCTAGCTCTTCCTTCAGTGTTCGGAGCACCAGGGTGCCCCTCAAGGAGTCTTATGACCCTCTCTATTCATACAGGGATGTCCTGTAAACACTCTCGTTTACATTAAGGGGCTATAAACGGTACAGACCGTCAAGCGTGAGTTTCAGACAAAAGGTGCCGAACAGTTGTATTGTGCAGAATAATGATTTCTAAATATTATTAATAAAGTCATGGAAAAATATTGTTTAACAAAGAACCCATCAATGAGCATAATAGTTATATGCGGGTGTCATATAACCCATTACACATCGGAGTATTCAGGCAACTGATCGAGTAGCTCAAACATTCGAAAAAATACGGATTAAAAAAAAACACAAAATTGTGAAGAAACTCATATACATTCATAAGAATTAATAATTGATTTTTAATCAAAGTTAGATTGACGGCTTTTCTTTCAGATCGTTATTTCATCAACAAGTGTTCTACGTTTGTTGTGGAACTCACGTTTGGCGGAACTATGTACCGCGGGCAATTCTTGCCAAAGCATATGGGGCATTCCATACCGATTGCACCTGGACCCTCGACCACTCGGATTTGGTCGACACTTTTATGTATGATTGGACCAACTCCAAAAAGTACTGGAAAATGTTTTCAAATTTTTTTTTTCAATTTTTTTTTGCGATTTTGCAAAGCTAACACATCGTTAGCCTGAATTTAAAAATCTGAGAAAATTTTCAAAAATTCTGCATGAAATAACAAAACTTTTGAGCCCAAAACCAAAGTGAGCCGTATTTTGCTTCTATTTTTTGTTTCTATAAAAAACTACCCAAAAATTTAGAAATGAAAGCGGAAAAGTTATTAAATTTTTCTGAAATATTGCTTTCTCCTGCAGGTGCTTTCTTTTCGTAAAATAAAATGCGATTCATAGGAAATATATTCAGAATGTGACGTTAAAAAAGCATATCTGGAAGAAATGTCCGGTGTATGTATATGTGCAGATGTGAGCGCGTGTGTCTATGGGTGTGTATCTCGTGAAAGGCCGTGAACACGAAAACGGTCTCAAATTTTCTGCAATCTAGCTGAAATTTGGGATACATGTCGAGTGATCACTTGTTAGAAGTTTCTATGAATAAACGATAGCGAGCGTTGCGCTCAGCTCGATCGAGGTGGTTACGCATTTGTTTATAACATGTATTCTTATGTTATGAAATTTTTCAGTGTTCATCATTCTCGGTCAGATGTTGAAGCTATACGAATGTATCGCATTACAATATTTAAGTATACGTTTTATTATTTATTAAAACACTGCTGACTAACAGGTTATGGGCCCAGGACGGTGTTCAGTAATAAGTCGTTAATTTATCTAGTGTTGCGTAAAACTCAGATAAACACAATTTTTTTTTTTTTTTTTTTGCTGCTACGGAATCGTATCGACATTACGCAAAGTTTGCAAGACGTGCAAGTGAGAGTAAAGAAGTTACCTCGAAACCATGACAACTTCCAACGACGAATTCAAGATACCAAAATTATCTGCTGAAAATTACCATGCATTGTCTATCCGGGCTAAAGCCGCTCTCGTGCAAAAGGGATGCTGGGACGCGATCGATCCGGGTTATAACGAACCAGTAACTGCTGATCAGAAGAAATTGGATAATCGTGCATTAACATTCCTTTTTCTTATAGTTGAAGACAGCTATTTGGACGATATCGAAGCATGTGTTACTGCGAAGGAAGCCTGGACATGTTTAAAAGATATACACTCAAAATATGGCTTACTTCACACACTTCAACTGATGCGCGATTTTTTTAACGTCAAGATGAAAACCGAAGAAACAATGACAAATTATCTGAGCCGAATAATGGATGTACATAGGAAGCTAGCAAGTGGCAATCACGGTTTTAAGGATAAAGAAATAGCGCTCGTTATGTTGATGGGACTGCCCGAGAAATATGAGGCATTAATTTGGAATCTTGAACAAGACGAAGACGACGTTACTATGAAGAAAATAAAGTCAAGATTACTGGTGGAAGAGAAGAGAATAAATCGTCGAGAAGAAGAAGAAGATGAGACTGAGAAAGACGACTCAAAGGCTTTATTTACGAAAAATAAACGTGCTTTTACTAATCATAGACGAGTAAATTTCAACGCAGAAACTAGTACTAACGAACCTCGAAGAGTCAAATGTTTTTGTTGCAACGAATTTGGGCATATCGCACGTTATTGTCCGGTAGGTCGCGACAGTGAAACGAATTATGGAAATAAAAATGTAGAGAACACTCGTCACGAAGCAAAAATAGTGCAGAGAGCATTATGTGTTAAAACGAGTCAAGAAGAAGATTCGCAAACCTGGTATTTGGACTGCGGGGCTACGGACCATATGACACCGTATTTAGGAAAATTGACAAACTTCAAGCCAATGACATCGAGTGTAACGGTTGCAAAAAAAAACGTAACACGAGTTCAAGGCACAGGACAAGCGGCTGTTGAATTCAGAGATGAGAATGGGGGATTGAACACTATTCTAAGCAATGTGTTATATGTGCCAGATCTAAGCGGAAATTTACTATCGGTTGGTAGAATTGAAGAATCGGGTTTTAAAGTATCTTTCGCAAAGGGAAAAGCAAAAATAATCGATGAAACCGGCAAGACCTTGCTCACGACAAATCGAAGGGATAGACTATATCCAATTAAAGAACGAGGTCATGTGGCAAATTCTGGGAGTATTAGTGATAGCTCATTATGGCATCGAAGACTCGGTCATCTACACTATGAAGCAATGACGAAAATTCAAAGTAGCAACGATCAAAATAACAAACTGAAGACAATCTCACGAGAAGAGTGTGCAACGTGCAGAATGGGAAAAATGAGACGAAGAAGTTTTCCAAAGGACGGAGTAAAACGCGCCAAAGCACCATTAGAATTGGTCCACTCTGATGTAGTTGGAAAGATTGAGCCAATATCCAAAGGTGGATCGAGATACATTGTGACGTTCATAGATGACTATTCTCGATATACAATAATATACCCAATGAAGCGAAAAAGTGAAGTCTTGAAAAAAATTCGATGAATATCGACGAATGGCTGAAAATTTTCATAAATCAAGGATTCAAACTCTACGAAGTGATAATGGAGGCGAATATCGAAGTAAAGAGTTCGACAACTACTTGAAGAAGCACGGGATTCAACGACAACTGACTATACCAGGAACGCCGCAACAAAACGGTGTTGCAGAAAGAATGAACCAAACCTTGCTTGACATGACCAGATATTTACTCATTGAATCGGGATTATCGAAGTCAATGTGGGCGGAAGCTATCAACACAGCGTGTTATATAAGGAATAAATGCCCGTCAAATGCGATTAAACAAAAAATTCCAGAGACGCTTTGGACTGGCAGTAAAACTAATATTGAGCATCTGCGAGTTTTCGGGTGCAGAGCATGGAGCACTGTAAGTACGAGACAAACACGAAGCAAACTTGATCCAAAGGCGTACGAATATGTATTTGTGGGTTATCCTAGCGGAGTAAAAGGATACAAATTGTGGGATCAAAATAAAAATATATTTATTCTTAGCCGAGACGTAATTTTCGAGGAAGAGTCTTTTCCATTTAAAAAGATTGTTAAGGAACAAAAATCGATCGAGAAAAACAATACCGTCGAAGAAATCACTTTCAATGCTCAGGGAGAACATTCGAATACCATGCGACACGAAAAGGTTATGATTGAAGATGAAGAAGACGAAGCCGATGAAGAGAAATTTTACGATCCTATTGGAGAGTATGACGAAGGCTCAGGAAGGAACGAAATACCTGCAAGAGACGCGGCAATAAATATAAATCCAGTAGCTCACGAAGTCGAGGTAACTGTACAACATGCCAATCCGTCGCAAGTCACACCTGATGAAATCATTGTTGCAAAAACTCCTAAACCTCGAGAACCTATCCGACGATCAGAGAGAATAGCAGAACAAAGTCAAATGAAAAATTATTATTACGCGCACAGTGCTATTAAGCAAGAAAATAGAACGGAAGATCCAACTACCGTAGAAGCTGCTTTGTCGGGTCCCAACGCGAAAGAATGGAAAGCAGCAATGGAAGAGGAGCTAGAAAATTTAAAAAGAAACGAAACGTGGGTTTTGGTTCCACGGCCCAATGACAGACGAGTTGTAAAATGCAAATGGATATTCAAACAAAAATTTGATAAAAACGGAAACTTAGAACGGTACAAAGCAAGATTAGTTGCACGTGGCTTCACACAAGTAGAAGGATTAGACTATAAGGAAACCTTTTCCCCGGTGATTAAGACGAAATCTATCCGAATTCTACTAGCACTGGCTGTCGAACGAAACTGGATTGTTCATCAATTAGATGTCACTGCAGCATATCTAAATGGGGTATTAAAAGAAACAATATACATGGAATAACCGAAAACTAGTGAAGAGACCAATCCGAATCGAGAAGTGTGCTTGTTGAAGAAGAGTCTATATGGTCTTCATCAATCAGGGAGGGAATGGAATTCATGCTTAAACGAATTTCTGAAGACATTGAAACTTCTCAGATCTCAGGCAGATCCCTGCATATATTTTGACGAAAATCGAGAATTGATTGTGGGAGTATACGTTGACGATTTTCTTATATTGTCTAGAAGTGAAGAAAAAGTGATAATGTTCAAAATGAAAATCAGCGAAGCATTCAAGGTAAAGGATCTAGGTGAAGTAAACTACATCTATGAGAGTAGAGAGATTAGATAAAGATACTCTTACTTTAGACCAAAATGCATACGCGAACGAACTCCTGAAAACGTTCAACATGAATGATGCAAGAGGAGTGTCTACACCCTTAGATCCGGGCATGAAATTCAAGCAAACAATTAGTTCGAATAAATTGAGTCCAGAAGACGCATTCAAGTATCGCCAAGCAGTCGGTGGACTTTTGTATTTAGCTGGCGGAACAAGACCAGACCTATCCTTCGCCACAACATACATGAGTCAGTTCTGCAGTCAGCCATTCAAGGAACATTGGGCAGGAGTAAAACACATGCTACGTTACGTGAAACAAACAAACGATCTACGCCTAACGTTCAAGCGATCTGGAGAAAAATTAACAGCCTATTGTGACGCGGATTGGGCTGCAGACAAGATAGATAGGCGATCTATTAATGGCTACATAGTTCAACTTGCAAATACAGCAATTTCTTGGAGCAGCAAGAAGCAACAAACAACAGCCCTTTCTACAGTCGAAGCCGAATACCTTGCTATGTGTCACGCAGCTAAGGAAGTATTATGGATACAAAGTTTTTTGACAGAAATTGCAGCGAGCGAATTTATTTCACATCCGCAAACTGTACTTGTTGACAATCAAGGAGCGATTGCTCTCGCGAAGAATCATACTACATCTGAACGCAATAAGCATATCGACTTAAAACACTTTTTCCTTCGAGATAAGATTGAGATGAAACTGTTGAATTTTCTTTACGTGTCCACCACCGAAAATCTTGCTGATATGCTCACAAAGATTCTAGGAAAACAGAAAATTGAAGTTCATCGAGTTAAATTGGGATTAATCGACATTGTTTCCTTAACAAATCAAAGAAGCGCCGATTAATCGAGGGGGAGTGTTAGAAGTTTCTATGAATAAACGATAGCGAGCGTTGCGCTCAGCTCGATCGAGGTGGTTACGCATTTGTTTATAACATGTACTCTTATGTTATGAAATTTTTCAGTGTTCATCATTCTCGGTCAGATGTTGAAGCTATACGAATGTATCGCATTACAATATTTAAATATGCGTTTTATTATTTATTAAAACATTGCTGACTAACAATCACTAAAGTAGATTGCTATTCGAATCGGCCTCAATCAATTAACAGGAAAATAAGCTATCAAGATTTAAACTTTTTCTCTCTAAAATCGAAAAAAAATAGAAGCGAAACCCGGCACACTTTGGATTTGTAAATATGGGCTAACGATATGTTAGCCTTGTAAAATCGCAAAAAAAAATTGAAATAAAAATAATCAAAAAAAAAATGTTCAGTACTTTTTGGAGTTGGTCCAATCATATAAAAAAAAATTTGATCAAATCCGGTATCCTACCATTTTTTTCAGCTTTGTAAAATGTGTCTTTTAATAATTTTTATGAGACCGACAGCATTAAACGCGCGGTCGCTGTGTGGCTTCGGCGGTCCCGAGAGTTAAGGGTATGTGGTTCGGTGGTCGGCCGGTAACAAGTCACCTTCCCTATTTTCTCCACATCGGTTGATCTGACTAGCAAAAGCAAATTAGGTTTTCATTTTTCTATATTTTCAGTACGAAAACCTAATTTGCTTTTGGTTGAAGCGTCGACCACCTCGGAGAAAATAGGGAAAGCGATTTGTTACCATCAGAGCAATTAACATGTCTGTAACACATCCCCTTAAGCAGTATTATTTGCGGCCATAACTTGGATGGGTGACTGCTTAGCCATCCACTAGTTTTCGCGAAAATTGTTGAGCGGGAGGTAGTTTATCTGAGTTTCTAGGGTATTCAATACAGTAGAAACTCAGTAAAAATAAAGCCGCCTGTATCGGCCAGATTTTCCCTACTGTCCCTGAGCCCTCATGCAAATGCGATACAGTAGTGCATTAGAATAAGTGGCTGCGGACAACACTCTAGAGGGGTCTCGAGAAATCAAATGGGGAATAAAAGGGAGGGGATAGTAAAAGCCAATTGGCGTACTTGAGGAATAACCATTAAAAAAAAATTCAATTTGTGTAAGGTTTTCTTTTCGCCAATTGACATTACCAGTATGATAGTAATTAATTGGTAAAAATACAACCCATCAAGAAAACAGTGCAAAGAGAATGCTTTTTGTAGAATGGAATATACGGTATCGTTTCGGAAGTGCCAAACATCTGAGCGCATACAGCATTACCAAGGTTGTCGTGCGGCCATGATGGCAAAAAAAAAACGTAGATTAGACCTCGTTCTTATTGAACTGCAGATATCGCAGCGAAATATTCGGAAAACTCTTTTTTTTAAATATCCACTAATAGTAGAAATTTTAGGAAGAATTTCGATATATTGTATTGCATGAGATTTAATCGCTGAGTACATGAATTTTCACCGAAAATGCGCGACAGCACCGAGTTTCTCATAAGAAACTATGCTAAAATTCCTCAATTTCAATTTTGATTACGTTCCGTGAACCCGTAGTAATCCGAAATCCGAAATTCCAAAATTTCCTCTCATATATCTATTGTTCAATAATGTGTGTTCAACATATTTCAAATTCACGTAATTATCTATTTGTTTTTTTCGCGAGAGGACTAATTTAAACGAATCGTCAATCGTAATTCGATGCGTGAAAAAATAAATAAATAAAAATGGCTTTTTGGCATCTGTCAATCATATAAAAAATTGCGGACCCAATCGAAAGTGTCAAGGGTCAGACCTGGTCGAAACGAGGTGGAATGCCTGTTATGCGTATAATCATAAATAATTCGACAAAAGCAAAAACCATAATTTCCATCTATAATGCAGGATTGAACAAACTCGCATCTACTGAAGCCGAAGTGAAGGATATGCAAGTGTCTCTAATTACTATGAAGCCGGAATTAGAGCAAGCAGCTTTCGCAACCGCAGAAATGATCGAACGGGTTACCAAGGACACCGTAAGCACAGAGCATTGCAAAATATTTCTAAATAATCAATAGCACTATTTTCGTGTACTCAATAGAAATGGTGTATAGAATCTGGTTGGCAATAACACCCAGCCACTAATACGGACGTTATATGATACTGAAGAAAAATCGTCCACACAATCAAAACTGAATTGAATGTGTTGCACTTTCAGCAAATAGTTTATTTCCAGAAACGGCTGAAGAAACTTTTTGTTCTTTTAGAAAAGAAAAAATGCACAAACAATTTTTTCAAAATGTTTCATTTTTCGTTTCACGAAACATTTGTCACAATTTAAAAGAAAAATTGTATTATTTTTTTAACCATGTATACATTTTATTAACTTGCCAATTAATAAAATAAAATGTCCTTTATTCAGGTCGAAGCCGAGAAAACGAAAGCGCAGGCTGAAGCACAAGAAAAAGAGGCTTCGAAACTCAGGCACGATAATCAAGCGATCAAAGATGAAGCTGCGGCTGATTTAAGTATGTCTTCAGAGATTTTTACCAGGTTCTTTATAAAGAACGTCAATGGAACCCTTATGGTGTTAAACGACACGATGAAAGTAATGAGTCAGAGCCATTTTTCGAATCGCAATGAATTGTTCCTCTGATTGATCATTCAAAAACGTCATCTGCCTTTTTTCGCTGTGAAAAATGGAAAAAAGCAACATTTCTGACTAATTATGACAATTGCTCCGTCAAAAATATTCACTGTACATTACCATAAAGTTGCCTGCAACATTGCATTGATCTTGAAGCTTGTTTTGCAAACCTGTCCAAGTGTCCACTAAAAGATTTAAATAGTAGTCATTTTTGTAACCCATGTATGAAATGTGCCGTCTTACGTGAGTCGGAAATGTTGCAAAAATTGCAAACTATAGCAGGCCATAATATATAAACGCCGATCGCACTTCGCGCACACTTGCGACGCGCCACCTAGTCGGATGAAAAGTGAATTAGTTTTGTCAACGTCCGAGTCCCGTTAAGGTAGTTCTAGCATCAGACTAGTCATGCGAAGCACTATTCTGATATCACGATTGAAAGTAATTACATTAATACGCATTGATATTCAAAATGTTCGTATATTATTCAGTAATAAATTTAGGGCCCCATTGTAGTGCGTATTTTTTTAAATACATTTTATTTTTATTTTCGGTCTCGAATTTGACTCACTGCGTAAAGATCGCAGTTGTAAACTTAGCATCATCGCATCGTGGACACCGGTAATACAACAGTTTGACGTATCGTAACCGGCATAACCGGTAAATAGTATATTACACCTCTAGGGAGGGTAAGTAGACTATGTCCAACCACGTGTAAGATTATCACCCGAGCCGAAGGCGAGGGTAGTAAACACGTGGCTGGGGATGGTCTACTTTCACTCCCGAGGGTAGTATACTATTTTTCACCATATCTGCAGCGAGAAGTTCGAATTACGTGAAGCCCCTAGGGCGCGAAGTCGAACTTCTCGCGCAGGTATGGTGAAAAAGTGATTTTTGACGCATGTTGTGCAATAATAGCGAGGCATAGTATTCGTGCCACTCATAGCAAACGAAAGGGAAAGTTCGTGTCGGCAAAGTTTAAAAATGCTCGGCAGAATTTGTTGAATGCAATCGCTGAGCGAGAAAGATTGAAAAAGGAGGATAGGATGGCCGTGCCCCCGGCGCACGACGGTCGGCGCGTCGTCGTATTTACAACACTCGCGAAAGATTTGTGGTGCGCATCGTGCAAAATTCCACTTTCGGTAGAATATACGCAGAGCGTAATATTAAGAGGTTTAGCGAGTATTCTGCGTGTAAAGTGCTACAAGTGTTCTCATGTTTATTATGTGCATACACATAAACAGAGCCGACTGTACGACGTCAACTCAAAAGCTGCCATCGGTATGTACATTTATCTTAGATACCAATTTATTATGTAGACTGAATTAATGACCGATCCTAAAAATTTTTAATTATTGTTTACCGTGTAGGTTTACTAGATGCATGGCATTGGCGAGACACAGTGTTGTCTGCTCTGAACATTTCATCGCTCGCAGCCTCGACACTAAGGCAGCACGAGCGAATTGTTGGTCCTGAAATTGAAGTTGAGGCACTTGAAAGTTGTCGAGAGGCCCTTTAGTTGGAGATAGAAATATATATGGAAGCGCAGTAAGTCTAATTTCAATAAAGAATTTTCTACCTCTAATTCAAACTCTGTCCACGACTGTTGATAAGATATATTGTCTGTTTATCGATTAAAAGAAAATCTGCCCTGATCATTGCAATGTTTTTTTACATTCAGGCGTACTTATCAGTAAAATAATTGCATGGATAATTGTAGCCTTGTCGTGAACGTTTTGTTTTCAACAATGAAAAGGGATAAAAATGAATCGCTCTTTTTATGTTCATTGATCGAAAGGAAAAATATAAAAAAACGAAAGAAAAATTCGAATAAAACAAAAAATGACTACATAATTGTTTATTAACATATAGTTTTAACAAATTTAAACGAACCAAATTTTTTCCTGCTTACAGGTTTGCTGTTTGTTAAAACGGGACTGGAGTTCGTTGAAACGAGCCAATCAACATTATTTAAGTGTCATGGAATTTTGATAGATGCATCATTGCGACCCATTTTTCCATATTAATAATTTAATATTTTTATTTCAAACTAAAAATATGTAAGTGTAAATATAAGATACTAATGACTTTGCCTTATCCCTTTATGAATCTAATCTATTTTCGATATTGACGATTATTATTAGAAAAATGGGTTCCTTTCCGGACGTAACATCCTTTTCACCTATTCTAGATTTGATTTACTACCGTTGGATCCTGCCCGGAATTTCCCTAAATATTTCATCATATTTTCAAAAATCGATTATTTCTTAGGACAGCTACTCTCGCCTGTAGGTGAATGTATGAAATTTCGACCTTGGAGTGGCCACGAAGCATCCGCCGAAATTCGTGAAACTTTTCACCACTATTTCTATGTACCAGTTTCTTTTTCTTTTCAGATTTATCCGTTACTCTTGTATACTTGAGAATTTTACCTAGGATATATATTGTACTGGAGCCGAGTTGAACTGCAAAAAATGTAGCATTTTGAATTTTCGTGTCGGTAGCCAATTACGTCCGTTAATTTTTTGAATCTCGAATTTATTAAAACAATTATCAACATGGTAAAAATCTTTATACTATGGTTCCTTACTCGGTAATTCGCGATAGTAATAGATAGGAACTGTTTTTCGTTTCAATTAATTATTAAATGTCAATGAAGACCATATTTTCTAGAGGCCTCCAAGCTTCGGATATGACCCCAGTTAGAATGTTGGAGATAAAAGTCTCATCCGATGCTGCGTGGCAAAAACGTGGGACAGGTCGCGCTTACAACAGTCTTACAGGTTGGACATTCCTTTTTTGTATTCCCTTTTTTTCATGAATATTAGTGACGTCTTTCTTGTATCTTATAAGTCATGCTACGATAGTTAGGTACCGTTCGGGGCGACTGGGGTATGCAGTCCACTCGAAACTATGTGTGGCATGCGAGAAGAATCCCGACAAGAGTCACGATTGCAAAAGAAACTTATCCGGTAGCGCAAAGTCCATGGAAGCCGACATGGCTGTTGAGCTGGTCCGCAAAACGCTCTACTACAAGAGGCAAACATTCGTATTGGCATTTTTATTGCCGACGACGATGAGTCTTCTACATCGGTTGTACAGAGAGAATCCACGCATTGAATCGAAAAATGGTCAGACGTAAAGCACGCTAACAAATTTTTTACGAATTCTCTGTACAACATGCATCTCCCGAAAAAAGGAATAGAGTATCTCCCCCATTGCTTCGCGTGCGACGTAAAAAAAAATAAAGGCGATGCCACCGCAGTTGAATCGGTGTTACTAAACGTTGTATCCCACGCGTATGGAGAGCTCGTCAGTGGTGGCGACTGGTGCCGGGCCGCTGCCACGAACGACGAATATGTCTACAAGGGTCTACCCAACGGAAAACTTTCTGATCCAGAATTACGCGTCGATTTAGCCGCGATTCTCGCTCGCTTGGCTAAAAATGATCCGAAACTCGCTCCAGGCGGTTCGACGCAAGGCAATGAATCATTTAACAACGTTGCTAACACGAAACATCCTAAGAACTGGCATTATGAAGGAACGGAATCTTTCTGCTATCGAATCGCCGCAGCTGTTTGTCAAACAAATGTGGGGACGAACTACGTATCAGACTTAAATAATCGACTTGAACTCTCCCCTGGAAAATTTACGCGAAAGTACCGAGAGCTGAGAGATAGTCGCAAAAAAAAAGAAGACAGCAGAATTTAAAAAATCCGAAATCAAACGACGGCGACTCTTCGCTAAAAAGGATCAGTCGAATCAAAACGCTACGACTCAGCGAGGCGAAGGCATTACCTATCAATCCGATTATGGTTTGATGAACGTATCTGGGCTTATAAGTGACTTGAAAATTCCTGGTATGTCCAATGTATTGTTCGATCTCAAAACGAATTCTGTGGTAAAAGCTGCATAAATATGCCAGGTTCATTGAAATTTGTCATCGACATATGTATAAATGGTGAGTATTCGTACGACGCTAAACATTTCGCACATGTGTACATTTTTCTAGATCGTTGCTCTCCACGATGGACAAATATTCAACGCCTATGTTGTACCTTTGAAAGGTATGTCAGCGAGTGCCAGCGCGCTTACGAGATTACAAATCGCGGGTAGTGAAATGCTGTTAGACGAAGTTCGACTCGATACCGTCCCTATAAAAACAGCTCTAGTGCAGTTTTTCGACTAACTGCGTCATCTTGGGTGTATGACTATTTTAATTGCACATAACGGTTTTCGATTAGTAATATTATGACGTGTTACGCTTAATTTGTACCGATAAAAAGTGCATACGATTATGTAATAACATAATGGAATACCACAGCTTTGATGCCCCAATAATTCTTCACTATATGCACAAGTTTGGCCTTCTCGACGAATTCGCTCGCTTGTGCTCGGCTCAAATAATTCGTCAGGCGCTCATAATGCCATTCACGAGGTGTACGCTTTAAAACGTCTCATCGACGGAATTGGCGTTACTGGCAATGTCATAAAAAGTATGACGAAAAGCACTTTACAGTTGTTACGATAGGAAAATGAGGCTGAAAAGTGTGCGAAAGAAAAAGTTTCTCTAGAAGAGTTGAGAGATAGCGCCTCAACGTACATGAAGACAAAAATTGCAAAATCCGGAATAACGATGCAAATGTTGAAAAAAGCATTCTCTTATACAGCTGTGGGAGGCCTGACGATGCTTCTGGGTGAAGACATCGGCGATTTACCACGCGTCACAAAAAAATTCGAAAGTAATTAAAAAAATTGTCGAGCGATTGGAAGTGATGACAACTGTAAAATAAGCGATTGGAAGCGATGAAAGCTATAAAATAAAATATTATACATCAAGCTACGCGAACGCGTTTATTATATTTCTTTTATTCACAAACCCGTTTAATATGTTTATTTAATTTACAAATCCGTTTATTATGTTTATTTTATTCACAATCCCGTTTCTAATACAACAGCAACGTTCTTCGGCCTATCTACTGGATGAAGCGGCCACGTGTCTCCCGAGCGCGGCGTTGCCAAGTCGAAGATGCGTCGACCATCTTGAGGTGACCAGATGATTTTATACAATTCCGCTTGTAATAGTTTACAAGCGAAATTGTATAAAATCGTCTGGTTTCTTGAACTATCAAGAAATGTTTATGTAACATTCGATTACCCTACATTTTTTACTTATTATCTGAAAACCTGCAATCTGGTGAAAAAAATGACCGTTTAAATGTTTATTAAAGTAGTATTTCCGTAATGTACTATCGAAAAATACTGGCAGACGCGGTACTTCCTATGTCAGCTATGTTAGAATGCGATTTTTCAACACGCTATTTCTTTACAGATGCAATCAATAGGGCTTCCGGAACAACTTATTAAAAAATCATGCATTTATCTACCAAGTACCTTGGCGCTAGAACTACCTTAACACCGCAACAGCAGCGCGCATATCGAGACGATGAAAGGAAGTGACGATAACCTCGAAATAAACGAACGCGACTAGGGCACTAATGAATTTGTTAATTCTTTAATAAATTTGTTTTTCTCCAGTCCCCCTGTTCCGAACCTCCTCCCCACCGGGGCTTCGCCCCCGCCCCCCACCAGCTCGATGGCTCTACTTTCTAATCTTACGAATACAGATGTACACATTTCATTTAGATTTTACAAAAAATAGTATGTGATACTCGGGCGTAATTGTGAAATCTATACGAACAATGTAAACTTTACCATAACGCTCTTGTATCACAATGTACTATTGTATTTGAAGGGCGCAAAAAGAGGCAATTATGAATTACCAAGTTCAAACTTGACAAGAATTCTGTATTACGTCCGCACGATGCACATGATTATCTGTATTGCTTGCGTCAAAGGTCGACATTTGATGCCGCCAATCAGTGCGAGCGCGGAAAGGGTTTTCTGTGCACAGATCGAATACACTGTACCGTGATTTTCACTCAAAACAGGGAAACCTAAATTATAACCTAAATTGCCACTGCTACTTCTCTCCCTTTCTATTTGTTCTAAAAGAACTGGGCGCCCGGAGCTTTCAGGCCGGAAGAGAAGCAACGATAATAAGTGACAATTGCCAGCCTAGGCTCAGCGTCAGCTGCAATACATAGATTGGGGGTAAGACCGCGGGGAGTTCGTGTCAATAATTAAATGAATAAATTATTTCAACGAAACAGATCATTACGGGACTCATAATAACCAAATTCATTTAAAAAATCAATGAATTCAATGAAACAAATAATTAACAGAAAATTTCCACGTAAAATTTCTCATTTATTGCCACACTTAGGACACTAAGTTTTCCATGACGATTTGTTCAATAATTGACCGACAAAGCAAATATTGATCCACGCACACACACTGAAACTCTGTAATAAACAATCAACAAGAACCGTTAAGGACGCATGTACAATACTATCAAACGCGACAAACGACTCGGCCAATGAAATTGTTCAACAAAATTATAACACGTAATTGAAGTTAAGTCCCTTACGCAACACATTATTAACGAGACAACCAAGGGCACACATACGGACCACCCACACACACTTAACATTATGCCTTTTCCGGGAGACCGTCTCAAAGGCGATTGTTAATATTTTAATACAGAGACTCAGTTTTATACAATCATTTTACACTAAAAATGCCTCGAAACCGCCTGCGAGGGACCAACACGTTAAGAGAAAATTCGTTAGAAAAAAAAATTGCTACTGGCGTGACGCAATACGTGACTTTCTCATCTCGATTGCTGCTGGCGTCATGTTACTGTCGTAAAGATAGTTTGTGAAATTAGGTTGTGAAGTTAGTTTGTAATGTTCGTTTGTTTGTTTTTGTAATTGTATAAATTTGAGACAATAGATTGTTTTTTTACTTAAAAATGTTTTTAAACTTTTGTTCATTTTTATTTTTATTTTTATTGTTTTCCAATTTTTATTTTTATTTTAATTGCTTTCCAATTTTTATTTTTATTTGTATTTTTATTGTTTTTTTAATATTAATCTACATCTCACCCTATAATTAGTTAAGAACGCATTTTTTAATTCAAATTCAAGCTACGACCCGCCCTCTCGAGGACGTGCACGTTATGATCGCGCCTTCACGCCACATCTATCTTTTTTTTTTTTTGTTGGTGTTATTGTCAGCACTGCGATAGTTTGACAAGTCGGTTTATATTTGTTATTCATATACCAAAGGTTTCGCATATTATGGCGTATATGAGGCCGCCGCAGGATTTAGAATTCATATGAAATGCTATGCGAGTGATAAAAACTATGGATGTATCGGTGTTTATAGTCTAACATCATGAGTGTTAACTTAACCTTAAATCTTTTCTGTCCATGCACTTTTCTATATATAATATTTTATGTGAATATTTATAGTGTATTTCTCCCTGAAAACTAGTCACGATAATTGATAGCAGTCTTTTTTAGTAGACCTGTAAGGCAATCCATATTTCACAATAGAAATTTCTGATTGAGGATGGTTTCAGAAATGTCATGTGAGTAACTAAAAAGACAACAAAGTCTTCACTATATTGAATCACTTGTTGTTCACTGCTTATTGAATGAAAAGCATAAAAAATGAATAACATATTTTATTTTTATTTTTTCACATTTCAGTTAAAGTACCAGCAATAGCGGAGATTTTGGAATGGGTTTCAATACCAAAACTAGGATTTAGATGCAGAAAGTGAACACCACATTTCTTTGCGGTCCACAGATTTTTTCAAAAGTTATTGTGTTTTCGGACGGCACCTACAGACGCCAGACAGACAGACGGACGGACGGACGGACAAAAATGAGTTAATGTGTTTTTTGGCATCTAGGACACTTACAACATGTATTTCCATTAAAATCTTGAAGTCGAATTTTTTTTGGATTGGAATACTTTCCCTTTTACATACTCTGTATGTGATGAGAAAGTAAAAACAACGACACACGAGAAATCTTTTTAACGAAATTATTCTACACTTCTGGCGGAAAATTATTTAAGGTTCCGACTTGGCCCTTCTCAGTTTGCTCCAAATCGTCAGAGGTCCAACATGGAAATCGAAGCACAGCCATACTAGGCTGGTCGCGCTTCAAAGTTCGGGGCCTTCAATCGATCAATCTTGTACTCGCAATTAGATATCACGTCTTCCTCTACATGATAGGACATATTAGATGCTGAAAATTTTTTTTTAAATATTTTTGTATATTGACGCGATTTAAACCTGGTACCCTCCGGATCGTTTAGTTGCGGTGTGCTTAAGCTCACTCGACCATTCAGATCAAATAATTACATAGCATTTTTTTAACTTTCTTTGAATGGCTGAAATTAAAATCATAAGATAAATAAAATTAATAAATTATAGGCTATATTAATTATATCGGAGGGTCAGCAGATGGGTGGCTGCCTGGCTGACTCTCATCAGTACTCGGCAGAGATGGAAAAAAAGCATTCTTATTTGAATGTATCATCGTTTTCATTAACTATCACACAAAAAGTTGGTAATGTAAATAAGATCCATCAAACATCATTTAAAGAATAGATGATGGTTCTGTATTCCATCAAACATCACTTAAAAAATGGATGATGGATCTATATTCTATCGATCATCAGTTAAAAAATGGATGATGGATCTAAATTCCATCAACCGTTTTTTAAATGATGGTTCATGGAACAAAGATCCATCAGCAATCTTGTAAGTGATGGCTGATGGAACTCAGATACATTAACAATTTTTCAAATGATGGTTGATGGAACTTATATCCATTAACCATTTTTCAAATGATGGTTGATGGAACTTATATCCATTAACCATTTTTTAAATAATTTTTGATGGAATTTAGATCTATCACGCATTTAAAAAATACTGATTGATAATATTTAATTGCATTAAGGTAGCTCTAGCGCAGAGTGGTGTCTAATGTTCTCAAAAGTGCGTAATCCAGGGAGAATTTCGGAAACTTCTCGATGGAATTTAAATATTTAAAAAATCAAGCATATGAAAGATGCTAAAAAGATTAATTTAGCATGATAATTATTCTAAAATGTTATTAACAAACATGTGAAAAATACAATTGTCCAACAAATTATCCGTTAACCTCACTTCGTTTTTAATCTTATTTGGATGGTTTTTTATGTATATCAATTTTTTATCAGATATACGAAAAAACCATCAAAATAAGACTCAATGAGTCGGTAAGTTAAAACCGTTAGCAATACATAAAATTTCGTCCGGACATTTTTTTATGAAATTTCATGTTCTAATGAATTCCTATTGACTTTTTTGTACTAACATCAGTAGTTCACTTGATACAAATTAAAAATACAAAAACCATGACAATGTTGATCCGTAACTTTGTGAACGATACGAAAAACTTGCCAGCGACTTTTTTGTAGTGCGTCAGACGGACCACAACATTTTCCGAACTTCAATAGTTTTGTCCTAACTTCAATAGTTTAGCTAAAAAATGTTAAAAAAAATAAAATTTCAAGGCTTTGTGAAAAATGTGAAAAATCAAATATTCAAGATAGAAATTCGACTCAATAAGATTTGTTGTTCGAAATTTAAAGATTCATAAGATGTAGTGATTAATTTTATAAAGAAATTTTTTTCTTATGTGGCAGGGATAAAGAGTAAAAAAATCACTTTTCTGTGTTATTTAAATGGGAAAACTTCTAACGCGATGATGGACCTCTTGGAATTGGATTTATGAGCTCGGCTTTTGACAGGATATTATAGGACGTATTCTACGATACTTTATGCGAAGAGCAAAAAAAAATTCGATTTTTTTTGCACACCCTACTAAATATATTTATATATATATATAAATATCAGAGCTCGGCAGTACTCGGCAATACTCGGCAGTACAGCTGTACTCTCATAATGTTGAGTTGATGAAGTTGAAGGCACACGAGTGCTTCTACTTCATCATCGAATACTGGATTCAATTATTAATTATTTAATCTGGTGTCTGAATAAGGATGTTCTGAGGGAAATCGAAATAGAGAAACTTTATATTGATTTTGTTAGCATTTCAGTTAGCTTCATCTATAATTTACATGAAATCTATACTCAAATTGTCTCTAACAGATTGTTAGTGCAAAGATTGTTGCATAATAGTTCGAAACCGCATGACCTGGACTATCTCCAGTAGCTCCTACCAGGAAACGTCGAAGTTCGACGTATTTACTTGATTCCCAGAATAGTAACAGACTAACAGGATGATGAGATGAATAGGATTAATCTCTTTTGTTTCCCAAAATAGAGTAAAGCAAATTTAGAAGAACCAAGGGCCAATACGATATCGGGGCTTGATCTGTACTCATAATTAAAGGAATTTTCCGATCAATAAAATATATTAGGGGAGTACGGGGCAAAGTGGAACGGTGGGGCAAAGCGGGACACCCATTTGAATGAAAATATGCGGGGCAAAGTACGGCACTCCCATATTTTGATTAAAAACGCGTTTTTACAATACAATTCAGTTGAATCATCCAATAGACGTTTTTGAATCTATTTTGAGTGTTTAAATCGATAAAAACTGAAAATAAAAATATCGGAAGCGGGGGAAAGTGGGCCAATCCCATATTTTTTAAAAAAATACGGTTCTACAACTTAATTTAATGAGGAAACGAAAGAGAAACTTCAGAAGATATCAATTTTAACAAATCTTACTTAACATTTGATATTCACATTTACAAAAACAACTTTTGAAAATTTTTCATTTTCGAAGCAATTTGAAATTGTAAGTGGGTACTATAATATCTTTCCTGTTTACAAAAATCGCACGTATATTCATATCAACTTGAAAAATTATTATTCTTTTTAATACTGGCTTCGCGACGCTTCCGCGTCTCTTGATTACATTACATCATACTTTTCCGAATTTGAGGAAGTGGCCCACTTTGCCCCGCATAAATTTTTTTTTGTCGATTTTCGAAATCTATCATTGGGATCGATTTCTTGGGTGAAAAGCAGTAACAATACACTGTGGGTATCGCGATAAAGCCATTTTTTGTTTATGCCTTGCACTTTGCTAATGCTCCCCTACAAATAAACGAAGAAAATATTCTAGATGACTGTTCTATTTTGCTCCCGATGATATTTTTTTCTCCGGAATATCAAAATTAATCAACAGCACAATTGCCATTAAAATATAATCAATGGTGATGACGTTTAGTAGCACCCAGTTGGAAAAATCATACATTTCCCGAATTTCGAGAAGTGGCCCACTTTGCCCCGCATTTGTTTTTTTTTGCTGACGCTTAAAATCGATTATCGGAATCGAGCTTTTAGGTCAAAAGCAGAAACAATACACTTCGAGTTTCGTGATTAAGTCATTTTTTTCTTAGGTGTTTCCACTTTGCCCCGCACTCCCCTATTTGATTGCTTGATTACTCAACAAGAGAGGTAATGCAATACCGGAGCTCAGTATTTAATCATCTTTTTTAAAACAATTAACAATTTAATTTATCATTTAAAGGACCCTATTAGGATACCAAAAGTATAATCAAGATGATGAATTATTTCTTTGCTCGCTTACAAGTTGAGTGGGCCAATGTAATGTCGGGGCACTTGTTCGTAAACCTCAACAAAAATGATAAATAATTTATGTTATTGGTGTCAATAATTTTAGGATAGAGGAAAGCAGAGAAATAGACAGTAGGGGTCGACGGAATCACAGGGCCTACTGGAGCTAGGCTGGCTCAAGGGAAAAAGTCCGTGTGGGTCAGAGCAATACTGAAGCACATGGGGGGTGAGCCTGGGCTTTACTCAGAAGAATTGCGAGGGCCAACGCAATGTTGGAGCTTACATTTAGAATAATTTATGGATTCGTTGAGATGGAAAGGTAAGTAAGAGTTACAGTACCCGTGTTCCAAGTGGGCACTGTAGTTCTTACCTATCTTTACGAGAAAAAGCATTTTCGAGGTACGCCTAGGCATGATAGATCGGCGACATGTTCGATTATTTTTTTAGTTGGTAACTCCAAGGAATGAAGCGTTCTCCTCTTCATTAAAAATTTTCGCCGCATTTTCCACGCATTTGTAAATTTAAAATTATTTCTCAACAATCGGTATTCCAAAAGTTCAAATGCGCGTACCTTCCAGGATATAAGTCGCGTCGTAAAAAAACGTCCATGAAAATTTTTTACTTTTGAGTGTTCTCTTATGAAAGAACATTTAGAAAATTCTTCATTTCCTCCATAGCATTGATTTTCGAAAACTTGGAAATTTTTTATCTCTCTAAAAAAAAAAACTACTCGTGAAAAAGAAGATTTTGAACATAATTGGGAAGTAGAAAAATTCCATTTTGATTTTTATGAGAGATTAAATATTTTTCCGTGTCATCTCATTTGCTGATTTGCTCACAGAGTACACTCCACTGAATCTCAGCTTGTTATTCAAACATTCTGAGCGTATGCGATGAACGCGTGAATGTGTATTGTGTTCGTTGAAATGATTTTGCAGTCGGATATATTTTTTAAATGTCTACAAAGTAAGCCCTTGCAAGTTGCTTTCTTAAAGTGGTAGCTTTTTAGTAAGCTACTTCTTTTTTGGCTTTCTCATGTAGGAAGTTCTGTATAAACTGGAAAAAAAATGAAAAAGCAATTTGAAGGGTCCTACCTTGCCGGCTTGTGTATGCTCCGCAAAAATGTATACAAATTGAACGTGCTGTAAAATTTGTAACCCTTGACCAATTCGCGCCAAATTTCTATCCAAACATTGTTACATGGCCGCCAATAAGTGAACGAAACCTGAGCGGAATCCATAAAAAAAATATTTTTTTATGCTAGTAAGTTCTCCTTTTTTCTCAAGCAGAATCGAAATTTCCTATAGCGGCTATTTTTCTGACTCAATTCAGCATTAATAATTAATAATCATGATTTCACTTTAAAACTCGAAGCCTATTATCCCAAAACTTGAAGGAGTTCAAAATAAATATAAAATCAATCAAATTGCCATAAAATTTGTACTACTCTATCGTAACAGAGCTTGTGTCCACATTTTCAAAATGCTGTAATTTTTCAATCTCCCAACGGATGCATTCCAAATACAACCGAATGTTGTTGTATGATAGCCCACTTGCGCACCAAATTTGAAAAAGGTACATGAAAAATTACAACAGTTGTCTTGCTAGCACGGAAATCTGTAGGGGAGACTGGGGCAAAATGGTATAGCGGGCCGAAACGGCACTGGGGCATGATGGGGTCGGGGCATAATGGGATAGCGAAAATGAAGTTTCTTGGGTGCTTGATTTGGGGCAAAATGGGACAGAGACGCGTGAAATATCAAATTGGGGCAAAACGGAATCGGGGCAAAATGGGACTCACAAAAATGAAGTGTCGTAGCCCGCTGAATTCGGGGCAAAATAGGATGACAGGAAAATTCATGCTTCGGCTCTATGAAAGAGCTGTTGAAACATAATCTAATCTAAATGATCCACAGAAAATCTCCTTGACGAAAGTTCCGACAGTTTGAGTCAGGTTTTGAGCCAAATGTCAATTGACGAAACAAGGTGCTCTGCCGTATATAATTTCAATCGAATTACGAGTCCTCAAGCTGAGTGTTCGAACATTGTATCCATAGACGTAAATTGAGTCGACGCTGACGAACATATGGTGTTATCAGGTGTATGGTTTGATAGTGGATCCGACAGTGATTCGTTCATGAGAAAACGAGGACACGCATACACTGGACCTCTCGATGATTTCGAATCAGAAGAAGATTACGATATTATATGCTCCACGATGGAAGAAAAAACAAATGGAAATCCGAGAATGGAAATGCGAACCACTGCTGAATCAGTCGTCGATTCACCGCCAAAATTAAAGTCTCCCAAAAAACGTAGCGAGCTCTTCGAAGACTCAGCGCTTCGAAATATCACCATCCCAGCTGCTTCCGATATCGGCAGGCAAAAAATCAAAACGTAAGGAGACATCAAGAAAAGGTAGAAGTGGCATTCTTAAGAATTCTTCGTACTACAGAGAACTTCGTGAGAAGAATCCAGCGGCGTCGATAATAACCGACGATCACGCATCATGCCTTTTCTGCGAGGGCTTATATTCGAAATCCAAGGAATCCTGGATTCCTTGTAATTCATGCGAGAAATGGGCCCACTATTCATGAGCCCATGCTGGCGATAACTTAAACTAGTACGTTTGCGACAATTGTGCCGATAAAAATTTGCTTAGTTAAACAAGCAATAAAAATTAAAGATTGCCACCGTTAAATTATAGTACTGTAAGTAGAGTGTGACCCAAATATCGTGTAACATTCAATAAAACCTGTTTTCACTCATTTATTACCCCTCATTTTTGATTCTGCATTTCTTTTGATTCTGCATCGAATTATTCCACTGTCCCATTTTGCCCCAATCTCGTGAAATTAGTGGTCTCCGATTTTTCCTGTCCCATTTTGCCCCGATTTCGTTTCGCCCCAATCGCCTCTTTGTGAGGAGCCTGATTTTCTCCAGCCCATTTTGCCCCAGTCCCGTTTTGCCCCAATGACGTATTTTCCAGCAGTGTTGATTTTCACTATTCCATTTTGCCCCAAACCCGTTTTGTCTCGGTCCCATTTTGCCGCGGTCCCATTATGCCCCGCTATACCATTTTGCCCCAGTCTCCCCTACATGTACACACTCACATACACAAATTTACCTTGAACTACTTCTGATAATAAAAATAAAAGAAGAAAACCATGAAGAAATTTTCAAAATAAAATTTTCGTTTCTACATAAAAGTTTAGAAAAATATGCTCTCAATACTTGAAAGTACATGTTTCTCTAAATAACTTCGTTTCGATGACCAAAAAATCCTCAGAAACGGTTATTGCAATTTTCTTGTATCTTAGGTGAAGCGAAACCGATGCTGGACGCTGCAGAAGCGAGTTTAAAAGCACTTAATAAAAGTGATATTACTGAAGTGAAGGCAATGAAAAGGCCTCCGATCGGTGTTGTATTGGTGATCGAAGCAATGTGTATCGTCAAAGGTGTTAAGCCTCTTAAAGTAAATCTTATCCTTCAAGTACATTATCGTAACATATATAGTTGTGGGAAATCTTATGCTTTAAGGTACTTTTTTATTTCAGCTACCGGGGAGAATGCCAGGGGAGAAAATCCTGGATTACTGGACACCAGGAAGTCAAATGCTCGCTGACGCCGGACACTTCCTCAATGAACTCGCTAATTTTAACAAAAACGATATTACAGAAGAAATTATTAACAAACTACAGATCTACATTGATAATCCGGACTTCCATCCTAATAAAGTAAACGTTATTGCTTGCGGGAATTGAGCCATAATCAGTTCTAATTTAATTTTGATGAAACCTCGTTTGCAGTTTTTATCGAAAACAAAATAATACAATACACTATATTTTTGGTGGGAAGATGCCCAATAAGCCGAATATCACCAGATTCTGAGATATCTATGTATCACATCAATTATATTTAAATTTACCAAATCTGTTTTACTTAAAAGCTATTTTCGTAAAACACAGTAACGAATAATTGTGTCCTGTCAAAACCGACTCTGGTTGTTGTGTGGTCGGTGTACGGCTCTGCCGATTCCCCGAGTTAAGCCGCATTGTTTGCTGCCATAACTTAGATGGGTAACCGCTTAGCCGTGTACCGGCCGGCTCACCAACCATAGTGAACGGGAGGTCAGTTTTTCGGCGGCCTCGATGTATATACTCAAGTAAGTTACTTTCGTGTGTACACCGGGGAGTCAGAAGAATGTACGGCCGGCTGTATTGGTACAGTTTTTATGCAGTTTCCCCGCGCCCTCGGCAAATGCGGTACAGTGCAGCTAAGTCGGCTGCGGACGTATTGGAAGTTAGGTTAGCTTAGCGAAGTGCTGGCAGAGAGTGAAAGGAAGGGAAGTTAAGGGCGAGCTAGTCACGGGTATCGGAACTGGAACTGAACAAATCTAATTGTGTTCTGTCAAAAAAAATCTGTTGTCCGCGAAAGTTCACAGAAACTTTTTGTTAATTTTATTGCAAAACATTTTGTCAACTCCTCGTCTCACAAATCAAAGTACAAAACGAATTGGCTTACAATGTTGAATTCCCGTTTTACAAACGATCTTTTTTTTATTTTTATTTTTTAATCCTGAGTTTAAAAATAATTTTTCAAACCATTTCCTAATTTATATCTTCTTATTTATACTTCTCGAATTTCGCCGAATATATTTGTAATTTCGCTAAAAGGCAAAAAAATTTTGTTTCAATTACATAAAGAACCTTGGAATACGGAAAGATATGTCAAGCTAATAAAATTGATCTATGAGACACCAAATTTATTTTTCATTGCGAACCTCAGATGTTATTAATTCCTATATAAGAGCTGTTGTTAGGATTCCAGACCTCGCGATTAGCCTATTGAGATTGCTAACGTTGATATACGTGAAAATGTTCAAACCGTTTTATTGATTCAATGCTTTTGTGGGAATATTGTTTCAACTTTATATAAATCTGTACGCTGGGTATTTGAGACATTCTCTACCAACTCGACCACGTTTTTCGCGGGCCTCTTAAATCCGTTTGATAATTGGTACGAGCCAGAATCACTCTATGTACATTTCTTTAAATGTTTGTTTCACGCGTTTCGAAAATGAGTTTTTATTTTCAAGTTCATATAACATGGAAGATTAAAGTTCTGTACAAAAATGTGGAAACAAAAAGTGGAGATTTTCCATGAACTATTCAATTAAAAATATAGTATTTTCTTTCTAATTAAAAAAATATTTTTCTTCTCTCAACACTTTGTCTCTCACTGCAGATTTTACAGAATCCTTAGCATTATATTCGGAGCGCATAAAAAAATTGGCAGCGTGAAACTCAGAAATCTTGAGAGCTAAGCATTATATTTTACAGAGAATCGGATTAATTAATACATGTTTAAAAAAATATATACATATTATTTTATAAATACATGTGGGGTATTCCCTCGGTAGCAGGACAGGTTTTGACTGAGGGTCCCGACTTTTTTTGCTAGTCACGAATATCGTTTCCTTGTACCATAAGAAGAGGTCTATGATACAATTGGGATCTATAACTACCACACAGTTATAGACCCAAAATAATTTATGACCTTTAAGATATCTGCATCTGCAAAATTTAAAATTGTGTCAGATATAATTTTGTAACCCTGTGGTTAATTCATATATTTTACAGGCAGATTTGTTCATATCTCGATTATGTCCAGACAATTTTTTTATTTTTTATTTTTCGATGATTCTACAGGAGTAGGATTCATTTTCTTCATTTTTTTGCCCATTGCCAGCAGTATCTTTTTACAAGTTGGTCCAATAAATTTATTTTCATGGCAGAATTGTTCAATTTTTTATTGTCTTGACGCCATTTTTTTATTTTTTTTTCGATGATTCTGTAAAAGTAGCTCTCATCTTTGTAATTTTTTTGCTTCTTTAGCTGTACTTTTTCAACAGTTCGTTTAATTTATTTAATTTAAATACATATGTTTATTTTCCGATTACTTGATAGTAGTTTTTGGAAAAAAAAATGAACCTTGCAAAGAAAATTTTTTATGATTTTTTCAGCTGAACCTCTTTTCCGATTCATCAAATAAATTTGTTCTTACTGCAGATTTAATCATTTTTCGATTTTCTCGGGGCGATTTTTTTAGTTTTTTTATTTCAATGATTCTACAAAAGAAGCACTCTATTTGGTATTTCTTTTGCTAATTGTCAGCAGCACTATTCAGCCAGCTCGTTCGATACATTTTTAAGGCAGATTTCTTTATTTCTCAATTAGCAGAACCGTCAAAAAATAAAATGAAAAAATGGCATCGTGAAAGTTAAGAAATGAAAGAATCTGCCTTGAAAATGAATTTATCGACCGAACTGGTTGAAGGTACAGTTGTCAATAAGAGAAAAAAATTGCAAAAATGACAGTAATCTCGAAAAATTAATAATGAAAAAATATCCTCCAGATAATGGAGGAAAAAAATCTGACTCGAAAATAAATGTATTGAACCAGCTGGTGAAAAGATACAGCTGACAATGAGCGAAAATACGACGAAAACGACTCATACATTTACAGAATCATCGAAAAAGAAACACTGAAAAACGGCCAAGAGATCATCGACAAATGAATAAATCTGCTTTTGAAATATATGAATTCACCACAGGATTACAAAGTTATAGTTTCAACAAAAGTTTAAGTTTTGCAGATATCTTCAGTCATATAATTTTTTTGTTTTTGTTGTGCCGTATTCGAATAATGATGTCGTTCGCCAAAGCTCCAATAGACGTAGGCGAGTGGTGTCGGAAAACAAATTACCTGTATCTTTCATTGTGTATATCTGCAGTGTCAATAAAACAAAAATCAAATTTGTCCAGTGCTCCTCAACCGAAACGAAGCGCTCTTTCCAATAAAATACATGAAATAGGAATCCACGGGTAAAGAAAAATCTGCAGCCCGAAAATTGGAGAAAATGTAGTTTTTTTTATTTCTGTCCCCGGGGTCTACTTTTTTTTAGCAAAAAAACTAATGAATATATTTCAAGATATTATAAACATTGTATAAAATTTTCAGCTTACCATTTTTTTTTTGTTCTCTGTCAATTAAATTTTAGGTTCGATAAAAAGATATTTTCAGTACCATTTGTTGAGTATATCTCAGCTGTTAATTATGCTCGTAGTACAATATACTATTTTTTTTTACATTTTTTTGCCAGACTATTTTTGCCAGTCTGGCAAAAAGTAAGAGATTTATTCACCTTCGATAAATGGAGTCGAAAAAAAGACACATTTCCGAAACGAGTGGGTAAAAAAATCTTTGAAAAATTCATAGAGAGCACTTCTCAAGTACTAATATACGACCAATTATCAAATGGATTTGAGAGAGTCGAGAAAACAGTGGTCGAGTTGGTGGAGAACGTTTCATATCTAAAAAATGTATTACTATATTCTTAATTGAATATTTTCACCGACCTTGAGTGAGAAATAAAAAATCCTAAAAGCGCGCATATAATTCATAGTATATAATATATAATATTATATGAATATACTATGATATGAAATTTAAAAAATTGCAGGTCATCCAAGTATCGAAAGCCTGTCACTCACTGTGTCTGTGGCTTCACGCTATGTACAACTATTACTTCGTGAATCTTAAAGTAGCTCCAAAAATGGCTGCCCTGGCAGAAGCCGAAGAATCTCTAATGGAGACTGAAAGAACGTTATCTGTAGCTATGTCAAGATTGAGGGAGGTTGAAGTTGGTATCGAAGCGCTGCAGGGTATGCTACGAACAGAAGAGGGAAAAAAAGCTGAGCTCGAGAAAGAGAAGCAATTGTGCGAAGACAGAATGACAAGAGCAGTTCGCCTCATTTCCGGTCTAGCAGGAGAGCGGAACAGATGGATCGCCACAGTGAAAGATATCGAAGTATCCTTGAAGAATGTTGTTGGGGACATACTCTTGTGCTCCGGTAAAGTTTATTATGAAATTTTCCAACCACAAAACAACTTTTCAATATTAACATAAATACTTCCCTTGTAATATTCTGAGATATTTTCATTGATGCTAGATCATTACCTATTTTTAAAAGGCAGTCAATGATCTCTAAACATGTTAAGATCAGATAGAACGGCAGGGGACCGACTCTACACCTCCCAAGTCTACACAAAGATAGGTCTACACAAAAAGTCGACACAGAAAGACTGTACACGCAGACAGCTCGACACCGAAAACTCGGCACGAAAAACTCGACACCGAAAAGTCAACACGAAACACTCGACACGCCGAAAAGTCGGCACAAAAAACTCGACACCGAAAACTCAGCACGAAAAACTCAACACCGAAAAGTCGACACTTCGATCGATTTTGAGGAATTTTAAGGCCCTATCCGATGTGAAATTTTCCGTTAATTACAATTTTTATTTTATTCGGTGCGTAAAACGTGGTTTTATTTCATTTTTAACCCACTATTTCCCATGTATTTTTGCCAGCAGACAACGAATATGTTATGTTTTTAAAAATCGTGATATTTTTCACTGAAAACCCAGAAATACATTACTTTTTTCATTTGAAACAAAATATGATCTATTCAGATATCCCCTTGAACGATAGTATCATACTAGTGCGACAAAACTTTTTTTGACTTGTGCAGGAATCTCAAACTTTCTGCTCTTGTAGTGTAATATACTATTTCGCGCGAGTATCGTACCTATTTTTATTTCACGACGTGTGTAGACAAAGTTTCACGCACGCTTCGCTTGCGCAATCGCGATTTGCCCACAGAGTGAAATAAAAATTGTAATTAACGGAAAATTTCACATCGGATAGGGCCTTAAAATTCCCCAAAATCGATCAAAGTGTCGACTTTTCGGTGTCAAGTTTTTCGTGCCGACTTTTCGGTGTCGAGTTTTTTGTGCCGACTTTTCGGCGTGTCGAGTTTTTCGTGTTGACTTTTCGGTGTCGAGTTTTTCCTGCAGAGTTTTTGGTGTCGAGTTTTTCGTGCCGAGTTTTCGGTGTCGAGCTATCTGCGTGTCTTTCTGTGTCGACTTTTTGTGTAGACCTATCTTTGTGTAGACTTGGGAGGTGTAGAGTCGGTCCCCTGCCTTTCTTAATAAGTTTTTTAAAATAGCCGTTTTTTCTTTAACGTCCAAAAATGTCCCAATGTCTATCGTTTCAAAATATAAAGTATCACTGTTAGGTAAGGAGCGTGGAAAATCCACTTCTAAAAAGTTGGTACCAGTCAGCTATGTTCATGTGAACCCTCTTCATTCGTACTCTGATTGGCCCTCGGTTTGCGCGAAAGCCGAACGTCCGATGCGAAATTCGTCTGTTTTCAAACCGGAAAATTGACAGTTTACCATGCGCGATCACGCGGCTGTCGAAAGTAGAATTGGTGGCAATGTATTATTTTTTCAATGCATCACCATTTTTTTAACCCATTATTTTTTGAATGGATGATGGAATTTGGATCCACTACACATTACTTTTTATTAAATGAGTAATGGAGCAGAGATCCATCACCCGGTATCTTTTTAATGTTTACTGGAACAGAAACCCATCACACAATATTCTTTTAAAATTTTTAATGGAACAGAGGTCCATGACTGATTATTTTTTTCATATTTACTGGAACTGTTAGCGGGACTGCTGTTTAAGTTGGTCGATCAACCGCCCGGCAGCAGCACCGCCTGGGCACACCACCAATAACCGCATTGCAGAGTCAGCGCCCGCGCTCGAACGTTCTCGAGTCTCTGACGCGTTTTCCGGTTTCTTCTCCAATTATTTGTTAACGGTCTCGCAACGGATAACTCGTACATCGGTGGTACATTTTTCGGTCTCCTCATTTTTCGGAAGTGCACATTGGTCGGCTCATAAATGCATACACGGTCATTACATACAGTTTTTCTCATAGGATAAAGTAAAGACGAATTTTTGTAAATAACAACGACGGATCTTCATGCGGTTCACTGAGCAACACGTGGTGGCACGTGTGCTTCGGCATAATTGGCATATTATTTGCTAAATCTTGTCACTCGTACTATACAAGTGTTTTTACGGTCTGCTCAGAACATTACTCAACATTATTGTGTTTTATGAAGTTTTTCGGATAAAAATTAAAGTGTTTATTTAGAGTTAAGCAAATTCTGCCTACGCCATTTATTTTCAACACCTGATCCACTATCAACCATCCACGGCATTATTTTACACGAACATAGATCCAGCACCCATTGTTTTAAAAAATGTTTAATGGAGCAGCGATGCAGCGCCCATTACTTTTATAATGTTTAATGGAACAGCGATGCAGCTCCGACTACACTTTTAAGGTCCAATGGAACAGATACCCAGCACCCATTATTTTTTCAATGAAGCAGTGCTACAGCTCCCATTACTTTTTCAATAGGTAATGGAGCAGGAATGCAGCACCCAGTCCTTTATATATATATATATACTAGGATGTTATTGTGGCTCGCGCGCTCGCGTTGAGGGACGTAGAATAATCCGTACCAGGGCCTGATATCGGACTTAGAATAATTCGGGCCAGGGCCTGAGTTGGACTTAAAATAATCCGGAATTGGGATCTCACAGACCCCCCTGACTTTTTCCAAGTCCCTCGATTCTTGACACGGCGGCGGCGAAACTTTCATATAATATACCGAGATAGAATGTTACTAAAACCGTCTCTATCTAACTCTGTCGAACCCTGTCTAACCCTGTCTAAGCCTATTAGACAGAGTTAGACAGAATTAGGTGGAGTGAGGCGGAGTTAGACAGGGTTAGACAGATTTAGGCAGGGTTACGCATGGTTACACAGGGTTAGACAGAGTTATACAGATTTAGGCAGGGTTACATATGGTTAGACAGAGTAAGGAAGGGTTAGACTAGATTATACCGGGTTAGACAAGGTTCGACAGCGTTAAGCAGCGTTAGATACCGTTAGACCGAGTTAGACAAAGGAAGACAGAGGCAGACAGAGTCAAGCAGGGTTGGACATGGTTAGACAGGGTTGGACAGAGTTAGACAGCGTTAAACAGGGTCAAACTGTTAGACAGAGTTACGCAAAGTTAGACAGTTAGACAGCGTTAGGCAGAGTTAGGTGGAGATGATTTAAGTAACATAGTATACACTCTAAAAAAAAATTGCGGAACCAAAGAAATCGGAGTTGACTCAACCTCTCATTGTTGAGGAAACCTTCACATTTATTTTAACTAGATCGTTGATTAGATTCAGATACTTCGCACCTTTGCATCAAGTTCCGATAGATTGGCTGGATTTATAGAGGCATTTGAAACAACTGCACTGATATTTTATAATAAGACTCGACGATCGCGATCGGATCCTGGTAAGGCAAGCCCTGACGGATTTCTACCCGGGAATGGAACTGCACTGATATTTTAGTACAACTACTGATACTTTTGCGCGAATACATCCTAAAATATGATTCAAACCCCGAAGGTTTGTTGCATCAAAATGTTGTGCTTCATTGAAATGATAAGCTTTTTTGACACAAAACACTTTTTGTTGAGTAAACAAATTGTGACATCAATTTAACAGCCCTATACTGTAAATCGTTACACTTGCAAGATGGAAAGCTCATTTCTTCGTGAAACCCATCGCTCACGAATGAATATCGTAATTCATCAATGGTCCTTTGTTGACGATCATACATCCTCATTATTTTACACTCGCAAAAGTCTGCACGGAGAGAAGAATATGGCAATAATCCCTCGACTCAACATAGCAATCTAGTTGTATTCCGGTTTCCTGGCGATTTACGCTATACGCAGCTATCTTGTTACCATGAGTAGGCGATATCTGAGAGAAGAAACATTTATATTATACCGATATTTTCATCTCCTCAGACTAATCACTCTAAAGTGACCCCCTCAATGCACATTAAAAACTATACAAGTTGATGTCGTGGAAGCGACCATATATTTGCGCGATCATACGTCGAATCATGAGTTCCTTAAACTATTTTAATTTTAAGGTAGAAATGCATTGGGAGTAGTTAAACAGTATTTATAATTTTGGCAGTGTCTTCCGGAATACATTGATATTTCCAATATATATGGCATTGTATTCAATCATGGTGTTTCGATGAACGAGCGTACGCGTTTAGTGTAGTTAGCCATATGCGCGACTGACGAGCCCGATAGCAATGGATAGCCTAGCGAAACAGTGTGGAGAAATTCCCCATGCTGTTTGCGGTGCTCGCCAATGTACTTCCCCCTCTTCCGATATTTTCATTATGCCTCGTCGGAGGCATCTCGGGAAGTCTCATTGTGAGTTGTGATCTGTGTAAGCGGTGACCTGTGTATATTATGTATATTAACATTAACATAAAGAATGTGCTTAGACATGTAATCCTCATTAAACAGTGACTCAATAGTCAATATATTATATATATTGATACATTGCTGACAATACTATAGTGTAATGTTCAACGCTTACAGGACTGTCTCTCTCGCACCTAACCTCACTATTTAGAAAGCTGCAATGTTACTCAGCTGAATAAGCTTGACGATGGAGGCATGTACATAACGAAACGGTGCATATAAAAATAAAATTGAATACAAAAATGTACGTGTAAATTACTATATTGTCACAAACCTTTACACATTTTCTTTCCTTTCCTGTCCTTCCGCTGTACATATTTACATTTAAGTGAACTGCATTAATATATAAATTAAGTAATTTGTAAAAAAAAATATTTGAAATGCTCGTCGTTTTTCTGTATGAAAAGATTCAACTTTTCACAGTTTTACGCACAATAGAAGAAAAAAAATTATTTTCTCTGATTGATTGCGATTCGTTGACCCATTTTACTTATAATATGTTGGAGTTACTGAAATTTGTATTGGAATTTTATCCATATAGATGCGTGTATGCATATCTATGCATTAAAATCGTTCTTTTAAATAGTCGTGTCGAGATATCCACCGTACCCTATGGAAATCTCCAAAAATTCTGCGTACACTCAAGTCCGATATATACGCAGACAATTCCCGTACTGAATGCAAGTCTTCGTGAATTCTGTGTTGACACGAGCTCTAAACGCATAGAGAAGATCCCCATACTGTATTGTGCACCCGTATAATTCATCTTCGCTCGACAGTATGGGGAGATTTCCTATGCTGCCGGAATATTTTCAATTTGCTTTTTCCCCATATTTTTATAGAGACTATTACCGAAAAATTCTCTCCGTGTGCTTTTAACGACTCAAACGAAAGTTCTTAGTTGCTTTAAACAGGTGGATAATGCCAATGCAATCGACTCGTGAAGTAAATCGAACGTCTGCGTAGTTGTGTCAGAGGATCACAAATTTGGTTCAGTTTCTATCTGGAGCAGTTCGCTTCTTCGGAGAGATTGAGTCAACCTCATATTTTGTGGAATTAAACTACACTGCAATTCCTTCAAAAGCATATTAAAGTTGTCGTAAAAATTTCATTATAGTTCGAAGATCTTATTTCGCTCATTGAAATGAAGCGTGAAGTTGCCCCATCCGACCCTTTAATTAAGTACCGGACAAAATTTGCTTGAACCTCACAGTCGATTGATAAGTGTACACTGCGTTTTGCTTAAATCTTTCAGGGCTCACATAAACAATTATTTTGTTGAAGTTCAAATACGTGGAGTAGTTGACGCAAAAAAAAATGATTGTGTTGACCCAACGGACTGTCATTTGACTTAACCTCTATTTCATTGAGTCAACGGAATATTTGCCAACTTCCACGCGAGGTTGACAAATTTTTTTTTTCAGTGCATATTATGAAAGAAATGGGTGCTGGATTCCTGCTCCATTACCCATTAAAAAAGTAATGGGAGGTGTAACGCTGCTCCATTAAACATTAAAAAATCATGAGTACTGGATCTTTGTTCCATTAAACATTAAAAAAGTAATCGGCGCTGTCTCGCTGCTCCATTAAACATTTTTTTAAATGGTTGCTGGATCTCTGGTTTATTACTCATTAAAAAATTAATGCGTGCTGAATTCGTTTTCCATTATACATTTTGTTTTAAATTAAATGATGCATCATTTTTACATTGAAAATTCCACAACGCTGATCGAAAGCATCGTTAGCTTCTCAGTCATCGGCTATTTCCGTCTGAACTTAAAAGACGAATTTCGTAAATTAGTGCTGCAGTGTTTTTGAAAAAATAGTGATGCGCAGCGGCGCGTCCGGTCTCGCTAATTGAATATAAAAAACTTATTTCTAGAGAATTGCGATATGTTCGATATCTCTAAGCGGCATCTAAATATTTGTTGACACACGACAGCTGTCATATCACAGACGAATTTAACGAATATGTTTTTGACACAAATTAATAAAATCTAATGTGAGATTAAGGAAAAAAAACACAGCTTTGAATAGTGTCAAACTAATCTACATCAATTGAGGCGAAATTGAAGGGCATAGAACTTGACACATTGACGTAATAACTACCGGCCTGTCCATCGAAATCTGATTAACGATCAAAGGGAACTGTTTCGATTCAGGCGCAATAGCCTATCTGACGCCCTTCACGGACACTTATCGTCAAAGCCTCTTGACGTCCTGGTATGAGATTCTTGGAACCGGCGTACCGCACACGCCAGAATGTAATCCAGTATCGATCCTCGGTGACCCAGTGAAGATTAGGAAATGGCAGATCGACGGCCTACCCCGAGACTCTATGTCCGTAGAAAATGCTGTTTTGGTTGAGCACTCGGCCCGATGGCCACTTCTTATCGACCCTCAGGGACAAGCCAACAAGTGGATAAGAACGATGGTTTGTATCTGTTCAGCTGAAGTTTTTATGAATGAAAAACGTTTTCTCATGTTCAAACCATTAGCTCAATCCTCGGTTGCAACGCTGGATTTGTATCCCCACCCTTTTCACCCGCGATGAAAAAATCTTTTCTAAAATGCCAATCCTTAAGGGAAATTATGAACCGATGATAATTTTTATGAAATTGCGTCGAAAACCGAATAACGATTCTTTTATTTATTTAAAAACTCTCGAACGAAAATTAAAAAAAAAACCAAAATGACGATTTAGACTGTTGAAGACACCCCGAATCAAAATTTTAACCCTCGGTTAAACCTCCGGGAATCCGAAATTCTTTGAGGAGGCAAAAGCCGACGCTGGTTTCATCCTCCGTTTAGCCGACAGTGACCCTGCTTGGAGGTTCAACCGTTATATGCCACCCTCCGTACAGTCTTCCTCAATCCATATAGAGCCTCCGACGGCCTACTCACCCTATCCATAGACCCTCTTACGACCTATTCACCCTATATGAGATATAGAACTCACGTTGAGCCTATGTAACCTATTAAAACCCAGATAATCCTATTTGAGCTACAAGCATATAAAATAAGGTGTCTTGATGAAAACTCACACTGTAACACATCTTATTGTCGTAGCTAATGTAATATAAGTTACGATAAATCCAGAAGGCATTGGAACACATACATATGTATTTATAGAATAGGTTGCACTGAGAGAAAAGCATATCGTTAATTTAACGATTTTACATGGTAAAACGAATATAGGAAGGCTTGCAATGTTTCACGGTTGAAGCGATGATAATATGGTTCGATAAACGATACTTGCAAGGTGATTGGAAACAAACGTTGAAATCGTATATGCAACAAAACAGCATATTTGGAACTATTAGAATAGTTTTTGCAACTATTATCATTTTTATGATTGCTACTATGATTATATTTGCTTTAACCATAAAATATAGACGACTCTCCTGGGAATTATATTAATGGTTCATCCAACTATTTTCTTATATTTGGTATAACCATAAAACATAGACGTGTCTCCTGCGAACTATAGTTTATAGTTGAATTATCGTCAGTCCAACTATATTATTTTCAGAACTACCAGATTTTTCTCTCAGTGTGGAAAAGCATAAAACAGACCTAATGAATGAAGGTATGTGAACATTTTATTACCGTATATTTTGTCATTACAAATGAAGTCTCTCTCTTCAAAAAACCATGGTACATCAAAAGCCGATTATATCGAAATACTGAAGCAGAAATACTCATGGAGAGTCACAAATCATATAAACATGGATATATAATTTCTAGGCTCACACGTTGTTGTTAATAGAGTAGAAACAATGGATATAATACAAAATTACTTCTCGAAACATTTTTTCTTTTTCTAACCTCAGTGTATTTATTGATATTCCTATATACGATTGATTATCTATGTTCTGCAACGTGGTGTTTTTCTGCACACCACGTTCCTGCTGCTGTCGTAAGCCTTAGGCTTCATTATGACACTACGTCCGGTGTCGAGCTCTCTTCAGGGCCAAAAACTAGATTTAAGTTAGGTTAAGAATCGTAAAACTAGTCTTAACTTGATGTTTCGTAGGTTAAGTTAGCGGTAATATTTTTTTGTAAGCTCCGGTTTCCTCATTGGCTTCTTCGAGAAAGCGACCTCCGAGGGAATTTAGAGAGATTTGAGGCTGCATATTCGGTCGCGGTCGTAATGCCGTCCTTTTGTTCCAAGGACGAGCACTAGCCCCGAGGAAGTGAGGATCCCAAGGGGTGTGAAATTAGCACCTCACCTTCTCACGGAGTGGACGCCAACGGAAGGTTGGATTTCTTAACGAGATCGTCCACCTCGTCGAAGAAATCCATGTGAGGTCGAGAGTCGTAGATGGGAGAAGCTCCTAACCCGTCGCCACTGCTCGGCTCAAGGAGAGCAATGGATCTCCACGATTTAACCGCAAAAATAAAGAAAAGATGAGATACCCGATGCTTGGTGGGAAAAATAAATAAGTGCCCGGACTTCGTCAGGATCCAGAACACTATCGGCACTCGAGTGGATCTACCTCTCAGCGCTTTCGGGCCAGGAGTCGGCACCTCCACCACCAGAGATGTTCACGAGATCCACAAAGAAGCAGCGTTGGCCAGACGACGGATACTACCTCACCGTAGGTTGAGGCGAGGCCACTTTTATGTTGCCGGAAAAATCCTTTATGCATCCCAGGAATTTACGATCACATGCAAGAGATTAAGCAACAATTGTCAGCAATCCAGGGGGAAAACAATCCATGATTTGCCGTCGTAAATCCGCTGTCGAATGTGGAAAAATTTCCCAACTTTTTTTTGAGCTTGAGATAAGTGACCGCGTAACGAGGATCAGCATTGAAGCCCTAAGTAACGAACAAGGTAAACACAATCGGCATGCGTCGTCAATCTTCGGCGATCGAGACCATTAAGTGGGGATTAGTCTCTCCAGTTTTTGGGTGACGCAGGATCGTCGCCAGCTTTTCGCAATCAGCAGTGATCGGCGGCCGAATCGTCGAAGATTCCGGAAATATTAGATAACGCTATCGATTAACGTACAGCTACCGGAACTGCGGGAAAGGATCTTGGAAGATCCACTCGAGGACTAGTGGGCAGCCATTCTATCCCGCACATTGCTTGTCACCACAGCGCACATCCACCACATGCGTTTCTCTACAATGCCGATACTACACGCCAGTTTTCCCTCACATTTCTAATCTTTACGCGCTTTTTCCTCCACATGTCGTTCCTACACATTTTAATCCAACACATTCTTTACTACACAATGTGATACCCCACAGGGGCATGACAAGACGTTTTAGTCCCACACAACCAATCCAACAAAAACTTTTCCAACACCTTTCGTTCCTACACATTAACTCTGTCGATATCAATCGAAGAGAAGATCGCGTGTCAGTAAGGTAGAACTCGAAGCAGGCAGTGGTTCTCACGCGCGTCCGTATGGTATCACCGCACGTCCGCCCGATAGTAGTAAAATATGATTGTTTGTCCGAATATGTATTTGTAAGATTGTTCAAAACTACTCCGAAAAAAAATTGTGTGTTATTCGCAATAATCGTTGGTTATAATGATAGTTGTTGGCAGTGGGGGGGGGGGGGGAAGCTCTGACCCCCTTACCGGAACTTCGCCCCCTGCCCCTGCCCCTGCCTTCTTTTACCCTCCAGACTACGCTCATAGATTTCAGTTATTTTAGGTCACAACGAGGGTTATAATTTCGACTCGGGACATTTTCAATAATCTAATTCCAGGAAAGGTCATTGATAAATTGACTACCCAGATACATTCAGAATTAATATTTTTTATGGTTCTAGGGAAAAAACAGCGGATTGTCTATTGGAAAAATTACCGACAAGGATATTTTGCGCGTTGTCGCAAATTCCGTGAGATTTGGAAAGCCGTGTCTCATCGAAAACGTCGGAATCGAGCTTGAACCCGCTCTCGACGCAGTTCTTATGCGAACCCTCTTCAGACATGCTGGTCAGCTCAGCATTAAGATAGGCGAGAATGTCGTACCGTACAATCGCGATTTTCGATTATATCTCACGACCAAACTTCCCAATCCTCACTATACCCCCGAAGTTGCTGTCAAGGTCTTGCTCGTTAATTTTACCCTCACAGTCAGGTGAATAAGATTTATAATTGCGTCAGCGTGTTTCTTCTATGTCCGAAGATATAAATTCCGATAAATTCAAGGGCCACGAAAAATGAGAATAAGATTGGAATTTCCTGAAATTAGATCATTAGATTAGAATATCTACTTCAAGATATGAAAAGTAAAAAAAGTTGACCTCCTACACGGAGAAAACAGATTTGTTAGTTCAACAAAGCAGGCGGTCACCAGTTGTCAAATAGGATGTTTAATCAGGTTAACAAATGTTTGTTGCACCTCTAACATCTGTTGGTCTGCTGAACAGAGTAACTGTTGACGAAATACAAAACTCCGTTGCTGTAACTAAATGTTTATTCGACAGCCAGTGATCGGCGGATTTGGTTGACTCAACTATTCCTTTCCTGTGTGTACATCGGGATAAAAAATCTGTCGAATCTCAGAAAAAAAATAGTTTTTTATTTTGTAATATCAGAAATAGAAAGATGTGTATATAATTTTTTTAAATATACCCAAATCTAGAAATCCTACAATTCCAGGCTGTTAATCTACATAATTGAATTTGATGAAAATTTATTTATCACATAAAATAATTTTGGGGTTTCCAAAATTGAAACACTTAGAAAACTAAATCAACTTAACAATCATTTTTTTGCAATACTATTACCTGCAGATTCGATTTCGATAATATGTCAATGATTTTTTGAGCTTTACGAATTTTTCCGTTGATGAAAATGGGTCTACATAATTAATGCATAATATTTCCTCCAAAGTAGATTTTTTTTGTAATCAGAACTTTGGCTCTATAATCACTCTATCTTATTATTATGAAATTACAAGAATAAATATAAATAAATCATGCGCTTTTATTCAAAATAAAAGGGATCAATTCTGCTGCAAATGTACCATCCAATTAATAATATTGAATTACTTCCGCATAAGTGGACTCTTTGACCAAATGCTGTCACTCGTTGTGATGCAAGAACGTCCGGATCTCGAGGAAACAAGAAGTGCCCTGATAATATCGAGCGCTCAAATGACAAAAGATCTTCGTGATATCGAGGATAAAATACTATACAAGTTGTCGGCTTCAGAAGGATCCGCCGTTGACGATATAGACTTTATTCTTACACTCGAAGCATCGAGAATAACAAGTGAAGATATCAAGGTAAATCGATCGTGAGCTTCCAGCGGCACTCTGTTTGTACCACAATGTTCTATTGCGTCTTTCTAGAGAAAGCTTTTTGTCATAATTTTTTTGTAAGATTTTCTAATCAATGCAGTAAAAATAGTCCGAAACGTCTAGAAAAATGGTTTGAAAAAGTTTCCAACTGTATTTATATATCCCTCTTGAAATAATCAGTGGGTAAAATATCTCGCATTTTCGATATAAGTATTGTTGTCGGTTTATTCGTTCCCTGATTGGTTGTCGGGTTGCCTAGGTGCTAACTAACGAGCAGTTTCAGTCGTGTTATTGTATTTTGACAGTTCTCGGGAAGTGTCAAAAGATGTTGGGAACGCGCGCGATGCGCGCGGTTACTGCTAGTGTATGTATAATAGTGGAAACAAAATTCGAACCGCAATAACTCGTAAACTCCTTGACCGCATGAGCTCCAATTCTTATGTCATATAGAGCGTTAACGAATTATTACTTAGTTATACATTCCATAGAAATTGCATTCCGTTGTTTTTGAGATGTTTGAGGTTGTTGACAATGACTGTTGGTGTTTTATCTCGAACGAGTTGCTATCTACCGGGTTGAAAGTTCGTATGGAAATCGAACAAAGCGATGCACTCTTTGGTATTGAAATTGGGCGAATCAGTAAAGCATCTCGAATTTTGAGGAATTGTTAAATTTTCTTTTTAATGACGTTACTGCATCAGCTTGTGCTTAATTTAATCTAGTGAGTATGAATTCTTCAGCAAAATATTTATTCATGATTTTTGATTATAGTGAGGCTCGGTAGAAGGGGTCGGAATTTACAAGAATTTGCTTATTTGTTAATTAATGAATCAAATTATCCTAAATTTCAGATTTCGAGATGTCTTTAATACAAGGGTGCAAAGAACAAGTTTGCACGTTGCAATAATGCGCCACCAATGTGCAACGTATTACATTATATCTTTTTTATTTTTTAGGAAAAAGTTACAACAGCAGACGCCACTCGAGCCGATATCGATGCCACGAGATCTCGCTATATTCCAGTTGCAAAGCGAGCGCAGATTTTATTTTTTTGTCTCGCTGATTTACAGTTCATTGACACAATGTACCAGTACTCGCTGGAGTGGTTCGTTAATATATTCATCTCGAGTATCACGAGCGCTGAAAAGAGTCGTGAGTACAATCAGATTTTCCATCCAGAGAAACAGGTCTCAGGGGATTCCTTCAATGAAAGACGGAACCGATTTTAAGTGAATCGAAATTATTCGAATCAAATAGCATCTCCCGTGAAGAAATCTTATCAGGGCTTTGCCAAGGCCCTGATTAATTTTTCCTAATTATATTAGGGGCCTTATGTGGAAGCCTTATAGGGTTACCTAAAGGACGGTCACGCTTTTTTCCGGGGCCTTTAAAGGCTTGATATTAGGGGCCTTTAATGGCTGCCCTATTAAGTCCTTACTAAAATAATCAATAAATTTAATTTAAAAATATATTTTTTTTATTATTTAGTTGAGTAATGTTGCACTTTTAATGAGATATTTCGTCTTTCTCTACACGATGGTACATATAAATCGCTGAAAAAACATATTACTTTTTTTTCTACATTGACGGGATTCAAACCTAGAACCCTCCGGATGGTTAAGTTGCGCCTTAGCTCCCTCGGCCATGGGAATTATATAAATATGGAATTTTTTTGTCTATTTGAATGACTGTGATATGAAATATAAAATGAAATTAATGTAATATAGTCAGAACTTGATAGATTTACATGACTGCGTCTGATGTGTAAAAAAAACCACATTCAGTAATTGTTTTTACAGAAATTGGTTATATCGAATAGAGTTGTTTTATTGTTTGCGCGAATTAGTTCGTGTGTATCTAGGTGCGTGACTGTCTGACGGGCCTGAGGGCCAGTATTAGAAAGGGTGACCACCTGGCTGACTTTGGCGGTCACTAGTTGGATAGGTGACCACCAATTTTGCCATGGAAACCTCGGATTGTCATATAAGACCCTTATCTGGCGAATTTATTATTGATTTGTTTACTTGGTGCCATGTTTAAGCCTGACTGGGCCCTTAAGTGATGACCCTACCAAATACTTTGCCATGGAAACCCAGAAATACCTTATCAGGGCCTTACTCGGGAGTGATATGGAAAATCCTTTTAGGGTGTCCACATTAAAGCCTGAAAGGGCCCTAGTTTATCTTAGGGCATCCCTAATAATGTTCTTCACGGGCTATTGGAATCCGGTTAATCCTATTCAAATGAATAAAAACCACATTCGGCCAACACTTGAAGGATAAATTAACAAATTGATTGACCTTCGTCCATGATCATTTATGTAAGAAAAATCTCTTGTGACGGAGCGCCTTACTCCTAAAGGAAATTCGGTGATTCCGTCTAAAGTTACCCATTACACACAAAGAAAAATATAGTAGAATTGTAATTTCTACTAATAGATACTATGTTTTTGATTAGTAGAGCTATAATTATGTTTGCAGCTATTGTTATTTTGTCTTTATCATAACTATAAAATATAACCGTTTCTCCTGGGTACTATTCTATATGGTAAATAGTATATTAAGTCACTAGGCAGCGAAAGTAGACTATGTCCAACCGCGTGTAAGATTACGACCCGAGCCGGAGGTGAAGGTGGTACACACGCGGTTGGGGATAGTCTACTTTCACTCCCAAGTGGCGTATACTATTTTTCACCATATCTGCAGTGGAAAGTTCGAATTACGTAAAACCCCTAGGACGGGAATTCGAACTTTCCGCGCAGGTATGGTGAAATATATATTATTGTTGCTTCAACCATATATTTTTCTCTCAGTGTAATTATAGTTTAGTGGCTGGCCATAAGTATACATTATTTTGGCATTAGTTTAGCTGGACAAGCAGCCAATCAAGTCCAAAATCAAGCAACGCGCCCCTCGCGTGCACTATGCAAGCCCGCTACAAGTATTATCTTCATCTCATTGTTCATCAATCTTCCATACCTAAGAGATCTCACGAGTTTCCTAATTCCGACTTAATCTGGCCTTAAAAATACCTCACAACTTGTTAGAGCTTCTTGAGCACATGCCAAACTCATTTAAGGTAGTTCGATAATGAACGTAGAGGTGGGATAAGGTCAATGACCTAATTAGTGACTTTTTAAGCTCAGTACGATGCTGTTGAGGCAAAAAATCGGTTAGAAATACCAAATTGATCGAATTTGAAGGTAAAGCTTAGAGTTTTCATTAAATTCAACGAATGTTACTTTGCATCATATGGCCTAAATTTAACGAATGTTACTTTCTCATATGGCCTATTGTATGTCGTATGAAAGACCAAGACACTGACCCATGTCGTCTTAGATCTATACCCAATTAGTGACTACACGGAGAGAAATTTTCGGTTATAGTCTCTATAAAAATATGGGGAAAAAGCCCATACACCATAGCAAATTGAAAATATTCCGGCAGCATAGGAAATCTCCCCACACTGTCGAGCGAAAATGAATTATACGGGTGCACAATACAGTATGGGGATCTTCTCCATGCGTTCAGAGCTCGAGTCATTCAGTACGGGAATCGTCTGCGTACATATCGGACTTGAGTCTATGCATAATTTACAGAGATTTCCATAGACTACGGTGGATATCTCGATACGACTATTGAAAAGAATGATTTTAATGCATAGATGTGCATTCACGCATCTATATGGGTTAAACTGCAATACAAATTTCAGTAACTTTAATGTATTATAAATAAAATGGGTCAACCAATCGCAATCAATCACATAAAATAATTTTTTTTTTCTATTGTGCGTAAAATTGTAAGAAGTTGAATCTTTTCATACAGAAAAATGACGGGCAGTTCAAAAATTTTTTTACAAATTACTCAACTTATATATTAATGCCGTTCACTCAAATGTAAATATGTACAGCGGAAGGACAGGAAAGGGAAGAAAAGAAAAGAAAAGGTGTAAAGGTTTGTGAAAATGTAGTGGTTTACACGTACATTTTTGTATTCAATTGTATTTTCATATCCACCGTTTCGTTATGTACATGCTTCCACCGTTAAGCTCATTCAGCTGAGTAACATTGCAGCTTTCTAAATAGTGAGGTTAGGTGCGAAGGAGGCAGTCCTATAAGCGTTGAATATTACACTGAGGTATTGTCAGCAATGTATCATTGACTATTGAGTCACTGTTTAATGGGGATTACATGTCTAAGCACATTATTTAAGTTAAAATACATAATATACACAGGTCACCGCTTACACAGATCACAACTCACGAAATAATACTTTCCGAGATGCCTCCGACGAGGCATAATGAAAATATCGGAAGAGGGGGAAGTACATTGGCGAGCACCAAACGCGTTCGCTCGTTCGTCGAAACACCATGATTGAATACAATGCTATTTATATATATATATATATATATATTGGAAATATCAATGTATTTCGGAAGACACTGCCAAAATTATAAATACTGTTTAACTACTCCCAATGCATTTCTACCTTAAAAGTAAAATAGTTTAAGGAACTCATGATTCGACGTATGATCGCGCAAATATATCGTCGCTTCCACGACATCAACTTGTATAGTTTTCAATGTGCATTGAGGGGGTCACTCTAATCTGAAGAGATGAAAATATCGGTATGATATAAATCTTTCTTCTCTCAGATATCGCCTACTCATGGTAAAAAGATAGCTGCGTATAGCGTAAATCGCCAGAAAACCGGAATATAACTCGATTGCTATGTTGAGTCGGGGGATTATTGCCATATTCTTCTCTCCGTGTAAATAACATGATCTTGTCAGATATTTTATAGGTTATGGATAAGCCTATCAGTCCGAAAAGCTGTTTTACAGAAACCGCTTATTGCAATAATTGTTTTGTGTAATTCATATAATAATAACATAATAAGGTTACTCGTCGATGTATCAGTCCGATCGAGCTGCCAGTCCGGTCGAATTGCAGACACAAATAGCAACAACCCAGTGTTTCGGTTAACCTTTTTCTGATCTATATATTTTCCGTCATAAAAGTAATTATTTGTTCATTACGCACATGTTAACGATTTCCTGAATTCTCAATAATACTTTATGAATTACCTTTGTCCCTTAAGAACATTTTTAAAAAAATAAAAAACTATATTCTTTACATGGTAAGTCCTTACTGTCAGTGAGAAGCCGGTAGCTCACTTCTGACGAGTCAGCAAACGACAGTTTAAAATCGGCGATTATTAAAAATGAATTTTCGGCGCTTCTTATGTCGCAAAATGCAAATATCAAAGTATATAAACAAAAATTTTGATGTATATTGGACATCAAGAGAACTCTTTATCATGAATGATATAATGAACGGACAGTAATTGGGTCGTTCACGTTAGATGTGGTGGTGCGGTGACGGAAAAGGTGGGTAACGTGCAAATTTGCAATATCAGAAAAGAAGCATGAGTAGCAATAGTGCATTATGCTACAAGGGAGGTAAGCGCGCGATTATTCTTGAGTGCCAGGCTGCCCAAGCAAAGCGCGGTTTGCTGCCCGAGCGCCGCGAGAGCAGCACGAGCACGAAGGAATAATCGTGCTACCTCCCGTGCGGCATACGGTACTTTTTTTCTGACTAGGCTGAAATGTCACGAGCATCCCTCTCCATAGTGGAAAGTGGCAAGCAAAATTTGAAATGACGGCCGCACACGGGCCCTGACTGAGACAACCTGAGGGGGGGTCCGGAGGAGCTGGGGACACGGTGGTCCAGGGGCAAAGCCCGTGGTGGGGTGCAGGGGCGAAGTCCCGCCGGGGGTTCGGGGGGGGGAGCCTACTGAAGACATAAAAAAAGATTTTAACGAAAAAAAATTCGAAAAAACAGCTGAAAAGGCTTTTACTGCAGACAAGAAACATTTAATTTGAAAAAACTGCCGAAAAAGACTGGAATCGATATTGTTACGTCCGGTGCCGATTTGCCCGAAATATTAATATAAACACACAAAAAAAACATATTTATATTCGAATTGCTTTTAACTTTTCATTTTCATTCGAGATTATACACATAACACTAGCCTCGCACATATATTCCATATTAAGACTCTCCACAGAGCGGCTCATCTGCTTATCTATCCTTCGCGACTCTCGCTACCTGATATCATGCTTTCTCACTCTAACACACATTATTATATCTTTCACAGTCATACCAATTACAATATAAGAACACCAGGAGCTACTCCTCGAGAATTATGATTTCCTAATACTTTATGAACCTTCCAATTGTTATTAATCCTCTTTTGAGGGAAACCAATATCTTAAAATGTACAAGCTAATACTGATCATCGACCTGCGTATATACCTACCGATATTTCGCCAAACTAAACATTTTCATGTACTCTTATATATTAATCACAAGCAGCACCAACACAAACACTCACTCCACATTTATATGAAACACATTCATAAGCTCACCTACGAGATTTCCTACCATCCACTTATCAATTATAAATGTTAAGTTAATGTTTAGACACCTAGCAACTACGATTATTTTATGCTGACCTCAGCTACATTTACAATATAAATACGAGGTCCAGAGGCTCAGTCAACTAGTTTCCTGTCGTAAAATCAACTCAAAACTCTGAAACTTGAAATCGCGATAGTCGAGTGCAGTCGCTGTCATAAAACACGGCACAGTACCTTATCAGGCAGTCACAAGACCAGATCTCAGCACTGCGGTTCGACATTACTTCCCGAGCGGGAAGTCGCATTTCATTCCTTTGGCCCTTCTTTTATTTTGACTGAGGCTCCGCGACACTCTTTCGCGTTAGTTGACTATTTAATTAGATTCACAAACACACACAATCACACATCTTCACTTCACACACATTCAAACAATTGTAACTTTCATCAGGCTTCTCCTACTATCCTTTTTATTGAATAAATTCGTTATATTTTTATTGTTAACATAAAACACCCGCGTACTTCATTTTCACGTCAAACAACTTTAAATTAACACATAATCTACCTACAAAAATATTCCGAACATTCACATGAGAAAGGAGCCCCTGAGAGTGCTCGCTCATATTCCCTTCTATTTTCGAAAACGGAACTCTATAGAGTGCTTGTTCGTTCCCTATCCATTTATAAAAACAGAGCTCCACAGAGTGCTCATTCATTTCCTCTCCATTAACGAAAACGGAGCCCTACAGAGTGCTCGTTCGTTTTCCTCTCAATTCCTCTCACAAAAACCCAATACGTCTAAATCCACAACCACGCTACACTAACAAATTTTCAACATTGCACGTTCAAAATCAATCAAACAAAACGAAATTTCAACAAGACCTATCAATAAATTATTATTTTTCCAAAACCACTTCCATCGCAATAGTCAGTCTCTGATCCTTGACCGGCACAATTCGGGCTAAACAAAAACAGACAACAATCCAATCCCTGTCGTTGGGTTCCCATCTGGACGGGACAATATATTTTTTTCCAACAGACACCCATACACGTGAAGCGAAAAATTCTCGCGCGCGATCTTCGCTCGACGATGTCTCGCTCAGTCGTTGCGAGCGCTGTACGGCGGACCCGCTGGAAACCTCTAAGCGGAAAATAAAGTAAGGCAAGACTCCCTAGGGAGTCTTGGCGTACTTTATCTCCCGCTGCGCATGCGCACTGCTCGAGGTCAATAGACGGCACTTACCTCCCGCATTTTCAGGGGCAAAAACATGTCATTTCAGCGCAGTCGGGAAAAAATATAATTTTATTCGTGATATCTCGAAAGCTATGCGGTCGATCGAGTTCATGTTTCACTGTATACTTCCACGGAATATTAGGCTTCGATCGATATGTTTTCCAAATTACTTTTTGCAACGGGTTGTTTGCAAACACGTGGTATTTACTAAATGAAAACTCTTCGTCTTTACACTAATGTTACAAAAGTAGACTCCAATAATCAATATCACAGAAACGGGACGATCAAATCAAGAGACGCGGCAGCGTCTTAAGACAAGTACATTTGCCTCTCTTTTCTTACGACTGACATTTTGTTTACCGACCGACAAGACGCTGCCGCAGTATCTCTTACTCCGAGCAACTCATTTTAGCCACTTTTTTCCAGGTTAAAATTTTCCATTTTTTTTTCCAATTTTGTAGTTTACATTTTTTTATTTCAACTGCAAGGTTTTCTTGTCCATTCCTGAATTTTTTTCCTTCAATTGTAAGCTTATTAGTACCGAATAAAAATACTGTGACAATATATATATATATATATATATATATATATATATATATATATCAATGATGAACAACATGTACTTGACATGCTGCAGATATTTTTAGTTTATTTATTTGACGACTTTTTGTTCCCATACATAGTTTATAGCTCAATTTGTTGAGACACAGTTTTTAGGGGAAGTATTGGGTTCCACTAACGTAAATGTACTTGTCTCAAGTTTTTTCACACATGATGTTTTTTTGGGGGGTTCAATATTCCAGGTATCCATCGACGGCAAAACTTTTACATTTTGCAAAAGCTGTTCATCATCGAACTACTTTAATTCATGAAATTGCCCTGACACGTTCCGTTTTTCCCACGAACACAAATGCATTTATGGACTGTCGTATTGGAGACCCACCGTATCCTTATACTCTTTCTCTGTCCTCATTTCAAGAATCTCCTCTCATTTCAAGAATCTCGTCTCGATTCGATCGAACTGTTGAGTAACTTTAAACTAGCTTTTAGCTTTTGACTAACTTCTAATTTTGAATAACTTCCAACTTGTCACTAGCTTAAAAGTTTCAACTAATTTATAACGTTTGACTAACTTCTATCTTCTGACTAACTTTTCAGTAACTTCCAACGTTCGACTAACTTCTGACTTTTAAAAGTTGGAAGTTAGTTAGAAGGCAGTCGAAAGTTAGTCAAAGGTTAGTGAAAAATGAGTAAAATGTCAGAAATCAATTAAAAGTTGGGAGTTAGTGAAAAGTTAGAAGTTAGTTAAAGTCAGAAGTTAGTCGAAAGTTAGTTTTTTTTTTTTTATCAGAGGTTGAAAAATCTTCGAAAAGACACCAACTCAAGTTGTTGTGTTGTTGGTAGTGTCAGATTGTTACTGACTAAAAACAATCCTCTGCCTCCCTTCACGTTGGTGAAGGTGGTTGGACCGGAAACCGCTTTCGCATTACTTCAGTCCAACCCTTGTTGCGCCCCTAGGCGCCCGCTCCGTTTATTCGCTGCTCGAGCCTTTTGGTCTTCAGCACCTCTTCCGCGAATTTCATAATGGCTTCCCACTTCGGCTTGGAGCCGATCATGTGGGAGACCAGGTTCTCAGGGTGCAGGGCTTGTCCTATTGCGTCTGTTGTGGCTCTTCGTTCCTCCATCCATCTGTCGCAGTGGAAGAAGGTGTGTTGGGCGTCGTCGAGTTCGGTCGGGCAGTAGCTGCACATTGGGCTGTCGGCGAGGCCCATTCGGTGTAGGTAGGCGTTAAAGACGCCGTGGCCCGTGAGGAGCTGCGTTAGGTAGAAATTGGTGTCTACATGGTCGCACTTGATCCAAGTCTTTATGTTCGGTATGAGTCTTGCCGTCCACCTTCCGGTTACGCTATTTTGCCACCTGAGCTCCCATTCTGCAATGGTCTTCGCACGTTCAATCTCCCTGGCGCCGTCAGCGAGGAGGTCCGCTGTACGCAGTTGATGGAGACTCCATCGCTCCTTGGCCAGGAGGTCGATGGGGGGCGTCTTAGCGATGACCAGAGTCGCCGATTCCGAGACCGTGTGGTATGCGCAAGCGACTCGGAGGGCAGCGCGTCTCTGTACTGCAGCCAGTTTGCGCCGGTGGCTTTCGTGCACGAGTTGATCTACCCAGATTTCAGCGCCGTACAGGATGATGAAGATTACGGTACTCATCAATAGCCTTCGCTTCGCGTAGCGGGGACCACCGACGTTCTTCATAATCCTCGAGAGCTTGGCAGCGGCGCCGTTAGCTTTGTCCGCTGCTCTTTGTATGTGTTCTTCGAAGGTTAGTTTCTCATCGAGCTGGAGTCCGAGATACCGAACCAATCTCTTGGCTTCGACAGTCGCGTCGTCTATGCTTATCGCGAAAGGCTTCTCAAACCATCGTTGTCTCGTGAGGACCACCATCTCAGTCTTGCTGGCTGCTAGCTTGAGCCCATGGTTTCCTAGCCAAGCGCCTATTCGTCTGACCAGGTGTCCGATTTTCTGCCGTGCGTCGTCGGTGCTATCCGCTATGACTATGCCAGCAATGTCATCGGCGTATCCGACTACGTGCGTTTCGCGCATAAAGTTGGTGGCCAGTAGGTCGTCGTATCGTATGTTCCAGAACTCAGGGCCCAGGACTGCTCCCTGCGGGACGCCGGCCGTGACTTCCACCGTTCGGGATCCCACCGTCGTGTCGTACTCGAGTAAACGATTCCGGAAGTAATCGTCCACTATATCGAAGAGATACTGGTCGATGCTGAAGTCAGCCTTCAGCGCGTCCAGTATATCCACCCACCCCACGGAGTTAAACGCGTTTTGCACGTCAAAGGTGAGAAGGATGCACGCCTTCCGAGTTTGGTAGCTGCCAGCCCAGGCCTTCTTCACGATGGTTATGGCCTGGTCAATCGCAGTGATCGTCGATTTCTTCTTTCGGAAGCCGTGTTGATTGCTCGATAGACCTCCAGCATTGTCTATTGCCACAGTTAGGCGTCCCTTGATCATCTTCTCCAGTAGCTTGCCTGCGACGTCCAGTAAGCAGAGTGGCCTATACGATGATGACGTCGTTGGCGGGCCCTTCCCTTTGTCCAGGAGGACCAGTCGTTGACGCTTCCATCGGCGGCTGAAAGTGCCTGTTGCGAGGCAGGCATTGTACATGGTAAGAAGTACCTCGGGGTACTCCTTGGATATACATTTGATGGCGTTAACAGGGATGCCGTCCGGGCCAGGGGCTCTACCTGGTTTCAAGGACATGGCGGCGTCCTGGAGCTCTGCCGTTGTGAAGGGCGGTCCGCGCGCGGTCGATGAGTTTCCTCCCGATACCCTCCGAGGGTGTTGCGGGAAGAGATCGCCGATGATCCTCTCTATGATGGCTGGCTCCATGGCGGGTATGCGGCGTTGTTTGCCTAGATCCTTTACCGCGATCTGGTAGGCCTTGCCCCAAGGGTCCTCGTCCAGCTCGTCGCATAGGTTCCTCCAGCACTGGCTTTTGCTCTTTTTAATCGCCCGTGTTAGGGCTTTCTTGGCGCTATCGAGTTCGGCGAAGAGAGTGTCCGGTTGGCCAGTCTGTCGCCTGCGGTTGGCCCTGACGGACTTGCGCCGCAGCGCCAGGCACTTTTTCCGAAGCTCACTGATCTCGTCGTTCCACCAGTAGTTTGCACGCCTTCTCTCGCGGGTGCTCCTGGTTGGCATGGAGGCGTCGCAGGTGGCCGAGATGGCAGCCATCGTTTTTTCAACGAGATGCTCTACGCCTCGTCTCGTGGCGGCCGGTTCGTTGGCCTGTTGTTGGACTCGGTTCCTTAAGGAGTTGATGAGCTTCGTCTCGTTCAGTTTCCTATCGTTCCATCGCCGTTGTTCTTCCTCCTGTCTCGTGTGGTTGGTCGGCGAGTTTCCGGTCGAGAACTGGATGTATTGGTGGTCGCTGGAGTTATAGTCCTCCAGGACCCTCCAATCCCATACGGTCGTAGCAGTCTCTGGTGAGGCAAAAGTGACGTCGAGAATCGACTCTCGACAGCCCGGTCTTCTGAAGGTGGAAACGTTACCCTCGTTGAGCGTGGTCAGGTCGAGTCGTGCGGCCATGTCTGCCAACTCGTTCCCTTTGGTGTCGCTCCACTCCATTCCCCACTCTGCTGACTTGGCGTTGAAATCACCAGTCACGATGACTTCACCGCCAATAAGTCGTACGGTGTCTTCCAGATCGGCGAGCTGGCGTCTGAATGTCAGGATGCCTTGATTCGGCGAGAAATAACAGCTTATCAGGGTGAGATCTCGGAACTTGGCCCAGGTAAAGCCGTCCCTGCGTCCGCTGCTCATTGGGTGTAGGGTTGGACTGACTACCCATATCGCTGCCGTGTTCGACGTATCAGAGAGCCACGATACTTTCGGTGGGTTCGCGTACTGCTCTGATATGATGCAGATGTCGATGGGGTTTTCGGAGATGAACTGGTGCAGTAACGCCTGCGCGGTCCACCCCCTTCCCAAGTTGCATTGCAAAAAGGTCGTCATCTTTGACCGGAGGATGCTCCTTTCAGCGCACTTCGGTATGTTGCGCACCGTCCTACTCCGGGGATGTGGTCGGTGTCGAGGCCTCGTCCATCAGTTGCTGCGCAGAGTATGCAGCGTGGTGGTCGGCTGCATGCCGCTGCTTTATGATCCGCTTCGCCGCACTTGTAGCACAGTTTGCTGCGGTCAGGGCCAGCGCATCTGTTGGACAGGTGCCCGTATCCGAGGCATCTGTAGCACCTCTGGATGGACTCATGCAGCCTGGTTCGGCAGATGACCCACCCGATCTTTATGCGGCCGCTCGCAAGTATTTTTTGGGCGCTTTTCCCGTCAAGTTCTACATAAGCCGTGCGTTGCCCTCGAAAGGCGTTCTTCGAGAGCCCGATCCTTTTTATATCCGTCGCGTCGCCAGTGTCTCGCATTAGGGCGTCGCGTATGTCTGCCTCATCCGTGGAGGCGTCGATATCCCGGATCTCTACGGTATGTGTCGGAGATAGACTCTTGACCGTGCCTTGCTCCCCGACCGCCGCCTTTATCGCGTCGGTGAAAGATGAGCAGTTGTCCGATTTGCGATCCATCTCCAGCAGGATGTCTCCGTCCCTGGTCTCGCGGATAGAGCGGATGGCCGCCTGATGCTGCTCCGGGTTTACCTTGGCCTTAATGTCCCTGAGTAAATCCGCGTAGGTCTTTCCCTGCGCGAGCTTTATCAGGACAGCATTAGCGCGGGCGCCCGGGGCTGTTGACTTTTTTCTTTTTGCTTTCCTGTGCACGGGGGCCGAGGCCTGCGGCTTTGATGGGCCCGTCGTGTGCTGCTGTGTGGTCGTGGTCTCAGTGGGTGACCCGGTGCGTTTCTTCTTTTTCCTATTAACCAGGGTGAAACCTCCCTTATTGCCTGAGCGAACATCTTCCTCAGGGCCGAGGGGCGGGCTGGGCGCCGGGCGTTTGTTCCTCGGTGTGCGTGGTGTCGTTGCTTGCCGGAGCGCCTCGAATTCCCGAGCCTCTGCAAGGGTGAGCTTCCGTTGCTCGTCCTTCCAGGATTTCCGGTGTGTGAGGGCCTCTGTCATCAGAGCGAGGGCCTCCTTGACGTTTTTCGTAACTTCCGTGGGGACGGTCCGTTTCGTTTTTATCAGCTTCACGGTTTCCATCAGAAGTTCCTGGATCTCCCTGAGCTTGCCGTCTTCCAGTCCGATAGCCGTGTCCCGAGAGATCGTATATTGCCCCAGGGGCTGGCTGAGGATAGCTCGCGCGTCAGACGGTAACCCGGGAGCAGTACCCGGGGTACAGACAGGTGGCACGTTGGTCAGTGGTGGCCACTCCGCGTCTCGCGTGTCCGTCCGTTGGGCTTCAGTGATACTGTGGCCTCCCCCAAAATCCGTGAGGCCGGCAGCGACCACCGGGGCTTTCACCCGATCGGAATCGCTGGTGAGATTATTCTCTGTACGAGAAGTACTCACTTGGGGTATTTTGTTCAGTTCACGTCTATCCATGTTGATTTGCTACCGAGGTTTCTTCCCCGTGTCTGTTGGTCCGCGGGAGGTATTTTAGTTGCCTCCTGCCCTCTATTTCTAGAGAGCATTCCCCTATCCGCCACCTGGAGACGCGCCACGTAGGGGTTACAGACATCCCCCGGTGGAGTCAAAAGTCAGTAGTTAGTCAAAAGTTAATAGTTAGTTAGTAGTTAGTGCTGAGAAAGTACTAAAAAGTACCCGGACACTCCGAACAGTTCGAGTAACCGGATAATCCGTTAAATAAAATTGGAGTTACTGAGTAATCCGGATAGTTTGGGTATCCGGATACTCGAGCTACCCCAACTATTCGGATTGCTCGCTTTAAAGCGATATCCGAATGTGAAGTATCGGATCCGACAAGTTCGGATAGTCCGGGTAGCTCGAGTATCCGCTAAAGTACAAGCACTAATTATTATTACTGACTTGACCTTTTTTTTAACTTTTTTATTCGTTTTTTGATGACCGATGTGTCCCCTTCAAAAAAATTAATAAACAAGGTTAATAAAATAATGTAACATCAACTGGGTCAGCGCTCGAAGCTCGTGTATAAGCTAGTTCTATTTAAAAAATAACATGGTGAAGAAAATGTTAATAATAGGAAGTCCGTAAAAATTACAATTAAAGTTTAATGGCGGGAGTGAGTGAAGAAAGGTGGTGTAAACAATTCAACAAACAATATTTCGCGGAAGAACACAAACCAACTTGCCTCGGCATAAAAACTCTCACGACTCAGAGAGAAAAGCCGGGGCAAGTGTATTTTATTGAAAATTAGTAAATTACAAAAATGTTCGAATCTATAAAAATTATTATAACATAATACACAATCCGAAAATTCGCCGCGAGGTACCTTTAACGCACGCTGTCGAGAGCTCTCTTACCTTACCCGGCAAAGTGCCGGCGTGACGCGAAGTCCTAACCGCACTTTAGTGGCACACCTCCTTAGACGCAGGTCACCTCGACGTCTCGAGGGAACAAACCTGTGCCACGGGCAGATCCTTGAATGGACCTGCCGCGTAGGTGGACGCAGGGTAGAAACCGGCACGTCGAGGAATCGCACGTGGCCGGATTTCCCGATCAAACCAATAATCCTTCACCCACACACACTACCCGCACGCACGCGAATAATCTTCTGACCGTTAAACTAATATGCAACGCAACAATGACGCAATGACGCAATATACACGAATATCCTTTGATGACGACCGCTTTCAAAGACGAACCTCGACGAAGTGATCGAGGCACGCATGCTAACGCGAGAGGAAGCACGAACCCCCCCCCCCCCCCCCCCCTTGTCTCCTCTTTTTCCGTTTCCGGTTGACTACAGCGCCACGAGACCCCGCGAAAGTGGATCCGTAACGACGTACGCGCGCGATACGCGAGAGGGCGCCCGAACTCTCGTCCCTAGTACGACCGCGATCCCGATCGAAACACAGACGCCGCGGCGAATTGGCGGACTGCCGCGCAAACCTTACCTTCCCTTACCCTAAAGGCCTAAAACCCGAACACATGGTATCGAGAATCTCGTCGCGTCTCGTTTCGAAATTTCTCGTATCGCCGGCATCACTAGTCGATGGCACGTTGACAAATTATAAATAATAGTTATGAAATGTAAATATATGTAAATATATGTCTCCGTATACTATCAATGAATATCCATTTAGAATTACTACTCTAAGAAGTAAAATCTTGTAGAACTTGAAAAAACCTCAAGGCTTTACCGCTGGAGCCTGCAGGAGTTCCCAAAATTCCGAATGAACGATAAAACATTTACTTATCTAGACAAATAGTACGAACTTTTAGTGAAGGGCGCTCCGCTCCACGAACGTCGCCGGGGCTCCGTCCCTAGCCGCCGCAGACAATCACACTCCCATCTTAGTAACATTATTCACTAATTATTCTTATTGGACTTTGGCTGAATACTTATAAAGGTGATGTTATGCTTCGACGAATGCAGCCTGTGATATTTTTTTTATTCAGATGGAAGTTTGGCAAATGGTAACTCGGGGTCTGAGTCTACCGATGCCGAAGGTTCCGTTGTTATCGATCTTCCTATATAGGAAAATCAAATCAATTATTTACTAATGCATTAATAACTCTGTATTGTTTTCACTCGGATTATTCGGCTTGGTAATATTCATTTTTCAGCAACTCCTATGTTATTTTCAACTGTGTTGTTCTGACGTGTGATATTATTAACTGACGTATTTATATGTGATTTTGTTAATTTTATTAGTTTATTTGCATTTTCCCTCGTCTGCAGGTATTACGCCCATTCACAAGGTCGGCCCGGGTCAGTAGCCAGATCCTCTAAAGGCGTCAGACATAATCTGCAAATTAAAACAATTGATCACAGATTAACAGAAACTTTTTTTTCCACAGATTAATAACTTACTCAGGCCGAAAAAAAACACTTAAAAATGAATTCCCTTCACGTAGATGAACAGAATCACACGCTACTTCACGGGGCACATATGATGCTGATAACGCACAAATTATGAATCAGAAAGTTATTTTCTCTGATCCTATCGAAAAACTTAACATTATAGGAGCTTGTAATGAAATAATTAACTCACCTAGATATCTAAACGAGGGAACACGGCTTAAGAGAACCGTCGACAATGTAACAACTGAACTTAAGTTGCAGTTTACCAGACTGAAAGAAGACAACACAACATACACAGAATTCACAGACACCAACCCCGTATCTAATCCTAATATAAATAATAATACTCATGACCTTTTCACGAACATTGCTGAAGTTACAAAAACTCTAAAACAACTACCAAATAAAACATCCAGTGGGATGTTATCCAATAATACTCAAACGCTTACCCAATAAAATCATTCGAGACCTAACCATCATCTTCAATAATGCGATATGCACATTCTACTTCCAAAAAAATTGGAAACAGGCAAAAGTACTCCGAATTTTAAAATCCGAACGATCTGTCGAGCTACCGCCCTATCAGCCTAACACCTAACATCAGCAAAGATTACGAAGCAAAACTAACTGCAATTCAAAATAGCAGAAGGTCTTCAGCAAGGAACTGATAACTTCCCCATCTTATTTAATTGTATACGAGTGATCTTATCAAACTATTTGACCTTAACTCAGGCAAAAATACAGCAGCAATCGCATTTGCAGACGATGTGATTGTCTACACCAAAGGCAACCGAGTAAGAAAGTTACAGCCCGCACTAGAAAACATTGTAGAAAAAATTAAAAAGTATTATATGAAGTGGAACCTCAGACTAAACCCACACAAATGCGAAACAATTTTATTTCGTAAGCCCGTATACTTCATTAATTCGAAATGTCATGCCGGAACAAATAATTTTCATATAAAAATAACAACCCCTGGTACCAATACCAAAAAATCAGTAAAATACCTCGGAGTAACTATAGACTACCTCCTCCGCGAGAACAAACATATAGAAATCCAACTGGAGAAGGCCAGGAGAAGGGTAAGCTAACAGCGCATGCTTTCACAATAAAAACCTCTCAGGCAAAACTAAAATAATTTTTCACCCCACCAACGTGTAAAGTTCGTCTTTACTCCCGCTGCGGGAAGCAGTGAAGTGAGACTTCGGAGTCTTGGGAGTTTTGCAAAAGTAATTCTGCGCATGCGTTCCCACCGCGCATGCGGCCCCCACCTCGGAGGATACGCATGTCGCAAGAGGTTAGACGCATCCAACATTATCTAAGTGTCGCACGTGTCGTCTCACGCGTGAAATGTGATTTATTGTGATATTAAAAATAAATAAATAAAAAAGTGATGGCTTCATCGTCAGAAGACCTCTCTACTGATGATGAAGAAGTGCAAAGAAGTTTCGCGGAAAGAGCGACGGAAATCGAGAATCATTTGCTTCCGTCGAGGTCGGAAAACAAATACATCCAATGTTGGGAGCAATTTGAAGCTTGGCAAAAAAACCAAAAAACCAAAGTTTTCGATGAGTCTAGGTTTTTAGTTTATTTCCAAGATTTATCATTAAAGTACTGCCCAGCAACCCTGTGGTCAAAGTGGTCCATGCTTCGAAGTGTGCTGATGTTGAAGCATGATATCAATCTGAATAATTTCAAAAAGCTGAAGACTTTTGTGAAACTGAAATCGAAAGTCTACCCGTCGAAGCAAGCTGCCACATTCTCTTTCGACAACATCAAACGTTTTTGTGACGAAGCACCTGACGAAATATACTTGGCACTGAAGGTAAACTTATTTCGTATCCAGATTCTTCCGTTTTTTTTTTCAATTGCTATTGACAAGATCTTTTACATACAATAAAATATTTACGATTTTTCCTAAATACAATAAAATATTTACAATTTTCCCTAAATACAATAAAATATTTACAATTAGAGGTTTTAAAATTATTTACAATGATATTTACAAATCATTTCAAATTATATCTTACAAATTATGTAATTTTTTTTAGGTTATGGCAATCCTAGGGGTTTGTTGTGCATTGAGATGTGCAGAGTTTAGCACACTCAAACCAAAAGATGTGATTGATGAAAATTCTCTCGGTAACCCTACAGTGCCTAATCAATTAACTGTTCGTGTTTACTGATGCAAAGAGCAAAATGCTTCGCACATATGTTATTAGAGATCCTTTCTACGCAACGGTGAAGAAATACATTAATCAGAGGCCATCCGATGTACCACATTTGAATTTTCTTCTCAAATATTATGACAACAAAGTTGTACGCCAAAATATTGGAAAAAATCTGATTGGTAGTTCACCGAGGAGAATCGTCGAATATTTGAAAATTCCAAACAGTGAAACTTTCAAAGGACATTCATGGAGGTGTTCTGCCGCAACATGTGTGTCGAATAGTGGAGGAACCCTTGTGGATGTAAAACACATGGGTGGCTGGCAATCAGATGCGGTGGCTCAACGTTATATTGACCAATGTGAAGGAACTAAAATAAAACTCTTTAATATGGTAATGAATTCAGGAACCGCACTTGCATCGACGAGTAAGATACCTGAAACAACTACTAAGTCAAATGATATTAATCATGAATCGCAACAAAAACCAAAAAGCAAAAGACTAAAAACAGACGACGGTAGACCAAGTGAATCAACTCCTGGTATCCACCCTCATTCAACGGGCTACTGGGATAATGAGAGTGAAAAATGGTGGAGTGAAGTGGCTGATACCTCCATTTTCATGAGCACTGATGTTCAATCACAAAGTCAAAGTCTTCAAGAACCGCGTGATAATAATGATGCAGAAGAACAAAATGCACCACCAACAGCTGTTGTTGATTCTGCTTCACCGGTCGAGAATCCGAATAATATTCGTCGTAAACCGCCACTCTCATCAACCATCCTGGACAATCAGATCTTATGTAAATGCAAAAGATTGCAATCGGTGGAAACTTCAGTGTCACGTGAATCAGGAATTATATTAAATAATTGCACCATTCAACAACTCACAATCAATAACTATTCTGAGAGTAAAGAGAATATTGAACCACGTTAATTCTATTTTTATAACGTTACTTAATACACCAATGAAACCAAATTGAATAATTTTCATCATAAAGTATTAAAAACAAAATATATTAATGATATAATGAAAATACATAGAATTATAATTATGAAATATCAAAATAAAATATATTAATTATTTAATGAAAATTAATATAATTATAATTATAAAATAATACAAAAAATAATAAAAATTATCTGCATTGTTTATAAAATGTTGATGTATCTTTATTTCATTTTTTCATGTGTACCAACGTATGGCCGTTTGGGTTGTTACATATTATCCCTTCTCAACTACCTTATCACTCGGTCCTTACCTGCACTACGCTACGCTAACCTAACTTCTGTTGCGTCCGCAGCCGACTTAGCTACGCTGTATCGCATTCGCCGTGGACACGGGGAAACTGCGGTAACCCGTGCCGGTACAGACGATACTATATTCTTATGATTTGCCGGTGTAAAATGTATTACTACTAGTGAACGAACTTTGCACATTGGTGGGATAAAAAATAGTATGTGCACTACGGGAGTAAAGTACGAGGCCTCAGTACGCGCATTTGACGCCCTCGCTTCGCTCGGGCGGCAAACGCGCGTACTAAGTCCTCGTACTTTACTCCCTAGATGCACAATATACTATTATATCTCTTACTCATTCGACCGATATTAACTTACGCGGCACCGATATGGTAGAAGACGAGTCAATCGGTCATGGAAAAACTTAGAGCCTTTGAGCGAAAATATCTACGAATATGCTTATATATGAACAGATCTGAACACTCCGGATTCCACCATTACATTGAGAATAAAATTGTTTGCGACCAGGCCAAAATCCTCCGCATAGATAACTTCACAATCGAACTTGCCCGTGACTACTATAGCAACATCCCTAAAGTAGGCAATCCCGTAGTCCACGCACTAAGCCAGTCAGACGCACAGTCAAGAGGAAACAACTGCGATCCGGGTACATAACACCTCAAACATTTATATATTATGACTATATATTAATACAAGACACATATAACACATATAAATGAATTAAGAAGAAGAAAAGCTCAATTAAGGAATACCCATAGGCGTGAAGCCAGATAAATACCCCACCAGCCTTAAAAACAAACATCTTATTATAGAATAATTATAATGTAAATCATGTAAATATGTAAATATTCGAATACTATGTAAAATTCCATTACGCTTATCTATATATTTCTAAGCCACCCTGGCAACAGTTTGTTCAAGAGGTTTTTGTTTGCAAATGAGCTTTTAGTCTTCCTCCTACTCATAAGCGCCGCCGAAGCTCCAACATAAAGTACAGCTATCCTCTTTGTCTGTACGAGAGATAGACAACGAACCCCATCGACACTGTCAATCCATAGAATACCTACTGAAAGAAAGAAAGAAATGTATGCGAGTACTACAAGCAAGTAGTCATGTCTACATGTAATTAATTTTAAAATTGTGTGTCTTTTGTTTTCTAAGTTTATTGTAGCCAATGTAAACCATGAAATCTCACTTACGAACCATAACCGTTGAAAAAAAAATTCCTCTGAGGGCCTGGTCCGGATCAGTAACCAGGACTCCATGCAGCCGCATTCGTTTTCCGCCTGTATATCGCATATGCCATAGCATTTCTGCTAAGGGCATAGCGAAAAATTGCCGGAAAACCTATAGCTGTATACATGTGACCTCCACAGTTATCTGTATGTGTCTCACGTATACATTTTTAGCTTCATCGCATCCGTGTTTCTATTTTTTAATTGAGCTGGCTCGAGCGTAATATGAGCGCTCATTCGCGCAAAAACTCGTTTCGTTCGAGTGCTCATAAACACTCAGTTGATTCAAGGAACGCACGCGCTTGTGGGGATGCAGTACTCGGAAATTTAAAAAAAATTCCTTGGGTTTATTGATCACCCATTTTTCACATGAAACTCCAAAAAATCACTTTCCGAAAAATATGATATTTCATTTATAATTTTCATGAAAAAAACTAGTTGCTCCACACTATAGGAAGCTAATTGACTTCTTCTCGAAGCGACGATACTTCCAGTTGTTGGAAAAATGGGAGTATCGAGAAAACTAATTAAAGTGTGATATTAAGACTTTAATTCCTACCTTACAGCAGTTTTTTCCTATTAATGTATTGAATTTATGGTTTTTCAAAAATCATGTACGGCTACGATTTCGTCCCTAAACTTTAAGCTTCTCGTTTATCGAACGAAGATGCAATAAAAAATCTGAAAAAAATTCCTGAAAGTTCCTTGAGATCTCATCTATGGAATGGTGTACAGGAAATTTCAAATTACTGTTTTTTTATTTTATTAGCAATGACATACGCAACAGAAGAATGATAGAAAATTTTTAGAAAGCTTAAAATTTAGTTAAAAACTTAACGAATTGAAAACAGAATAATTTTTTGATGTTCCACATTCAAATTAATAACGATATTTATATACAAAACACTACACCAACTCAAGAATCATAACTTTATTGCTGTTCATGGAAAATTCTAGTCTTTTACATGCCCGATAAATATATTTGTTAAATGATGCTTAGATCTTCTTCCATTCTCATACGTCTCACCATATCATTTTGTAAATATAGGGTGAGAGAAAATAAGGGTGCAATTTGGAAGGTCCTCCTCTTTCATATATTTACCAGTCATATTGTTTTTGATCTATTGATATCTTGTATGGCAATAAAAAAATACTCGACATGTATCATTAAAAAATTAGTGTGGATAATTATAGCCTGAGTATAGAGGAGGATAAATAATTTTCCTACAATCATGCAAAGGGTTTTAGTATATAGTTACGAAAACACAAATTTAAATATATTGTTAAACTTTCATGAATTTCAAATTATTTGCCTTTTTTAATTGTGGGACAGATTCTTGAATAAAATTTCACAGTTTTAAAGATAGCCAATGAGACTCGTATTTCTAGATTGCTGTAAAAAAATTTGATGCTGCGTTTTTACGGCAAATTAATTACCGAATTGAACGGGCGATTCGAAACGAATAAGCGTCTCGGGCGTTTGCGTCAAATGCGCGGCTTGAACCGATGAACGGCTGAAACGCTTCAGTCAAACAAGTGACTCGGACGGATTGAGCGGCTCAGGCGCTCGCGTCTGACATTTGGTTCAATGCGAATGAGCGCTCTTTTGTCCGCTGAAGCATGCTCACGCTCATACCCATATAACACCCACTCGACCATATCCTCATCCTGCTATACTCAGAACCTCAAACCTCGGGAATGCACGGGAATTATTGATATTGCATATATATATATGGGGCAGTACACCTTATTTCGACAAGATTTTGACCTCGACCCCTCCGATTTAGCTCATAATTTTATCTAGGCTTTGTTTTGTTTTTTTTATCACAAGTTTTTTCTGAATATATTTTTAGAGTGACATATCGAATGCCATAATTTAAAAATTTAAAAAAATTCTGAAAAATACTTTTTTTAATAACAAAATTATCTAGCTTATAGCCGAACTGGGGAAGATTTTTCTTCTGACAGTTTTTAAGCTTTTTTTATTAAAAAAATTATTGAAGAATATAAAAAATAATGAATCTACTGCAGGCGTTTGTTTAAATGTTTATTTATACAAATCCGCATTTTTTCAGATTTTTAAAAAGTAGTAGTAGTACGAATTTATTGACCTTACATAGTATGTTTAGATTGCATTTTACGAGTTACAGACAAGTATACACTTATTCATTCCTTACGTGTAATTACAACAGGCCATCGACCGGAGTCTTTTAGCCCATGAGTAGCCGAGACAAGTTATAGACTGCATTGCGAAGGATTTGTTTTTTTTTGCGATTTACATAAGCCAACAAATAAGATTTTACTCTTGTGCGTGTGGGTTGTCTACCGCTAGTCTTTCTAAAATTTGATGAATTGTGCGTGCCGGTTATTTCGGAGTGCGGTTTCTCTGAAGTGGTCTGATACATAATTCGTTGATGTTATCTAGTTGATTGGAGGCAAATCGAACGGAGCGATGTTGGGTCCTACTTATTATCGGAGTTATTCCCGTTAACTCGTACAGTAGAGTATTGCGTGGATTGTGCAACGGGTTGTTCGGATGTCGAATACGCGTTAGTTTCTGGATTGCGCTTGTTTCGACAGTTTTCATCTTTTTCAAGGCGTTTTCCTTGCAGTTAAGGAATACTGGATGACCATATTCGATGACCGGTCTACATATAGTTTTGTACATTTTTGTTAGATTTTTAATGTGGATATTTCGGTTCTTGAAGGTGATGCTTCTAAAGTACGCTGCTCTCGTTAACATTTTGGTTTTACACAATTGTACAGTGTAAAAAAAATCTACTTGAAAATTAAAGTACCGGTACCGAAAGTTTTTATTCGCAAACCGTCTCTTAAATTTCAAGCACCAATGTGTCGAAAATTCTAATTTAGGACACATAAAAATAATTCGAATTTTATTGAAATAGCAGTGACTTTGTATTTGAAATTCAATGTACCGCGTCAAATATTTCTGATTATTGTACATAAAATTGATGTACGTCATAGATCTTTTATTGCAAAACGGTACCTTAAAATTCGATCACATATAAGTTGGAAATTAAAAATGGGTTTAAAAACAATAAAAATAAAACAGAACTATTACTCAGACAATATTTTTTCAGACTTTTTACATCATTAGAAATTGCCGGGTATTGGTTTTTGCTAAAGAAAATTTTTCGTCTACCCCGGGGTTTGAACCTACGACCTACCTATCTAAGTACCTAACAACGCACGAACGCTACCAGCTACGCTATCAACGACTTAGTAATTTTAGTTAAGGAATACTGGATGACCATATTCGATGACCGGTCTACATATAGTTTTGTACATTTTTGTTAGATTTTTAATGTGGATATTTCGGTTCTTGAAGGTGATGCTTCTAAAGTACGCTGCTCTCGTTAACATTTTGGTTTTACACAATTGTACAGTGTAAAAAAAATCTACTTGAAAATTAAAGTACCGGTACCGGAAGTTTTTATTCGCAAACCGTCTCTTAAATTTCAAGCACCAATGTGTCGAAAATTCTAATTTAGGACACATAAAAATAATTCGAATTTTATTGAAATAGCAGTGACTTTGTATTTGAAATTCAATGTACCGCGTCAAATATTTCTGATTATGGTACATAAAATTGATGTACGTCATAGATCTTTTATTGCAAAACGGTACCTTAAAATTCGATCACATATAAGTTGGAAATTAAAAATGGGTTTAAAAACAATAAAAATAAAACAGAACTATTACTCAGACAATATTTTTTCAGACTTTTTACATCATTAGAAATTGCCGGGTATTGGTTTTTGCTAAAGAAAATTTTTCGTCTACCCCGGGGTTTGAACCTACGACCTACCTATCTAAGTACCTAACAACGCACGAACGCTACCAGCTACGCTATCAACGACTTAGTAATTTTGGATTTTAAAATGGCATAAGAGTTATACATATATTATTCTCTTAACCGTACTTATCATTGACATATTAAAACGTTCAATTGATTGCAATCAGAACGTGGAGTTTGTACGGAAGTATTATCAAGTGAACATAATGCATCATGCACTCGTAATCGTTAGGTTGCCGGTTCGAGTCCTGGTGTTACCATTTTTTACAATTGATTTAGATACCTACATCAATGTTACATTTAAAATTCATAAAACCTTTCGGCTATCAACAGATATTCATTTTTTACTGTTATCGACATTTCAACAGCGTATTATCAACTTTTTTTTACAGTAGCAGAACACGAATACAAAACATCGTATACGTGTTTCAAGATTTGTAAATTCACAATACATATTGCTCAAATTTACAGTTAGGTACATTAATTTCGGACACAAAATGGAAATTTACAGCACTCAGTACTTGAATCACTATTTCAAGTACAAAGTATTTAAATTTCATAAGCATAAGTACATTAAATTTCAAGTATTTTTTTACAGTGTGGGTGTTTGAAATCTAAGTTACAAGATATTCGTAAAGTTAGGTGATTTTTCTACAAAAATCGACTGCAGCGCAGGAATTTTCAAAAACTTGTCATATAATTATACAGTTACTGATCAAGTTTTGTATGTTTACAATGAATTTTTTTTAAATTCCAATGCGGGTACATTAATTTCACGATAGATTTGTAAATTTACAGCGCTCCGTACACGAATCACAGTTTCATGCACAAAATTTAGTTTAATTTAGTTTGTGATTAAAAATGAGGAACTGGGATTTGCGGGGGTTGGGTTTTAGACCAATTTATTAAACCAAGTTATTATGTTATCCACCGCGGACTGGAGAGTTTCGATACTGCTTTTTACCGTGTTTTCGTGGGAAATTAGTACCGTGTCATCCCCGAATTGCAGGATATATTGGTTGAGATCGATCTGTTCTTTGTTAATTCGGTTAAAATTGTACATATCGTAGCAGTAGAGATTATATAGAAGCGGGGTCAGTGGGGAACCCTGGGGAACCCCCTGTTCCCGTGAGAAGGGGTGTGAGTTGCTGAATCTATTTTAATTGTGAGTGAACGTTCGAGAAAAAAATTTTGTATGAGTTTAATCAGATAGTTGGGGCAGTGAAGTTGATGTAGCTTGTATAACAGTTCTTTTTGCCACACACTGTCAAAGGCTTTTTCTATGTCGAGAAAGAGTGCTGTTGATTTTTTGTTAGAAAGCTTATTCGCTTCGACGTGCGAGACTAGAATTGAGAGTGCGTTGAGTGTAGATACTCCTATCTTGAATCCGAACTGATATTTCGGTATCAAAAGTTTGCCAATAGTAGGTAATAGCAGGGTGTTATGGGTCTATAATTACTTACTTGATTGGGTTTCGCTATCGTTATGATTACACCTTTTTTCCAGATTTGTGGAAAATGGAAATTTGTAAGGCAGAAATTAAGTGAATCTATTATAGTTTGGTGAGTTCGGTCGTTGAGTTGTTTGATGATCAAGATGGGTATGCCGTCGAATCCTGGAGAGCTGTTCTTGCAGCTTTTCAGTACTTTTTGATATTCTTCTCTTGTAATTGGCGCGTCGTGCTGTTCATGTGGTTGTGGGTTACTCGCGTAGTCTTCATATAAATTGATAACCTCTTTGAGATTCTCGGCACAAAAGTTTGGGTCGGCAGTCATGGCGAAAGTTCCCGAATAGTATTTCGCAAAGGCTAGAGCTTTTTGGTGTTAGTCGTTAAAGTCCTGCTATTTATCATGAGGTTCATCGCGAGAGCTCGATTTTGTTTATATTTGGAAAGTTTTTGTGTAATACGCCAATAATTCTTTCCCTTTGCCTGGTGTATTTCGTCGCAAGCCTTGAGCCACATGTGAGTCCTGTACTGATGTTGGTTGAGCTTGGATGTTTTTATTAAACTGGTTCAGTTTCGTTCTAAAGACTTGACTATGATTATTTTGATATTCTCGGTAGAGCTGTCGTTTAATTTTTATTTGTTTGACTATAAATGGAGGGAGAGCATGTTGGAAGAATTGATTTTTTAATTTTGAAGTATTTTTGTTGATTGAATCGGCAACTGTATTGTTAATTTCTTCGATGAAACCTTGGTTGAACGGCTGTTGTGAGCGCGAGTCGAGAAAAAGATTTATTTCTTGGTTTACCTTTTCTACATCGGTCACGTTGTATGTTATGTGTGTCGAACGCTAGGAGAATTGACAGATGGTCGGATCCGAGGTCCGGGATAGTCTCGATGCTTGTGTAGTTGTTCCTGATATTTTGTGTGCAGAACAGCAGATCGGGAGTTGTGTCCCGGTTGTTTGGCATAATGAATGTAGGCGGGGTGTCGATTTGAATAAAGTTTGAGCTCTGTGTGAAGTCGTGCAGTTGTTGACGCTTTTTTGTGATAGGGTTGATGTCTCCCAGGAGGATGATGTCCTTAAACAATTTAGCTATGATTAGAATTGAGTTTTCTATTGCGCTGCCGTTGTGGATGTATTATGTGTATTATGTGTAGCCGATCGTCCCGGCACGGAATAAAGGCGTGGAGCGCATTGTTTTTCGCGTTGTTTATTCTCGGGGGGTTTTCTTTCCTAATTCCTGTGGCTGGACTGAATTGAAATATGGAACCTCCTCTTCGATTCGCGTTGATGACATTTCCGGGATGTGTCACGACTGTCCAATCTCTGTAAGCTCTGACTTTTGTTGTTGTAGCCATTGACGTTTCCGTACAGGAGTTTACGAGTCATTTATTGCTAAGACACCGCTGGATCCTTTGATTGACTGTGTGGGAGACTGACTCTGGATATTCGAGGTCACTCATGAGGATATACATTCATTGGCCTGTGAAGACCACCGCGGTGTCAATATTAAGCTTTCTTGTAAATCGTTTCTTGAGTTTTTGTAAAAGTTCTTCTCTGTTAACAGTTGAGGGTTTGTTTATTTTTCTTGAGTATGTGTTGATGATGATGTCGAGGGCTGTGATGGGTTGGTGGATGCGGCTGTATCGTGTTATCGATGCGTCGAGCTCTCTGCTTTTCTTGTTCAGGGTTTTTATCTGTGTGTTCGGGATCCCTTCGATGTGTTTCGATGGTTTGCCTTTTGATAAGATTGTGCACCTTCAATTCAGACGATAAAGAAAACAACTTTGTTTTTATACCTTCCGGTTCAGGTATAAAACAATCTTGCTTCTGAATATCGGGAATGGTTTTTGCCGTCGCAAACCTCCCATGCAGATCCTTTTTGGCAGCCTCGTAATTCTTAACTCCTGAGAATCTTTTAGCTTGTACGGAGGGAACATTACCGTCCATAGGCAAACCATTGTAATCAAATAATATGATTGCGTCACGAAACAAACTGTGATCTGTGCGAATACATAATTCTTAGTGAAATCCACAGAATGCGATTTTTAAATTATTAATTGCATTCGATATTCCACTTTTAAAAAATATTTTTAAAAAATTTGCATAATTCGGATAAATCTGAAAAGAATTCAAAAAATCTGAAAAAAATCTGAAAAAATGCGGTTTTACATAAATAAACATTTAAACAATGGCCTGTAGTAAGATTCATTACTTTTTATATTTTTCAATAATTCATTAAATCAAAAAAGCTTAAAAACTGTTAGAAGAAAAATCTTCCTCACTTTGGCTATAAGCTAGGCAATTTTGTTATTAAACAAAGTATTTTTCAGAATTTTTTCAGATTTTTAAATTATGGCATTCGATATGTCACTTTAAAAATATATTTTAAAAAAATAAAAATAAAATTTTTTGCGTAGTTAAGGGTCTAACTAAGCCTACATAAAATTATGAGCTAAATTGGAGGGGTCGAGGTCAAAACCTGGTCGAAACGGGGTGGATTGCCCTATATATATATTAGGGTGGTCGTTAATTTCGATGTTGTGCGATTTTGTCCAAGACACCCCTTCGTTTTGTTCGAAATAAATTCAAAACAATCTGGTTAAAATTTGAGACCTCCATCTCCAACGCCTGTAAACACAAACATTTTTCCATTTAAATAACATGGGAGTTTTGGCACAATTACATTGAATTGATTTCCCAGCCTCACAAAAGCGGGAAAAACCCAAATACTGCACGAATTGTACGTCAAGTAGTTGTACTTTGTACACAAATCTTAATGACCATCTCATTATTATATTCAACACACTTGAACCACTAATCCTATATTAAAAAGTTCATGGATGATAAATGCGAAATTCATTGTTAGCGGTTAAAACATGCCCTGATTCGTCGGTGGTGTCGACGGACACACTGAGATCAGGACCAAGTTCATGCATTGAATTCGTTTGTTTATATCAGATGTCAAAATTGACATAAAGAGACTCGTGTCATAAAATCCCGCAAGAGCCTTTCTTACATCTGACTTCGAGCTCTTTTTATTCGGTTACTCAACACGCAAAATAATTCGAAACAGCTCAACATTATGTCTTAAGGGTTGCGCTTTTTAATAGTGCCAATAAGAAATGTTGGAAAAAATTATTTGATCACACCAACATGGTTTTTTTGGAAAGTAATATGATTTCTTAAACGTTTTTTTTCACGCTAAGTAGCGTTTCAGGTTCTTTTAGCTTTGCTATAGAGATTAAAACCGTTTAGATCGTGTTCTGAATGTCTAAACTTGAAAAACAGACTAAAGAAATTTTTTTTCCTTACGAATAATTCAAGATGGCGCTTAGAGTTCAGTATTTCCTTTGTCAAACTTTACGAATTTCAGACTCGAGCACCGTACAATTTTAGAAATAATCTCTATAAACAAAAAGTGCTTAGAATTAGCCACTTAATATTACTGATTTTTTTCAGGATCCTTTAAAGCATTTTTTTATTTCTTTTATTTTTGCCAATTTTTGGAAAATCTTCAAATTTCTCGAAAAATTCTGAAGAAATTCAGGATCATTCCTCGGATGATTTCCGAGACTTTGTATTCCTTGCACATTTAACTTAAAGTTCAATGTTTTTGAGCTACATTCCTGAACGTAATTTTTAGTTTAGGTGCCATCTTGAATTATATGCAAGGAAAAAAAATTTCTTCTGTCTATTTTTCAAGTTCAGACATTAAAAACACGATCTGAAGGGTCTTAACCTCTATAGCAAAGCTAAAAGGTCCTGAAAAGTCATTTAGCGTGGAAATTTTATTATTTTAAATCATATTACTTTTTAAAAAAAACCATTTTTTGTGGTCAGAAATTTTTTTTTCGAAATTTCTTATTGGCACTATTAAAAAGACCAACCCTTAAGACATATTGTTGAGCTGTTTCGACTTATTTTCCACGTTAAGTAACCGAATAAAAAGAGCTCGAAGTCAGATGTAAAAGAAGGCTCTTGCGGGCTTTAGTAACTTTAGTGGCTCAAGGGTGTTGAATATAATGATGAAATGGTTATTAAAATTTGTGTATAAAGTACAACTGCTTGACGTCCAATTCGTGCAGTATTTGGATTATCCCCGCTTTTGTGAGGCTCTGATAAAGAATTCAAAGTAATTGTGCCAAAACTCCCATGTTATTTAAATGGGAAAATGTGTGTGCTTACAGGCACGTTTTTCCGTTAAGATAGAGCTCTCAAATTCTAACCAGATTTTTTTGAATTTATTTCGAACAAAATAAAGGGACGTCTCGGACTAAATCGTTCAACATCGAAATTAACGACTACCCTGATATATACATTTGTATATATCCCAAATGCGTACATTTTCATGGGAACAGTGAATTTGATAATAGTAAAATACATTCAGCCTACATCGAATGAGCTTATGAGACAATTTCTCTAGGTATTTGTTTTAAAAAAAGTGAGGAGCGTAAGAATTAATGATTATTGATTGATGCGTCATATTTTTTCTGTGTATTCCCATGTATATAGCCGACACAACGAAACGTGTTCCCAACGTTAACGACTACTTCACATTCTCCCTATTCTCCAACGTATGCCGGAGCCTCTTTGAAAGACACAAGCTACATTTCGCTTTCCTCGTGTGTGCCCGCATTCGAATGAACGACGGACTCATCGATTCCGCCGAATGGCGATACTTACTTTCCGGTTCTACACCATCCCAGGTAAACAACCAGTATTACCGCCTAGACATGGAGTCTGAAGGATATTTACGAGGAATCCTCCCTAAGAGGTGTAGTGAAGCTTCGCTGAAGAAGCACGGCCGCGCTTCTGTTGCCATTATACGAACCGCAAATCGTCGTCTATACAGAAGCCTATTTCTTTAACATCTGCTATTTTAACCGTACGATTGGGCGTCTTACGTTGATGGAATCTGTAAATCAAAATGAAAATACTGTCTAGCTTCTGAACTAAACTATGTTTTACTCGCTAATCTCATTGGAAACAAGGATAAAAATAAATCACAATCAATAAGTTCTGAATTGTAGTGTTCCAAATATCGAGCGAAAAATAAGACGGTTAGAAGTGCGCCGTCATTAAAATTAATGGCGCTCGCACAAGAACCATTAAATGGTATATTGTGATTTTTATTACCTCAATTGGGTGTCAACATAAAGCGCCCGAGGTGATAATAACGCTCCAGCTCTCGTAGAATGCGAAACTTTTGATCCCAGTTTCACTAAAAAAAATTCCATTTACTGTGCTTACGACAAAAACGCTATAATTGCTAATTTTTAAGCAATATCGTATACGATATTTCGTATGGTTTTCATTATTTCCGCTAGGTATACCTAGGATGTAATGAAATTCAATGACGTACGTTGCTTTAGCAGAAGTCGAGCGTAAACTAATTGCCTAACTAAATATAAATACCCAGTAAGGTACATCCAAGGTAATATTAAGAGAGGTATTAGACGTTGAACCCAATTAGCCAGAAAGAAATCCGCACCTGTGCTTTAAAAAACATAGATTGTGACTTTGACTACCGTTTTTTAAGACGTGGCTACAATATCATAACGCACACCTATATGTGCAATTAACCAGCCTAGCAATTAGCTTCTACATCTCCTTCAACATTCTTTACGTACATCCGGCGCGAGTTGTGCAACTCATCACAGATCCCATTAACGCGGCCGACATGCCCACAGTTAAATTTTCACTAGTTCAATAGAGCTACTGTATGCGAAGCCCAATCAGATACTACTGCAAGTGCACAAAAACATTATCAGGATAAAAAATATATATGTATTATGATATGTAGTTTACCTTTATAAGGAAAGTTCGCAGATGTCATTTTTTTTCCATTTTGCACCGAAGACTCCAAAAATGTAGGTTGCATCGAAGGACCAAATGGGTTTTTCAGAATCGAATTAATTAATAACAATAATCACTTTTGGAGTAATCTTTTCCTTATAAGGAATATATAAGTAGATCACATAGCGTGAAGCTCGTGAAACAAAATCATCATCTGCATTGTAAGACGCGACACGCAGTTTTCTGAACTTTAGTTAAAAACTAGCCACTGAAAAGCACTTTCTCTTTCTCTAAACAGGATTTGCCAAATCCAGCATCGGATTGGATATCGTCGAGATGCTGGAATGAAATTCAGGCACTTGAAGAACTTTCGAAATTCAAAGGCTTTGTGAAATTCTTCCTGAACTCGCTACAAGAATTTAAAGCTATATTTGATTCTACGCAACCAGAAACGTGAGAATTGAATTCAACATTACTATTAGTACACACTTGAAAAAATTGTAATTTTTTTTACGAGAGTTTAACAAATTGTCTCCTGTCTAATTTACATATATTTACAGGAAAAAATTCATTGTATTCAATTTTTTATAACAAACATAATTTGTAAAATAAAAGTCAACATTGTTAACAAATTATATGTACTTTTTTTTGCAAATCTAATCATTGTTTTTTATAATTCAACATAAAATGTAAAACATTTTTCTGTGATTGTTTATAGACAAAATCTTTTCACGAGGAGGAAAATTCCATTTTATTTATTACTGTGTACACATATAACGAGAATTGACTATTACATTATATTGAATTCTGTGAGAACAGCGAGCCGTTGCCAGACCCGTGGAATAAACGCTTCGACGACTTCGAGAGGATATTGGTACTTAAGTGTCTACGACCGGATAAAGTGACAAACGCAATGCAACTGTACCTTGCCCGTAATTTGGGGCAACGTTTCGTGGAGCCGCAAACGACGGAGTTGGCGGATATATATAAAGAATCAACGCCGACTACACCCCTCGTGTTCATTCTATCGACCGGCACAGATCCCGCGGCTGAACTCTATAAACTTGCCGAAAAGTTTAAAATGGGGAAAAAATTGCACACCATTTCGTTGGGACAGGGCCAAGGTCCTCGAGCCGAGCTCATGATAAAGCGTTGCGCTGAAAATGGAAACTGGGTGTTCTTTCAGGTAAATTTTCATCTGCTCAGGCGTGGAGCCTCTACCGAGAATTACTCAAACGTTTTCTCCGATCCCTCGTTCGGCCAGCTTGCCAAGTGGCATTAAGCTTTATAAACTTTTACAACCACTTTGCGGCTCTCACGTTCGTAAGACGCAATCCGGCGATTATTAACAGTTTTTTTTTACTTTCACCATTTTACTAATAAGATGATATCCATTACGGTATTATCACAACTGAAAATACGTTGAAACCCAGACGTTGTTTTTGTTAAAATTCGGCGCCAAGGTTGCATCTATCATAACATTTTTTTCGATGAGACGCGACTGTCCGTGATGTTCGGAAAATGGTCTTAAATAGTTGTGTATCGTCTTCTCTTTCTAGTCGGTGCAATACTGAACATCAGAAAAGAGGTCTCCAAAAAATGTCCCCCTGTGAGGAAGCCAACATCGATAAAAATACTTTTTTGCTTCAGTTTCGCGTTGGCTTCCTCAAAGAGGACAGTTTGTGAAAAGTGAAAACTAATGAGAAAGCAATGTGGAAAGTTCTACTTTTTTAAAGATATTTCTGAATATTCCGGTTCGAACATACGATAGCATCCCTTTGGCTCAGTTATACGATTATATTATTATTATTTTTATTATTAGTATTACTATTCCGCATCTCATCAAGCATATTAGATGTCGTAAACTTACGGTACCTTTGACTCGGGATGATCGACTTTCTTCTGTAAGTTCTGTAGCATCCAATACGAAGTACTATTTCCAAGAATATTACGAACGAACAAATTATCATCACACAAATCCTGGCGCGACCGGCGCAATATCGCTGTCGCGAGGCAATCACCAACCACATTGGGATACGTTGAACTAAACATAACTTTTCGTTTTGTTTTATGATACTTTTTTTAAATATTTATTGAGGCACGTCATTCCTGCTTGGTGACATACGAAAATTTGTTGAACGTGACCCTTTTCTTCTAACACTATAAATATCGGCCTGGACAAAAATAAACATTGTCTATATGATTGATCACTTTTAAGTGAAAAAAAATAATGAGTAGAGGAGTAAACCCGACTGTAACAATGACAAGACAGTAAAAGATAAATTGTAATTTTTGTACTCCTCAAAGTAGGGTGGGTGCATGTGTGTGTGTGTGTGTGTGTGTGTGTGTGGGGGGGGGGGGGGGGGGGGGTCCGTGTATTTTCAGATACCGAAAACTCAATTGTCCAGAACTCACAAACGGCACGATGAATGGAGCTGAAATGTGGCACGCAACTAGAGTATCGATTCCTCTATAATTGGCGTGATTTTTAATTGAATGCACCGATATATACAGATTTTATAGAATTTTCAATTTTTCAAAAAAAATTCGTGATCGCTCTAACTTTCGTAAAAGTTCGCCAATGTAGCTAAATAGTTTCTTATAAATGAAGACACTTTAAATGATGTTTGGTATTGAATTTTAGTGAAATCGGTAAGGCGGTTCCGATTTTATAGGATGAAATTTTGAATTTCTCGGAAAAAAACAAAAAAAAATCTCTAAGTCACGTCGAATCTTAACAAATGAACCGAAATGTTCCAAAGTCGATAAATACCATACAGCCCTGCTACGTACGAAATTTGGTGATGATCGATAAAGTCGTTCGGATTTTACGTCATTCTAAATTTTTTAATAAATGTAAGATGAAAATGTCTACTTAATCAAAGTGTGATGCGACGGTGTTTTTTCTTAACTTAATACTGGATTTCGTAAATCCGGCGGCGTTAATATATTGATAACGGCTCATCCAAAATAATAAAGTAAAAAATATTAAGATCCAGTATAACAGTGGTTCTCGCGCGTTCTATGGATATTGAATAGAATAGAATAGAATAGAGTCTTTATTTGTTGAGGTGTTTTAACACCTATTACAAATTGGATAACTTAGTTATCACATACATCTTATTATTACCTTATAATTATCAGTACGATGTTTAGGTTTCTTATTTATTACGATATAAAAAAAGAAAAATATTGCCTGAGGCTTCACGGATACTATTAGCTAGCTTATTTAGTTAGTAACACATTTATTTAAATACAAACAAAAATCTCTTAATGGTAAACTTAGTTCGAAAGGATAAAGGCACGCAGTTTACAACATGACGATAGGTACAGCGCTAGGTTTTTTGCTTCTATGGATGACATATTATACAAAATGTCAGGAAAAACCATGTTACGTACATATTGTTCCCTTAGCGGTGTATAAGCTCGACACTCTGCCATAACATGAGTTAGTGTTTCAGGCTTTTGAAGATCGCACGCATTGCACGTGACCTCTCCATCTATCTTATACATACAGTTCTTGACTCTAAAAACTACTTTATTCCGACCTACACTGCTACTAATCTGATCAGCGGCAGTGGTAGGTCCGACATTAGATATCCTTCACATCTTGATTCGTTAATATCCGTAATATTTTGATAAATTGGACTGTACGTTGATAACATTGCTCTGATCGCGTCCCTAACAAACTGTTTTTGCTCTATACTGGTCAAAATGTGTTCAATGCCCATCGACAGTGCCTCTGGAGTTACGTTATCAAGGATAGGGTGCAAATCATGTTTTTCAAGATTTGTTCGTAAAGATGAAAACCAATTGTACTTCCGATTGTTAAGATCCGAAGCATCAAGTGCCACTAAGCGATCTAGGCATAGGCGTGGAAATCTGGAGGGAGTCATCTCTAAGATTCTTTTCAGTAAATTTAGAGCCCTCTTGATTACCAGCTGCTCAACGGTAGAGCTACCGGTTTCTAGCCTTACCATATAGCCTGGTGTGTAACCAGGTAGCATTAATAGCGATTTGTAGAAACGTCTTTGGACCAAGTCCAATTCTTCAATATGTCTTAATCCCCACACTCCTACGCCGTATAATAATGTTGAGGTAACAACTGCTTTGTAAAGTTTTATTCTGGCCTCCCATTTGTTCACTTTAGCCGCTGCCAACGGGCCCCATATCGATCCTAGTGCAATTTTTGCCTTCGTTAAAAAATGTTTAACCGCGTCACCGTGCAATCCTGACGAGGTAAACGGGACTCCTAAGTAGGTGTATTTCGTCACTTTACCAATCGGAATGCCATTAAGTTTCACTTGTCTAATTTTTTTTATCCTTCCCGCTTTCTGGAAAACCAGCATTTTGGTTTTGTTTGTGTTTATCTCCAATCTGGTTTCCTCACAATATAGTGCTAAGGTATTTAGTTTGTGTTGGAGCTCAACAATATCATCTGCCATTAAAATTAAATCATCCGCAAATAGCAACATTTCAATTTTCTCATTAATGTTGATGTGGCCATGTTCGATAAAAAATGAGTCTATGTCTGCTAGCAATAAAGAGAATAATATTGGACTAACCGGGTCTCCCTGGAGTACCCCTTGAGTCACCTCGATCTCCTCCGATCTACAGCAATCATTAATTCTGATTTTGAATGCGGCTCAGCTGTAGAGGTTCTGAAGAACTGCTATTAATCGTGTGCTCATGCCTAGTTTATAGAGTTTCTTCCACAAGACGCTATGACTAACCGAGTCAAATGCTCGACGAAAATCTACGAATACAGCGAACAATTTTCCACGTGGTTTGGAAAGGGCTAACCCGATTTTCGCATTCAGAACGAAAAGGTTGTCTTCACACGACCTACCTCCTCGGAATCCGGCCTGCGTTTCTGGGAGGATGTTATTCTGTTCACACCATAGATTCATCCTTTTTGCTATTATTGAAGTGAAAATCTTGGCTGCAGTATTTGCTAGCGCAATTCCTCTCCAGTTTAGTGGATCTAATTCATCTCCTTTCTTATAGAAAAGTATAATCTCCGCTTTGCACCAGCTAGGGGGAATTTTTTTAGTTGTCAGGATTTGATTGAACAGCGTAACTAGCACCGCTTTCCACTCCACTGGAAGATTCTTATACACCTCGACGGGAATGCCGTCTGGTCAGGGGGATTTATTCTGTTTTGCCGACCTTAGCACTTTAAAGACCTCTTCTAGTGTAATATCATCATCTAACTGAGCAACTCGTCTTTCCGGAAACGTCTGACAATCCTCATCTCTAGGAGGTAACAGTCTTTCGTAAAAATTGTTCCAATCCCTAACTGAAATAGGACACCTTTTGAACGGTTTCGGTTTAAGCCTTTTATATGTTTGCCAGAATGAACGAGCATCTCTCGAGCAGGAAAGTGCCTGCTGTATTTCCAGCATATGTTTCTTTTTAGAGGACTTGATGAGCTTCGTGTATTTTTTTCGCCAAACCTTAAAATTGCTCTCATGTCCAGAAAGTTTCTTCTTTAACCAAGCACGGTAATGCTTTTTAACTAGTAATTTTGTACGTCGACATTCCGGGCTGAACCAGGGTTTATTCTTTGTAACTTGTGGATTTCTAGGTACCGGGGCCTGTGTCATCCTAAGTTGACTAGTAGCTAACCTGACCGAATCAACCAATTGTTCACTCATTGCAATCGGATCATCATTAACAGTAACCGCAGTAATGAGGTCTTTCATCAGAGAGCAAAAATCATCACTTTTATTGTCATCCCATTTGATTTTCGGTGAAACTTGGGCCTCCGATGAGATAGACACTTCTTTTTCTGGGAAAGGGAGGGCCTCGAGTCTCACTCCAATTGGCAAGTGGTCGGAGGAGCCTAGATTAAGTATGGCCATGTCTGTAAACCAATTCAAACCCAGTGTATTAGTCCATGCCAGATCAATTGTACTTTCTCCTTGGCCCCAAAATGTAAATCCACCCACACTATCCGAGATTGAGCGTCCATTTAGTACAAAAAGTCCTAATTCTTCAAAGTTCTCTACAAGTAAAGTACCGTTGTTATTTATTTTCATATCTCTCGAGGATCTTAAGTGTGTCAGGCTAGAACCTGTTGTCATCATCTCGTCCAACTGATTTAGTGTACCTATCCTACCATTAAAATCCCCGCCTATCAGTATGGGCATTTCGTACATTTCGATTAAATCCAGCAAGCTATCTGTTAAAAGCTGCAGCCTATCCGCATAGAAGTTATCGCGGAGATATACATTAACAACAATAAATTCGACAGGCTGGATCTTGCATCTAATAGAGATTGCAATGTCACTTTTTTCTAAAATTACATATTCCTCTACTATTTTAGTATTAACCAACACGCATAAACCTCCACTTGCTCTACCTAGAATGTAATCTTTGGTTGCAGGACTAGTAATACATATGAAATCATTTAAGATTCCAGGCAGAGGTATTTTCTCTTCAACACAAAATTGTGACTAGCTCGTCATCTATACTATCATACAGAAGATTGTAAACCTCGCACATTCCAGAAAAGGATACCGGGGAAGCGAGATTGAATGTTAGTCACGCATATGTCTAGTCCTATATTAATTTCTTGCTTCGCTTGTGTGTCTTCTCTATCTGTGACGTCCCTTGATTTCATTGAAATTGCGCCACCAAGATGTTCCTCATTCAGGACAGGTCCAGTATTTTGTTGCCATTGTTGGGTGTAGTCAGCTTCCTCTCCTTCTATCGACTTGGATCGAGAATCGATTTCGTAGGCCTCCAAATTGTGGTTAGATGCCGGTATATTGGTTTCCCTGTGGGGAGGGCAATCGTGTAGGGGATCTTCTCGGCGAGGAACGAAAGGACTCAACTAGTCCTTGTCCCTCTTTCCACATGTACAATTGATCGTTTACATAGAGTTTCTTATAACCAATTTTGACCCGTTTGCCTTGTTGCTGTTCCTCTCGGGCAATATTGACAATTTTCCTCTGAATATCTCTTTCGGCGACGGTTCTGTCGTGATTGATAAAGATTTGTGAACCTTTCAGTTTGGATTTGCACTTCATAACTCTGGCTTTGGTAGCCGCATCGCCTAATTTCACCACAAGTAGTTTGACTGTGCCCGCTACTTTAATCGGTTTAACCTCTTGTATGTCGGCGGAGATCCCCATGTCATTGCCTAGAAAGTCGGCAACCCTAGATGCCAGGTTATCCTCCATAACCTCAAGACCACTTATTACTACATTATTTCTCTTCTCATCTTTTTGTCGTCCTTCCTCATACTTCTCGAGCGTATTTACTCTATTGCGAAGTAAATCATTTTCCACCTCCAACTGTGTCACTTTACTGCGCATTTCCTTGGCGAAGGCGTCGAACTTTGTCACTGAGTCCTTAATGGTGGCACTGTCCCTTTTAACGTCGTTAACTGCTTCCGTGAGGGTCATGATACTGTCCAGAATCTCTTGGTGATGTGATTTTGACTGTTGGTTACTTACTTTGCCGCTGTTATTGTTGTTGCTTGTTCCACTACTTGTTAAAACTGCACTACCTTTTGTCAGATGATTTTTTTTTTTTTTTTTTTTTTTTTTTTTTTTTTTATGGAAGGAGTTGCGGAATCCGTTTACGGATGTCCCCCAGTTTTTACGCCGGGGGTGTCTGTGGGACTCACCAACCAACCGGTTGTAATACCCACTAAACCGCCCTCTCCTTTCTGTCCTCCCCCCGACCAGGAACTATTTTCATATTACTTCTGGTGGGGGGTTCTGTCTGTGTACGTCCGTTCGTGATGTTGTCCGTGCTCTGTGTCGCGTTACGTTAGTCCGTCTGCTCCGTCAGGCGAGGCAGCCGTCCAGATTTTTTCGTCGCAGTATCGTCTCTGTGTAGGTGGCAACTAGTTGCCACCATTTTGTCAGATGATTGGTAATTTTGTCGTTGCCATTACCAACCTTTGCGTTTTGCCGCGTATTAACTTTATTGTTCCCCATCATCGCGATGTACGGAGCCAGCAACGACGCCAACGAAACGTAACCTCACTTCGCTTGGTCTCCTTTATGCCGTTCTATCACCTCAACGCGGCGTTTAACGTCAAAAATTACACTTCCTGTGAATACCCAGCCTCCAAGTTGCACTTTACGTCTAAAACGACCACTGATAACGCTTGATTGATATCGAAATCAGCAAAAACTGCTAGGAGCCGTTATGACCACACCTTCGCTCTCGACCGCCATTCTCTATGGATATTGATATCTATTGATAAATAACAAAATGGCAGAGATTTTTTTTAATTCGTTTTTTTTTCACTTTTATTGGCCAAAAAAATTATAAAAAATTAGAATTTGAATACGGTTGTAGAATACACTGAAGCTTTTCACGTGTAGAATATGTAGTTAAAAATTTATAAAGATCGGATCAGTGGTTTAGGAGAAATCATTGTCACCGTGAAAAAATATTCTAACCAGACCATATCAGGCCTGATATGAATCGTCCATATCAGGCCGTTATGAAAATTCGCCGTATCAGGCCGTTATGAAGATTCGCCGTATCAGACTTTATATGCTTTGATATATGCCTATATCAGGTCTTATCAAGTTATATCGGACCTAACCAGATAACTGTATGTAAGCATATTAGACTAGATATGGCGATATCAGCCCATATTAAATTCGATTAGAATTTTTTTTAAGAGTTTATTCAACTATATATACCCATATGAGGTTATACCGGGCGATATCAGGACATATCCGGATGTATAAAACAATGATGTATGCACCTTTCAAACTATATCAGGTCGTATCAAGCCTGATATGTGCATGTCAAGTTAATAAAGATTGATCGGGCCGATTCTCATATCAGACCATATCAGGATATATCAACATTTATATATAGGTATATCAGATTATATCAGGCCAGATATAGTCGTATCAAAAAAATTTATATGCTCTTATCAGGCCTGATCAGAATATTTTTTCACGGGCGGCGACCGAAAAAAACGTTGTTTTGAGAAAAACCTGTTTTCGCACGAGCAAAGATGTTGCTCGTTCAAAGTTGAAGCAAAAACTGATGTCACTCTGGTAGTAGTTATTCAAATATTTTGAGGTTATTCTTCAATTTTGAAGTTTACTTATAATAGTTTAATTATAAAAAAAAAAAAAAGCAAGCGCATGTATTAATAAATAGAAGTAGAGGGGGCCTTTTGCATTAGGCAAAAGGCCTGACGAGCTAGTACGCTCAGGTAGTAAGAGTAGCGAAGTGCACGTCATAAAATAATGTTGTAAGACTGCTTCAATAGTTCTCAAGTTTCAACGCAATACTTTCAGATATACATACTTTCGAGAAATGTAAAAAAAAAAACGATTTTTTCACCATTTTAAACCAGAATGATTTCTTAAGTAGCTCACGAGTTATCGCGGTTCGAAATGTGGCCCGTCCATGACACACAAACATGCATCATCGAACATGTCAAGATGATATCAAACATACAGAAGATGTATTTTTTACGGAAAATTCTATGATTTTGATATATTTGAAAACAGATGTAAATTTTATGCCAACGAAAAATATAACTGATTTATATTTTAAATATACTTAGAATATATTTCGATTATATGAACTGCCGAAATATTCTATATGTCAAATATATTTCTGGATATATCTCTCTTTCATTAATGTACTTTCAAGTGCATTTAATACCAATCATGAAATACTTATAACGATTTTTTTATCAGAATTGTCACTTAGCACCAAGCTGGATGCCAAAGCTAGAATCCCTTGTCGAAGGTCTTTCGCCCGACTCGGTACATCGTGATTTCCGTCTCTGGTTGACCTCTACTCCATCACCCTATTTTCCAGTAAACATACTCCAAGACGGATGCAAAATAACCGTTGAACCACCACGAGGAATCAAAGTACGTTTGCAAATATAAACAATTTACCGATGCGTCGCTCGATATAAACTCGGTAACCTCCGGCTGAAATTATAACATATACAGGCGAACATGTTGCGAGCGTACCTCACCCGAGTTGTCGAAGTAAAGGAACTCATCCAGTCGGACCATCCCAAAGCAGAAGCATTCAAGTATTTGGTGTTCAGTCTCTGTATGTTCCATGCAACACTACTGGAGAGGCGTAAATTTGGACCACTTGGTTTCAATGTACCTTACGAGTTTACCGAAGGCGATCTCACTATTTGCATGTCTCAACTCAAAATGTTTCTCATGGAGTATGCAGAACTTCCGTTCAAGGTAATAGCCATTGATTTTCGTACTTTTATTGAAGAGAACGGTACCGTTCTACAAAATAGAATATGTGACGCCTGACATGGCTTCTTTATTATTATCAATTGAGCTACGGGATGGACCAATCAATTTCATAAATTATTACGGAAAATGCGAGTCAACGCGCCTCTTACAGCTCTCGGTTGAGATGGCTCCCGATATTGATGATTGTCTGTTAAATATAGCAAACGAAGTGAAACCTTGCACATCGCATTCTTATTATTTGTTTATTTTTGCAAAGGTACCTCTATGAGAAAATATGAAAATCACTTTTGGCTTTCTCATAAAGAAAGCTTTGTGAAAAGCGAAAAATAATGTGGAAGCAATGTGCAAAGTTCTTCAGTGCATCCTTGATTTATGACATTTTACGTAAGTTATAGGAAAATGAAAATTTATGAAAATACTCAAAATGCCATAAAACCCGGAACACCTTTCCGATCATTACAAAATTTAGTGCGTAGGAGCAATGAGTACTATTGTCAATCTGTAGAAAATTTTAATTGATTGGGTGATATTTTTTATGTGAGTTAGCGCAGAAGGTAAGTTTTTCGAAAATTTCGAAATCCCATAAAACGAAAAACGATTTATAGATTCATCCTAAATTCAATACGGATCCTCCGTTACTATGGCTTTATTTGTAAAAACTTGTTTAGCTTGACAGCTTCAAATTTGCGAAAACTCAAGAAACTAAAGACATTTTTCTAAAAATGTCTTTTAATTCTAAAAATTTCGTGCAAAATTTCAGCTCGATTACTAAAGCGGTATTTTAGGTATCTAAGTTTGAATTTTACATGCTGGCTGGGCACACACACACACACACACGCACGCGCGCACCCATACATACATTTTTTCTAAACTACTTTTCTCGACATTTTAGTGATTCAGAGTATCCTGAAATAGAAATTTCGAAATTGTTTTTTTGCATGAAAACCTAGCGTCCTCTACGAGAAGTGACTGAAGTTTTCTGTATCTGCAAAATTTACACTAAGACCAGGCATAACTAAGTATCGCTGCGGACAACATTTTTTTCCCTGGCCAAGTTTATACGTCTCACCTACAAACGCGTTTTTTCAGTTTTTTTCCTGCGATGTTTAAGAAGTAGCAGCCATTTTAACCCGAAATTGCGCGATTTTTTAGTTTGCCCAAAGGTACCGTCTTAACGGTTTATACAACAATTTTTTTTTCAATGCTGATTTGTTCGTTTTGTGAATATCTCCGAGTTCAGTCTCAATTATTTTCTATCTGTTTGATTTTCAAAAATCGACAGACATTTTCTCAAAATCTTTGCTGATAGCCAGTTTAACTTTTTCGCCATTACGTACAATTAATGTTTTCCTAAGACAGATGTTCGAGTAAACTCAACATACTTTTCCCAGTTTTATTTCTCGATGATTTGTAAAAAATTGCATTCAATTTTGTCATTGTTTGTCGGGTAGGGGACGGTAACAACTTAACGTTAGCTCAACTTGCGTTATGCACAACTTACGTCCACAACTCGCGTTCTGCTCAACTTGCGTCGAGCTCAACTCGTGTTATGCTCAGCTCGCGTCTTACAGAACTTACGTCGTGCTCAAGTTGTTCGAATAAAATAAACTGGACAGGTTATGTTGTTAGCATGTCGTTGTTAGAATGAAACACGCATTGTTAAAATAAGCGCGCGTAGTGCGAGTGAATTTTCTGGAAAACTGGACGAGCTCATTTGTGTGCAGCGAGCTTTGAGGGAAATATCAGATTAATTTCGAAGCTCGAGTGGTATTCGGGAGATTATTTTTCCCATTCAAATTGCGACTAATGGAATTGCACCATGAGACGAAAATTACGGTTCATGTTGTGTAATAAATTATGTAATAAAACCATTTGACTGTCACAATTGAATTCAATCTGTCCGTTTGATATTTGGTTAACACGGCTGAATGATCTTTATATATATAACAACAGACAAAATTATCAAAAGATTATCAGTATAATTTCGTGTAGGTTGTACCACGTGATGTCGAATGGTGCAATTCTATTGGTCGAAATTTGTATGGGAAAAATAATCAATGATATATTTTTCGTTTTAAATAAATATGATTCCGGTTCAAATAAACATTTTCTTATTTTCAAATACATATCCCGTTGGTTAAAAAAAATTGATCCACCGTGCCAATTTAGTGGAAATAGCTTATTAACCGCATTTAAGATAATTGATCGTATTGATTCCAAATTATATTTAGTGCATACAATTATTTATTGGCTTGATTCAAAGGAATATTCTTCCACTTCAATGATATCATTTATTTGAACGAACGAAACTTGTTTGCGTGTCTCAATCATCAAATTAATCATTATTGTATCGAATAGAATATGTTATTCATTTTAACAAATATGTTGTTTCTTAAAAATCGTTTTAGTTGAATCAAATGTACGGAATCGAACTAAATGATATCGTTCTTTGATTTTTTTTTTTCAGTATACGCATGGCCCCTATCATCTATATTAGCATGGAGTAGAGTCGGTGATGTTATGCGTTTATTTTTTAATAGCTGTCAAGAATATTTATTGTGGATAAAATTTCACGGTTATTTTTCTGAAATAATGGAGAATTGCGGTTAATGCAAAACGAGCAAAATGCAAAAACAATTCTCATAAAGAGGTCTGCGCGATTATATGCACACGACATAGGAAACAGATCTTATTCTGTAGGGTAGACGTACCATTTGTGGCCACTGTACCATTAGTGGCCACACAAAAAATGTGTAGATCAATTCATTATTACTTTAATCAGTAGAAAATACTGAATGAGTTTATTCTACAATAATCAAAGCAAACTTAACATTGAATATTCAACACTTAGAATGCCTTATTGCTCAATAAATTATGTTCAAAGCCGTTTACACTATTTGTGGCCAGCGCTGTCATTTACATGCAATAAGTATGGCCACAAATGGATCAAGTTGATGGCCACATACGGTACTAAGATGGCCACAAACGGTACTTCTACCCTATATAACTATTGAAAACGAAATGCCGAGAAAAATGGTTGGTTGGTTGTTTTGTTGGGGCTGGCTCCAGTCGCTATTCTGCAGTAGCCTGACCATACGGCCATGGACAGCCGAGAAGAATGGAATTACGGAAGATGAGGTCCACTGGTTTAGGCGGTAGGGGCGGCGCGACGACAGCTGAGCGTGACGAAAGTTGTGTATAACGCCAGTTGAGCTCGACGCAAGTTGGGAAGAACGCGAGTTGTGAACGTAAGCTGTACATAACGCTAGTTGAGCTAACGTAAGTTGTTACCGTCCCGCAGTTGCGGCCAGTTGCCCCATTTTGCCTGGTCGTGCGATTTATTTTGCACTAAAGCAGATGTATGGGTTCTACGATTAGCTCGAGGCAATTTTTTCAGATTTTTAAAATTGTATTTCAAATTAAGTCCTATACTAACAAGCCGATCCTATTAAAGGCACCAGACAAACTCGACCGTGACATAGTAATTTCCAGATATTCCGAAACTGCCGTTCATTCTCTTAAACCTACCAGAGATACTCCACGTTCGACCTTCTCGGCTGTGATACCGACCGTCGAACACGAACTCGACCATACGACACTGAACGATGCTCTCAAAGTGCAAAGGATAAGCCACATCATCCACCGTACCCGAGCACGCCTTCTGCTCCCTCACCTCAGCCATACAGCAAATGTTTACACTTTACGCATACAGAGAGAAAAGTTTTTATTGACGCCAAAGAAATGATTTTGTGGATTGATTTTGTTTTCATTGTTTCCAACGAAATATTTCTTTGATTTCAATTAAATAACGCACTTAAATGTTAAAGAGAACATTTTATTACCTGTATAAAAACATTCACTCAGTAAGCATATAATAAAGAAACAACTTCATTGTTTGAAAAAAAGGTGATTCACAGAAATGGTCTCCTTGATCCATTGAGAAGATATATTTGATTCGTTTTTTTCCGGTTCTCCCGAACAAACGGCTTCGAGTTTTACGGAGCCCATACCTTAGCCCATTTTTTGCTATACTTAAGCACGTTCTCTCCCAATTCGATTTCTTTTCAGCCGAGTAGTTTGGGAAAGAATAGGCCTCAAATTTCTGAACGGTGGTGGGGAAAGTGCCGCCGCGTCTTTAGTGAAATCACCGAAAAGAACAGAGACGATTTCTTCAATTGAATGTGACGGATTTAAAAAAAATTTGATGCAACTAAAAATTGAAACTCGAATATTTATTTTTATTGGCAAAGATTTCCGTGAATCAATGCCACTTTTTTCTCGGCCCATGTAACATCCGACTGCCCAAATGATTTCAAATGTGACAATGTGTTGCTTTAAAACATTACAACAAACTCGTACCAATTCCCGTTCATGATCATATAATTCACACATACACCAACAAAACCAATCAAACATAAGAACACCAACCGAGAAGAGCTGATCACGCCACTTAAGTAATGCTTCATTTCCGATTCAACGACGAGACCGCTGTTGTATTTTTGGGTAGTTGAATGTACATTTTGATGTTCATGTTGGATAATTCAGAGCAGCATATAACAAATTTAACTACGGAAAGATTGAAAATCCTTTACGCCAACAGTACAGCTATAAAAAACAGAAACTCTGCTATTTAACAATTTTTTTAGTAGAAATAACCTTACGGCCTTCCTGAGAAGTGAAACCTCGGATAACTGAAATACTAACCGTCACAACTGGAGATGTATTAGACAGCAAAGTGGAATTGTAAATGTAAATATTTGAGGCCGCAGTCTAACGCAAATTGACCCAACACTACGATCGAGAAAAGAGAACGCCATGACAATTTGAAATCCTCTCAACGAGGCTCTGCCTCTTTCAATCCTGTTCAAAGAGGATTAACTACATACTTTTTGGTATATCTATAGTTACCGTCGCTCTCTTTTTAAAAACTCGATCTTTATTAAGGCATCCAGATGTAAATATATACTAAGTATGGACGACTTTGTTATAAACTTAAAAGAAGAACGGCAACTCAGAAACTTTATCAATATCTCGGCCCTTGAAATATATGATACTGGTTCTACTTTTCTCGTGGAAAACGAGCCGGTCTCCTCGTCAGATCCTTTTTTATACACAAACAATTTAAGAAATAATGTATCGTCTGTCGAAATAACACCAAATTCAGATTTGACGATCTAATCATAATCATTTCCTTGGACCTCGAAGCCCTAGTAGTAATCATAATTACAGAAAACCAGCTAATTAAGTTCAGACAAAGTTTAGACATAATCAATGCAAACATGCTTCAGTTCATCACCAACGATGAAAACACCTTAATCAACCAAGATGCGACAACCAAAGTCTGTGAGGAATTTTCTCGGATCTTGGTTTTTTTTTTCTTTTTTTTTCTTATTATTATTATCTGTTTATTATTATTATTATTATTATTATTATTATTATTATTATTATATTTTATTATTTTTTCTTTCTCGCTTCAACAGTACAAGTTAACACTCCGAAAAATATACACAGTATGTGTGTAAATATACACACATACTTTTCGCACGAGCTTCCATCATTTACATTCAGTCTCATAAGAAAATACAAATGTACTGCGATTTAACAAATTCCGTCCAGAGCTAAAACCCGCGATAAATTGCCTTAACAAGGTGATCCAGGAGTTAATTAACCAATCCTAAATACATACGTGGCTGAAAGCGAGCGAATACATCGAGGTCGAAAAAGTAAAGAATATTGGTTTAAAAGACCCTCACGGTACGATTCTGTACCAACCCTGTTGAAAAGGTCTGATAGAAACTGATAGAAATGGTCAAAAACCGCATAGATTCAGATAGAATCTTATATAAGACTCTATCTGGATCTATATGGTTTTTGCCCGTTGCTATCCGTTTCTATCAAACCTTTTCTACAGGGAAGCGACTCATATTTGGTGACCAATGGCGTACGATGCGACAACGCAGAAAGGAAGGCAAACATATTTTCCGACTTGGAGAAAGCTTCTAAAAGAAAAACATGGAAAACATGACAAAAATGACTGTCAATTTTTTAATAACATCGAAAGAAAAAAAAACTGAAAAAATTGCCCAGAGCTAGTCGTAGGAGGCAAGCATGTGCTTTGGAGACAAATAAATAGCATGCAAAATAGTGCGACTGGCTAAGAGCCAAAAAATGACAAAGTTCAATGCAAATTTTTTTAAACTCATCGAAAAAAACTGAAAATTGTATGTTGAGATGTTTGAAAAACTCAAACATCTGTCTTAGGAAAACATTAATTGTACGTAATGGCGTTAAGGTCAAATCGGCCGTCAGCAAGAAATTTGAGAGAATGATTGTCAATTTTGGAAAATCAAACAAAAATACAAAACTGAAAGACGAACCCGGAGATATTCATACGACGAACAAATCTGCTTCGGAAAAAAAATATTACATGAACCGTTGAAACGGTACCTCTGGACAAACGCAAAACCAACAAAATAATTGCCTATTTTTAAAGAAAAGTTAATAAATAAATTGCGAAAACCATCTGGAGATATGAGCAAAACGAATGCAACTGCCTTGGAAAAAAATTTTTGCATGAACCGTTAAGACCGTAGCTTTGGGCAAACTAAAAATACGCGACATTACGTGCAAAAATTGTCTGCAGGAAAAAAAAACTAAAAAACGTGTTTGTAGATAATAGCAAAACGCAGAAACGTGTTTAGGGAAAAAAAAATTTCCGTGGTGTTACATCATTTACAATCCTAGGTAACACTGTTCGAGCATTCTAAAGCTTCGAGAGTCCGTAAATCAATATAAATGCCTGACGTTTCAGAGAACACTTGATCTACAAAGATAGCAAACTCATTCTCTACTGTCTTCGCTTGGATGCCTGGAATATACACTAACAAAATTCGTTGTATCGATACGATGAATTGAGATACTCGGAATCTGCAGATGAAATTTGCGTTTTCTTTATTTATATCCTTCCAAACATTATTATTTTCAATATTCCATAGGTAAAAAAGACTATTCAGACTGTTATTTTATTCCTTCCCTATTATCAATCGTTGATTACTAATACTGTTAATTAATGTACTGTTGTTAGTACAAATCTATCGATTCATAGGGCTCCCAGCTTGGTGATTGAAAACTATTGTTGAACCACTGAAATTTCTTAGGTTCTTGTTTACACGGCGGGTCATATAAATTACGGAGGAAGAATAACTGACGATTGGGATCGACGATGCATTCTCACAATTCTTCAGGATTTCTACAGAGAAGAGGTGATGGCTGAGAATTACCAGTTCGACGATGAAGGATTTTATCATCAGGCAAGTTGTACAAAAATACAAATGAACAAAGTGAAAACAAAATTTATTTTTTTGTCGATATTACCCATTCTTAAAGCTAATACAGGAAAGGGTATATTTCTTCGTACGACAAAATGCAATAAGCCCTGAGCTTGCTTTAGACTCTAAACGATTACATGTCGCATGGGCGTCGAATTACGAAGGGTGCCCACATTTTACATTTGAAAGCGATCTTTAAATTCGCTGAAGGGACGGCATCAGAATCGTTCAACATACGAGATGTTCCGTTCTTGTTATTAGACCCAAACCATCGTACCGCACATTTCTTATCCCAGAAGTAATGAGATCGCATCGAAAGCTTCGATCCCTTGTGGACTGGCTTTTCAAATACAAATCGGCAGTTCGCATTATTTGATGTTAACCTTCTTCCCGCGGAAGAAAAATACAGTGTGTTGGACGCCAAAAAATGTATCCACCGTAAACTTCTAATCATCTTTTTCGATCTGATGATATTCCACAGTTGCCGGGAAACGCGCTTTTTGAAGACTTCATATTGTACATCAAGAAGCTCCCGTTGAACGATAGTCCGGGTTTATTTGGACTTGACGCCAACGCTGATATAAGTTGCGCTCAGGCTGAAACTTACGCGTGTTTGGATACCCTTCTGGCGCTACAAGCAAATGATGGTGGGGTTTCTCCAGAGAGCGTAGAAAACGTGACCAGTCGTTTGGCCAATGACATTCTCGATGCTGTTCCTGAAGTCTTTGATCTTCAGGCTATACAAGAAAAGTCAGTTTCATTGTGCATAACTCTGTAACATTTCTTATTATTTCTTACTACATGACAAGAAAAAAAAAGAGTTATTTATATATTATACTTCGCTTAGGCCTCAAACTCAGCGAAATTTATATTCCGTCGCTAGAAAAACATCCAATTATATGATTATGTCATGGCTTTTAGCCAACGAAGCTAAGATTATTTAACTTCTCCATTTTAGGGTGAAATTTATCGCCTCAGGGCCGGAGTCCAAAGTCGATCGGAGTTGCGGCTTTTTGCAAACTCTTGTTTTTTAAAATTGTTAGCTCAATAATTTATCAGATATGGTATCATACGAATACATGAAATGGACCATTTTACGATAAATAACTGATCTCAACAATGATTAAACCTTTTGATATGTTATCAAATTAATTAGAGAAAAAATTAGCAAGTTTCTGCTTCAAATGATTGAATTAAACAATCATTAAACCTTTTTTAAATTATTTATACGGTAAATAATTTTATTAAATAATTATCGAATGTTTCTGACTTGGTTTGACGTTAAATAATTTATTTAAACAATTATCGAATGATTTTTATATCTAAACAATTGAATTAGATAAGAATCGAACAATTTCTGGTTTAAATAATTGAATTAGACAAGAACCAGATAATTTATAATTTGTAGAGGACCAAGCTAAAAAATTTCAATATAAAATATTAATTTTAACATACCCATACTGCCCACGAACAAAATCGATCTAACCACTTACAGTATACATCAAGCACTATTATTGTGCAATTTTGTAAAATAAGATTATGGGAAAAAGTGTAACTTTTTTTATTCGTTGTAAGCTTCAGATCAAACCGAATGGCAGAAAACAAGTTTTGATAGATCATTTTGTTGCTTAGACAAGGTTTTGCGGATTGAATATAGAATTTCTTATTCTAATGCTGTAAAATTAAGTTATCAATTTTAATAAAAACTCATTTTCTGCCATTCGATTTGACCTGAAGTTTACTACAATCGAAGAGAAATGTACCTGTCGGGGAATGGACTTCAAAGATTGCTACTGAATAAAATTTCTTATTGACATATCATCCATGACACATCTTTTCTAATATTTTTTCTTACCTTGAATGTCTCTCAAGAAAAGTTATGTGAACAATTTTTCTTCTTTTGTGAATATATGCAAGGTTTAAAAAAAGGTATATATTAACACTTAAACGGAATATACCCGGGAGTTATTCTGACTAGAGATGTGCAGTGACGGTCAGATCTGATAAATTAACTGATAAAATCACAGCACAACTATATGGATGCACTGATGACCGTCATTTCCGTAAAGTGACGGTCAATCGGCACATCTCTACTCTTGGCATTCCGCTGAGAGGTTATTCATAATACCGATCATCACTCAGCACTTTATTTTACTTCCAAAAACTTTCTCCGCAGTATAAGCAAAAAAGTGTTTAAAAAAAAAGTGAACATTGTTGTTCACATCCATTGTCATACTTGCAATGCAGTATGTGCACAAAAATTGGCAAATTATTTTGCAACACTTAGTAGGCCGGTATTTATAACATAAAAGAAACACCGCTGCGTCTCCGGCATACACACGATAATTGTGGCAGCGGCGAAAATAAAAAATACATCGATTTGTGTAACTAGAAAGTGAAATATTGCCATAACACGCTATTTCACATTCACAAAATCATTCAAATGTCTGTAATTTTTCTATTTTTTGGAATTTCGGTTTAAAATTTGGTGAGTATGTAGTCCACACCATAGAATCCAAATACAAAATCAATAAAGAAGGATTTATTTTTTTATTTTTCAAGTGACTTTGTCCCCTTAAACAAGCTCAGCTAATGAACGTTAATGAGTAGTGTGCTAGGAATAATGTAAAGAGAAAAACGAGTTTTTGGACTTGCAGTAATTTTGCCTTGAAAATCCCGGTGAGATCGTAGTGTGAGTTTGACTTCTTCTTTATGAAATGTGTAACGTTTTGAATCAAGTCGAGAAGTGATTTTTAATATTCTATTGTAGCCGGCTTAACCGAAGTCCCATTCGAGGCTGGCTGTGCACATTCTGCTAAGTTGCAGTTCTCACGGGTCCTTATCGGACTACTCGGCAGCGGGACTCCGGGCCCCAGCATCCATCTATCTTTTACCTTTGCGTCGTTTCACTCACACTTGGATATTTACGGGTTCTCGTCGAAACGAGGGACTGCTTAGTTTAGCTAATTCACACTTCTTTCACAAAATAATATGTTTCTTTGCAGCAGGAAACTTTTCTAAAATAGTCGAAAATATTGATAAGGATACTCGTGAAAAAATATTCTGATCAGACCATATCAGGCCTGATATAAAAATTTGCCATATCAGACTTAGTATGCCTTTAAATGTCAAAATATATATATCCTTATCAAGTTATATCAGGTCTAACTAAATAACTGTATCTAAGCATATTAGATCAGATATGGCGATATCAGCCTATATCGATCTAGATCAAAAAATTTCTTTTCAGGGAAACACAAAAATCATTAATATATATGTCCAATTCAAGTCATACCAAGCTTGATCAGAATTTTTTTTTATGAGTATATCTAACTATATATACCCAAATAAGATCATGCCAGGCCATATCAAGACATATTAGGATATATAAAATAATGATATATGCACCTATCAAACAATATTAAGTCATATCAAACCTGATATGAGCATATCAAGTTGATAAGGCTTGATATCGCTTGATATGGCCAATTTTCATATTAGACCACATAAGGATATATCAAGATTTATATATGGGCATATCATATTATGGGTATGTTTAAAATATATTTAACAGATTACGTTGAAAAAATATTATTATTGCCTTAACAATGATTATATTATTCAATACTAACATCGTTCCAACAATAATTTATAATAGAGAAAATAAATTATCAAAATTTCCTGTATGAAACGATCTTTCAGAGTACGTCGATTACGTGAAAAATATACGTATTATAATATGTGTATATATTAGGGATTCTCGTCAATTTAGCCACTTTTTTCAAACCTCTTTGATTAGTCCCATATAATTGAGCACATCATATTACCACTCGAAAGTACTTTCCCCTAATGTTTCCAGATTTTTTAATCCAATATCACGGAAAATGGGGTATTCCTTTAGTCAATATATCTTGAAAAATTAAAGTCAGAGAAAAAAATTGTTTCCAAATAAAAGTTGTAGTTTCATGTAAACTACAACTTTTATGTGGAAAAAAAATGTCTACAATAAAATTTTTCAAAAAATTTTGCGACCCAATAATATTATCTTTTCGCTGAAAAATATAAAGATTATTGTTTTATCCAAAAAAGGCCACTTATTTGGCTGACAAAACTACAAAATCTATGCGCCTATGTATTCATAACACAAAATAATTGCCAGAGTGGGACCAATGAAAATTCCGAAGTGAAAAAATAATTTGTTCAAACTAAAAAAGTTTTTGTCGAGAAAAAAAAGAAAAATGTTAACAACGCTTTGATTTTAAACTTGTAGTTTATGCACTGATAAATATATAAAATAGTTGATCTATTATAGACTATATGAAAATGTTATCTTGACATCATTTTTTAAAATTAGAACCAATTTTTTTTACTCCGAAACTATAGTCGGTCCCACTCTGGCAACTTTGATGTTATCGATACATAGGCGCAAAGATTCTGTAATTTTTTTACCCAAAAAAAAAGTGGCCTTATTTGGTTCAATAATCTTTATATTTTTTAGCGAAAAAACAATGTTATCGGGTCGGCGAAATTATTTGAACAAATTTGAGTGACAAGTTCACATAAGACTACAACGTTTATGTTGAAACAATTTTTGTCTACGACCTTAATTTTTCGAAATCTCAAAGAAATCCTCAAAAGTCTTCGAAGAAATATGGCATTTTCCATAATATGGGAATTGAGATCTGACTAAATTAGAAAAAAGTACTTTTAAGTGGTACTAAAATGTGTCCAATTATAGGACTTATCAGAGAAGTTTGAAAAAAAGTGACGGAATTGACGAATGCTTCACACATACATGTCATTACGAATGGGACGTCGAGCCATGACATAACAATATGTACACTCAAAATGTTCGGACAACTGAATTATGTATGACCGTAATTTGAATCCAACACGTTGATTATCTAGTGTATTACGGCGATGTGAAGTTTAAAATCAGAAACCACACGCCTAATGAAGGATTAATAAAATAAAACTTTCACCGTAATCAATCTTCGTATATTTCGGACATAAATTCGTTTATTTCCGGTCTTATTATTGACCTGATGCTCGCCATCGTGTGATTGGCGAAGAAAGTTCCCAGATTGAAAAACGTCTCACGCGGCATGACCCCAAAAATGCGCAATTTTTTACTGCAGCATTATTAACGACACGGCGGCTTAAGGAGGCTCGGTGGCGACTATGGAAGTCAAATCAGTGCTATATTTTCGTAATTGATTCTTTTAAGTTTAATGCATTAAAAATCAATAGTGAAGGGTGATTTGTGTTGAAGCATGCACACTTAATACAGTGAAAGATCGGTAGTGACGAATTTGCATTAAGATTAACCGATCAACTTTTTTTTCTGAATGGAACACATTTTTGTTTGGTTTTTTCCAAATATCATCTGTAATTCTTCACCGATTACACTGAGTGATAGCTCATTTTGTTTCTTAGAAGATACTTCACGAATTGACCGCCTGAATATTTCGTAATATTGATCGTTCAATAATTATAGCCTATTGTTTAACAAAAACGGAAAAACTTTCATAAACGACAGGCTATAATTGCTAAACGATCAATACTATGAAAAATCGCGGCGGTCAATTCATAGAGTATCTTTTGAAAAAGGGAATAAGCCATCACTTATTCAAATCGATAAAGAATTACTGATTATACTTGGAAAAAACGGAACGAAAATGTATGCCATTACAAATAAATGTTAATCAGTTAATCTTAATGCACATTCGTCACTTCTGATCTTTCACTGGATTAAGTATACATGCTTTAATACAAATCACTCACTACTATTGTTTTTTAATGCATTAAACTTTAAAGAATCAATTGCGAAAGCTTACCGCTAATTTGACTTCGATAGTCGTCACTGAACCTCCTTAACAGCACGAATGTCGCTACTTTGCCTGCAAAATTCCGACACACTGTGCAGCGCCAAATGGCTGTAATGCATGTTGGAACTCTACTAGCACATTACCGGCATCAGCACGACGTGCCGTCAATAATGTAGCTTAATGCAGTACATGGCGCATTTTTTACGACACCCGTGTCGCTTTAAACCGCCATCGGGTCGTAAATCTGCCGTACCATTTCTATCCGTGTTAGCACTTTCAACGTAAATTGAACATCCCTTGAGTGTTATATCTACTTTGTAGAATCACGCTTCGCGTAAAGTAAGAAAGAAGGATTCAAAATAGAATCACGCTAAGGGCTTCCTCATTGATTTTCCTATTTTATAGAGCCTCTATGAGGAAATATGTTCATCGATTTTGACTTTCTCACAGAGAAAGGTTTATGAGCGAACAATAATTGGAAAGCAATATGTAAGATTCTGCTGTGCATCTTGATTCTAAATACATAAAAACAATAGCTAGATAAAAATCCCGAAGACAACTAAATCCATGAAAACCGCTTCCTATGTGAGAATACAATATAAAAGATCGCTAAACACGCACCCTGCATAACGATAACCCTTATCCTGCTTTCAGATATCCGGTATTATACGAGGAGTCTCTGAACACAGTTCTGCTGCAAGAAGCGAAACGTTACAATGCATTGCTTCGCGAGATTGTTTCCACTTTGAACGATCTACTGAATGGTCTCAAGGGCCTCGTAGTCATGTCCGAGAAAATGGAAGCCTTGACAACAAGCCTTTTCAACAACAAAGTTCCGCAAGGCTGGCAGGATAAAGGTTACGCCTCATTGAAACCTCTTGGTAAGTTTTAAACTTATGATTAATCTCCAGCTTGTCTTACTGGAAGGTTATTAAAATCTGCAAGGGTGAAATGGGAATGATCAAAGAATTTGGAGCAACAAATGAAAACACCAAATATAAACCAACTCAACACGGCGATGAGCTGCGAATATTAAATACCTAGCTAGATAATGTACCACTTGGAAAGTAACTACTATTATAACATGCATATGCCAGTAGGTGAAATATATTTCGCTTCACGAATATATTTTATTAATTTAGTACATATTCGGAATTCCATTTGAGGTACGTTTTATTTAAGGGGAGATTCATGCACTTCCTATAACTACACAGCATCCATCGCATCCCGCTCACCGCCTCATATAATTAAATTTCGGAAACCGACACTGGTGGATGCGCGGTCGGTGTATGGCTCTGGAGATCTCCTGAGTTAAGCAGCATCGTTTGCGGTCATAATTTGGATGGGTAACCGCGTAGCCGTGCACCGGCTGGCTCATTAACCAGTAAGCGGGAGTTCAGATTTTCTGAGACCTTATTGTTTATATACTTTAGTAAGTTACTTTCGTATATACATCGGGAAGTCAAAAGAACATACGACCGTCTGTAACGGTACGGATTTTCTGTTTCCCTGTGTCCATGGCGAATGCGGTACAGTGTTGCTAAGTCGACTGCAGACGCATTGGAGTTTAGTTAAGATGGTTTAGTAAAGTGTGGGTGTGGAGTGATAGGAGTAATAGTGAAAAAATAAATCTAATGAAATTTATGAAACAAAAATTCGAAGCAGTATTCAGTGGCGACTACGTAGATTTTTCCAGAACGATGAACTAATCTCTCATTACCCGACTATTAAGGCCATACAAAACGCTACAGAGAAATTTGTAATGGAGAGATACGCACTCTCCCTCGCATCCATACATGGATGGTTGCTTGAATTAACGGGCATGGCTGAATACGATCAAAGCGACTGAAAGTTGATAATTGATCTGTTGACAAGCAACTGATTTGACGCCACTGCCAACTAATTTGTTTCCGTAACTAACTAGTTTATTATTTCAACCAATTCTACCACTTCGAGAGTATCCGACTATTCATTCATGCCGCTTGTATCACATAAGCCCAATGACAGTAAACCCTATACCATACGCTGTTATTTTATATTTAGGAGCTTGGCTCATCGATCTAAGTGAGCGAATCAGATTCATAGACCAGTGGAGGCAAAACGGAATCCCAGCGGCATTCTGGATATCTGGTTTTTATTTTCCACAAGCGTTTCTTACGGGAACGCTACAAAATTATGCACGAAAGCACATTGTCTCCATAGACGCGATCGATTTTAGTTTTCAGGTGAGTATTCAATACCAATTATTAAAAACGATTTCTCAAAAACATTTTTTTGTCGTCGCGTTAACTCGAGGCCATAACTGGACATAACAATATTTTCTTTGGGTTATCTTATAGGACTACAACATGGGGAATGAAATTAATACAGTCATGCCAAAATTTAATTTTTGTTAAATCGTAAAATATTGCTAAACAATACAGTTATTAGTATTTAAATAAAATGCTACCGAATCATCTATTCGATCGATCCACTTCAAATATGGACAGATTATAGTTTATAATTTTTTAATGATATGAACGTATGATATTTTAATATGTTAATCCATTTGCTATTGAAAAATAATTGAACTTGTTTTGTTTTCATAATTCATTTATTTGATAAAACGTATATTAAAGGATACGATGGCGCTGCGCTTAAATATGGATAATAACTTCACTGTTCATTGTTTATTTTGAAATTAAACAAAAATTAAACTTAAAAGAAATCGAACGAAACCTGTCAAGACTATGTATTAATTGAGTGTGAGATCCTGACCTCGTCATATCAATATATCCCGACCAGAAAAAATTATTGAAAGTCGAACGGATTTTAGCTCACAAGCTAATGGAAAGCCCTTGACGAAGACACTTTTTGTAGGTCCTGAAAAATCTTCCAAAATCACGACCAAACGACGGATGCGCTGTGTACGGACTTTTCTTAGAGGGATGTCGTTGGGGTGAAAATGTCCTAAAAAACTCCTTGGCCAAAGAATTATATACTGGTAAACATGAAGATAGAATCTACAACAAAAAGATCCACTTGCATAGCACTAAACTCTGTAAAAAAGAATTCACAAACACCAATACGAGAATTAGAATTTAATTAATATTACAGCTTAACCGTTGGATATTGAACAAATTTAATCCCAAAGTGACATTTCGAAATTTGTTATTTATTGTTAAAATTTACGAAAAGTTAATCACTCCAATCTCTAGTAACAAAAGTTGTGAAATATTGTGTAAATATTATCATATGGCATGGGAATGGTTCTATAATATTGTCTATACATTTCGGTGATATGTTGCCGATTTATTGACACTTGTGTTTAGTTAATTTTAATCCATATATTCTGTTATTTTTTTTCCATAGAAATGTCACCAATACTTTTACTACCAGAAGTCAACCATAAAGTTCAGGAAAGTGGTATATATGTATGTCCAGTATATAAAACCATCAAACGAGCCGGAACTCTGAGCACCACCGGTCATTCAACAAATTTTGTTTTGGCCATGGAAATTCCCAGCGATAAGCCGCAATCGCACTGGATTAAAAGAGGAGCGGCGATGCTTTGTGCCCTGGATTACTAACGATGACTTAATCAATATTTAGTTCCTGACCAGTATAACAACCGTTTCGATGGACTGATTAATGTTTGCGCAAATATCCATTCAGAACTACACAAGCTATTATTACTTAGCGGTTCGTATTCGAATGGTATAAGCCTATTACCGAAATAAATATGCTTCCAAAATACGACGCATTTCATTTAGAATCCGAATGAATAATTGAATCCAATGGGTCATAATGATTATTTTATGCATTATAAAACTATAATTAATGGTTATGCATTATTCAAAAAAGCACATTAAGGTATGACTTTTTTTAGGGTTTTTCCTGCGCTCTTTTCGGTGTTTCAGAATCCACCGCAAAAACTAGCAGATCAAACAATGAGCATGGGCCAATTGTGTAAAACGACCGAGTCAGGTAAAAAAAATCATAAGAAAAAATATGTATTTATGACGCCTTTCTTGTAAAAAATCTTACATTTAAATCTCATCGAGTATCATAATGCTGCAATTCTGTGAAGGCATACCGTGCACCATAATAGTGTGAGGTAGAAGATAAAACTTTTAACTGCCAGACCAAACAAGTGAACAAATTTTTATGTTTAATTTCTCATTTTATCAGTCGATGGGTGCATTCCCTAGCGGGTTTTCCTACCAATCTAACTACCGAAAAGACTACATTGTGTTGCCTTTTTGTCTTTTTTTTTGTCTTTGTTTGCTCTGTAATATCATTTAAAATATTACATTCGCAACGATTTGAGAATTAAAAGATTCCTTAAGCATTCATAAATATTTCTAACAACTTTTACAGTTTCCCGCATTATTGCATTATTGCAACGAAATATTTGGGGAATTTCTCGTGGGGATGTATTGAGAAATATTTTGGTGCACTAGTTCTATGGGAATCCGTTAATATTTACGGAAATAGCAGCGTTAGCAGCGACAGCGTTAGCAGGCCTTGGAACTCAGACTGTCATCGTCTCGATCACTGTCATCGATAGGATCAATCGCAGATATGCTGGCTTTATCCCTTTAGTCGTTTTTTGTTAAAGTAAGGTTCAAAACGCCGATGTCAAAAGCCACACGTTATTCCGGTCGTACGTGCTAAGTATTATTTTTCAATAAAAATTAATTTCATCATTTCTTTCTAAAGAAACTATTAAGAAACGACTCTCTTGCCACTTTGTAAGATTTTAAGAACGTTGTATATCCCGTTTCATATGTACATACAGTCGTTAAAATCGTCATTATCCTGGGGATCATTTCCCTGGGCCTTGACTTCCAGAGATACGACGAATCTTATAAAAAACGACACCACCCAGATTATATTGTACGTGCGATTACATATCATTATTTCTGCTATTGACTTTTTACAGTATTGAATCTTGAATTATTCTTAATTAATATTCATCCTTTTAGTTTATTAAGATGCCACTCAGTATTGTCTCGATTAGTATGCTGATCAAACATGCCTTATTCGAGACTTCCATATTATTCTAAGTAATTATATTCATAAGACTCAAATGAAGTCGAATTTACTAGCAAAGGTTTATTGAACCGTACCTCTTTCCTGGCGTCATTTTGTTGTCAATACAATTCCTCTGAGGTGAAAAAAATCCAGAAAAAGGGTATTAACAGCTCGTTTAAGAAGTAATTATACTTAAGCAAATGAATCTGAAGTTAACCCAGACGTTTTTAGATAAAAATCCATAATTGCGAGCGTGTTTCATTTCCCGGACTGTAAACGGACTATTTCAAGAAAATAACCCAGATACACTTGTCTTACAGTGCTTATTTCCTGAAATGCGTAGTGTAACGGGCACTCATAACTTACAGGGAATGTTACCCAATTTTACGATGGTCTTTAAGGTACCGGCTGACGTAGTTCTCAATTTACATACGAAAAATTACAAAAAAGTCGAGATACTAAAATACGTGTATTATTGCTACGTCCAGATCACCGAATATTGCCACACAGTGTAACGACTGAAATGCGTGTGGGATAAAACGTCCGACTGCTGTAATATCTCTCGATTGAAACACTTAATATAAGGAGAATTCCCATACTATTCTTGCCGTGACAAAGAAACCATACTGACGTACGAGGTAATATCAAGAATTTAACCATTTCAAAAAAATTGACGTCTAGTCCGAGCTCCAATACCGACAAAAAAAGTAACATTTTCGCGCAATTACGGTTGATCTGAAAAGGGGAGGGTCATCTTGTGAATACGCAAAAAAAAAAACTAATACCGGACCACCCACGGCTGTGTTTGCGCTGCGTCCTCTCCCCGCGTCGCAAATAGGTCAGTGTGCTTAGCAAACATGGCGACTCACAAGAATAACGATAAAGACGACGGTTCGTAATAGTTGACCGCACCTCAGGAGGTAAATGGTTTCACCCTCTCCTCGTCTTCCAGCGAATAGACTGCGGTGCAAAAACGTAAGGAATCGGAAGCGCATCCACTTAAGAGAAAAAAAATTGCGACTAGCGTATTCGCATTAGTTATTCGTGTAAAGTTTTTATCGTGAATTTACTACGGGGTATAGTGACGAACTATACAAATAGAAATTCGAGCAATTTCGTACATTATTTGCAATCTACTGTGCGATGTATTATGATCGCGCTTTCAAATTTGAGTTCAATCTACGATCCACCCTTCCATAGTGGAGTGCGCTACACTGTAAAAAAAATCTACTTGAAAATTAAAATACCGGTACCGGAAGTTTTTATTCGCAAACCGTCTCTTAAATTTCAAGCACCAATGTGTCGAAAATCCTAATTTAAGATACATGAAAATAATTTGACTTTATTGAAATAGCAGTGACTTTGTATTTGAAATTTAATGTACCGCGTCAAATATTTCTGATTATGGTACATAAAATTAATGTACGTCATAGATCTTTTATTGCAAAACGGTACCTTAAAATTCAATCACATATATGTTGGAAATTTAAAATGGGTTTGAAAACAATCAAAAGAAAATAGAACTATTACTCAGGCATTATTTTTTCAGACATTTTACATCATTAGAAATTGTCGGGTATTGGTTTTAGCTAAAGAAATTTTTCGTCTACCCCGGGGTTTGAACCTACGACCTACCTATCTAAGTACCTAACAACGCACGAAAGCTACCAACTACGCTATCAACGACTTAGTAGTTTTGGATATTAAAATGGCATAAGAGTTATACATATATTATTCTCTTAACCGTACTTATCATTGCCATATTCATTTTTTACTGTTACCGACATTTTTAACAGCGTATTATCAACTTTTTTTTACAGTAGCAGAACACGGATACAAAACATTGTATACGTGTTTCAAGATTTGTAAATTCACAATAAATATTGCTTAAATTTACAGTTAGGTACATTAATTTCGGAAACGAAATGGAAATTTACAGCACTCAGTACTTGAATCACAGTTTCAAGTACAAAATTTGTAAATTTCATATACATAAGTACATTAAATTTACAATCTTTTTTTACAGTGTAGTACGCTCGCGCCTTCTCTTTATGTTTATCTTTCATTTAGGTGGTGATATTTGCGGCACTGCGATAGTTCAACAAGATGAATTAACATTTAAGATTAAGAATTGCGGTAGCGGCTCGACGCCAATTGAAAACAAAAAATTAATAATATTTGTAGTCGAAACTTTCGAATCTTATGGCACCCATAAAGCCTCCGCAAGTGATCAAGAGTGATATGATGTGATGCCTGTATGAGTGTTTACAGTCTCAACTTCATGAGTGTCAATAACGGTAAATTTGTTATGTTTATATAATTTTTAAATCTAACATTTCGTGAGAATATTTATAGTTCTTATTAAAAATTACAAAAGTTCATTGATAGTAGTTCGTGGTCACGACAACGTGACCATTGTTGTCGATATAACTCGGCCTCTGCTTGGTTGTGGACCGTGACGAAGGGCTGTCGTTGTTTTTTATTGCGCGAGATATGATAGTTTGTAGTCATGAGTATTTGCTTCCTAGTACGTTAATATAAATTCTATTATACTTTAATTTGATTTATACAGATAGAATTACAAGCTAGTGCACAGTAAACAAAAATATGTGATTCAGTGCAGTGAAAATTCTGTTATTACGTTTTCTATTGTTCACATAAAATGTATAGAATTATCAATTGTTGAAAAAAATTCTATGAAGTGAAATATGGATTGTGTAACACGTCTACTAAATTAGTGCGCAACCGATACTTCACACGATACCCATTATCTATGATAGTTTGTTTCAAAAATCTTGTGTGAGTGACTGGAAAACAACGAAGTTTTTGCTACATGCTGAATCACTGGTGGTTCATTGCTCATTTGCAAGCAATTCATCCGTATGAATCGGATCGAAGGTTGTATATTAGCTTGCGGTCCGAAACTAAATTAACATTTTTATTTTGTTTTCTCCATACTCCAAATGAAGTTTCAGCACGAGTAAATATTTTAAATTGGTTTCCGATGCCGAAGCAGACGGCACACACCAAATTTCATTGTGGTCCATAGATGTTTCAAAAAATCGTTGTACTTTTGAACATACAGATCGCAAACACGGATAGACGGGCAGAAATGAGTGATTGTATTGCTTGGAATTAGGACACTCAAAATACGTATGTTCATCAAAATCTAGGCGTCGATTTTATTTTATTTTATTTTTTTGCAATCCTGCTTTTTAACACACTTTTGTACGTAATAAAAAAGTTACAAGGAGAAAAGGGACGGTATCGATACAGCGCATTGGGTTACACAAAAATAGCCGCGTGTTTGGTCGGCAAAGCGGCCGCGACTGCAATCACTTATCCAATAACTTCGGGTTCTGTCAATATGTGCAAAGCTGCTTCAACAGCCAAAAATTTTTAATACTGTGGCGCATAGAATCAATTGATTTTACTTTTTGATACATAAAATATACACATGCAGTAAATATGTATGATTCTATGAAGACATTGAGTAACCGGAACGTCGGTTCACCGCAAAAACAAATTTAATGTCATCGAGTGAAAACCCTATTTTTATCCGCATCTTCTCCTCTATTCGTCGTTCTCGAAATCCTTCGGATCCTTACGCAGCAAACGCTCGTGAGTCCAATTCCCCCATTGGTAAGTGCCCACTGTCATGATAAATCCTGCGGGGGAATTTTCCTTTGCATTAAATTACCGTGCAGACGCCGGTCGAATTTACGGACAAATTTACACGACAAATTTTGAATAACAAAAAGTTTCTGCTAAGCCTGTGTGACCAGGATAATAATACCAGGAGCCATGGCTGGTAAGGCGAAGACACAACGTTTCAATAAATTTGGCAACCCTCGCGAGACCGAATACGTCCAAGCATTCTGCTCGTAAGGCGACAGACTGTAATAGACGACACGACGGATATGAATGGGAAGAGAACCGAATACGGAATGCGCGCCCATAACTGATAAGAACTCCAAGACTTTGTGCTAACGTAAAATGCGCCGCTCTCGATTCAATATCTTATATTGACTACATAAGACATTTATTCTTCTGCGGTAAACGTCGATGCTCTTCTCTTTTCTCTTCTGCTCTTTACAAAGAAGATACTTATTGGGTGTCGGGAAACGTCGTTATGAATTTAGTGTCAAATCTGAAAAAAGACTAAGACTGGAAGGTTGCGGGTACTGATATTGTATTGGATTAAAGAAAAATTTAACTATATTGCGTGTAGTGGAAATTACCCGCTGATTCAAAATATGATCGAATTTTTACGGAAATCTTAATATAACACATAGGTAATAGAAAAAAAATCAGGCGAACAATACTTTCTCGGTGATTTTTCATGAAAAATCTAGATTAACTCAGAAAATAAACAGCTAATTTTTTTATTTTCAAGTCTGCGTTATGCATTAAGGTAGTCGTCTTGCTACGTGCTAGTCAAATCAGTGTTAAATTTTGAAACGCATTTTAACAAATTATTGTAGTTCGATTGACGGTTTTAAAAATCAATTCGAGCATCAGCGTGTGTTCTTAATATGTAAATACATCCGCAGCCACGTTTTAAACAGAAAATACACTGATATATGCAAACGTTCTATGAGATGTTTCTGTCATCTAGTTATATATTAGCAAAAACCATAATATTAGTCCGATTATGAAGGGCAATAGATCGTTTTGTTCATTGAAAGATGCTTCAAAGATTTAACGAAAAGATTTTTCAATGTTATTATTTCTTCAAATGTTACAGTCATTAGTATGTCCAATGTTAGGTTAAGTTGGATAAACAAACAGTTGTAATTTTTGTATAAATAATATTACTGAAAAATCTCTTCGTTAAATCATCAAAGCAACTTTCAATGAACAAGCTGAGCTATTGTTCGTCATAATCGGACTAATATTATGATTTTTTCTAATATATAACTGGATGACAGAAACATCTTATTAAACATCTGCATATATCATAGTGTATTTTCTTTTCAAATCGTGGTTGGTAATTTATTTATATGTTAAAATAACATGCTGATGCCTAATTGAGTTCATAACACCGTCAATTGAACCTCAAAAACTTGTAGACATTTTTTTCAAAGTTTAGTACTGATTTGACTAGAACGTATCAAGGCGGCTACCTTAAGAAACATATTCTCTGCAATTTTTCAATATTTTTTCTCGTAAAAGAAAAAAGTATTAAAGTTATTAAAAGTAAGAGATCTTTTCTGCTAACAGAGAAAAATTCAAGATGTTTCTAGATGTTTGAAAATGTTTCTTTACCACCTTTGTGATGTGTTGATGAGCATCGGTCGAATTCTCTAGTCGTAAAAATCTAAAGTCGGGAAAACGTATAGATTTATTAATAGAATTTTGTTATTGTTTACAAGGAAAATTTGTTGTGTAACGAAACGCTCACGGCAAGGAAAACCGAGAAGATGTTGAGCTATAGGATAAGCTCAAATTAACAGACATCAGCAGTGAAATGTTTCGAATTTGACGCAAACACCAGAAATCGGAGGTACTGGAAACAAAATAGCACCAAGCGCGAGCAAGTGTTGAAGTTGCGGTGGACTTCATACGTGTGGTTTTTAAGCCTTTAAAAAATTTGTATCATAAGAAGACGTGAATTTCGTAAGTATAACCGTAACTGCAACAATAGTAAAAGATTCATCGCGCTACAGCATTGAAACAATAAACTCTATGATTCATTTGATTTTTTGATGATTGCTTATAAATATGATCGGTCTTTTAATATCTTAAAACATTATTCAGAGCCCATCCAAATATAACATTTTTCGACACTATAGGTGCTATTTTTCCAATCAATACACTATAGCGCGAAGCGAATAGGAGAAGGCAAGCTTAATTGAAGAGTTTGAAGCGTTTTACACTCGTAAAATCAGTGCTCAATTTGTGAAAACGTTTCCTTAATTTCCGGTTATGTAATAAACTCTTCTGAAGTTTAGGTAAAGTTGTTACGAGAAGTTCACGTAACAATGTTGGCTCTTATTATGCAAATACATGAACAGCTGTGATGTGAAACGTAAATCGATTGATATCTGCAAATGTCCATCTCATGTTTTCCATTCAATTTTTTCGTAGCGTAAACCGTAATATTCATGCGATTATGACTAGGAATACCTCATTTTATTAATTAAAAGATGCTTTATCAATGGGGCTCCGATATTTCTGTTAGAATTAGCAGTTAAGCAAATACAACTGTATGATTACCCAATCTTTACCTAACATCAGGCATACAAATGGCTATAACTTTCGAAAAATTATTAGCATAAAAAAATCTGGTTAGTAAATCAATTAAGGATCTCCTAATAATTATAATAAACATCATAATTGCACTATTATTAAAGTTTATTCTTAAGAAAAAATAACTGCACAAAAATCGTCGACATCCGCATTTTCATATATTTGTCGATTTTCTATTAAAATCACGACTGCGAATGTACGTTATGCGAATGCATATACATTAAGATCTAATTGTGCTACCTGAGTAACTTCACGAAACTGCTTATTAAACTATAATCGAACGAAAAATGTAAGACGTGACTAATGCAAAGAGCTTCACCATCCTTAACATGCTAAAATGAATTTTGTACCAAACCATCGCAACTTTATTCAATGCGTGTATACCGATATCTGACCTTAATTAATAGACGGCATGATTGAAACTTATCGAAATAATCGCATTCACTATAAACTGCATTTGATGTTGAGTTACCAGAATGCAATGGAACATAATTAATAGACTGTAATATTGAAGTTGTACGAAACATTCGTAATAACTAGAAACTTCATGTCATTCATGCTGAATCACCGACGACTTTCATTGCAATTACACGTTAGTGCATCCCAGGCACATTCTCGGCAATTTTCGCAGGAATTCGAAACTTCTTTGGGTTTTCTTCCAGCAAACATGCTAACAATTTGGGTATCGAAAGTACAGTACCGGAAATAACCGCAGGAAAGTCCCTTCCCGTGGGTGTCTGATAAGCAATCAGTAATCTCTTACTGAAATACTGACCGCACATCGAGATATGTCCAATCTCGACGTACTTTCGCAAACTTGCGGACCACATTTCGTATGATATTCTCAAACTCTCTCCAGCTTGTAATTCTCCAGCTGATCTCATAACAACCCGATAGTGAACATCAAGATTTTCGTAAAGCATCGTGACCACACGTTGCAGTTCGTCAAATTGCTTTGTGTATTCTTGACTCATCGGATCTTGAACCATAACAAAAGCATGAGCAGTTGAAGACTGACAAGCGGTGAAAAGTCCATGTTCAGTTGTGCCTTGGACAAAAGGCGCGTATTGTCTTCCAGTGGCGAAATATTTCAACGGAAAATGATTAGGATTCACGAGTTGTTTAGTGTGCATTGCAAGAAAAGAGGCGAGACTCGCGCCGCCCGTTAGATGCAGACGATTGTAAGTGCCTCGATCGATTCCCTCGTTGTTCGAGAGAAGGAAAGTTTCGCCCGGATCCTCGTGATCAACACCCGAAGCCTCAACAACGAGACTTCTACTGAAATCCGTACCAGCCACGCGTATCATATCCGCTTCTGCGAGAATACTGCTTGCGTATGTTAGCGCTGCAAGTTCGAATAACGCCGCGTCGTTGCAGAGATAGTAGTTGATGGGATTTCTGTACTCTACAAGACCGAGATGTCTACCAATGTCTATGTGACTTTTCCGCTCCTCAACAGCAGGCTCGCGAATGTTACCGACGCTGCTTAAAACAATCGGCGATTCCGGGGTTTTTTCGTGTATTTCGTTCGGCAATCTCAAAGCACGCACCACAACTGTTTCCTCCATCTCCCATAGGGTGTCCTTTATGATTTTCATATCTTGCTTGAGCACCTTGGCCTGTGTAATGAGCTGAAGCTTTTCTCTTTCTTCCTCCATGCTTAAATTCTTTTTTTTGTTTAACTCCTTTATCCTGTTTGTTGTTTTGATACGTTTACTTTCCAAAGCCCACTTATTCGCATCTATATACTTGTAGAATTCCCAAGTATGCGCAAGCTGACTAGCGTCAATCTTGATTCCTCGGAGCGAGAGTTCCTTCTGCAGTTTATCGACATCAGCAAAACGCCCATCAAAGTCCAGGTACGGAGACAAAAAAGCAAAATTCTCAGTTGCTTTGTTTCCCGGAATGAACAGAGCTGAACTGTAGTGCCTCGCTATTGTTCTGACGACCCGATGTCTGGCAAAGCTCGACAATTGCAATATCGTATTCGCCATCATACAGCAATTTGGTGAGAGTTTTTAATAAACTTTTATTCTCCTACCCTCATCACTTTTGCCACAGGATCGTCGGTCATGTCAGCATTCATGTCATTGAGGCTGTCCGCTGTAAGGGTTTCGATCTTACGCTTCTTTGGGACAACCCAACTTCCTTGTCCTGCTGCACGTTCAGACTCCTCAATAGTGTAGGGCTCTGTTTCAAGTGCTTTTAGTCTGCGTTTATGCACTTTGGTATTAAAGTGATCCTCCAATGCTCGAGTATTTATAAAGTATCTTCTGAAAATAAAATTAAGATTAAAACTCTTAACACATCCGCAAAAAGTGAGGTTATGTAATAAAACCTTTAACTTACGCGCAATGTACGCAATAATATTGTGCCGCGCCAGGTTTATCGAGATCAATATCCTGATTCAATAACTTTTTCGCATTTTCATCCTTAATATCCTCGTCGATCTGCCGAAATAAAAAACAATTTTGCTCTCGTGCCGCAAACTCGATTGCCAATCGCCGCCAAAGGGAATTCCTGTTATGGCCGCTCGACCACGTGGGCGCAACGCGCACGTGTCGCATCCATTTATAGAATTTACGAAAACTTTGAACTTACCTCATCGAGATCCTTGGTCCTCCTCTTAGTCCTCCAGCTTTTCTTCAAATGTCCGTCGCCTCTGACATTTTTTCTGCGTTTATAAGTCATCTCGCAATTGTACCCAGTGTTAGGCTAGGAAAGTGCGCAAAACACTGTGCGACTAATGCGGGATGTGAGGAAAATGGTGCAGCGCGCCGTCGCCCTCTGATGGCGCCTTTTGCTACGACATATTGAATGCACCTCGCCTCCCACACTGTGGCGATTGGCGCGCCGAAGGGGGAGAGAGCGCGGCAATAGGTATAGAGCTAGGAAGTACCCGCGTGTACGGAATCGAGCGTGTGATCCAAAAGATAATAGACCGAGAGGCTTTTCGCCGGTGGCAGGCTCTCGACTCCGTCAAAATGCATGCAATATAAGAGAGGATCTGTTTGTAGCATCTTAAAATGTCAACAGACATTACAAAGGAATAGTAGGTAGTAAACGTGTCGCTAGTTGGCCAGACTGTCCAAGCACGACGTACCATTCCGGTTCGTCAGTAAATCGTACGATCGTGGCGCGAACGGAGCTCCTAGAGTCTCCCTCTGCCATATTTCGTTGCGAGTGTGCCGAAGAGCAACGAAGGGAAACCCGAGTATACGGTTGAGAGTTGCCTCGATGTTATAGCGAGTGACGTAGCATACCGGGTGCGCGTTTACCCGTTGCTGGCCTCGCAGGCCGCTCGCGCGATATACGGTTGGCGTGTCCGGGCGAAAAGTTGCCGTGAAAGCGCACATTTCTCTTGGCTAGTAGTGGGATTCAACGGCAACGTTCCCGTTCGTTGTTGCCGCGACAGTCGGGCTAGTGTCGTGACAAAAGGGCTAAGCAAAGTGAATAAAAATACATAAACAAAATAAAAGAAGTAGTAACGAGAAAAAGAGTAAGGAGTAGAGCGAGAGACGAAAATTCGGCGAGAGAGAGAGCCGATCGGGGGACTACTGGTGGCTGATGAGTACTCGAGTCGCGGAGAACCTCGTCGCGAAACCTCGCTCACGCACGGGCGGGGGTGGGAGTAAGTGAAGGCGCGTATAGCGTTGTGTTGGGCTGTCTGAATAGTGCATCAATGTTAGTAGTGCCAACGTGTGTGAACTCTGCCCGAGTATTAGTGGTTTATCAAGGTGTTTGTGAGCGCCGCGACGCCCGGAATCGACAGGAGATGGCGCGATTGTTGGCTGGAGTAGCTAGCGCCTCTGGCGGACTTGCACAACGAAGAAATTCAAACGTTCGCCGCTGTTGCGAGGGACATCCATTTTGAAAGTAAAAATACTGCGTGACCCGGGATTTTCGTCTCCGGAGGAGAGCGCAAACGACAGACAAGGGTGTCTTTGTCGCAGCCGAGGGTTAACACACGGTATTACCGGTTTCGTCAGGACGCCGGTTCCGATAATGACGTAGACGGCGAGAATAAGGAAACAGTGGAAGAAGAGGAAGAAGCAGAGAAACTGGTGTCGAGGAGATACAGAGATAGATAGAAAGACAGAGAGAGAGAGAGAGTGTAGTCGTCACGGTGGCTCTGTGCGTTGTGTGGGGGATATATCTCGCGCGCGCGCCGCGCTCCTAACGCTCTGGCGGAAACGGTGTGTGCCGCGGTCGGCGCGTCCGACGGTGCGGACGGGAAATCGGCCGAGGCTTCGGGCAATGGATGCCAGGCGGCGAGAGACGCCATTTTGATATACGCTCGCACGTCAAGGAACGCCAAGGGAAACGCGCGCGCGTGCTCCTTAACGTTCTCGCGCTTCTGGTTAACAACGAGAAAATAAAAGCGCTTCAATATATATCACAAATTGTTGTTTAAGCTCACGGGCGCGGTCACAGCTCGTATTTTGGGCGTTCATTACGCCGGTTTTCGAGCATTTCGTGTCGTCCGTGATATATATACGAGGTGAGTGCACGGCACTCCGTGCGTTCGACGTTGCCTGGTGCCACACGCTGTGACAAGTGACAGGTGAATCGATCCGCCGAGCTTATACGCCGCGCTCTCGTCGTGCTTACGAGACCGCGCGGCCCACCGAGTGTGCTCTGCTGTGCTCGCGCGTCTCGTGCTCTCTCTCGTGTACGCACTGGCAGTCCCCGCGCTCCTCTAGCCGCCCCGTGTGCGTCGTGAGTGCCTGCTCGATTTCAGGCCGCCTCCTCGTCCACCCGCTCTCGCCACCCCCCCGCGACTATTTATCAGTCGCTTCGTACACGATTATTCGCCGTGCATTCACTGCATCTCACTTCAACCGCCTTTTTATTTTCCCTCTACGATCGACATATACCAAACGTTCCGTCGGCTATCCCGAATTGCTCGTGTGTGACTATATATCTAGTGTCGTTCGTGTGAATCTGTTTGCCTCGAGAACCAACGAGCAAAGGCCCGGGCGCCGGTGACTCCTCGACAAAACTTCCTATACAGTCTCTCAGTGCTCGCGTGTGCGTGTGTATTGTGTATTTTTTGTGCGTGTGTGCAGTTTTCGACGTATATCACTCTGCTGTACTGTTCGATCTGAAGGGGAAAAAAAAAAAAAAAAAAAAATATAGAAAGAAGAAGATAGCAGCAAAAGGGAGAAAGTGCGTGGGGATATATAGGGTGGCAGTGTGAGAGCCAGAAGGCTGCGAGGAGCGCGCGCTGGTACGTGTGCCGGCCGTGATCGAGACTTTATACGGGACAATTTCGTTATTTTAAAGGCGTGTAATCTTGTGAAATTAAAGAATTTCTAGCGAAAAGGAAAGAGTGGATGCCGAGGGTGAACGCTAAGATAAAGGAACGTGGGGACGCACGAAAAACTGTTACTTAACGTCCGCCGATTATTCGGTCTCTCCCCGATGTCGGGAGCGGGTTGTGACCCCGCGTCGAGCCTACGTCCTCCAAACTCGTGCGTAGACTCGCGTAAATGTGCTGCAACCAAGAACTCCCATGTGCAACAACTCCTTCTCATGCCCCGTGCCCTCTTGTAGGCCCAGAGCGCACATCGTTTAGCACGCCAGCGCGCTCGCGATACCTCCGGCACAAATATGGCACAGATCCTCAACAAGGACCCCGTCACCTACGAGCGGGAACGGGACAGCTTCGTCAGGGAGCTTCGACACTTCCACGAGACGCGAGGGTGAGTTCTGACTTTTTTTAATCAAGCTAAACGCTTCTTTTTTTTATCATGCTTATTAATCAAAAAAAGAACGAAGAAAAAATATATAAAGATTAAGGCTATACGTAGACTTTTTCGTTTTATTTATTTATTTTATTTATTCATTAAAAGAACAAATTATATATCCATAAATATATATATGTACAATGTGAAAGAATACAAGATGTAACATTATTCAGATTTATTCAATGAAATAATATAAACATACACGCTTTTGAATAGACTAGCGCTATTGTTATCAGGTTTGGAAAATATTACAACATATTACACAATTATAAAATGCTAAAATAAGTGGTGTTTCACAAAATACAAAAAGTTAATTTTTCTATGTGCATGGAAAATTTATTTTTAGTGTATTGTATATATATATATATATATATGCATATACGTATACATTTTTTCGTATTTTTTATTGTTTTATTATGGATTGTGTGCTGGAAGACCATCTTGGTCTCAATTCATCATAAATTGTCTGTGTACGTATCCAATTCCTCCCATTCGCTGTATTTTCACTTATAACGCTTTTTTCGTTCTTCCCAACGATTAATTCGTCACTTTACACCTCAACTTCGATGGCTACTTTTGTGACGTACTGTTAACTAGCAGGTACTCCTAACTCGTGACCGTTACCGTGTATTTAACAGCAATAAGAGGACACGGTAGCCAAGACTCGCGAACTTTCTCGGACCAACTTTGTTACCGTCGTGCAACCCAACCTTTCTGACAGTTCACACCATTCTACTTGTTGGTTTTTTTTTTTTTTTTTTTTTTTTTTTTTTTTTTTTTTTTTTTTTTTTTTTTTTTTTTTAAACTTTTCAAACCTGAGAAAAAGTGTTTCAATAAGATACTACCCTGGTTTAAGTAGTGTTATAGCAATTTTTTTTTACAGAATTGTTGCGCTGTTGAAGTTTGCAATGTTGAAAAGCAATGATTTGAAAATAATACCATAAGGGCGAGAGCTCCCTGTTAAGGGCGGCATTTTTGAATGCTCAAAATCATCATTGCACATCATATTTAAATTTCGAACTATTATTTCGAACTGATTGTATAGTACAAATTACACGACTTGCACAGCAATAAAATACCAAATCAGATTAAAACGGCTGAAAGTCTCGAAGTCAGGTAATTAGAAAAAATTACAATATTTTGTATACTATGTTTGTGTCATACTGTTACTATTTCATTATTTGATTTTATTTTGACGCTGATATATCTAGTTGTAGAGTCAATGATTCCTTGTCTTCTGATCAAACAATAATAAGAATGATATTGCGAACGATCAAGCGGGGCTCTAAGTCGCCCAAGAGTTTTTAAATTGCTGCTTGCACAAAATCGTCAACAAAGCCTGTCTCTTCATCAATGGCAATACCTTATTTCTTAACATACAGCGAAACCTTTATTTGATTTATTTTTGTATTCTCGAGACTTTCAAAAGCATAAGTTTGATACAACTCTAAATCGCAAGAAAAAAAATTTATTCAAGTATCCTAAAAAATATATGCGATATTTTTTTGCAGCGAGTACTGCAAAATTCGTAGTACAGGTTAACAAACTTGTGTTCTATTTCTTTGTCTCATTATTTACTAGCCGATCAGAATTGTTCAATAGAGCTTTTCTTCTATAGTGGTTGTAGTATGTTTCACAGAGATGGTTTTAATCAACGCGGTAATAACGGAACAACTATATTAAATATTTAATAACGTGACGATTTTATTTTCTGGTTTCTCGGTTTTTTCTCGACATTGCAATCAAGATCGCTTCTCGGGTGATTATATCGATGGTCGGATCTATATAGAAGGCAACCAGCTCGCGTTCACATGTGAATATTTTATTCCTTTTCCTTTATGCAGCTTTGTCCGTGTAAAACCTCTGGGAGATAATAATGAACTTCGGTTATTCCGTCTTGTAGCACAAACATCCTAACCAAAATTGTATATTTCATGTATTGATATCTCTACGTAACTTTACATTTTTTCTTCTTTTTTTCAGAACGGCTTTCAAAAAATCACCGAAAATCAGTGGAAAGGACATCGATCTGTATTTGCTCTATGTACTCGTCACCGCTCACGGTGGATGGATAAAGGTGAGTTCACTTTAAGCTTCTTCTAAATCCTTCTCTTCCATTTATATATTTTTCATATGTACAAGAACCTTTGATTCTCTCGAAAAGTCGAGATTAATCCCAAAACGTCGAGAAAGATGGCGGCTTATCATATATTTTTCCTCCCTTTGTCCTTTGCTTACTTAACGATAACATCAAGCAATATATCCATGTGGTAGGGAACTATCCCATAAACAAGAGAGAAAGAAAGGGTCGACAGTGTTACTCGCGCATTATCGACGACTTATCACGATGCAGAAATTTTCTAGATTTTCACCCCCATGGCAACTGCGGATATAGTCTTAGTGTGCAGTACTAACTTTCTCACCCACTGTGGTGTGAATACTGATATTATTTTTTTTTATGACATGGAACAAAAGTATTCAAATGTTCGTATTAATATAACGCGTTCTTATAAGTACACGTACATGTGTTCCAGCCTTCCAGCATAACATGTATAAGCTTAGGTTCAATTTGGGTTATAATCTAAATGCATCTAAGAGATTATATGAAAATATCACCAATTGTTGTAACGGTTGATAATATAATTTTTGTGCATTTTGCTATCACTTTTGGGAAAAACGGTTTATGATTAGAAAAACGTCTTACGAAAATCGGGTTTTGCGCTGGTCGATTTTAAGAAGTACCACAATTAATTGACATCTATTTTTTTATTACCCTTGAAGGTCGATGCACAAGTTCTGCTTTTCGTGAGTCTGTGATAAAATTATTATCGGATTCCTTGATGATGAATTGGTTTACGATTTGTAGAAGAATCATACCGTAGGGCGTATTATTGAGAATAAATGAAGGATTATCTGAGTGACGAGTTTTGGCGTTCCCTACCGACTGCTTGTATCGTGTACAGCTATGGATCATGTCTATCGTGTAATTAACGAGATACAAATGCGGCAGATTGAATTAAAGAGATAATAACGCAGGATTTTTTTTTTGCACTAATATTATTTGTCTCCGGTACGATGTGTCTGTATTTCCACGAGATCTGTGAAAGATGACGATCTTGTGGTAGCATGTGTAATTCAAATTACTATCCAAAATATCTTAGCGTAAGCAATTTATCCAGAAAATACCATTATTTATACAATTTAAGCGAGCGTTAAGTAAGATCGTTAATAGCTAATGAATATTATAATACATAGCTTTACTAAAGTGTTTAACTGCCAACTTCCGTGTGTTCGATCGAACTTTAATGAACAAGTGACATTAATGAAGATGGAACTACGCACACGGCAAATACTTAAAGTGACAAATGTACATTCTTTTATACACACTCAGAGAAATCGTGATAGTAGAGTTAACTATAAAGCGACAACTATTCATTTTTAGTCCATGCAACTATATTCATGGTCACATTAGCTATGGAAGTAGTCATGGTAACTATTTGGTAGTTACAGTAACCATTTGATTGAGTTGAGTTGTGGCAACTAAAAAAAATTACCTATGCGAACGAAAAGTGAATAGTTGTCACTTTATAGTTATTAGTACCATAATTTTCTCTCAGTGCACCTCTTTTTAACCCTTCATGTGTCCACCTAGGATTCTCGCCACATTTGGTGAATTCCTATTTTTATCGATTTCAATGTTTCAAGATTTTGATCCAGAATATCTGAAAGCGTCCGACGCACATTTTACATCTAAATTGGTATTGTATATGAAACAAAAACATTTAGACGTTAACTTTGAAAAAGATCTTATGAACTTAGACCAGATTTCAAAAATAAATTTTTTTTAATTGACATTTTTTATCTATTTTCATTAAGGCCTTATATACACTTGCAGCAGTCGAAAAAACGTGATTTTCTTCATTTTTTTTTCGACAAGAAAATAAATGTTTATTGAAAAACTGTAAACGACATTCATTAGTACACATGTTCATGCATTTGTACAATGTTTTTCATTAAAAATTTTCTCATAATGGCGGAACTCCAGCTGTATTCCACGAGCAACTCTTTTTGAGCATCGGTTGCGGTGGGCATGATAACTTGAGAGCGGTTCATCCGAAAATCGGAATTCAAAAAGATTACATTAGTACATTGCATTAGCTCGGGCCTGAACGAAGGATCGGTAAAAATTATGTTTTAAAAAAAATGGCGACACTTTCAACAAAAAATTCATTTTTCGAGGTGTTAAATTCTCGGTTTTTTTTTTTTTTTTTTTTTTTTTTTTTTTTTTTTTTTTTTTTTTTTTTTAAATAACAAAATTTGAAATATTTAGTCCAGGCCCTAGCTATGATTATAATTATTAAATTGTATAAATTTGGTTTGGATCGGATTAATCATTTTTTATTAATCGTGGCCACCGCAAAGCTATTTTTCGAAAAAGGGCGATTCTGAGATAATCGCGTTTAACGAGCTGCATACTAAGCGACCGCGCGCACCAGGCGGTCGGTTGAAATACCTATAGTTACGAATCTAATGCTTCGATCTTCATGAAATTTGGTGAGAATATTCTTCAGATGTTGTACTTGAGGAATATGTAATAACCAAAATTCCGATTTTTCCGCTCCTCACAAGTGTTAATTTAATAATTCAACATAAACCAGATCTTGACCGGTAAAGGATTAATTGAAATTTTCTCAAAAATTTTTGAATTAGTACTACAATTACTAATTTAAAAAATATTATAACAGAAAGTAGAACATTATTTGTAAGACTATATTGATGAATGTGTAAATAAGAGGACCATTAGCGTCGATCTAATTAACAGGCTTTGCATCTAACACTGCGCCCTCCTCCCCGAACCCTGGGGCCCGCTTAATTAAGCCTTGGGATCATCTTCCTTTTTTGTGACCCGAACAAAAGCACCCGCGCAACCCGATCTAACCGCGGTCTGAAAGAGGAAGAGCGAGAGAGGCGGAATATTGAGGGTGCGGGCGTTCGATAGTCACTGTCGACATATCTGTACTCACGTGTGTTGTGTATACACTATACATTATATATATCGACCGTCTGCCGGCCACTCATTCCGATTACTTGCCAGTGACGACAGCCTGACCGACGGTGATTTATTATCTGCGAAATGAGAGCGAGAGAGAAAGACCGAGCGTGGGAGCTTTTCGATATTTTTCAAACATTCCCTCGGCGGGTCAAACCGAAACACGGCGTGCCACACCCTTAACGGTTCAGTCAACTATCGTTGAAAAATATTCTGAAACTGTACGATACACGAAACGTGTGTCTGCAGGTGCACATTTTAAGGCTTGAAACATAGATATGGAGAAAATATTATTCAAATTTTCACCTACCTGCAAGTCTTATGGGACTCAGTTATACGAAGGCGAACGATATCTTGAAACTTGTAAGTCATTTCGTCGTAATGCAGTTCGAATTTATTTTTTATTTTCAGTACAAACTTTCCAATGAGTTTTTTTTTATTTCTTTAAGAGAATTTCGCTTTTTTCTCTATGGAGTTTTTCCAAAATATTAACGTTTTTACGGATTAAAGAAAAATTGATTTGAATATCGGTAGCGGCTTATTTGATATAAATACTGTTACAAAGTGGTACTTCGTGTTTCATTCGTGCAATCTGCAATAGTACATTACGATACTAGTGCGTTGAAACTTTTTCGCAACGAGTGTGAGGTTGCAGCACGAGCTGAAGGCGAGTGTTGTAATCACACGAGATAGGAAAAAGTTTCTCGCACGAGTATCGTATACAATTTTATGCCACTAGTGCGAGAAGTGCCTGCTTCACGCACGCACGCAAGCGAAGCGAAGTGTGCGTGAAGTAGCTACTTCACGCACACTGTGGTATAAAAATATTAATGTATATGTATGTATGCATATTAATGTTCCATCCGAATTATATCTTTGTTAAAGTAATTAAAGTTTCTGTTATATATGTTATTTTTGCGTTCACACATCGCAAATTCTCATTTGTTTAGTCACAAATCTGGCAAGTAAATCTGCGCTGTGTTACGTTGAAGTGACTCCATGAATATTTAATATTAATCCATCGCGCAGTACAAAGTAGTAAATTGGCAAAGTGGGAGAAACCCAAAAGAGTAAAGTCAGCGTTTGACGTTCGCACATGACTGTAAAAGACGGACTTAAAATATTTACGACTTGTACGCGAGAGCCTCGAAGGAAACGGAAGGACCAGCATCAAGGCGCAGACCTGAGCCATGTGAGTGTCATCGTCGTGTTCGAGGCTTCATTATTCAAAGTGCCTCAAAATATAACAACTGCAATTACAAATCAGTCTCGATGCACTGTTGTCCCTGATCCCTGATCACTTTAGTTTTTCATTTCATTAAATGGTGGGAAAATGTTTAAACTTTCGATAACTGCTAAGAAAATTACTTTTTGGAATGATTTCTCGTTAGATTGTTGAAAATAATGGAACCGATCATCCATTTATTTTTCAGTGCATCACGTGTCTCTGCTATTATTCACAAAGTTTCCATGTATTATGCATTTTTCTATCTTCAGGATTATTAAACATTAAATGTCTTTTCATTAAAGCTGACGATAATTGTCATATAATTATTGTCAACTCCTTTATAAGTTGAATGCTTATCAATAGAAATAATGGAGGTTCACAACACTACATCGACGCGAGTGCAGATGTCAGCGCTGATGGTTGTCGATCGTTGACCCATTTTTATTCATTACACTCACTACGATCTTTGGAGGCAACTTATGCGCATCGTTACGAGTTGGCCTGCATAAATGTTAAGATAAGTTCCATCATCGGAACCATTTTAACGGTTCGTTGTGCCCTCATTTGTAATATAAACTTACTGCCAGAAGCTGGCACCTATCCCTCGAAAGGCTTAGTCAGTCAACGCCCGATTTCCTCGCACTTTCGTCTCAGAACTTGATACGGGCCACTCGTCCATAGATCAGAGCGAGTGGCGCGACTATAAGAATTCCTTAGAACGTCAGTTTTGTTTATCTATTTTCTTAACACAACTCATTATTCATATTCTATCCCACATTCAGTGAGAATTATACGACCTTTGAAAAATCTCTAAAAATCTGATAAACTAACCGCATAATTTTTTTTGTGTACATACACTGGTATATTAAGTTCAGTATGATAATATACAGTAATTTCCTATGACGTCAAAGCATTAAGTCAGATCTGAGATTCATGTACCGTCGATTGAAATCATATTAAGCCTTCGCAAAAACTCAGTTCCACAGGACTTGAAGAAAATACCTCTGGATGAAAATTCTTGACCGATTAATAAATCACAGATTGTGAACTATCGAACACATATATATCAATTTTAACTTAATTTGCAATATATTAAAATATCAGCATATGTATTTACACTTCGACGACCACAATACTCTTTTTCCGTGCACGAGAGAATAACTCAGTTCTCCAAAGTCCTTGTAACTTTTTAATAGTAAAAATTTATTCAAAATATCGTTCCAGCGATCACAATATAATTTCTCGTAACACGCACTTAACAGGCCATGCGGAAAAGCAGTAGCACGTATCCGATATCGAGTCCCAGTGTTGACTTGCTACGACTCACGTTCTCGCAACAGTGGGTGCCAAAACTTGAATGAAGTAGAAGCTCTAGCGGTGGCAAAGGAAATGAAAACTTCGTCGTACAAAATTTTAAAAAATGTATATACCTAAAATTGTGTAGTTTTAGTAAAAAAAAAATTTTTAACTATTAGAAATAATTATTAGAACGATAGAGATGCCAGCTTTTATTTGTTTTGCCAGTAATTAATCGGAATTCAAAATGCCAAATGGTCGGGCAGGTTTCGGTGACTTTAATTTTTTAAGAATTCATGTAAAATTGATGTAACAAAAATAGCCAATTTTTAGCATATCCTAAGAATGCACGTTTTCACGAAAATAACGAGAAGTTTTCAAAATAATTGCAAACTGATTTAAGTTTTTATTTTCTACGTAATGGATATGAGGTTCTAAAATGTCAAATGGTTTATCGAGATTCGTTGAGCTTTTAATTTTTTCTCGGATGTTTGGATTTTGAATAATGAGGTAATGGCCCGGTTTCTTCTTCCCATATGGCGTATCGTATCTCATTGATTTAAAAAAATATTCACACACGTTTAAAGTTGAGGTGCCGGAATTAAAACTGTTTTATAATAAATACTTGTACTGAATTGTCGAGGTTCTTGCAATTCTAATGAACCCATCCAATTTAAGAAAGACGAACTGAGCATCAGTCCTAACGTCTATCCACGGCCAATCATCACGCACGAATTGAACGAAAACACATGAACATTGCGGGGTGCCACCAATATTTTTAAGGGCTTTGATTTTTCTTTGTATAGAAATCTAAAGTTCTTCGACATCGGTCAGCGGCGGCTACAACAGCAGCACGTGTGTGATACCGCGGCTTAGAGTCCACTGGCTGAGAGACTCACGGTCTCGCAACAGCGAGTCAGAAAACTTGAATGAAGTGGAAGCTCTCGACAATGAATACCGCAGCCGAGAGAGAGAGATTGAGAGGGGGGAGGGGATATATTCTGTCCGCACGGGCATCGAGATTACTACACATTCCCGCGCTGCTGTCCCGGGCGTCGAAGACCTCTCTCGGTCGCGTATACGAGCGCGAGTAATCCCAAGGATCCGTCCCGTCCCGTGCGGTGCTGTCTTCGTGTTGCTGTAGTAGCCCACGACAGAGTAGAGCCATCGACACCGTTGCATCGAGCGTCGCGTGCATGCACATCTTCTCCCACTCCTCAATCTCGATAGTCGAAAATGGAACGTGGCCGCGCGCGCCGGCAGAGGCTACTACTCGGTGTGCGTGCTACCTTCGATCCCAGAGAGCGCAGCAGCCGTAGACTCTCGCGCGCGCGACAAGTTGAGAAACTGAGCAGTGCGAAGCCACATGAGCCTAATCGTAGGGACGAGGCGGAAGTGGCGCAAGGTCAGGGTCAATCGGGCGAGAAGGTAGACCGCGAGCGCGCACCCGTACCCACCGAGCCCACGAGGGAGGGGATGCAGTGAAAGAGAGAGAGAGAGAGAGAGAGGAATGACCAGTAACAGCAGCAGAAAGCGGGTGAGAAACCGCCACTGAGCGCAGTGCGAAAGCGAAGTGAGGGCACTCTGCTAGAACTGATAGACGGAGACCGTCTATTTTGTAATAGACGGAATTAATATACCGGGAATAAGTAAACCTGTCCTGCTCCGACGAACGATGTTTTTTATCAGCAGGTGTGATCGCGACATCTGCGTAGAGACGCAGCTGCACACGAAAAGGACCATCGGGATCGCCGTCCACTTCCATTTATAAGAGTTTTAGACCTTTTAGGCTATGTTGTTGAAGTTCTCGTTGTCGAAATGTAACTAGAATCATAAAAAACAAAAATTTTCCGTTATTGGTTGACACCAAAGGTAATAAAAGTTACAAATAGTGATAATATCGATTATCGGCATTGAATAGGGACTCCATTACAATATTCTTAACAAAGCATGGGATTTTTTAATTTAAAAAATAATATATGTATCGATGTATGTGTGTATTCTAACGATGCAAACTTGAATAGCATGAAAACAGTCGTTAACGATTGCCACTTTATAGTTCCCGGGTATACCACGATTTCCCTAAGTACATGACTATTCCGGGCCACAGTCCAACCTGCATGTTGAAAGTCCCTTAGTCTATACACTTACGCGAGTCACCGAATACGAGTTTTAAGGATTGGAAAAATCTTGAAATTTGGATTCTTATCCTATACTAAAAAGTTCATGAATGATAAACGCGAAATTCATTGTTAGCGATTTATTCGTGTACTCTGATTTTTCGGTGGTGTCGTCAGACACACTGAGATCAGGACCAAGTTCCTGCATTAAATTTGTTTTTTTTTACGTCAGATGTCAAAACTGACTTTTAGAGACGTGTCGACTAATCCTAGTTCCAATAAATGGTTTACATTGCCAAATTAAAAAAATAAAAATGAGCAACATTTTTGCTCAGATAGGCAATAAAATCAGGAAAAACAGCACTGTTGACAATGTGTTATGATAGTTTTAACTGCTGTTATAATACTGCACAGTAAAGATATTTATTAGGAAAAAAAATCCATATATTTATGTGAAAAATTTTGTTACAGATTAGTTTCTGTTAAATAAACGTAATAAAACAGAGAAACACTCGATTTGCGGAAGATAGTTATGCTAGTTGTTTTCAAGGACAGACTTGACTTTTTCGGAATTTTCTACCCCTCTAAATGTCGTTTAACCTTTCGTGATCACACTGGGTCAGAATAACCCCACGTTCACGTAGTACAACCAGAACAGTCGACCGCAAAGACTTGAAAATCCGGATTTCAGCATACCTGATAAATTCCAATTTTCGAACGAATAGAATGCAAGTATAATCCGGTAGACGCAATAGAATGTGATATTACGATTATTGATGACAGTTGGGATATAACGTGCGAGTGCCGAGGACATATTCCATGAGCATCGCGTGCAACGATCGATAACTCCGAGCGCACATATAACACATCCCCCGCTCTTTTATAATGGAACTACAGCTATGTGTGTATACACACATACCATATCCATATACACACATCTACGTCTAGACCTCGGACTCGTCTATAACCGCACATCCACAAAACTTTTATTTTTCTTCTTTTCTCATTGCCTCTTTTTCTCCGCAGAAATTCAAAGCCTCGTCTCTGGACTTCTATTTCTCAGCATTGCAGGGTTTCCCTCTCTGTTCTTATTCCGCTTTCGCTTACTTTCCTGTCTGCTTTTGCGAGATTCCCATTTCGCGATTTCCGTAGCGGTGTTGGTTTACTGGCAAAACTATCGACCCTCAAGATGCTCAAAGATTTCACTGCACGCTTCGGAAACGAGCGGGCAAAACTTTTGCCACGTCTGTCAACCCGGGCTGCGCTTTCCGACCCTCTCCTGAACCTATCGGCTTCCTCTTCGTCTTAGTCTTTCCTTTTTTTTTCTTCTTCTCCTTCTCCTTCTCCATTTTCTTTTTCTGCTTCCTCTTCTTCGTGTTCTTCATCTCCTTCAGTTGCTGAACTCGCCTCAACATCTTCGAAGAAAATTTGCTGGATTCGCGTGACGAGAGTTCAAGAAAGAAGTTGCGGCAACTATCACTCAGCCAACGTAGCAAGTGAGTGACTTTGTCGGAGAATCTCACGGATACGGAAAACTTCGCGCTCTTCGTTGTCATTTCGTCCGCCCGAAAAACTCCGGGCGACAATATACTGCGGCCCTGACGTGCTACTTTACTCATTTCTCGTTTCGCTTCACTACCGCTTGTTAAATAAAAATGCAGCCCTTTCATTTGCATTTTATGATTCTGAAGAATATAATTTGCAAGGCATTAAGCCGGTCCAGTTGCCTCTCGTTTTCGCTCAGCGTCAGTGCAAGAGGAATAAAGGAATGTCAGCGCTCTAGATATTTTTCGACCAGTGCATTATTATTTCTGTGCAGTGTTGTTAAGAATCTCAACCATCGTCTCATTAAGATTTATGGCAATTACGTATTCTAATTACTTGTTCAAAAATGAATTTGTTTGATTGCGTTAAGATCATCAAAAGATTTTTTTGTTGCTTTCTTAACAGAAAGTTTCTTCCCACGAAGATATGTTTTTCTCTCTTAATTTGTAAGTAATTTTTTGTTTGTTTCTTTATCGTTTAACGAGGTATGTTCCTACATCATTCTATAGAACTAGTATATAACCAAAAATGTTCTGACATTGATTTTAACAATTTTATGAACGTTTGTGGACATTTTTGTTGTTGTATATCGTTAAAAAAAAGTACGCCATTCTTTTCACACTTGTGTTTACACGTTTGTGTCATGAGTGATTGCTCAAAGTTCCAAACCTTCACGAAAAAAGTCGAGGAGGCCGCAATTTTGTTTGATTGCGTTCGAACTTCTGTAATTTGTACAAAAAACATTATGATACTTTTTTAACCAGTACGAAATTTCACGTGATAGTTTTATTTTGGCATTCAATTTTCATTAAAAATATTTTCGACAGTTATACATCTGCAAATACAAGTTTGCTGTTACTAATCTTAATCCACCTTTTGTAGACATTAGAAAGGTCAAAGTGTTATTGTCCTCAACATCCACTAATTAGCATCCTAATCAGTAGAGTGAGGTGAAAGCAAGTCTTTCTGGCATTAACGTGAGACGATGTGCGTGGATTTCAAGACCCGTTTTCAATAGAACTTGAGCTCATAGTGCGCCATATCGTAGAACCGCTTCAATTAAACCGATAATCCACGGATCGTTACGTGACTCCAGCTTCTCTCTGGAATACTGCGAAACTAATTAATCTTTAAACTAATTTGGTTTATTCTCATCTTTCCTTCAATGCTCCATCTGAAATTGAATGTAATGCTGCGTCAGAGCACAAGAGCGTACCCTCGGCATATCATTGTTCTTTGTTTTACGTAAGGCCACACTCCTTTTGCAATGCGATGATATTTAATCGTTTCTATCATATACCCCGACTCAATGAACACGAGATATAATAGCTGAATGTAGCGTATAAAATATGTGAAGTGAAAAAAGTTGCTTCTATCATATTTTGTCCATGCAATTTTTTAAATTTAACATTTACTGTGAATATTTTTTGACTAATTCGACTGACTGAAAAGGTAACAAAGTCTCGACTGTACTGAATCACTTATTATGCACTGTTTATTTGCTGATAATTCTGTCTGTATGTCTCAGACCACAGCATAATAAATTTTATATTCGACTGCAATACATAATTGAAATAAAGTTTGCTTTTCTTCAATATTTCAAGTAAATGTTTAATTGGTTTTTTATACAGAAAATATTTTTAAAACAGCTTTTTACAAATTTTATTGGGTCTTCAGAAGGTACAAATAGACTAACATAAATGAATGCTCTTTTTGTAAAAGTGGGCCGCTCAATATCTCTATTTTCTCTCGAAATTCGAGCCGTTATTTTTTTTTTTTTTTTTTGCAATACTTCTAATCAAAATATTCTTCGTGTGTGAGGAGAAAGTATGAAGAAACACCAATAATCGAGAATCAATAGAGATATTTTGAAGCAAAAATGATGTCGATATCGTTTGGCGGTGCTCAAGGTTAACTCGATTACAGTCACAGCCGTGACTATTCTGCCTCTCTCTTTCTGATGTACACTTTTTTTTATTTCTATCTACACTAAAGTCTGTTTATCTAAAATTTCGCGCTCTAAACTCAGTAATTTTCGTTGGACATATATTCAAGTGTTAGCTTCGCGGCGCAAAAAGTGCCTATCGTAAACGTAAAGAGGAGAAAAAAAAGAATGCCGAGTGGCAGGGCAAGTGCGAGGTGCGCCGAGCTTCCACAAAACAGGATCGTGGGTCTCGGAAGCCCTTAAGAGACCCTCGACAGCAGGATGAACGATCCGCACTTACAAAGATGAGGAGACGTCTCTCATCGGCGTAGTTGTCGTCTGTACGTCGAGGCGCCGACGGAGATCGGGCGGATGGGAGAGGGCATGATCGTGTGTGAGTCAGGTGCCGCTCGCAATGTGCTCACATTGCTCGCGGCTTTTCGAACGCCATCGTCGCCTCGTCTATTTGAACGCCAGCCGCTGACAAGGCTACAGTCAAAATTGAATTAACATTCTTATTATTCAATTCCACGTATGTCCATGGAATTTTTTTGTTGTTGTTTTAAATTCATTTATTAAATTTCGATTTTTTTTAAAATTAAATTTACTTGTACTGTATATGCTATCTCCGAGAAAATAGGTCAAAACCATACATGTCAATTAACTTCAATACTTCCTTATATTGTACCTCAAAAATAAAATGCACTTTATTCTCATAAATTGAGTAGTAAACAATATCGAAAAAAGCCGCCATCACAAAGCTGCATTCGTTAATGTTTGGTCAAAATGCAGAGCTTTATTGTGAACTTAAAAATAAAATAAACATAAAAATACTTACCAAAAAATTTGGGTGCGAAAACCAGTATGTTAACTACTAAAACTTGAATGTTTCTTCATATTTTAATATTAAATTTAGTACCCAGGTTAGTGCATTTAAACAACCTTCAAAAGTGCTTTTTTTAATACATTTTTAACAGTCTAAAATGTCTCAAATTATGCTTGACAAACGATTTTTATTGACAGCCACAAAATAATTTCTGTGAGGCTGTGGGAAAAATGTAGACTTCTAATATATTTTTTAATAATGTGAGACCGAGACATTGGGCATTTGCATACATATAACATATAAAGTCCGTTGAAATTTCGAATAACCTCGATATTTCGTTGTGTTTAAATTTTTATCCAATACAGACTATTCCGTTCGTAAAGCTGCCGCCGATGCATAAATGAATACAATTTTTTTATTTTCCGAGCTTATCTGCTTCGTTTTGCCCCACCTTTCCCTGTGCACAGCGCATCAAGGTACGCGCGCGCGCGTGTGTGTGCGTGTGTGTGCGCGCACGCACACACCCGTACCTTGATACACACCCAATAACGCACGCACGCACGCACATGCATGTAGCTTCACGTAATACCTATATATATATATATAGGTATTATAACGATATATATATATATATTATAGATATATAACGATATATATATATATATATATATATATATATATATATATATCGTTATTGCTGGTGCGCCACTATGCTAACTGTGCTGCGGTGCCGGGGAAAACACAGAGCACAGGGGACTTGGGAAGCAGCAGCGCGTTCCGAGCTAGAGCCGTGCTCTCATCGGTCGGTCGATACGGCAACACCGCGCCCAGCCTGCGCGCATACCAGCAGCTTCGCGGCAGCACCCGAGAAGGCTGAGCATGGGTGAGAAGAGCACAGACACAATACTACTGAAACCAGAGGTAGAAAAGGCCAGGAGTAAGTGAGAGCTACGGCTATAGAACTGGCAACCCTGCAACACGAGAGCTCGACTGGACGCTGCAAGGCTCGGTTTGCCTGGTAGCAGCAGCAGCAACGAGGGACGCGCAGGGGAGCGAGAGAGAAGAGTCATCGCGCAGCTTGAGAGCGGTTCGCGACCTCGTGCAGCACACACGTGCACCAGACAAGTTGTGAGCTGTGCATCAGCAGCCTTAGACCATTCAAAGTGTAGTTTTAATCGCGCTCGGAGGTCCCACGCACACGAGGTTCTTTTCCGAACTTGGCAATTTCCTATTTTTCCTCTCTCTCTCTCTCTTTCTCTTTCGCTATTTCTCATACAACCGTGACATTCGCTCTATTTCTCCCCTACTATTTTAATTTGCTTGTCGTTAAAACTCATCTAACTGCAGAATATCCGAGGAAGATGTTGCCGTGCGATCACAAGTCACGAATCTCGAGGTCCTTAGTTTTTTTCGCCTCTTTTTCCTTCTTTTTTTTATTTCTTATCGCGCCGCGACTGCCCGATGAGTTTATTGGGTTTGGGCTTCCGCGCTGGCGAGCGATTAAGTGGCGAGAGAGAAGAAAATATGCAAGAAGGAGAGGGTATAACTACATCCGCATGTATGTACGATGCCGAGCAGTGAAGAGCGAGCGAGAGAATAGAAAGGGAGGGATTTTGCAACGTTGCCGTACAACGGGCTACTTCCGAGACTCGGGGAGACACCGGACTCGGCAACGTCGCTTCCTTGCTTGCCTGCTGCCTGGTCGACGACGCCGCTAACGCTTCTCTATAGCTATGCACTGCGCGCGCAGCGTAAAGCTGACCTGCTTGCCATATTCTTCGCAACACTATCCCTAGCGAACTTTGTATTATGCCAATCAGTTTCACCATGAAAATCTGGTGTAGAGCGGCGACCTGCCGGTGGGACCGAAAGAGATAGTGATAGAGGAAGGTCTCCATACTACCGTTCCGTTGGCCTTCGTCCTTTGCCCGGAATTTGGCGTTAAAAAAAAATGTTCTCAAGCATGGGAGGTTTTTTTTTTTTTTTTTTTTTTTTTTTTTCCTAGAATAAAAATTGTGCGACATATCTACTGTTTTAATTTTTTATTAGCAATAAAATTGTGACAGTTTAAAGTAGGAATAATCTTATTGAATTATTTTCCTGAACTTTTTCTTGCGAGTGTAAGTCTGACAGCTAATAGTTTTTATTTCATGCTACAGGTGACACAATTATTTTATATAAAATTAAATGCTCACTACTTGTCACATCTTTTGTAACACTATCCTTACTGGAGATAGCATCATGCCAACTAGTTTTACCGAGAAAATTCTGGCAAAGAGCGATGCCTCGCTGGACGAAGAGAGATGCTGATCGGAAGATCCCCTTCCTATGGCTCTGCTGGCCTTCCTCCTTAGCACAGAATTAAGCGTTAAAAAAAAGTTTTCTTCGAAGATAGGGTTTTGTAAAAAGAATAAAAATTGTACTCTGTACTACTTGAGTGTTGAAAAAAAAGTTATTTAGACGATAAATAATTTTTTCTAAAGCTCGCTTTAGCGAATGTGTCGAATTTGAAAAACAATGCAGCTCGATTATGTGAGAAATGTATTAATCGTTTGATAGTACCATTTAATAGAATAATCGGTGTCTAAAATTTCAATGAACGTATTCTGTGCTATAAAACATGTAGTTATTTTTATTGATACTTGGAGTTATTCTCAATGAAACGACGAACTTCATGTTTTATGTTTGGAAATTAGTTTAAAGTAGAAACAACAGACAAGTATCAGGTGGAAAAGCATTGTTCCACCGCAAAGGGTTAATTCACTGCGCAGTACGCGTAATCCGAACGATTAATTAAATATCAATCATAGAAGAAAAATTTGATTTGGTTTTCACGTTAAGCGTTAGAACGAAATATCTGCGTATATCCCTCTTTCTGACTTGCGCACACCGCGAATTTCATAGACTGCGTCGACGGTCTCTATCTATCGAACGTCTCTCTATATTGAAACGGAAGATACATGTTGAAAGGAACGCTTGCCCCATCGCTTTGATGTTATATTTTACCTTCAGCAAAATTTCTATGAAGAAAAAACTGAGGTTCAATTTTGATTTCCCATTCAGAACATTTGCATAACAGTTAAAAGTCATCACTTAGCTAAGTACAAGTTTCCTATGCGCTGACTTGTGTCAATGCTATATGTACTACGTATACAGAAAAGTTGACGTATGCTCAAAATAAATAAAGAATTACTTATCGATATTTCTTGTCGTGCGGTTACTACCCGATTATTGCGGTAATATGAAGTTGATATTGATTAATCGAAAGAGTTCTTCAAGTTTTATGACGCTTATTATCATTCTTTCTTTTGAAAAAATAATGCGCATCATAAATGAAGGATATCTCAAATACCCTATACCGAGTAAATTTCAAGATTTCGATTCAAGAATTTCTATATAAGTAAAACTACAATTTTAGCTACTTTGTGATGCGTTTGGATCCAACAACGTCGAATATTAAAAAAATAATTGTCTAGATTTCACAAAGCTTTGTCTATCAGAGAACCTACATTGACCAGCATAAATCCTCATAGAATTCATGTTTTATCTATTGCTTTATTACCCATGAATTCGAAAATGATTAGAAACCAATTGAAGGTTCCGCATGCGCAATACAACGCAGAATTACACGCAACGTTTGCAGGAAGCTTCAGAACTTTGTCGCAATCCTGATGATACTATCTTATGGCGTTCTTTATAAGAATGCAAAAAAAGTCACTGCAACAACGGCTGAAGTTGCAGCATTGCAGTGCGGACGCAGATCGCCCAAGCGAGGGAAACCGTATACCAGCGGTAGTTTCGATTGCAATGTGGGGAGACCCCCCGAGTTTGTGCCGCTGGTAGCAGCAAAGCAGCACGACAAAACGGGCTATATTCTCCTTCGGCAGCTCGACCGAACCGCACCATCGTTGTCGCCGGAGTCAACCGTCCACGGTCAGAAAGTGTGCAGCTGTCTCTGTGTCCTCTCACCAAGCATTCGTCACCACGAGCTCCCGTCGACTTACTCCACCCGTTGTCTCACCATCGCTCGTTATATGTTATACGCTCTTTTTCGTTCTTTCTCTCTCAACGGTCTTCGTCCCGTTTTTATTATTCCAAGCAAAACACAGGACGGCTCAACCACACCGGTTTTCTGACTCTACTTTGTGTGCTCTCTGAGTGCCGAGAACCCGATACCGACTCTTTCGAGGCTAATGGTCTTACGACTCGAATTAAAAATTAAAAAATAAAAACAGCGAAAGTTTTCGTCGACTTTCGATCGCTCTGACTTGAGGGAATGGTCTATACACTGAGAGAAAATTATGTTATCAGTAACTATACAGTTACAACTATTTATTTTTAGTTCATAAAACTAATTTTTTATAGTTGCCACAACTATCAAATCGTTACTATAACTACGAAATATATATAAACTATTTCCATGATTACCGTAACTACATAAATAGTTGCCAGTATATATATACTGGCACTATATATATATATATATATAGTTGACTGTATTCCTACAATTTATCTAAAAGTGTATGGGGCTTTACATAATTTTTTTTATATTCGGATGGAACGACAGAAACTGTGCAGTCGAATAGAAAATCGATTGGAAAATGAATTGCGGAGAAGTCGATCCTATTTCGGTTTATCCTAATCGGAAGACTGCTAGTGTCATATGATAAAAATATGTCCTTTTAAATCCTTGAACTACATTTTTTGGTTCGTCAAATGGTAAAGATATCTGGCTCTTCAATTTTTTTCCTTTTTTACATTTCGTACACTTATATAATGGCACCGTTAGGTTCAAATTACCAATTAATTCTGAGTTGTAAATAGGATGTATCCTTGTAATTTCGATAAAATTCAGACGGTATCATTAATGTTATTGGCTCGGAGAATTGTTAATAAAAATGAATTTCTGTTAATGGATGTGGAAAATCCTTTTTCCAACATTTCGCCGCAGATGGTGATTATATGACGCGGCATTAATGGGAAGGAAGATTGTTTATGTGAGAATTACAAACTCGATAATTCTGCGCCTGCTGCACCATCGCTTCACGCGTACGCACAACTGAAGGACTAAACCGCGCTATAAATTTTAATACATTCATACCCACACATATTCGTTTATCTTATTACGTGAATCGCGATAAAACTTTTTCATACTTTGTATTTTGTTTAAAAAAATTAAAAAAAAAAGGGTAATAAAAAAAGTACTAAAGCCATTTATTCCAGCTATACGTCCAACGTAAACCTCAATTGTAAAGAGAATTTACCACTTGCATTTTCTAGAATTAAATAAATTTAAAGACAGTTTTTTATGCACGGACCGTCAATAAAGAGGTCTGATTTTCATGTAACACATTTTATATATATTCACTTTAACAATAATTGCTGGAAGTATAGCGGATACAAAAACATCTATTTCATCCACAATCATGTACGTAATTCTGTTAACTATAATCTCAATTTTGTCCTCACCGTAAATGAAGTTGAGTTAAAACTGTCTCAAAGTATCCAATATCAGAGCTCTAATAGTTATAAAACATTTTTACATCCACACATAAAAGGAAAAAAAATGCTATTAGTGAAGAGGTTTACAAGCTCACTTTTTTATTACATTATTAATTGTTTATATTTTTTAATGTTAAGTCCGTGAGTTAATTTAAAACGCGCGAGTTTCAATCTGTATGAAGAACATTTTCAAATCTAAACTTCACAGAAATTGCCAGGGTTGAAGGAGTTTTCAGAAAAGAATCACTTTGACGAATTATAAAACACTGTAGGACCATGTGTGCGCACAATGTAGGATATCGAAGGTGATCGTTTGAAATGAGAACGTTCGCGTGCGTGGTGTCTCTTCACAAGACTCGAAAGACTCGGAATCCTCGCGCCCGCGCACCTCGCTGGTATAATGATGGCCTTGGCCGCCGCGAACGACGAAGTCCACGGAATGTATGCTATACCTATTGCACATAAAAGCAATACATGCGGTATAGTCTCAGCGCGCTAAACTATTACTCTCCCGATGGTTGCGCGCACGCCGTTCGCCACTCCGTCGTTCTCGTTCTTTCCTTCTCGCGGGCGTTCGTCAGCCAGGGCCGGCACGAGCCCAGAGGTCACTGCACTTTTACTCTCTGGTTTGCGAACGTCGTGTGTGTGCTTGTGTGTCTTTCGGGCCAATGACGCGGCCAATCGCAGCGTTACCGAGAGCCTCGCGCGAGCCGTCAGTCCCTCTCCACGTGGTCTGCGTGCGCGAGAAAAAGCACGCAATCTATTCCGTGAAGCACGTAGCTGTGCTTCAGCCACGAGTAATTCGGTCCCACTGAACACTTAAGGGAAGAGAACCGAGTATATTTAAAAAATGTTCAACTTTTTTTTATTGCTCATAGAATTAATTTATCATCGAAAGGACGTATTTTCGAAGTGTTAAGGGGATACTCCCCTCTTAGGTAAAGCATAATTTTTTGTTGTTCAACTTGACATGCAAAAAAATTAATACAGTCACATTTTTTAAATTCTTTTTTTTTCAAATTCAGAATGTTAGTTAAAAAAAATTGATTTGTAAACGTATGGAAAGACCGAAACGTTATAATTTTCCAAGTATTATTGTGGAAACGAAAAAAAAATGGCGGAGGGAAACATTGGAATTTGCGAATGTGGTTCCTTGTTTCGATTTTTTGTTTACTTCCTAGCTTTGTTTCTGTAACGGTCCAAAAATTATCGGATTATTTTTCCGTCACTTGCTTTTTATTTTGCTTATTATTGTGCGTCTATTTTCCACCGGGAATTGATAAATTTGAATTTTTCTTCCATCAAAAAATCCACGCTTGAAAAAAAGGTCGGCAATAATTTTTTTTCTTAAGCATCAACGCACAATAATGACCAAAATATAAAATAATTCACGGAACAATAATCTGACCATTTTCGGTTCATTGCAAAAGCCAGGAAGTAAAAAAAATAATATTATAATAACACTTTTAAAAAAATGAAATCAAGGTCGAAAATTTCAATAATTTTCTTTACCAATATTTTCGCGTGTTTACAATAATATTTAGAAAACAATGACGTTTGGGTTTTTCGATCCGTTTACAAATGAGAACTTTAAAAAATTAACATTTAGAATTCTAAAAAGAGACTTTATTGCTTTTTCGAATAAAAAGTTAAACAACAAAAAAAAATTCGTAGTGACATCGTGGTAAAACCTCCTGAAGTGCCTGCGGACCATCTGTATTTTACCATATTTAGCCCCAAGGAGAAACGAGTTTTTCCCCAAACGTTCAATCTCGTTGGTCGGGATATGGAACTGAGTATTCTTTCAACTAATCGTCGTGAAATTCTAAACAAATATTCTTTTACGTATTCGTCATTTCATGAATCCGGAATAAAAAAAATATAAACAACGTTTTTAACCATTTGTTTGTGAAAAAAAAGGTTGTTTGTTTTCAAATCGTCACGAAATTTTTAATTGACGATTTTTTAAAATTAAATTTAGGTTCGTGTTAAGAGTATTATTCCACTTCAACGAAAAATCTTTGATTTTCGATAATTAGAACGATTCCGGCGTTACGCGACGTGTTTATGAGATATAACGTTGAGCCGCAATTACTCAGCAATTTATTAAGGTTATTTACGGAAAACTTAGTCCGGTTTTCCGTAACCGGAAAATCGGACTAAGTCTTCAAAACTAAATAACAACTTAGCCTTACTTAAAAATCAAGGAACTTTCGATGCTGTTAAAAAATTCAGATGTGCTATACCGAGAATGTCGCAGTGAGTGAGAAAACACCATTGACTGTCGCAGTGGAACGAGATATAACAACAAAAACGTGTAGCACATCACGTTAAGGATGCTATGTAAATCTTTACTTTCGATGCAGTGGTCAAATCAGCGCTACTTCTATAAAATGTTTCTACATTCGTTGGCGATTTAATAATCGATTTGCATGATATTTTGCATAACAAAGAATGTTCTCTCCATAATGATTTATTGACAATCAAGTTCATAGAATGATTTAGCAGTTACAAACAATTGTATGCCCAATGTCCGATTAGATTAAAATAAATAAGCGATTAGAACTTTTTAACGACAAATAGAATAGATCAATGACGGCGGTCAATTTTTAGAATATCACTTGACAATCAAATCGAGCTACAGGTTTTGAGAGCCTGATTAAATAAGGAACATAGAAAAATAAAACTGCATAGTTCAACTGCTTCAAATTGCTTCCTTATTATTTTTAATTTTTTTTTTTTACAAAGCTTCTTCTATAAGCAAGACAAAATCGATTAACATGCTTCCTCATAAAGGTAACTTTCTTACAAAACCAAAAATAATGAGAAAGCAATATGCAAAGTTCCACTTTGCAGCGTTATTTGTTATGTATCTATTTCTATTAATATCTCTCTGGGATAGCAATACATGCTGCACCACAAATAGTCCCCGGTAATATTTTATACACAAAACTTAGCAGACACGCTTACAAAATGTTAGCACTTATTTGCCTAATACGTATCGTCTAAATCTCCTAAATGTTTTCTCACTTGGTAACTTGTTCAGGTACCTGAACGAACCCCTCATATTTCGCCGTCGGATATAGCTGCTCGATTATCCCGATAAAACTTCGCCAACCTCGTGCCCGGTAGATTATTTTATCATAGAAACGTGCTCGGAGCTAAAGGTTCGTCAGAAGTAGTGTGTAATGCCGGCGGAAATAGACGACGCGGTGTTTGTTTTTGTTTGACGACGCGCGGGACCGCTGCAACGACCGACGGTTCTGTCGGTTGGCGCCCGCACGTATATGTAACGACGACTAACACTCTGATATCCGCTTGTGCTTGTCGAGCGGCGATGAATAAGAATCATGTGCGAGACTCGTTAGTCTTCGGACGCGTACCGATAGTAAATTCACTCTGGAATCGCATAAGATGCGACACCTGCACAGTATTCACTCAAAATTCGTAGAATCACAAGCCGTACAATTTTTTATTTAATTGTATAACAACCGAGGCTCATTTACAATCTGTTACATACTGTACAAAATCTAATATTGAAATTCAAGCCTACTTAACACAGAATTCTATAATCAATGCTCGCAAAAAAAGTGTTAGCAGATAAAAATGCAGATATATTTCGAAGGTTTCACCATATTTTTATAGTTATTACAACAATTAATGATGGTCTGAATGGTGAATTATTATTCATATTATTGTGACTAGGATAAACCCTATTTGTAAAGGAATAATAGTCAGTAATTATTTGTATAACATAACTCCCGCAATTTTTATTGTCACAATAATTTTTCCGACTGTTTAAAAAAAAGAAAATTGAATTAAACGTGCTATCATTTCGTACATATTCGTACACCGACAATATATGTAATTTTTTTTGTCAGGGGCATCGTAGTCAGTTACAGCACTATAACCTTCGAAAATATGTTTATGAACCTTTCCAAATATTTTAGCGCACTCTGACAATTTTTCTATGGGTTCTGTGTATATTGCAGTAGATTGTATAAAATAAACAGCAGAAAAGCTAGCAGATCGCCATCGTAGGTGAATTTAGTCCACAAGAATAAAATATTGTTTCCAAAATATCTTCATAAATTTTAATCCTGCAGTTACCAAATAAGATTATAAATGTGGATTTCCATCAGGAATGCACTCTATATTTAAAGTTTTTGTCAAAATCAAAAAGTGCACATTTTGCTACTATGGTTACCCAAAAATATTTCCCTGCTTCAAACTTGAAATTTTCTTCATTTCGAAAAAAACGGGCTTGATCGTTGACTCGTTGATGTATGTGAAGATGTGAACACAAATCAGTCTCTAGTACATTATCCCAAATAAATGTTGTGATACCCTTAACTCTTCGTGGTTACATGTTCTGGTTGTGTAACACGTAAACGCGGGGTTCATTCTGACCCCGTATGACCACAAAGGGTTGATTCACCCAGAAATACCCACAACCATTTAATTTATCCACCAATAGTATCTTCTGCTTCTTCAATCTACAAAAATTTTGTTTCAAAAGAATACACAAATGTTCTCAGAAATGAAATCTTTCGTAAATATAATTTTCCACGAAAAAAAGATTTACGAAAGCAAAAAAAATCTCATCATCGTTTGAGAATCATTAATAACAGTGGAAAGTTCGTTTGGCAGGATAGGGGCGACAATCCAGCCACAAGATTAATTGCTTTGTCGTCGTAGAGTTTGCTAACTGTGAGGTTCGTGGTGTGAGGAGCAGCGTCATCGCATGGCATTGCAAATGTCCGTTCACGTCGTGGGGGATTCATGAAGAACTTTGGGCACAAGCTTTTTTATTTACAGAGCTTTTCTTTCCCTCGTAACGTGACGAATGCCCGTGGTAATTAATAATGAAAAGGATTTGTATCGCAAAAATTAGTCGAGCATCTTTCTCTTGACGAAAGAAAACTTCGACTTACTTTTTCACCATAGAAAGAGCAGAGGTCCTTGTGGCACGAGCGGTATTATATATGCCCCAGGCATTATTTGCACTGCAGTGAGTGCGCGGCGAGATAGAACATTTATTTAGCAAACGTGCGAGGAAGTCGTTAAGATTTTATTGCCGAGAAGGTGCGAGTGAGATGCAGAGCAAAACGTGAAATATTTAGACTCGCATTAGGCGCTTTCCGACAGGCGGGATATATCTGGCTTTCGAACAACGATATAACGACGCAGATGTTATTCAAGGAATTGCATGTATAGCACTTTAACGTTACTTTTCACGAACGGTGTAAAGCTTGTTTCGCTTAGCTTTCAGGTGACTCCCCAGATATGGCTGGGAGTAATAAATATCATTCTCTAATTCAAGCCCAACAAAGTTATTCTTCGATTTTTTTGTGGTAACTTTTGATACGGGGTTTATTTATTATATTATTTAGACGAGCAATTAAATCTAATTTTTGTAAGAATAATTCATTTCTCTCCTCGTTCTTATCGAGTTTTTCAATAAGTGAATTTAGTAAAGAAACAGTGAATTTAATTTCTCAACTCAAGTTAAAAAAAATGTCTTCGATTTCTGGTGATAATTCTATTTATATTGCGTTGATTTAATACTGTTTCAGAACAGTGAATCAAGCTGAAATCAGACACAATAAATTATTTCTTTCATCGCTTTTTTTTGTACTAATAATTATACCTATACCTAGTTACATATCACATGAGAAATTAGCATAGTTATTTTCTTTCAATGATCGTATAACAACAATTATATTACACAAGGCTAATCATACGCGCTGGCGCGCGCGTGCCTAAAAATTATTTTGCGCTGCTGCGTTTTTATAACCCTTTATAAAGTCACGGACGTTGCAGTGCACGTCCTATTCTTCTTATGTCAAATTTGACACCAAACTGAACTCGTTTCTTGCGCACTTTCCCAGCAACCAATCATAACTCGAATAAGCTGCTAACAATGTTTTCCGTTACCTATGAACTTTTTAAAAGAGAGATTTTTAAACAAACGAATTATTAATCTACTTGATCCTTAATGACATTATTTGCTTTGATTATGATTATTCTACGTTTAATTACTGTCCACGCGTTAAAAATGCTGTTTTTAATTTACGTCAAAATTAACGCTTTTACGTTACCGAGTCTCAGGTTTATACATGTATATAACTACTTTATACGTTAGATCTGGTTTTCGCAGCGTGACGGTGAACGAGACCGCGAACTTATCTTGACTCGGGGTATCGTATACGTGCGGTTCCGATTTCCCCATGCTGATAAGTGCTCCCCAATGGCAGAGGAACACCCACTCATTTTCCGCGCATTATTTACTCCTTTATTACGTTCATTTTCATCGGTGAGTCTAGCATTATAACCACCATCGAACCATACGCAACTGTCTTATATGAGGCCTACATTTGTTGACATGGTTTTACTTTATCGAACCTTACGGAACAAACGTTAAAGTAATGCGATAACACTGCTAAAAATGCAGCTTGTTAAAGGCGATTAGCCCACATTTATCGCTGATGTTGAATATTACGGTATTTACAGTAGCAAGTCTCACATTGTTAGAATCACAAAGTATTAGTGTAAAAATTGCGTTGAATATTATTTTATCATTTTGAGAAAAAATTGTTGAACGTTTTGAGGTTATAATGAGGGGTGCTTTTTCTTCCCAATTGCGCCCTGATTTGCGATAAAATTTAATATACACAATGAGAACTAGCTAACTCAATTTTTATTGTAAGTTATATGTAATTTGAATATCTAAAAGTGCACATAAAAGAAATAATTTGAATGAATTTCAAATGTTCCTTAAGATTGTTCTGGTACCAAGTCAGAATGGTATTAACGTCATGAAAAATTTGGGAATGTACATTCTCCCTTTGCAAATAGAATATTTTAGTGAAATTTTAGAACGATGAACCACACCATTTATGAGAAAAAAAATCGCTAGTTCTGCACTTCATTGCACCACCATTATGGAGGCTTTCTGACGATTTCATGTTAGAGTTTAGCGTCTTTCGAAGAGAATTGACAGCACCGTTATGCAATTATCAATAAATGAAAAACATGGACCGCACCGCACATCGCGGGCCCCTATTCGTCATTTCGCCTCAACCCGCAGCTTCAGACCCCACAACAATCTTAACACAAATAATTTACAATCATAAGCTCTAAGACCTCGAAATACCTTTCGAACGTCTTAATACCGTTGTCTCAAGAGTTCCTCATAGTAAATCTAACTATATGGAAGGTGGTTTGTCGGCTTTTGGCGACCAGTTTCAATAAAGATTGTCTGTAAAACGTTTCGACCCTAGTCTTTTTAGAAAATAATAAATAAATAAAAAGTCACCGGACTCTCTGGCCCATGTTTTGTGTGTTTTATCTTTTGGAGGTCATTTTTCTTTGTTGTTAGTCTGTACTTTTGGTTTAAACACTACATTTGAACTTGTTGCATCAGAGAACCCGGTGAGCAGAATATATTTACTGTTTGTGTATTTTATTCATCTTCACAGTATAAACAAACACAACAATTATAATAAATAATTGAAAAGGAACCAGATTACGATCGAAACGTCTTATAAATAGACAATCTCTATGAAACCTGGCCGCCAAAAGGCGTCAAACCACCGTCCATTTACGTACTAAGACCACAGCTGCTTCATATCAAGTGAGTCTGGATACCCCATCGATAAACAGCATCATTCCAATCGTTCCTTTCGTCAACCGGACATCGCCACAGAGACACCACGAATTCCGTTACATTTCGTGGAGCGCAACGACCGGCCGTGCGCACACACGGCGGAGCTTACTCATTCGTGTACGTATTGAGTTCATTCGCACTGGGCGTCAGCGAGAGAGTCAGTCACACCGATCTGTAATTTTCATAGTAGTAGTAGTGGTGATACTACTACTGCTCCTACTATGAATACTACTACTACTATTGCTAGTAGTAGTACGCTGACGACGCTGACGACGTACGCCACCGCCGCTGGTGTCTGTGCCGCCGATCAGCTGATCTCGACGACGACGGTAGACCGCGCGTCGCCAACCCTCTCCCCCCGGGCCCACCCTTGCCCCTTCTCGCAACATCTCTCTTGTCTTCTTTTTCTGGCGAGCTGCTTCCCTCCCCTTTGGTTTTCCTGCACCGCTCCACCACCTCTTCTAGCTTCACATCACTTCCTCTTCCTCCCCTCCTCATCTTTCCGCTCCCGACTCTCCACAAACTCCTCACCGCGCGCGCCCCCCTCGAACAATCAGCTGACTGCTGGTGCTGTTGCTGCTGCCAGTACTACTTGGGAACTGTCAGTCGCGCGGTGTGCTCTGGGCCCGCTACAAACCCACGTGGCGATTCCCGTGGTGGGGCTCTCCCGGACGGAATCGCTCTCACTCTCCGTCGGGAGCCCGAACGAGCGGACCAAGTTTCCGCTCGGCAGGGTCGCCGAGACGCGACTCAAATCGACTTCGGTGCTGCTCTCGGATACCGACAGGCAGGCGATACAATCTCGACTGGAAAAAGTAGCTATAGATGAGGATCATACACTGATAACAAGTGGATAAGAAAAATTATCAATATAATCTGTTTTTAGAGATGACATTTACAAATGCACTTATTTTTTTAACAGTTTATCCATACAAAAAGACCTGTGCTTATAAATACCGGGTACAGTTTCGAAATATTCTCGGCTACGCTCAAGTTAGCCATTTTTTCTAGAAGGAAATAGTTATTCCCATATTTGACTCTGTCTTCGGTTTTGAAAGTGATGTATGCCGTTTAAAAATGATTTGGTCTACCATTTTAGTACTGAATTTAATGAAATAAATCATTAGGAATATTATGTTGACCTTCAGAGTATAGCATCGTAGCATCACCCGATACTCATTACGTTTGGCGACAATGAAACCTTTTTTTCCAAAGAGCGCTTTATTAGGCAATTCATTTTCGTAAAGAAATCAAAGTTCTATAAATTAGGGCTTAAACAAGCAAGCGGTGGTCACTTCAAAGTACCTTCAGTCAGCGCAGCTGTATGTTGAAGTGAAAATCGCTTTTCCCATCTCTCTTGCACACGCGATTTTTTCCGGAATCTGAACCATTATCTCAACATCTACAAAGTTCGGCCACAGCATCAATAACACCATTGCAGTGGAAACTCTCACATTTTACCTCCAGTTATTTTACACAGGCAAGTGGTGGGAATGATTCGAGTGTTCGCATTGGAGCTGGCGAGGGGGGGAAGTGCTGCTTCATGAACGTGATTGGCCCTTAACGTATTTTACATGTCTCCGCATTGAGTAAAATGTGAGAGCTTTCACTGTATCTTAATGTATGAATTGTTTTTCTATACCACGATCGTTACTATATCACCATTAACCCTTAACAGGTATTCAATATGTATTTAATCAAAACGAAAGTCGTATACAATGATTGGAAAACTTTCGCGGGGTTTTTTTTTTTTATTCGCCAGAGTTTTATTTGTACTTGCAATTCATGACAGCATGGAAGTGAGCAGCCAGCATAACATTAGCGCGCAAATTTATAATAAATCAACAATAGCGCAATTGTCCCTTGAACTATAACTGTACCAGCACTCATATTGTATGAACTTCATTACAATGGGACAGTCCGAATGGGGAATGTCCGAGTTTCTATTGATTCAACAATATTCAATTAGCTCAGAAATTTTTTTCTTTGAGCCAACTAAAATCAGTAAACCAATTAATTTGTTCTCAATCTATTAGTCCTCTTATTTTTATTAAACTACCTTGCAGGGGGGGGGGGGGGGCTCCGCTCACGCTGAAAAAAAATCTGATTTTTTAAAGTTGAAAAAATTGCTAACACAATATATGACAAAGATAAACTTGCCGATATCGATGTTACGCTTCAATCTTAACGTGCTTATCAGCATCGTGGAAATGAACCCTGGACAAGAACCTTGCATATACAGAGCAAACTCTTGAAAATAAGCCAACATCGCACTCTATTTTACGTTTTTGATGCTTCAAGTCTTTTCCCAGTTTAGGAATTTCGCGTAAGCGAGGTTGTACCTTTCTCTTGATTTTTCTGGTAGCAAACCGTCGATTAAGTTCTTAGTGTTGTTCTATCTCCGGTCGTGCACTCGACGTTTCAATATTAACGGTAGTTCTGATAGAACTCATTTTTTAAATTTTTTGTTGTTTGACATTGACTGTGATAGACTTTGAAGCACGATAAGAAACACGCATTGCACACCACACGTGCTCTGAGAACTACTACGAACGTCGACACTTTCGATGCACGTTTTATAAAAAAAAATCATGTTCATAATTAGTACATCATAACACATTCGCTGCAAAAAAAAAAGGAACATTATTTTCTATATAATGTTGAATTAAATATTGAAAAAAATAGCAAGGAAAATAGAGGCCTACGCTCCTTTATTAATCTATCAATGCGATAAATATTCTCGTTTCGATTTTTTTTTTCGTAATACAAAAAAGTATAATTTCACGAGTATAATTGTTTTTTAAAAAAATCTTCATTACTTGTGCGACTAATACTCCATAATTCTCAAGTGCTTGTAATGCCACAATTACAATGAAAAAAAATACAGTTATTCAATTTTTTTTTTTTTTTTTTTTTTTCCCTTAAAAATTACTTAGAAATTTTAAAACCGTTTTATCGAAATTATGCGGATGAACGTTAAAACACTTAGTCCGATAGACGTAAAATTGGTATAAAAGCTTATTATCAGGGCTTGTAAGTCCAATCGACAGGGCTTAACGATTTGCTCGCAGAAAATTAGCGACAGCCGAGGAAATTCCGGGTGAGGATAAGGTGGCGGGAGGGTGGGAGAAAGTGGCGCAGGAAAGAACGACCGAAGGGTGGGGGGAAGAGACCATGTCCTACCCCACGAGACAGCACGTGGTGGTGGCGGCTGCATAGACAGAGCTACGACGAGACTCACAGCTCGTTCACTCACTCACTCACTCACTCACTCACTCTTCGCTGCACTCACTCGACGGTGTACTAGCGAGCGGGACGACCACGTGGACTCTCGCGACAGAGCAAATCGTTTGACTCTCTGTTCAAAGTATTTCGCGCGTGCGCTGGCTTGTCAGCTGCTCACACGAGCTCGTCTACCCTCTTGTATGCCCACCTCGCAGAAAGCATAACTTGCATATGCATTTAAAAGTGTTGAAGTCAAACAGAGTCCTGTGATTATAATTACCAGTGTCGCTTGCATATGGTTTCGAATCATTGGATAGTTTGGAACGTACAGATAGATATATCTCAAAATCTCTGAACGCAGCAAAGTTTATAAAAAATAGTTATATGAATTACCTACTCGACTACAAAAAATAGTTATATGAATTACATACTCGATGGTATAGATGTAGTGGCCCTTAAAGGCGGCATGCAGGCAGTTTAAAAAAATGTATTACTTTTTTTACGGACTACGGTTGATTTGGAAACTTGTGTTTAGAGTAACAATAAATCATTTTTCGAACGGTTCATCAATTAGAATGAACATTATTCATTAGTGTCTTATTCTTTAATAAGAATTGCCGGAGATTTTCTTATAGATTTTGTCTACTTGTATGATCAATTTTTCTCAATTTTGAGGAGGGGTCTTTAGGGCTACACTGTAAAAAAATCTACTTGAAAATTAAAGTACCGGTACCGGAAGTTTTTATTCGCAAACCGTCTCTTAAATTTCAAGCACCAATGTGTTGAAAATTCTAATTTAGGACACATGAAAATAATTTGAATTTTATTGAAATAGCAGTTACTTTGTATTTGAAATTTAATGTACCGCGTCAAATATTTCTGATTATGGTACATAAAATTAAAGTACGTCGTAGATCTTTCAATGCAAAACGGTACTTTAAAATTCAATCTCATATATGTTGGAAATTTAAAATGGGTTTAAAAACAATAAAAAGAAGATAGCACTATTACTCAGGCATTATTTTTTCAGCCATTTTACATCATCAGAAATTGTCGGGTATTGGTTTTTGCTAAAGAAAATTTTTCGTCTACCCCGGGGTTTGAACCTACGACCTACCCATCTAAGTACCTAACAACGCACGAACGCTACCAACTACGCTATCAACGACTTGGTAGTTTTGGATATTTAAATGGCATAAGAGTTATACATATATTATTCTCTTAACCGTACTTATCATTTACATATTAAAATTTTCAATTGATTGCAATCAAAACGTGAAGTGTGTACGGAAGTATTTTCAAGTGAACATAATGCATCGTGCACTACTCTACTCATAATCGTTAGGTTGCCGGTTCGAGTCCTGGTGTTACCATTTTTTTTTATTGATTTACATACCTACATCAATGTTACATTTAAACCGAATATCTGTTGATGTGCCTATCAACAGATATTCATTTTTTACTGTGATCGACATTTTTAACAGCGTATTATCAACTTTTTTTTACAGTAGCAGAACAGGAATACAAGACATTGGATACGTGTTTCAAGATTTGTAAATTCACAATAAATATTGCTTAAATTTACAGTTAGGTACATTAATTTCGGAAACGAAATGGAAATTTACAGCACTCAGTACTTGAATCACAGTTTCATGCACAAAATTTGTAAATTTCATATACATAAGTACAATAAATTTACAATCTTTTTTTACAGTGTAAATAATGGGATTGGAACATGCAATATAATCCATATCCTACTGAATGTGAAAATTACTAATAAATTACATTGTAGGTTCTCATTAAAAGCATCACTTTCTCTTGGCACAGTTGAGCATGCTTTTCATTTTGTCTTCAGCAGAGTTTTCAGTTTTTCAATTTGCACGGGATATGGACTAAACTGTTTGATTGATTTTACTTGGTAAGGTCTTATGACAATGTATATTGCATTTGACTTATAATGCAATTAAGTATAAAATTGACTAATTACGGTTCTTTTTCGATATAGTCATTGTAAGATTTGGCGGTACAGTATTTCAGTAAAAAAAAAAAAAATAATATACACTCAAACGATTGTTTCAATATCTGAACAAAAACCAAAAAACTTGTCGTAATTGAAATATATTCCACATTCTAAAAGATAGCATCTTTCGTGAACACATTTCTTTCATATCTATTCATAATTTTACTTATGGGTATAAACTAGGATGTTATCGTGGCTTGCGCGATACGCGCACTCGCTTGAGGAACTTAAAAAAATTCCGTTGTTGCGGTTTATTACAGGACTTGGGGGAAATCGAACTTGATAGCGCATCGAGGGCTTTAGAATCATCCAGGCTTAGGGTCCCAAAAACACCCCTCACCCTGCGCCGTCTCGCGAAGCCCCTGAACTTTTCCAACTCGATTTATGACACGGTGGCAGCGGGGCGAGATTTTTTTTATAATATAGAGAGATATATATATACTTTTGTATTTCATTAAAAAATGAAGTCTTAAATTAACTGATAGAAGCATGATTTACGGGCGGGAAAAATCAGGTCGATAGCCCATTGGACAATTGACATTTATGAATATATATTGTTTACTAAAATACCCGTACTGCGAGTACTAAAAAATAAAAGGATATTAATAATGATTAAGATAACGATTATGTATATTCGAATATTCGACAATTTAGATGACAAACTTAAGATGGTTGACGTTCTCGTGTAGTGATGATGAATAATGAATGTATTTGAAATAATGAACGGTTGACGAAAAATGTTTATTGTTCCCTTCGCTCAGCGCCCTGCCTACGGTGTCTGAACTGTACAATAGCGCGACTGCGAAGTAGTTCACGTTCAGCAAAGAGGAACTCAGTACGTGCATGGAATTTAATATACGGGTTCGGATCTTTCGATAAAAGTAACAACCGTACAATTCTCGAACGCAGTACCTTGAATAAATGTTACCAGTAGTATATTCTATGAGTTAGCAAAACGTATTTTATTACAATTGGCATTTTTTAATGGCAGATTCTTTCTATAGCGTTTAATAAATTCTTGCAAATTATTGCATTCACTTCTCCAACTTGATCAATGTTTAAAGGTGCACGTCCCTAGAGAAATATCGGGTACGTAAAATATTACATAAACAACGAAAACTATACAAAAATAAACAAAGCAGGCTGATTTCATTTAAAAAAATTGAAATCATAAGTGAAGATAACGATGAAATATTGTGTAACTTATGTGCCTTATATTGATTATGTTATTTTCGTTAAGCCCCAATTCAATTAAACAGATACGTTTTTTTTTTTCTTCAAAATAATCTGACAAGCCTTCATTCTGTAGGATTGACCTTTTTACTCATTGTACTTATATTAATTCGGGTGTACATTAGATCATTAGCATCGTTTGCAAGAGCGTGACGGGGTCATCCACTGAGCGTCGCGACAGCGCGTCGTGGCGCTTAGAATAGACGGACTTCGGGCGTAGATCCAGAGAGCACTGACCTACTATCCTCCTCGTGTAGTAAAACGTGATACCCCAAACCACCTCGAATGAATGCCTTAACAATTGTGAAATTCTTTTATCAATTTCATTATCGTTGGTTTTTTTTATCGATTTGCAGGTGAACACGAGAAACGAGTGGTCGTCGCTCTGCGAACAGTTCCATCTGCCCGGCGGCTGTGTCAACAGCGGTGTCGGACTCAAGCAAATTTATCTTCGGTATGTATTGACACATTCACAAATGTTCATTCGAAAAAGTTGTTGCCTTATCTCACGTTATCATCGAAAATTACACGACGCATCTATTTGCTGTAATATTTTGTTCTTCTGTTTATTATTAATGTCCTATCCTATATTAAAAAGTTCATGGATGATAAATGCGAAATTCAATGTTAGCGGTTAAAACATACTCTGATTCGTCGGTGGTGTTGTCGGACACACTGAGATCAGGACCAAGTTCATGCATCGAATTTGTTTATGTCAGATGTCAAAACTGACATAAAGAGACTCGGACGCTTAAGCGCCCGTGTCGTCTAACCTTAGTATAATAAATATTGCAACGTACACAATAGGAACCGAATTGAATTTTCTATGGAATTAATAGCAAATGTTGTACATTTAATGTTTTGCTCGACAATTTTCAGTCTTACAAAAAATAATTTCTCTAGTTAAAAATGTAAAATTATAAACTGACGAAAGTGAAATGAACAATCAGTTTCGGAGGATGTTTCTGGACAAATATTTGTTGTCAAGTGTACAAAAAATTTCACTTTCGTCTCAGCTACGGGTTAGCTACTTATAGAAAATAAACACTAAACCTATCCAAATATTATAAATTCTCAAGAGTAATTGCAATATTTAACATGACTCACTGATAAATCAATAACAATGAATGCCGATGATAATGTAATCGGTAAGTATCGAGTTAAACAGCTATTAGCAATATTTTTTCAGCATAAGTACATTCACTGAATGAATAATTACTATTATGAATTATCGACATAATATCCTGCAAGAAAAAACCATGCAAATAATCAAAAATGTAAATTAGCAGATAATCATGGTACCAACTCGGTGGTTATTCTTACGACGACGGATAGCAATGGCTCTTTATAAAAATTCTCATGTGCAATGATGGTTTCAAAGATATATTATTATATAGCTTAAGAACACTTAAGAGGTCGTAGACAAAGAACCAATAAACCAAAAAAACCTTACAAGCCCTAATGAATTGTTGAACTTAAAAACAACTCAACGATCTTTTTGAAACCGGTTTTTATAACATACAAAACCAAAGCAGCACAAATGAAAAGTATGGTAACACTTCCTTCCAATTATTCAATTTCCTTGCATTTTATTATTCCCAAGCTCAACAGTTCAAAAATCAATAATAGGGCTCGCAAATAATATGTATAAAAATTATATTATGCAGAGTACAAAAATGTCTTAATTTAATAGTAAGTATATAACCTACGAGATCACCTAATAATGATCCTTGAGAAATTGGATTCAAAATTCAATCACAATTAGAGTCACAATCGGGTCTCGTCGTAACAAATAAAAGCTGCTACGTCTCGTGATCGCAAATCTCTTCGTTAGGTGTTATATGCGTGAAAAATAAAAACAAAGGTTCAGATTTGTGTCGCAGCCGTGCCCAAAAAAGATTGAAATTGTTCATTTCGCAATTACTATATCTGAAATAATAATCCTTCCATTATAAACGTCTCCACCGCTGACTCTGTCCGTACTACCTTTAGTTACCATTACAAGTCCACACTTCGCATCGGCAGCTGGCCGCTTCCGATTGGTATTATTGGATAAGCGCGGATAAGAGTCGTTCGACCGTGAATAATGTATCTGTAAATAAACACGGGCCATCCTTCCTCAACGGTGTATCGATAGCGCTAGGTCGCGCGAGCTTCTACCAATCGGCTTCTCGCGTGAAGCAGGAGACCACGCACGACGATCGCAACCGTCGTCGTCGTCGTCGTCGTCGTCTCGTTCGATCCTCCCGCTTTCCTAGTCCAATGATGCAGGTCCTCCCCACCCCAGACTCTCCATCGCGGCTGTCCGCCGCCCGTCCAGCAGAGCTCCTACTACACTACTACTACTACTACTACTACTACTACTACCACCACTACTACGTACGTAGTAATACCACGTATACTACGTATCGGTACGGTTCGCGTGGTCCTCTCCTCGTAGCCCGGTAGTTCATTCATGGCGGCTCCGCGACGGCAGTCACGTGGCGACTACGGCCGCGATCGAGGCGGTGGCCACACGTCTGCACCCTACACGACCACGCGACTAGGAGAAGCAGCGGAACTCCCAACGCACTTCGCCGGTCGCACGCCGCAGCGGCGAGTCGAGTCTCGCCGTCGTCGCCGAAGCGGCCTTCGCTCGAACGGTGCAGAACACCTACTGGGACTTGAACTCCACGCCGGCGAGCTCTCTGTCTGTTGGTTGCATGAATGGGGCTGCCCTACAACCTCTCCCCCCCCCCCCCCCCTCTCTCTCTCTTTCTCTCTGCATAGAGTACCGACGACGAACTCTTCTTCCGCCATCCACCCACGATCCTCGTTCTCTTTCATTTGCTTCCAATTTCCTTTGCCTTCCACGGTTCAAGGTAGAGAGCCAATTTAGTGTCGACGATAATTTCAATTATTGTTCTCAATTTGTTAGCAGAAAGTAAGTATGTTGAGACCGAAAGTATTACTGTAACAAAAAATCGACCCGGATTTTTATGGACATTCGAGGTTTGAGGGTCAATTTTGAAACACGTATTCACTCATTTCGGTCTGTCTGTATGTATGTCAGTGTGAAAAAGCAATATTTTTTTTGTTAATCTGGTGAAGGTCTTACATGTCTATGAAATAGGTTTGGTACCGAAATCGTGTTCAAAAGATCCAAAACTTGTGATACTTTACCTGCACGAAAACAGCGATTTGGTTGCGGTAACGAACATAATAGTTACACCCAAAAAAATGTCTCAGTGCTCTGAGGGACAGATGATTATTTGGTTGAATCAACTATTTTTAGTTGGTTGGCTTTGTGTCGTTGCTAGAACTGAGTCGTTAGTTGGGCCAGCTACTAGTGAAAGCGGGAGCTATCTTGCTTCGTTCGAATTTGAATAAAATTCGTCGTGTAACCTATTCCAGTCAACCAAGTATGAATAGTAAATGAGAATAATACACCGAGAGCGAAGATTTCATTGGCGCTAAAGAAATAGGTGGGTTCATTGTGTGTACATTGATTTCAATTAGTGCACTCAAATTTCAAAGAGAACATTTAATTGCCTGTAAAGAAACATTTTCATAGTAAGTATACAATAAAGGAACGGTTTTATTGTTTTGCACGGAGAGAAAAAACTGGCATCCTGACAAAAAATGTTTGGGAATTATTCACAAACAGTTTATTAAATGAAAGACAAGTCGGAAGTCTGGGATTGTTTCCTATGCTGTTGATGGAAACGAAAAAATTGACAGGTCTCGCGATATTGTCTGGGGCTCAGCCACAGACTCTTGTTTGTAATCTCATTGCAGTTTTTGTGGTTATAGCGGGATACTCGTGAGTGTTACACTGTGCACCATTTTCTGATCACCCATTGACGCATAGCAAATAAATTGCACCAATCGAGGAGTACACGGAGGATCGTGTAGTTGTGCGACGTAAAAATGTCTAATCGCGTAACCTGAACAGCATAGAGAATCTCAGACTATTGAAATGTGAGATCCTGAGACGATCTGGGAATCATTCCTCGACTGTCGTTTGCTACGCTATGCACTATGTAGCCGTGTACTATAGGCGTATAGTTTTCATGATTAAAATATATGGTCTAGGAGAAAGAATAAATATAACTATTATTAGTTTTTAAGACCGTTTATTTCCAATTTTATTGTATCAATTATCCAGTCTTATATCCAATTTTCATTAATGCAATAAAAAGCATTATTCATTTTATTAAGCGAAGTAATCGTTGCGGAAGCCAAGTCATTATGACATACTAACTTCGTTTCGAGACTCGTGAGATCCCAGACTTTAAATGCTTGGGCGTGCGCGTGGAAGTAGCAATCGCTTATCTGGTTCGTTAACATTAAAAAGGTACTTTTGTCTCCTATTATCTCACAAACTAAATGAAATAATGGGCCTTCTTGGCTGGGAATACAAAGAACAGAGTTTTTCACGATTATACGTCCTAAATATTTGATCCATCTCACTGCGCTCGATTTTCCTTCGCACGGAAATTTTGCGCGTAGTTGATAATGCCAAGGTTCGAACGATGTTGCAGTAATCAGGGTTAAAGGGCCTACTTCGCAATCTGGATCAGAAGTTCGGCCGATTAAGAATCGGTGACTTAGACGCAGCTGTTCTCGTACAGCGCTAGTGCGGCATACATTAAGTCGACTAATTGCACTTTTCGCTATTTTCTTGCCGTCCTTATGTTTGCTTTCGTAACGCATCGAAGAAATTTTCCAAAGAATGCCTACTTGTTCCATTATACACGGGTAGTGCTTAAGGAAGTGGGGTTTTGGCAGTATCTCGAGCGACTGACGGTTATTTCTTCTTCGGGGGTAATGGCGCGTCAGTCGAAAGTCGCTAAAGTCTATCGGCTGGGAGCCCGCGAGAAATCGTCTAGGGCTCAGCCATCAACTGCTGGAGTGCACCAACGAACCGTCGGCGGTGTGGCGCCGTACAGAGTCCGGCGCAGTTCAACTCCTGTGACCTCTGTACGAAACCCAAACATTTGAAACACCTCTAGAAATGAAGGTGTTTCCTGTTCACTGAATAGCTGTTTACGTTATAACTCGCGTATGGGAATAAACTGCAAGTAAGTTTTGAGTTGCCTGTAAGAAATTATCTTGATATATTTTACATACGTCGGCCGATAACTCGTAAGATTTGTATACATGAATTATAGTAAAAAATGCATATTCTCGTTTGTAGTATAGCGAGATACAGATTCTAATGCTCTACAAATTTTGAAGCCTGAATCGCAGTTTTCCAACATAACTTTCGATTACCAAATAAATTTGAGGGAGAGCCCCAAATGTTTCTCTCCGTGTGGAGAAAAGCTTTCACTGATGCGAAGAAGCGATCTCCTTGATTCATTAAAAATATATACTTGATGGCAGCGAAGGCTCGGAATTTTATCTTGAATAGATGTCCGCCAAAGCCAAATAAGAATAAATCGGAATTTTATCGTCCAATGTTCAACACATAACGGACTGTCCGTCTTACACCTAATCTCACTTTATTGTTATTCGGTTCTCCTCCCGAATAAGGAGATTCCGCTTTCAAGAAGCCTGTACCCTATTTGTTGCCCATTTCTGCCGTATTTGAGCACGTTCTCTCTTATAATCTGAGCTTTATCTGGCGAATAGTTTAGGAAAAAACAGGTCGTTAAATTCTAAGCTGTAATAGGGGAAGTGCCGCGACCTCCTTAGTGAAATCAATGAAAAGAATGGAGACGATTGCTTTGATTCAATTTCACTTCCTTTCATTGGATTTGCGATGATTTGATGAAAAGATTGTATTGAAACTTAAGTATTTCTTTTTATTGGTGAAGATTGACGTGAATTAATGAAATATTTTTTCTCGATCATTTTGTATTGAGTGAAATATGGATTGTGTCTCGTCTTTATATATACTAAAAAAATATTATCATCACTGGTCTTGAGCGGTTTTAACTAAGAAGAAGAAATGTACCGGAAATGCTTACACCACATATTGAATTCAACAAATTGCATGAACTAAACAGGTTGACGTTATAACACTCGTGAAGTTATTACCATAAATAATCATACACTAGCATTATAGTTTTTATTACCCGCATAGTCTTCCATGCCAATTCAAAATCCTACGGAGGTCTCCTACACAACATACTTTTTTAAACTTCGATATATAAATTAACGCGATTTAAATCCGACTTTTCGAACTGACATAGTCATAAAAATAATACACCGAGAGAAAAATCTGGTAATTTTGTAAATAATATAGTTGGACAGACGATAATCTAACTATAAACTATAATTCCGATAGCAAATATAAGAAAATAGTTGGATCAACCACTAATATAATTCCCAGGAGGAAGGTCTATATTTTATGATTATAGCAAATACAAGAAAATAGTTAGATCAACAACTAATATAATTCTCAGGAGGAACGTCTATATTTAATGGTTACAGCAAATATAATTATAGAAGCAATTATTAAAATGATAATAGTTTCAAATATGCCGTTTTGTTGCATATACGATTTCAACGTTTGTTTCCAATAACCTTGTAAGTATCGTTTATTGAACCATATTATCATCACTTCAACCATAAAACATTGCAAGCCTTCCTATATCTGTTTTACCATTTAAAATAGTTAAATAATCGATATGCTTTTCTCTCAGTGTACCACTAGAATGCAAGAAACATGAAAGCTAATGTCTTTTTTTATGTAATGGCTCTCCCCCTCTCGCAAACACTCAACCAATCGAATCGAAAACACCATCGACAAAAATTGTATTAAAAACCGTAGATTACAATAAATGTACAAAATTCTTAAACTTCTATTTATGTAATTTGTCACTTTATCTCAGTAACTTCACGCCCGTAACAAATGTAAAGAGAACGGCATGTGTTGTGAATACGCCACTAGCAAGTGTTTTTTGCCCTCAAGGGTTCTCAACTACTTGAACTTTTTTTGGGGGGATTCATTGCTGAAGAAAAGATTTTTGGAAGTTGCTAAATTAAGGAGTTAAGTAGGGAGCTCCGCCTCACGCTCTGAGTAGGGAGAATTTAAGTTTAGTACATTTTTAGGAGTTTACCAGAACTCGTTTTATTCGACATTTGATACGCAACCAATTCAATTATAATAATTAGAGTTGGTCGGAACGCCAATTAAGATTTTTCTGGCTCTCACGGGTTCTTAAGTACTCGTGTATTTTTCTCTCCTTATTGCTCGAGTAAAGTTGTTCAGGAGTTGCCAATGTGGGGGTTTAAAGGGTGATCTTAAGCCTTTGATTCGGGTCGGCAAAATTCAAGATTGGAAATGTTTAAAACGTGTAATTGAGAGTTTACAAAATTCTCTTTGAAATGATAAAATAACAAAAATTAAGCAACACTGTGAATATTAAGATATTGAAAGAAAAAAGTTTAAATTAGCTGACCCAATGAATTTGATTAAACTAAGACCACAAATTTATTTTCAGATACCTCGACAGGTACGAAAAGGTCCACTTTCTCGGCGAGGATGGCCAACAGGCTGATGACGACGACGAGGATTCCCGGCACCGAAAATGGTCAGCCAGAGCACTCCACTCGGTTCCTCTTACTTACAACTATCATCAACACAATGTCGCAGGTATGTTTATTTTAACAAATCATTATATTATCCTCCATATTTTGTGTTATATATATATATATATATATATATATATATATATATATATATATATATATATATATATATATATATATATATAACACAAAATATGTAATAACACAATATATTGTGTTATATATATATGTGTTATATATATATGTGTTATATATATATATATATGTGTTATATATATGGGGCATTCCACGTCAAATCAGCAGGCCATGACCCTCACCCTCTTCAATCCAAGCGATATTGTATTGCGAAATGCATTAGCGAAATTTTTTTACCGATACCAATTGTTTGCGGGCATTCTGGTGATTCTACAATCTTCAGAGAAATTAAGATTCATTAATATTTAAGAAAGTTTAAAATGTGGAAAAAATAATAAAATCATATTTTAAATTGTAGAACCAGTGTGAAATTTTTCAGATTTTTAAAAACGGCGTTTTTGAAATTGGTTTCTTTCAAGGATTTAAAAATGTTTCTGGTGGTAAAAAATCTGAAAAAAATTCCGAGGCCTTTATGAGTCGATATTAACATCATATTTAAAAAGGAACAAAATCGATAAGGGTCATGGGCTGCTGATTTGACGTGGAATGTCCCATATATATATTTTTTTTTCAAAATATTTGTAGAAAAACTTTCCGAAATGGAAAATCTAGCACCAATATAAATGACAATAACTTAATCTCAACGTGCCTAAATTTGCTTTGAAAAATGTCCAAAAACATGGGAAAGGGGTAAGCAAGAATATTCAATCCCTCGTAACTCTAACTTCAATAATCCCAAAGAGAAAAATTCATAATCGAAGATAAATTTCCGGCAAAACGTACATTTTTTCTTCCAATTATTCATAACCGTAAAAACCCATTTTCTGTCTGTCCACAGTAATAAAACATACCCAACACAAACCCATTCGTTTATCACGTGTGTGTAAACGGGGGAGTGGCCTCGGGCATTTTGCTTCATGCTTCGATAATTCGCTGTGTTGTAATTTCCGAAGGCCCATCGCTATTTTCCCCTGATGCATCGAGACTCATGCTGTCCGTGCTCTTCCCCTTTCGACCCCCGTCTTCCCTCTCTTCCACAAACGTCATAAAAATTTCCATGCAGCCGAGCAATTTACGATAGCCGTAAATTCGTTCCCATCGAGCTAGTAGGGTGTGTCACGGCATTTCGAAAATTCGATTAAACTCAGATCTACAATTCTCAACTGAACCTAAGGAACCTACGGCTCTCATCCCTTTCTTCGCTTTGTAAAGAGCTGCAGAATCCGCCATGTCGAATCGATGATGGCTCTTTGTACAATGGACCATTGGTAACGCATGGATATATATATATATAGACAGCAAGAGCATGTATACATATAAATATATATGTATATGTATGAATATATATACAATCCGCTCAAATATTCATACAAATGTGGTGTCGATGAGTGACGCTCTGCGTACACACGTCGAGATCCGATGTTCGCACCTCGACTAGGTGATTGCGAGACGGCGAAACCCACCTCATCGAGCTATACATTGAGCGCGTGCGCATTTTGTTCGTTCTCACTTACTATGAGTTGCAGAAACAGTAGGAGATCGAATGTGTAGAGAAACGGAGCATCAGCATAGCTGCCGAGGTCGGGCCATCCCCACTCGGATTCCCGTTGGTCTGTTCGGGGCTGCGGGTGCGACACGTCTATGTCGTCCGCGCCCTCGTTGCCACTGAGCCGTCGGTCGGAGAACCCGGAAAAACCTCTTGCGAGCTTTCTCGCTGGCGCAGCAGCAGCAGCTCCCTAAACTCCCGGGAAGCGAGCTCGACCTCTTTCAACATTTCCACTTGAACCTGCAGCTAAACTTTGCAAGGGAACGAAACCTTTGGGTATTATTATTGCGATATAATACAGCAGGATGGAAAGCTGATCTGAGGATTTGCGCGATAAAGAGGATTGCGGTAGCGAAATGCGCTGCAGAGCGAGCCACAATCAATAAGCGTTTGTATGGGGGTTGTAGAGGTTCTGAGGTCGCGGATCTGGTGTCATATAGAGTGTAGAGCGTAGCCGCAACCTCGCCACGGCGCGTGCGTATTCCTTTTTGTAAGGGAAACTATAACGCTTATATACTCTGAAACCCAGGCAACGAAGATTCCATTTGACGGGAAATTGCACCTTGTTGGCCCTTGCATTTACATCTTCTTTTTCTCGCAATTATATTATATTTATAAAAATACCATTTGTATTTCCATTTATTCGTGAAATTGATGCTTTTCGTCAGCTACCCTTCGTTAGTCAATGTTTACACTCTGCGGATTCTTACTTTTTTATCCCATACAAAGTACTTAAAAATAGAAAGTATTGCAGTTACAAGAAAAATTGACTCAGATTGCGATGATGAATGCATGTTTAGGTTGTTCTAGAATTTGGAAAAAAAACAGTTCACTAAGTTCTCTTTATCTGTCAATGTGCCTGTGCCGTCCGAAAACTTGTATGTTAAAAATAGAGTTATGATTTTGCAATCCAATCCAAAATCTTCAATCCTTCTGATACTACACCTGAAATATTTTTTCAATTCATTTTCATTAATTTTTCCAATCGTAAGCTGATATAAAAGTGAGTATACTTTGGTTTGACACATACAGACATAATTAAAGCAAATCCGTCTCATAATCGTAGTAAGAAATGTATTTACAATTAATGTACAGAATACTTAAATTTCTTTTCGTATGCTTAGGCATTATAACACCGCGATTAAATCTTTACATCGGTAACAAATGTGAGAAAGTCACGTGTTGAGAATACGCCAGTAGCAAATTGTGTAAAACTGTATACAAGCACTCATTTTATTTCAATATTCCTTTCTATTGTATTGATTTTAAACATAACATAGTGGACGTTAGGATACAATTATCCAGCAAATGTGCGCTCTCTTCTTTTTTCCTCCTTTTAAGCTATTGAATAGATTTTATTGCCGTTTTTTTCTTCAATATTTATACGGGTTTTGCTACTGATTCGAATGCGACTAATTTCATGGTGAGCGCACTCTTTTTAGAAACATAAACTGGAGATACATTTCTTTACTTTACGTGCCCGTTCTGTATGCGCTGTAATAAGAATTTCACGAAACTCGTCAGTCATTGCTGTATCTAATAATTCTTTTCATGTGTACAAGGACGCCCTCTTTTGCGTGGCATCGGCGTACGATCAAAGAGCTTCTCGAATACTGCGTGTATTTGCTGTCTTATTTTTAATTCTCATTCCTCACCAAGAATATGCTCTCCCTCATTTTAGCCAGACGCGAACCTCTGGCAAACTGCCTCGAAGATGCTCTTGCTATCTACCCACGTCTGGCCGCTTCGATCCAAATTTAACGGCATTCTCGCAAGTAGATTTTTCACAAATATTTTCCGATATTTTTTCATATATTTTCGATAAGTCAGGACAAGACACTGCAAGTACACCGTCACTTGGCACTTTCGTCTCTAGTCATGCCTTGAGAATTAATTTTTCCGGTTATTCCTGTTACAACAGCAAAGAAATAGTAATTTGAATTACAAAAAGATAACTACTTTTTCTTCTTCTTAGATAACTATGCATATAATTTAACTGAAGTTACAACCTTTAAAGTTTATCTACCGGTAAATGCTCAAAAATATATTTTTTCTTCATTTGAGATGTATTTTATATATATTTCTTACTCGCATATATTTCGTATATATCAAAATATATCTCAATTATAGTATTTTCCGGAGCAGATATATGTCGTATATCTGAGATATATTTTTCAATTTATCTCGAATATACTTTTTTTCCCATAAGGGAATGGATGGATAAATTGACGACGTTTCTGTTAAAGTCTCGATCAATATACGGTTTTGAAATTTCTTAATTTCATGGTGATTACTAAAATGCTAAATTTGTCACATGAATCTGATATTTTTTTAAATTTAAGGTCCCTCGTATTTTTGGTTTAAATAATAATTTTTTATATTGTCGAGTTCGACAGGTGAAAATGTTATTATTATAGGCTTTAACAAATTTACTACATAGGTGGACATAACAAGTCCAAGAAAGCACGAGTACATCTGCGCGTACTCGGGATAATAGCTGGATATTGCTATTATCGGTACTATACAATCGTGGTTGTATTTTGTTTAATCGACTGAGTGGATGATGTTATTCTAACTATTTCGGTTGACTGTCGAAACCGATAGATTTGTTTTTTACAACAACTTTTTTTTTCAGTATACATACTCTCGCAAGCAAATGATGCTTCTAATTAACAGAAACTCCTCTGGAGCTCTATTTTTTTTATTAGTCTCACCCCTATATTCTCTTCTATGTACCCAAAAATGATTCTTGCGAAAACTTCCGCTTGTTAACAAATATTTAAAGATCGTTCAGAGCAATATAATATGTCCATGTTTTCCATAAATCGTTTTTTTTTTTAGCACTTCTGACCAAAAATCATTGTTTGCGTTAAAAAATAAATAACCTGGCGGAAGCGCTTATTATTGAAAAAATATTTAGAGCGTTCACTAGGTTCATTCTATGAAAATAAAAAAAGTATATTTCGCAGGTGGGGAGATATTGAGAATATATATTTATTTTTCCGATATAAATGACATTGTTTGATGCAATCAGCGACCGTAATTAATTTTTGATCGGGAAGATCTTTCGTGACATTTTTTGAGAGACACCTAAGAATACATTTTTGCATTGACAGATGCAATAAACCAAAAATTCAATTTTTTCAAGGGAATTACTCAAGTTTTTGAGCCTAGTGAGTGACCTCTAATTATTTTTTTTTACTAGGGCTGGTTTTTTTTTTTTTTTTTTTTTGAGCGACCTCTAAATACTTTTGACTTGCCGCAGCTTTCACACAGACATTATTTTTTGGTTACAAAGAATAGAATTTTAGGGTGAGACAAGGAAAATAAATCGAGCTAGAAATATTGTCACCATAATCTACACGGAAAAAAAGTTTGTTTGGAACAACCAAGCACATGGATTAATATGCGCTGGTCGATTTATTGAATCAACCAATGAAGTCCTTGTTCCGCCAACCAAGTTATTGGATTGTTACAATGAACTCGGTTGTGCTAACGAGGTAATCGGCTGCGACATATTAAACCGATTTATAGTTGTTCTGATCAAACCTTTGTTCCTGTTTATACAACGTTAACGATATATATAAATGACAATGCTACTCATCGTTACGGTTGCATGGTGTACCCTAAACTGAGAATCTAGATCCTGGCAAGTGAGCGGACGATTCTTGTGGATCGCTCTTAGCGTCAATCGCCGGCGCTCCCTGACCTGCCTCAATATCGGACGCCGCTCTCGTCCTTCGCCACTGCACTGAAACTCTGGCGCACACACACGAGTCGCGAAGAGTACGAGAGTCGCTACCTTGAGAGTCTCTACGCTGGGATGTGTGCGGAGCGTGTACTATGTAATGGGTTGCAGCGCACGCGGCACTCTACCGATAGGCCCAGGCGCGAGGCGATTCACGAGTACCGCGCGGATCTACGGCTCGCCCCCTCTTCCCGACCTGACAAGTATCCATAGCAGCGGCACCGGCCCGCGTACGCCAAGCGAGCGCACCCGAGAGTTCATTCATTCATTCGGTCCAAAGTCGCGAACGACGTTACATCTCTCGCGCCAGGGAGACAGCCGACCGAACGATTACCTTCTTTCGCCCGAAACCAAAAAATCTTCGCTGCAGCGACAAACGCGAGCGGCCTCAACGCTCGCGAACGCCTCTCATGACTGAAATAGGAACGGCAATGAAATGTTCCTACAGAGAGATAGGCGGCTGAGACCTTGAAGAACTGTGACTGTCAAGGCAAACCTCTTGCCAGACGTATCGCGGCTTTGTCGTCTGCGCCACGTGCTCTCTTAAACGCCGGCTTTGCACCAATACTTCTGCACCACGAGATAAATATTCTTTGGAAGATATCATGATAATCAACTTTGATGTCCTTGATCATTAGTTGAAAGACCTTTGATATCGCCAAGTAAGAGTTGTCAATGCCATTCTGCTGTAAGAAAAAAATTTTTAATCAGAAGGGATTACACTTTATTGTACAAACTTGTTAACATTTCGACATTTTAGATGTATTAATCACGACAGTCGTTCAGCTTTCCTGTGAAATAATTTTTTTTAAAATTCCTTCTTGGGCTTAGGTGCGCAAAAGATCAATTGGAATTTGAAAAATCTCTGTTGTGAATTATCACCTAGAACTATATACTCAATTACAAACAGGTATGCAAAGTATACGCTTTGAATTTTCTCGATACTCTGAACACGAATTATATAATGTTTAAGGTGGCAAAATAAGTCCATTTATAATCAAATAAAATTTGCAGAATTTAATGTTATTGTTTTTCAAAGCCGACCGAATAGATATGAAACTTCTGTTAAGATTCGAATTTTCTATTTACTAAGATTCGAATTTTCAAAATAGTAAATAATGTCGGTGACCACGATAAACATGTACAAACAAGTTAATACAATGTTTATGAATTTCTTGAAAATCGTTAAAAATTATAGTAATATTTGGAAGAAGGCCAGACAAACTAAGGTTGTTGAAAAAAAAACATATATGTGGAATGCAATGTTGCTTCTCTTCTGAATAAAAATTCGGAAATAATATGAAAATACTGTTACGGACAGTGGTTCAGGCGCGGTCGGTCCGTGGCTTCGGCGGTTCCCAGAGTTCAAAAGCATTGTTTGCGGCCATAACTTAGAACGTTAACCGCTTAGCCGCGCATTGGCTTGAGCGTCAACTGCAGAACGGCAGGTAGTTTTTCTGAGTTTCTAATGTATTCTCATACAGTAGAAACTCAGTAAAAATAAAGCTGCTTCATCAGCCAGGTTCACCAGAGTTTCCCTGAGCCCACATGCCAATATGATACCGTAGTACATTAGGGGGAGTGGCTGCGGACAACACTCTAGAAGCGGTACTGGAAATGTAGAAAGGGGAGAGAGGTTACGTAAAAGCCTGAATATATCCCAATAAAAAAATATGTATACAAAAATCCTGTTGCAATTAAATTTTTTATTTGTTGATTAATGTTCTTTCGTGTATTTGTTTTTACAGAATCACTACGAGATTACAACGGACTCTCAGCAAATTTGTACAAGCCATCGAACTACGATAAACTCGCGCTCTCGCTGCTCTCACCTTTACCGAACGAGCAGGACTTTGCAATTAACGTGTGCACCCTTCTGTCGAACGAGGGAAAGCACACGTTACGTTTGGACAAGTATCCCAGGCTCGTCAACATCCTGCTCGCTCACGCAGGTGTTTTTGACTCACCTGGCACGCGACAGCTATTCATCGAGGTTTATTCGCGCGTCAGGAATTACTCGATCAATTCATTCTGGTCCGATGTACTCGACTCACAGGACGTCATTGACCTCACCGACGAGAGAATATTTATGCAGAAACCCTCGACCAATTTGAACACCTTCTCCAGGCGGAAAACGTTAGAGAAGGGCAAGACGAACAAGAACGGTAGTCCGGAAAATGAATCAGTATCCATGGACGTTGATGTGGTAAGTTTTTCAAAAATATTTCGGCAAACAATTTGTATTTAATCCATTCAAAGCTTTCGTTTCACCCTAAGCATAAAAAACTGGCTATAATATATTGAAAGAAAATCAAACAAATTATATCAACGATCGGTTGCTATAAGAAAAATCTCCAACACATGATTTTAAGAATCCTCAGAATATATACGTCAACATATTTTTATATACGTTATACAGTTATATTTAGTCCGAGCAGCACTCACAGTCTGAACTGTTAGAAGTCGTTACTTGTGTCAGCGTAAAGTCGAACTCAAAGTATCGTCAGTCAAAAATTATAACGTTAATTGATTACACATTTAGAGCAATACGTGCTTAGCTTTTGAAATTCGGCGGAGGTGCAGGGAGGGCATATTTCTTATATATTTTTCATATATTAAGCTTGTATATCAGGGAAATTTATTTAGCGCAAGATGAAAAAAATTTCCATATGCATTTTGAAACATTTTTTTGTTTTCATATATGTAGCTTTGGTTCACGTTTTTCGGTTTTTTTCAGCTACCTCCCGACTGCTCACGTCTGGAACCAATCGCACCACTCCAAGACGAAAGTCTAACAGATCAAAACCAAAATTCGATTAAGTTCGAAGACGAAGACAAGGATCTTTTCTGCGTAGGCAGAACATTGGGCACGCAGGACCCTTACGGTCAACGCGTGTTGCAAATAGCCTCGATCCTGCGGAATCTCAGTTTTACTCCAGAAAACGCGGCGATACTCGGAAGAAATCGGTGCTTTCTCAGATTCGTTCTCCTCTGCGTAAGAGCGAGGTGGAGCAACTTGCATCAGCTTGGCTTCGATATACTCGGCAACGTTGCCAGCGAGATTGTTCTCAAGGAAGCTGGCGAGAGGATAACGGACGCTATTTTATCGTGTGTCGCCAAGGGTGTTGATTCACAGGATAGGTTTATCGTTATATCCTGCTTAGAAGTCCTCAACAAAGTCAGTCAACAGGACTGCAACGAGGAGATCGTTACTTTCGGTCTTGATGACGAGGTGTACGAGCTCATCTGCAGGTAAGCCCTTCATTCTACATCATCTGTCACTACTTTCCTCTAAAATAACTCCATACTATCCGAGACAATAACAAATCCAGAAATCTGCAATTGTTACATCTACTTTTCATTTTGAAAAATGGTTCGGAATTGAAACTACAGATTATTTCCATAAGAGAATTTTTTTCTTTCTGGGATCAAAAATAAATTTAAAAAACAGCCTTTCTCGAATACCGTTTTAGAGATCCTTATAAATTCTTCTGATTAAATAATTCAATATGAAGAATATCACGTACTCCATGTGATTTATGGCAAAGTATGATTTTTCGTTGTGACTAGTGAAAAAAACATTGTTTCCACTACAGGTTTTTGGCGTTGAGCGACATAGCCCTTCTGGTTTATACACTCGAGTGTCTCTACGCTCTGACTTCGTTGGGCGAAAGGCCGTGTACGAGCGTCGCGCGGGTACGCGGAGCTATCGATACGTTGGTTGCCCTTGTGACTGTTGAGGCCCAGAGTTACGGCCCAAAGGCGTGTATCCTTATGAGGGTAGTCGAGACAGTTTCGACGATATCAACGGCTCCTTCGACCGCGGGACAACATCCGACTAACGCGACAACTCCTGTGGCTACACGGGCTGCAACGCCAACGCCAGCACCAACGCCGGCGACCTTGATTCCTTCGACGCCAGCGCCGGTTACCGCTACACCGGTTTCCATCAGTCCAGTGCCTTCGCGGCCAAGTACTCCAGCGACACCGATCAACAAAGTCGTGACGCACAGTGAGTACACCAAGTGTTTCGTTCGGCGCTTAATATTGCGCAATTATAGAAAATTTTCATCCTTTAAATAACTTCATTTCGACCTTTCACCTATGTAAGAAAGTATGTTAAGCCATTTTTCTCATAGCGGAAGCTTTGCGTTAGGGAAAAGTTAATAAGGAGCAATGTATAAGGTTCGGGATCGCACATTCTACATATTGTATTTTTTTAGTTTTTAAATTCGCACATCAACCGGGATAGACTTGGTAGAAGATAAAATTGTTTCCGACAGAACTTACATTAAAAATTATATTTCGATAGCTCATGCTTATTTTAATAAATCGTCTAAGAATCAATGTGAATTATTACAAAAGTGTCTGCGCCAGATTTTTACAGAACATTGCAGTTTGAATACATTTATCGATTTTCACGAAATTCAGTCAGAGCAATATTTTGACCCTGATAAACATTTGTATATACTTTCAGCATGATTTATCAATATTTTGTAAATTTAGGATATTGATGCAAAATTTCATAAATGGCAAAAAATTTAACATCTCATGTAACCCAAAAACTTGATAGGTTTATAATTATAACTCAGACCAGTTTATCTGTACTGACGTAAAAATCTTTGAAAAAAACAGCTTGTCTTGTGAGGAAGCAAAAATGAATTGAATATTTTATTTATCAGAAACGACGGAGCCTACCACCCCGCAACATCATCAGGTACACGCTCATCAGCAAGTACAGTCTCATCAACAATCACACGGTCATCAGCAGCAGGTTCATAGTCAGCAGCAGCAGGTTCACGGTCACCAGCAGGTTATTCAGGAAAACGAACAATTCGCACTCGGCTGGCTGAGAGCTACGTTCGAGCTTGCGCCGAGTGTACGCATCGAGCAGGAAGAATTGTACAAGAAATATCTAGGCTGTTGCACGAAGATTGGAAGAAGAGGCGTAATCGCACCATTGCACTTTCCAAAGTGTGTCAGGTAAGAAAAAACGAAAACATCCATTTTCTCTTATGCAAATTGCGAAAAAAGTTGCGGTCTCAGAAAATTCAAATACCTTTATTGATTTTCATCACAATAATCATGCGAATTCTCCAGACCAATTTATAGCACAACCAATTGTATCATAAATATTTCATAATAATAACTTGCAGTGCTTATAAAAAAAAATATCTGAATTTTCGAATAAAATTTACCCGTCCATCTATTGTTTTAATTCACAATTATATGTCCTTTTTTTTATTTGTCTTTTTTTTTTTTTTTTTTCAAGAAAAATTCCACGCAATTATATAGAATATTCTTTGTCAAATTCCAAAATAAAAGCCGCTTACAATCGTTTTAAAATAATAATTGGACTGATTATACAACATATGTTTTCGAAATTATATAATCAAAAAACACACGTAAAAATCTGTAACCTATGATTAATCAACTTGTAAAAAGAATGATGGAGTGAGGCATGACCTCAAATTTTTTTCTTGAAAACTCATTATGGGTAAATCATGAAGATGCACATACATATGTGACGTTCGCAGAACCGTGTTTGGAGGAACCATTGGGCCAAATCCACTGCCAGGAGAGACAACGGCTACCCAGTACTACGAGGGAATCCGTCTTCGAGCAAACCCCGCGCCAGTGACTTATCCGAGCCAAAACGCTGTTGGAACAAACACCGCACCGATTCCAGCGATCAACACAACTCCAGTAAAGGTGCATCCCGTTCAACAGCGTACAGTCAAGCCCATAAGTCCCGTGAGCGATAGCACGCTTTCCGACACTCTCAATTCCCCTGTTAATCCGAGAATCCAAGCACCCGCGTCACCCATATTGAAGGCCCAGTTGTCAGCCCCGCCGAAACCATCCTCAAACGCTCCGAATCAACCCCAGAATCCAGTCACCAAGGTTGACTCTAAAAGTCAGGTGGGTCCGAGTCCTAACTCTGTACGTCATTCGTTAATGCCCTTGGTTCTTATTATGGTTGTAATTACTTTTTAACGTGATGTGTTACACGTTTTTGTCGGTCTATCTTACTCCACTGCGACTGTCATTGGGGTTTTCTCCCTCGGCACTCGGGCACTTACGGCGACCCGGTCGGTGTAACACATCACCTTAATTATTATTATTTCGCTAAACGAAAAAAACGAAAAAACAAAAACATTCTATTTTCATCTTTAAAAACTGCTTTTAACACAAATTCCGGTCTTCATTCTTTCTCTTTCTTTTTCTCGTGATTATATAACATGTACGACGTCTCAAGCATGCAGAGATTGTTATTACAATCGATCCGAAAAACGAAAACTTTTTTTTCGGAGATAACGGACCATGGCGCATCAACGTTGACGGTCGATCCAACAGACAGATTCACGTCTCTCGGCCTCTACCTATTATGTATTTTTCGTTTTTTTTTTGTTACGGTTCCTTCCATGTTCGTGTCGTTTTAAGTAACGTTGTAAATTCACCGATTTACCTGCGTACAGTATTTCACTTTTTTTGTTTTGTTACACATTCTTGAGCGCTTGCTTTACTGGGAAATCATGGTGACTTTGGCGGTTTCTTTTCTTTCATTGTCTCTCCAATGTGTCCTCGAGGTGACGGGTTTTCGTAAGAATCATATGAGTGCCCAATGCGTTTGTCTCACTGCTAACGGCCCACTCGCTGCTTTGAAATACGGTTCACCTCCTAATTTGTTCAGTATTTTTTATCATTTTCGTACTGTACTTATGAACAAATTGTTTGTTTATCCAAAAACTTAATACGTAGATCTAGAAGTAGTTAAGAATAATACAAAGTAAAATTTCATGAAAATATATATTAAAAACCCCCTATAGAACAAAGTAGCGATAGGTGCTCACCGGCAGACTCAAATTGCTTCTCCTCTTGACAATTTCATGCAAACAAACATCAGCGCCGGTTGGTGAAAACAAATAAGTTCAAAATCTGATTCTAACAAAACAGTCATATATTCCGGAATATATTAGTGAAGAAAATAATCATAATTCTTCATAATACTTTGGTCAGTATCAAACTTTCATTACTTCTCACCTGATTAAATTTATATTTTATTACCTTAAAGTATTCAAGTTTGTTATGAAACAGTAAAAAACAGATTTTCACGAAAATTAATTTTCAAAGCAACTTGAGTTTGTATTGTAATTTCATATTTATCTCCGCATAAAATTTGATTTATTCACTTTTAACGTAGTTCTCAAAAACTCCCAAAGGTTCCAAAAGCATAAGGCATTTCAAAACATAATGAATACAAAATGATAAATGAATCATGTGAACGGAGTACAAGAAAAACAATACAATTATAACGTTGGTTGGAATTGTATTTTGAGTTTGTCTCGAATAGTTTCAATATTCGTTGCGTACAGTAGCAGAAACATTCTGATAATAAACATACTTTTGTCGAAAGTTTTTATGCACGGAACCAGAATATGAAATTTAATATTAAACATTGCTTTTCAAAATACTTGGTACATATTTTTATGAATTCTCTATCACACAGAAATATTAATGTTTAATATACGATTTATTTAATTCTCATAATGAATATTTCTGTTGTGTACCATCTGTACACGACAAAAATCTTTTGTTGAAAAATCTCACTACCGGTACAAATGTCTCGATGAGTAGTAATTCTGGCGGACTCGCAGGCTTAGACGTAGCGTTTGTATCTTTATTGTATCAGTATCGCTAGAATCGTTGAGCATTGTTTGTGATTGGTGTGGATCAGGTGTCCGTGGCGCACCCGCACCTAAGTCAAGCGTTGCTAGCCAGTAGCTCGCAAATCCAGCAACAGCAGCAACAACAGCATCAGCAACAATCTCAACAGCAGATCCAGGTAGTGGCTAAAGAGGAAAATCGAAGTGGCGCGACATCGAGTTCCATTATAAAAAGCCTGCTGGCTACGAAGGTAACGGTCAGCGGCGACTGCATGCCCAGCGCCGCTGCGACTTGTGTGTCTGCCCCTTCTGCCTGCGTAACAAACACTACTGCTAGCATCGCATCCAGCATCAGTGCCAACCAGCTAATAACCAGCAACCAGGTATTGTTGTTGTACAATAACATCGAGACGACTATTATATATATATATTTCGGTATTCATCAAATAATGAAATCGCTATAGAAATCGTTTGTAAGCGTTATAAAAAACGTGTTTTGCGCACAGACCTTTCAAATTCTATTCTTTTCTTGTAAATACGATGTTGGGTTTTAAACTAATGACAGTAAAGAAGCTTTGAATTAGAATTTATTCAGCGCAAAGCACGGTTTATTTCAATTCTTTAGTTCTTCAGAAATTCGTCGATTCCTGCAACAATCATGAATGATTTCTCACCAGCATTCTGTAGCCGACAAAATCAGGAGTAAAATATTGATTTAAAAAAATTTTTTTTGCTTTTAACTTGTTATCAGTAGTTGGGCTTTATTATGTTAGATGTTGTTCATTGTATTGAGTTGTGTTTTTTTTTGTGTGTGCATTCCTTTGAATCCCTTATGGAGTCCTCTAATCCTGTCCCCGAAGAACCTTTGTTTATATTCACGAGTAATAGTGAAGTTCCGAACTCCGTCATTAAGAATATTTTAGAAAAATGATTTTCCGATATTTTCAGTACAGGCACTGATAATGATACGGCGAATACTAACATTAGCATGACGAGTTTTTTGAAAAAGTTGATTGTAAAACAACATATGAATACAGTTTGTGTTAGGATTTAGCGAGAACCAACATTAGATAAATCCATTCGACGTTATCGACGAAGTTTTTCCAACAGGTTGCTCAACGGCAACAACAGCAGAGGTTACTTCAGCAACAGTTGACGGGTGTTATACAACCCGCGGCACCAGCGGCTACACCCGCAACAGTTCTCCTCAAAGCTCCCGTCATCTCGAAACCACAAAAACCAAGTGCAACAACTCCTGCCAGAAAGATACAGAGGCTCAACGGAGCTAAGGTCATCGTGACGAACAACTGTGACAAGGTGAGTTCAATTGCCAACTCATTTCTTGGCTCTAATCAGATTGATACAGTGGATGCATCTTTGATTGTAAAAACTGTTTCGAAAAACATTTGTCTTCCACGCTTGCATTCACGAATTTATTTAGTTTATTACTTTAATTATCCATTCAATTTCACATGAGTGCCGAATAAATTATATGGCTTTACTGTAGAGAAAATGAAAAATGTTAGCCCCAAGAGTGTATAAAGTTTTAATTATCAGAGTGCCGAAGAATGCGCGTTGGCAACAAGAAAAACTTCTCTTCAAAAAGTTTCAAACAATAATATGGATAATGGTGATAAATTTTTTATTCAATCGTTATAGTATATATAATAATTACAGTTTGAAGTTATTCAAATAACCAATGTTTATTTTTATTTCCAAAGACGCGAAATTTACGGAAAAATTGTCATTTCGCTACTGAAGTATGCAGCGATAAATATTAATGGTGCCAGTATTTGAGGGGTTCATTTTATCAGCGTGGTCTTTTAGATTTTTCAATTACAGGTGACATGCTAGGCATTTTTTACCGGTTCCAACTTTTTACTCATCTATTAGGCAATGCGATCATAAAATTCCAAATAAAATCTCCAGTTACCTTAAAAGTCCTATTTCTGTGGTTGTTCAAACAAAAATATGTTACTCAGTTTCGTATCAATGATTTAAATAATTGGCGCCGGTCTTTATGCTGTCAACAAACAGTGCACCGTATGCAAAGCGTCGATATTAATTTGTTATTTGATCATCCGCAATATAGTATAGCCGAGATATGATACTGACCTCCGATATCAAACAATGTTATTTTCAGACTGAAGTAAATGATAACGAGAACAACGGCCAAACGGTAACATCTACGGTGGTAGTATCGACAATGACTGAGAACCACATATCCACAAGTCCAAAAGTGTGCCGACCGCCCCATGTAGCGGTTGTCCACGCGAACAAGAATAATCAGCGAGTAATATCAACGCCAATAGCCGAAGATTCGGACTCGACGAACAACTCGTTGGCGTCTAGCAGCGGAATAGGCGGTAGTAGAGATTGTTCGGGTGTCGGTGCGGAGGAAGAAAATTCTCTAACGAGTTTCGAGGGTATTCTCCTAAACGGCGCACCAAGCAGTTTGGACATGGACGTGCAGGACGACGGTTCTTCAAAGGATTCCTCGAGCGTCGGTTCAAAAGACAAACCATCGCAGAGCATGATGCTCGCAGATCTGCTCGAAAGAAAGGTGGAAAAGGAGCCAATTATGAATGGCGTCTTAGGAAAAAATTCAAGAACCGAAGAGGGTATGGATCTCGTTGAAAAACACATAAAAAAGGTGCTGAAAGAATCTTCAACCGAGCCGAAGATGAAGACGGAAATGGTCGACGGAATTCAACCGGAAGTATCGGAGGACGCGTTGATCGAAGCACCACGAGGAATGAAAAGAAGAGCTAGCGACACGGACGAGTTGGTCGCTAAGAAGCCAAAGTATTCAAATGGGACGACTTCGCCGGATCCGGCGGCTGATTCGACGACCGTGGAATCTACGGTATCGAGCATTAAGTCAGAGGACCCCGATGATGAAAAGGACGGAGAAAAAGCGACGGTATCATCAACGGCCGCGAATCTGTACGCCGCACTAGCTGCAGATTGCATAGAGGACGAGACGGATCTTGAAGAACCACCGCTTCAGCTCCCACCGCCCCCGCCACCGATTAAAGAGGAGCCTCCGGTTATCAAGGAGGAGCCTCGAACTTTTATAAACCAAGTGATCCAACACACGCAACCTCAGTTGCAGCAGCAGCAACAGCAGCAACAGCAACAGCAACAACAACAACAACAACAACAACAACAGCAACAACAACAACAACAGCCGCAACCGCAGCTTATCGTAACGGGCCCGAGGCAAATAGTCGTACAGCAGGCCATTCAATCAAACAATCAGATAATCTTGCCGTCCGCCCAGTTAAAAGGAAGACCACCGGGCTCTCAACCGCAAGTTCTACTGCAGCAAAGCGCCACCGGACAAATTCAGTACGTCGTTTCCGGCGGTGTTCCTGGACAAAATTACGTTCTTGCGCAATCGCAAACTGCCCTCGTTCAGGGCCAAGCTCAAACTGTACTAGTAGCGCAAACGACACAGCAACAAGGCACCGGTACCAAAACTATTATCATCCTCCAGCCACAATCTGCTGGACCGCCCAATGCCCAAAAAATGGTTGCTATGACACCGCAAGGCCAGCCTGTTGTCGTAACTCAAGTTCCTCGGCCGTTGCTGCAAAGCTCCGCTATCGGCACTATTCCTCCTCCACTTATCTCGACCTCCGCGACTATTCCCCAAACTTCCATTATAGTCAACAGCTCCGTTGCCCAAAGCAATTCCAACACCGTGACCGTTGCTATTCCTGCAATGGCTCAACAATGTCCCGTCACAACTAGCGTACCCTCTAGAGTGGTTACACCGACTCCCGCATCGACACCACCTCCCACCAGACCCACGACACCCCATCAAGCTGCCGCCACTCATGGACAAGCCGCTAAACAACCCGTCAAAGTCGTCAAGACTGTGAGCTCGTCCACATCCACCGAGCCAGAATCCAAACCTTCCACCAGCCAACAAAACACTGAAAGCAAGTCCATCACCATCAAAATCGATCCTAATGCATTTTTGTGCGAATGGCGAGGATGTTTAAGGTAAATATATTTTTTTTCACACTATTTTGTTTTTTAAATCTTACCACGCTCTGGGAAATTATGAGCCATTGGCAACAACATTTGAAATTTTTGCCTTCTGAAGATTTTTCTTACATCGTAGTCATGCAATTTTTATTTCACATGAAATTTTCCCTGTTTTTGGCAACTTATCGGTAATTGAGGTATCATTCATAAAAGTTTTTATAGAAAATCAAAAATAGTCGCATGTTCGAACAATTTCTAGTTGCAATTTATTTGAGCGTGAAAGGATAGGAATTATCTTAAGTGCTGTCCACGAAGCCGGAAATATTTGAGTAATATTATGATGAACGGAGCTTGAATGGCAAAATAATTGAAAATCATTTGTATCGTTTTATTGAAAAACGCTATGAATGTTGTTGCAACGAAATTATTTTATGCACTAATAGTTTTGTGCACTTACTATTTAAGCGAAATCATTTAAGTTCTTCAATTTTATGGATAGTAGAAAGAAATAATTTCGGCTTATAGAGGATACTCGAGATATTTAGCAATTTACGCAGCAACTTTTCAAATTTTTGTCATATAATCAATACGTTTTGACGAAGTTCGCTAATTGAGAAATCACATGGTGAATATTCCTTATATTTCACATAATTGACATCTTTCGACAGCCGATATTTAAATAAGATTTTCTTTTTGTTTAAAAATAAATATTGAACTTTTTCTCTATAAAGGCAATTCAAAACTGCCCACGAGGTTTACTTACATGTGTGCGAAGCGCATTGTCCAACGAGCGGTGAAGAAATTTTGTGTCTTTGGGCGAGTTGCGACGGTCTCAAGCGACGGAGATTTTCTCTAATGACACATTTGTACGACAGGCACTGTAATTCCGAGGTATGTTACCATCTTCCAAATAAAGAAAAAGTGACGTTCTCCAGATGCAGAAACTAATTATATAAAACTTTTGTAGAGTATGTCGATGCGAAGGAAACAACTAACTGTATCCGGAAAGACCGAAGTCTCGACGTCAACGCCGCCCACGCCTCACCATCCGGGATATGCGCCTAACGCAGCGTTTCATGCCATCAAAAGGCATGCCTTGGAATTCGTTAATCCGAAGGAGTTAATGGTAAGTTCTACTTATTTATTGAAAATCTTATTTAAAAAAAGTAGAATCTACTAATCAAATGTGTCTTTCTTTTTTTTTTTTTAACGAATCTTTCGATAATATATCGTTGAGATAGATAAATTGGATTAAGAAAATACTGTAACGTAAACTAACATCTGACGTAAAAAAAGAGAAAAAAGGTGAATTGTCGTATATTAAACACGCGAATGGCACCGTTAAATTATGGGAGTATGGTGTTGAATTCGATAGCTTGCCACGAATTTCTGGCTAAGGACTTTCGAATGTATAAATATATATATTATATATGAATAAATATATATACGTATATATCTCACATGCCCTTACTAGCCCCGAGAAACTATCGTGCTTGCCATTTCTCTTTTACTCCAATCTTTACTGTTGAAAACTTAACCGTATTTCTTGTTCTCCTGGCGATGCAGCAGAGGCCAACCAAGCCCGCTGCAGCCATCTCAAGCTCTTCTTCCCCCAGACCTGGGCAAAACCCTCCGCCAGAACAGGTAAACATGATTTCAGAATCAGCAAAAAAAGGTGCCGAGAAATGCGCAGACGTTGTGAGCTGTGGACGCTGCCTCTTGTTTTTTTTTCTGCTTGATTCCTTCGTTCTCGCACCGTATCGTTTTCTCCTTTAATCGCTGCTACCTTAAATTCTAAGCATGCTTTTTCATGTCATCACTCTTCTTACTTCGCTTCGCTATTTGCAGATATTTCATTTATGTGTGTGTCTCATTGTACAGTCTGCCGGTATTCGAGCAATTTTTAATGCACGATTACTGACTCTGAGTAGTGGGGGTAAAGTTTGATAAAATATACCGCAGTAAATTCGAGGGTCCACTGAAAATAGGATTGAGGTCAAAGTAATTCTTATATTACTGTAACTTTGTTAACTCAAAAGTATCGAATTCTCAAGTAAAGAAACAGAACAATAGTTAATATCGAAAATATTTACTATTCTTTCGTTGTTAGTTTGTTTTTTTTTTTTTTTTTTTCGTCTGAACACGAAAAATCTTCGAAAATATATGCTTTTCCTCATTTTGTGTCGGGTAGAAACATCAATTTTATGTGTTAATTCATTGAATCTGATCATATTTGTTTTTTGAGTTATCATTTTTGGCATGCTTTTTTGGACTCATTTGCACTCTTAATTGTTAAAATTGATGCAAACTCGACTTGCAAAAAATTAGATACACGCGCCCGCTGTGTTGCACGAGTTTTTCAAGTGAGCAGAGACAAAGTTGCGTCGAACATGGACGCGATTAATGATATTTAATCCTCCTTCATACAAGTAGAAAAGTGGATCTCTTCATTAAGTTCATTTTGCAATAGTATATAATGTGAGACGGACGTTACTAATAGCAGCACCGTAATGCAACTGACGGCAGATCGTTAGCGACTAATCAACTGGCCTCAATCGCTATATCGTGTCCATATCTACAATGACTACTATCATCCCAAACTATGAATGATGTGCAACTGCTGCTATACTTGTTTTTGGCATCATTTGTTGCAGTTTAATCGCCCATCGTAGTCACTATAATGAAATTTTCGTTATATTCATGATTTTCTTTTACAGGATGACAACGAAGGTCCAGTGACCAAAAGTATTCGCCTGACAGCAGCTCTTATTCTCAGAAACCTAGTCATATACTCTGCGCACGGAAGAAGGTAAAGATGGAAAAAATTCTTACTGTTTGGCAGAGATCGGTAATATTCGATTTGAAAAAAAAGCTGATTGTTGCTAATTAATGTGCAGATATATACAATATTCCCGTTTTTAGAATAATAACTCATTACTTGTTTAACCTTTTAAATTTGAACGTAACATATTCGGTAAATGATTATTTATATTTTATTTATAAGGTATGTTTCGAAATATTTTTTCATTTTATTCAATAAATCTTGATAGCATACTTGCTTAGGTCACGAAACAATAATGCATATAGCGAAAAAATATTGTTGAATAAAGATTCCCATATTAGTTTAGAAACGTGCTTAACATGAAAAAAACCGTTTTTTTATTTTTTTTCGAAAAGGCCATTATAAATAACGATACCATTTCGTAGGCGTAATAATCTATAAACGTTCAAAACATATTGAAAATTCTTTTTTGGTCGAATGCCACTCACCTTCTGCTATTTACATGCTGTTCTGGCAACGATATTATCAAACGGTTTATTTGTTACAACTTGCAGACACCTTCGAGCATACGAACCTCATCTGGCAGGTGTAGCCCTAAGCAACGTAGAATCGTCGAGGACAATTGCGCAGGTTCTGTACGACATGAACGACCAGAGCAACAGTAGTCACAGGTGACCTCTCGAACCAGGCCTCTAATAAGTTCTACGAGAAAAAAAAACCGAGTAAAACCGCGGAATGAATAAAGGAAAAAACATTAACTTTGCGAGCAGCGATCAACACGATAATTACGAATTCTAGTGTAAAAGTGTGCGAGACCGAGACTGTCGGAAAAGAAGAGAAAATACTGGTTATCACTGATAAACTGCGAATACTGTTGTGGATTTGTGCAAAGATAAATGAAGAAAAGGAGATGACAATTGAAATCATAATAACGAGAGGACGACAGCGGAAGAGGACGCAGTAATGTTCCGTATATAAATGAGGCCTATAAACTTACTAGGCAAAAACCATTGCCAATTTAGAGTATAATAATACGAACTATAATTAGTGTCATTAAACAAACCACAAAGAGAAAAAAAACAACAAAAACATAAAAAAAACAAAGACCGTAGTAGATATGATGGGAGAACAGTGATAACGAAGGAGATATTTCAGATTTAATATTAATATTTATTTTCTCAACAAGATGCGGAAAAAAAATGTGTTTAGTAAAAAAAAAGTGTACAAATAGTGGCGAGGAAAATACTTTATGGACGTTATAGTTAATTGTAACGATGATTATTACTATTATTATAATTATTAATTATTATTACTGTGTCTACTACATTCTTCTCAGTTTTTTTTTTTTTTATAAGTCATCTAGAATCTAGAGAAAAGAAATCTTTTTATCGAATGTATTTGTTAGGGATCTATCGGTTCTGATTGCATATTGCAATTACGACGCCCATAATCTATTGTCTCTCTTTGTTTTATTATGGAGAAATAATCATTATTATTAAAGAACAAAAAGAAAAGATTGAAAATCACGGATGCTTGTAAGGTATCAACGACACATAATGCAGATACGTGACGAACGAGCTCATTGTTACAACAGAACATTTCATATCACTGCAGGAATCTACTAATACCTTAGTTTAGATCAGTTTAGGCTTGAAATCTACGTGTTCAAGTTCCGTAGAATACCGGTTATTCTCGATAAACTGATTTACGTTTTATATTTATACTGCCTGTTGTACAACAAAGTCATTCGTGAAAATTTCTCCATCTCTTCTTATTCTCTTTATTTTTCTTTTTTTTTTTTAACACTGAACGATGAGTCGAGTCAACTCGACAAATTTGCCGGGAACCTCCAACCACGACTTAAAAAAAACATAGCGCAACGGTCTGTCGTTGTATGAACGTACTCGATGGGATCCTTTCGTTACAAATTTTTGAGCGCCAATGACAGACAAACTTCGTGCCGAATAAACGTAAGGCGTGAGATGTAATTTATGTAAACACACGAATATATTCGAACTCTAACGTTAATGTGCAAGTTTTTATATTAATGGACATCTTGTACTTCGATGGTTCGGGGAGTAGATTGCATTTACATATTTGTTTACCACATAACTACACCCCAGAGAGAGAGAGAGAGAGCGCGAGCGAGCGCGCAAAAGATAGAAAAAAAGAAAGGAAAAAGGAAGAAAGAACGAAAAAAGCGCGAGAGAGCAGTAACTTTATATAAACGATAAGTTGATGAATTGGAAATATCTATACATACTTGTACATAAACGCCTGTATTTCATTTAAGATGTTACACAAAAAAGGACGAAAGATCTTCTGTGTAAATTTTGTTTTCTTTTTCTTTGTTTTCATCGACAGTCGTAGGTTCGAACGTCTAAAAAACTGAACTGAGATTTCTGTATTATAAATAGGATATGACAAGACGTAGAAGTTGCAAGGAATGGATTTTTGGAATTATTTAACAAAAAAGATAAAATAAAAACGAAGAAAAAAAACATAGAGAAAGGACCGACGAAAGCTAATGTGGCTGGGTCAGTATTACGAAGCAGCCGATAATGTGTAACTACGAACGTATAGTATAATAATGGACCCCGTGCGAGCCTCGATTATGTATTTTATATATAAATATATATATAAAACAAGTCTAATAGCTGAACGTTTAGAAAGACGAAAAATCTTGCAAGAGGCTTTTTATTTTTATTATTTGTAATTACCTAGTTTAAATGTTCGACGTTTGGTACGATCGTGAGAGAAGACAAATGGACGAGTTTGAGAATAAAGATATGTAAAAGTGCGCAACAGCGGATGTAATAAAAACGATGTGACTGAAATGATAAAGCGAATATATGAGACGACGAGTGAATGCTTCAACATGTCGGATCCCAATCTCCAGTTTTGTCGTCGCCGACAAAATCACTAGATCAAACCGTATATTAGAGAGAAAATAAATGAAAAAAAAAGGAAAACAATGGATTAACGAGTTTCGCCGATCCACGCAGATATACGGCACAGATTTGCAACTTTTGCCGCTTTCAAACACTTATTTTTTGTATATTAATCTTACCATTCATTGACAAAGCTTTTCTAGAAGCAAACTATAGGACATGGAATCCATGTTAAAAACCATGTTTTACATTCTCTAGAGTAAAAAAATTATTTCCAATGCATTCTATACTAAAAATTGTCGAAAGCTAATTTAGTGATTAACAAATGTTAAAAAAGCGACCGCTACTTTGTTAAATTTTTCTTCTTTTGATCATTCTTTCTCCACTTTCGTTCCACAAATCTTTTAGAGGTTTTTTATATCGTTCAACTCACCTCAATTAGATATATGGAAATAAACGATTAATAGAATTAATAATCAAAAAGTGTGTATCTGAAACTTGTGAAAGGTGCTTATCTCCGGAAATCGGCTAATGCCTTCTCTTTCATTTCATTGCACCTAACAATTGCAACATTATTATTAAACTTGTTTCTTTTGGATGTACGTCGCGTATAGAGTTTTTTTTCAAAGTCTCAATACAATCAAAGTCACTAACCATGAGGTAAGAGGTTTGACTCTGTAAGTATATCCTTTAAGATATAAGCGATGAATAAAAACGTTTAACTCACTTTTACAAGTGACTTTCAATCACTCGCTAATTATACGTCTACAGCTCCCAAACATTGAGGTACCAAAGAGTGTTTATTGCTATCGTAAAAAATACACAAAGTTGTACAAAAGACTTTCATATAAAAAAAAATTATATAAATTACAAGTAATTTCTTGGTTCTAAGATTTTTCGTACGAAGTCGACATCATATCGGACAAGAAAACATACAGCGGGGAGGAACCGCAACACGGGATCGACAGAAAAACCAATAGCGTAAAAAAAATTACGATCCTGACAAACTAGTGGATAGCTAGCTATCTTTGGAGATGTAAATATTCGATTTCAATTATCAGAATCAAAAAACGGAGTAGTACCATCGCATAATAATAAAAGAAATTATTGATGTTGACGGGCAACTTTCAGTTTCCGAAAAATTAATTCATAATCCTTTTGTCAGAATAAAAAATTGCAATTAACTTCGCGAATAAAATTGATGTTTCTCGTGTGATAAGAGAAGAAAATAAAAGCATGGAATATAATAGCTCATCGCCAGCCTCTTCCTGCGTTGCTGCGGGATTCTCTTGTATCCGATTTCCATCTTTGCTGTCCCTTGGTTCTCATGCCATTGCTATGCTCAGAACAATGACCACCAGTATTGTTTTGCGTACAAATGCGGCCAACGGTTTCGGTATGACTCATTCTCGAATTATTAGATCCGACATTCATCATAGGTAATTGTCTTTCGGAATCGCGTTTGCGCGATCGGTTTGCAGGACTCCCGGAGTATCTCGACGATTCACGTTCACCATTGGCCAAAGAACGATCATTAAAGTACTCCGTTCCCGGAGTTCGTCGCTCGAAGAGTCTTCCCATCGTATTTTCCAGTCGCCGCAGACGCGACACGCTTTCCGACCTAGAATCGCGACCGGATCGACTTCGAGATCTCGGAACTTCCGGTGTATTTGTTCGATTTTTCTGTGGCAACATTTGTAGCACAGGATTTTCACTCGAACCGTCTTGGAACGACCCGTTGCAAGTATTTGCCGCGCGAGTCTCCGTTATCAATAGTGGAGACTCCTCTGCCACAGATTTTCTTGATTTGGCCGATTTTTTCATGGTTTTCAGTGTGAATGGTTTGGGGGTCTCGCGAGGCCTTTCAATCTCTATAAATGTCGATCGATCTTCAATTCTACCTGTCGCCTCGATAGTATCATGCAGAGTGTGAAATGAAATGGAATCTCGAACAAAAGGCTTTCTGTTGGAATTAAGACTCCTTGATCTTCCTTCGGCACTCCTAGGAAGTAAATTTTTGTAATTTTGTGAAAAAATTGACGACCGACGAACGCGTTTTACACCCGAGTGATTTTCACTGTCATCGGAAGTCGATGGAGGCTCTATTTGCAGCAAGTCAATTTCCAGAGACGTTGAGCGACGTTTAGAACCACTTCTAGGCTTCTCGGAGCGGGTCTGTCGCGTAGGGATTGAACTTTTGCCGGAAAAACTGGCAGGTGGCGACTCCATTCTCGAAGAACTTCGAGGATCCTCTGAATACATCGATTGTGGAGGATTCTTTAATTTATGTATTTTAGACGGTTTAAACATGGTGGACTTGTCCACGACATGTCGAGATGGTGCTATTGTTTCTTTCGTTTGTGTTCCAAATGATTCCCTTGGACTCACGATATATATACGGTTTCTCGAAACGGATTGTTGATCCTTCCGTTCTTTATCACTTCGTTTACCAGCATTAAAAGCTTGATTTCCTTCCGTAAAACCGAGATTGGATGTTTTAGGTTTCCGTGGTGGGCTGGCTATTTTATTCGCGTCTGTGTTCTTCAATTCAATGTTCTGCGATGTTTTAGGAGTCGAAGTAACGATTTTATGAAATTCCCGAATGTCAATCTGTGAACATTCGTTCTGCTTCTTTTTCTTGGTCGTTTTTCTACCTTTTTCAGGAACAGTATCGTATGACGAAAACTTATGACTCAAATCGATGCTATCTTCTTGATTTTTACTATGAGGAGTCGGATTTTTCTGTACGGTGTCGTTGAGACTCGTTCTTCTCATCGTGTTGTTCATTTCCGCTAATTGCCGCTCTACATTTTGCGTCTTTTCCTTAATTTCAGTCAACCACTGGATAAATTCTGGGCGCGTTAAATCCGCAGCTGTGAGAGCCGCGCCGCTAGAATGAACGCGGATTGGGCCTGACAGATTCGATTTCACAAGATTGATTTCGCTGTTGCTTCTCTTTCTTGGAACACTTCTGCTTCGCCTTCCCTCGAATTCCGGAGTGCCCTGAAGCAGTCTCTCCAAAATCCTCAGAGTATCGTTAGCCGCCTCAGTTTTCGAGCATTGATGCCTTCTATTATCGTTGATTGGACTACTTCTTCGATAATTTACATAATAATCATCAGAACCGCGAAGATTCGGCGTTTCCGACGTATGGTATCCTGAAGTATCGTCGTCGATGCTTGAAGATATTCTCTTAGTTTCTGAAGAATCTAATTCCTCTTTTGCAGTTGTTTTATCGCGATCGGCTTGATTTTTATTACTATTGGATTTACAATTAAGACTCTTTAGAGTTTTGTTAATTTTGCTCGACAAACTCGAGCGTTGTACTGTATTTTCCTCCCTAATCGTTTTGTCATCAGCCTGAGGGATCTCGGCAAAATTCTCCCCTTTGCTTGCAGAAGAAGCCTCTATTTTTGGTGCCAACTCATCAGCAATCGTTGAACTTGAATATTCGTCACTTTTTATGTTAGAAGACGTTCCTTTTTCATGCTGGGTTGGCTGATTTGCATCTTTGCATACAAGAGGAGTACAAAATTTGACAACAGCCGTTTTGTCTTTGTTTCGATCGAAATTAGCGAAAACCGAAGCATTGGAAATACGGACTCTGATGTCTCTGTACTTGCTGTCTTCCTCGAGCGTCGCCTGGACGCACAGATTGCTGCAATTCGAAGTCGCCTGAAGTGCCTGCTCGTGTCGCACAGTTTCACAAGGGTTAGGAGTTTTCGTTCCCAGGCGATCTGCTTTTCCCGCAGGAATATCTGGATTCAACGTTACATTAATGCTATTACTGTCTGCATCGAATCGTTCGACTTTCCCGTCATTGTACATTTTACTGTTGTTTTCCGAACACTTGCAAGTCGTAATTGCCGAACCTTTGGACGGAGAGCTCGCGTCAAATCTGTTTGTTCTTTGGACCTCGAACCTCAGATCTCCACGGTATCGGTACTCCTCGGCTTTGCCATTTTGCGAGTATCTATACCAATCAAGGCACTTTAAAGTCTATTAATTTTCCGGGTTGTGTTTTAGATAACGACGTTTAAATCTACGTTAAAACTGTCGGGCGTTGAATTTAACGACCTGCAATGATAGAAAGACGAATTTAGGCGGGTTTTTACGGTGTATCGGAAGGGTTTTTTTTAAGCATAACATTTGGAAGAAATTTTGTAAGGTAACTATGGAAAGAAAAGAATTTATTTTTTTATAAGAAAAGTTTCACTTTACACCCGAATATAGAGAATAATTTGTTAACCAAGGAAAATAACCGCTTAGCTGTTACTTTGTCGTATTTCAAGCAAAGTTCGCAGAAATATGCGGGATTGTTGTAAGCCCCAATTGCTCTACGTAATTGACATTCATGGTATACTTGATTGAATATGTATTATTCGGTAATCGCTTGCAGTGCTCATAAAATTGTTCAAACTTTTCAATGAATGCAATAAAAAGTTAAATTACAATATAATGGCACGAAAAATATGGGGTACTAATTGAATATGAATGTTTCAATGAAAATTATGACTTTTTCACTGTTGGATCAATTACATGATAGATGTTTATTCGTAAAATATTAAGGCTTATAACTGTGATGCGGGGGAATAGTACACAAAATGGGTACACGGGTGTACAAAGTGGGATCGGCAGAAATGTTTCACGTGCTCGATTTGGTAGCGTGACCACAGCATAGCTAAGGAAGCGAGGTCTTCATGACACAGCTCGTTGTTACCCTCGCGGAGTTAGGACAAGGGACGATTTGGGGAAGCGCGTTGTAGGGTAACTTGAGTCAATCCTTACGTCTGTGGCAGTATCCGAATGCCTTAGTCAATAAATTCAACGTATTGTTCGACAAACGCGGTTATACCGCGATTTTCTACCTTGATGATGGGCCGCCGGTTGCACTCGCTCCACTGGCATCGAGTCGTCTTGTAAGCGCAGCATCTTGCGACGAATCACACACCAAGTTTTCGCGATGCATCAAGTTACCCGATTCACCGCACTGGCAATTTCTTCAGGAGTCGCAGGCAGTAAGAAAGGACATGGGAATGTGTAATGGATAAAGCATCGATTTTTAGGACTATGGAAAGAAAATAGGGGTTTTGAAGACGTTTGTAAACATACCTTCGATGCTCTTCATCTTTTCTCGCCCGGTCGAACCGCTCATTTGTCACTTGTCTGCGAAGCTCTGCGATTTGCTTACTGTATTCCGCAGCTTGGTTCTGGTAACGTCGCAATTCGGCAGATTCAGCTGACCTTTTTTTATAGAGAAAAAACTTAGTTGTTTTATCCTCTGAAAAATGTCATGAAACTTTGTCGTTGTACATTTTTTTCTTTTCTAAAAGATGGACAGACTAAGTGAAATAGGTGAGTTGCACCACTGATGTTTTCTAGCATCATCAATCATGTACATATTGGAAAATCGGCAGTGCTGAAATTGCCTGTTGATTTAGTATAATTAATTAGAATTCATAGATGTGACAACCGGTCGAAAAACATTAGAAAGCGGATGCTGAAAATTGTGTTTTCAAGATATCGACATTTCGTCTTTTTAGGTCCGATCGATTAGAAAAAAAAATTACGTTTTTCTTTAGTTATATGAAAGTAAATAATCTTACAATTTGTTCTGTAACTCGCACGTTCTCTGTTTCAGCCTGGACATCTCGCACTGCAATTCCTGTTTGGCAGTTTGACTGTCCATAGACTCTTGCCGCGCTTGATCCAGAAGAGACTCTAATCGCTCGACAGTTACATGATCTCGATTGATTTGATCTTGAACCATGTTTTGCTCAGTTTTCAACCTTGCCAGTTGCGCTTCATACTGAGAACAATGTGGTTATTACTATTCCGAAGAATTAAAATAGAATGAGGCATGAACAGTATAAAACGATGAAAATCCACGTTCTCTTACCTGCGCTTTCATTGCATCTTTATCGCCGAGCTCTTTCATGAGAGTTTCCTTCTGCTGATCCAACTTCACGCAGAGATCGCGTACGGCATTTAAATCAGCTTCGGCTCTCTGTCTTTGATCCATTTGCTGCCTGATCTGTGTCTCTAAACTAGCTACAGTCTGTGTTAATTCGCTGATCTGTGTTTCGTATCCTCTGATCAAGCAATCTCGGTCAGCGATCTGTCGTTCCAAGTCCAGTGTTCGATCCTGCGCTGCTTGAAGAGCCCCTCGGGCCTCCGCAGCTTCGGACTCTAAGCTGTGATTGTTATTCTCAAGCATCGTCGCCTCGAGGCTCAGACTTCGAAAGTGATTTAGCATCTCCGTTCTCTCATTTTCCTGAATGCGTTTATTTAATGAATAAATTATCCGCTGATAAATTAGAATAAAATGTATTCCATGCGTTCCACTCGCTCTGAAATCTCACCTTTTTATTTATGAGATCTTCGGCACGTCGAACCTCACTTACGTAAGTCTGCAGTTGCCTCTTTAGATCGTAGGATTCAGCACGCGAAACTTCCAGCTCACGCTGAAGAGTCCTGATCTCACAGGTCACCGCAGCTATATCATCTTGCAGCCTTCTATTTTCCTGTGCAGCGTTATCGCGGTCCGTTGATGCAGCAGCTAATTGACGTTGGTGAATTTCCATTTCCATTTGCATATTTCGAAGACGGCGCTCCTGTTCCGCACTCTGGTCCAAGCATAATCTGAGAAAAAACAACACTGTATTCAGAACAATCAGTATGAATAATTTCTACCGTATTTTACACGCATCAAATGTCCTATTTGTTTATCGATGATTTTATCAAAATATTGCGGTTGGAGTAAATTGTCGTATAGAAAAATACATGATATTCGCAAAAATACAGATCATATGAAGACTACATTTTTCAAGACCTAAAGTGACACCAATCGTTTAAATACCCTAAAAATATTGGAAATAAATTAATAAGTCCTCTTGGTCACGGGTATAATAGGGATAATTTCAAGAACGTCTCAATAAAATGAGCACAAAACGGCCTATATTTGATTGAGGTACCGTTTAGATTTATTCATAGGTTATTCACAAACAAATGATTTTCCACTTTGTCAAACTTTTTTTACCACTTCATCGATATTTTTTGTTTAACTAACAAATTATTAGTGTTACTTCATAATCTTTTATACGTGATGTCAACTAGTTACAGATCACTCTTTTTTCCAATATGGACTTAGTAAATATTGTACAAGTTATTGCCTACATGATTACAATAATTTATTCCAACCTCATATCGTATTACTGACGCAATACTCGTCTTCTTGTTCGGCAGAAAGGGGACAAGGGCAACGCATGTGGGCTACTTGGTGTACGTCCGAGGATACATTTTATAGACATGTGTCCGTTGTTAGCCTGACCAAATTGCTTAATTGAACGTGAGCAGAGAACAATTTGCAATCGGTGTGTAATACATAGAGTCCAGGAACTCTTACAAATCGGACTTTCCGACTAAGGATCAGTTTTAGATTTTATCCAGCAGTTAGTGCATTCTACCCAAATCGCGATTTATTATTAACGTTTAGAGATTTTCAGAATACTTTTCAAAATAAAACTATATTTATTCTACTTTTGACGTTGAATAGCCGTAAATAATCTCTCTTTTAAATCCTATATTAAAAAGTTCATGGATGATAAATGCGAAATTCATTGTTAGCGGTTAAAACATACTCTGATTCGTCAGTGGTGTCGTCAGATACACCGAGATCAGGACCGAGTTCATGCATTGAATTTGTTTGTTTATGTCAGATGTCAAAGCTGACGTAAAGAGACTCGGGTGCTTGAGCGCCCGTGTTCTCTAACCCTAGTTCTCAGAAAATGACAGTACTGAGATTTTAAGAAGTTCATCATTTTTAATTGTTTTTCTTTATTCGAGAATAGATCAATCTTTTTCGCGGTTTCCTATAATTATTCAATTGTTTAAACCAAAAAGTACTTTAATGAAATTTTGATTTAAATTCTGCCTATCTCATTTTTATAATTAAAAAAAAACGATACCGTCACATTTAATAATCTCTATTATTGATATTTCATAATCAATAGGTTAACTAATCAATTTAAAACTATACCAGGATTTTATTGTGGCTCGCGTGCTACGCACGCTCGCGTCAAGCATAGACCTCCATGCCTAAATTCTTCCAAGGCCATCAATAGACCTGAATTATTCTAAGGGACGATTTGGGGCCTAAATCGACCACAAAGCTCTATATATTAAAGAACTGACGAAAATTCAGGTTTGGGCGTTTAGAAGTACATAGGAAAATTCGGGCTAAGACTTTATTAAGGGATTCAGGAAAATTAGGGATTATTAAGCGACCATTGAGGAATATAAATAAAGTTGGGCTGACAGGTCTATTGGAAGACTAAAAAAATCTGGACTTGAGGGACCATTAAGGGACTTAAAATAATTCGGGTTAAGACGGTCAGTTTCACTCAACTGTACTATCTAACTTCACGGTACAGTTTAGTGAAGCTGACACTCCTAGCCCGAATTATTCTAAGTCGATTGATTCTTGACACGGCGGGTGATCTTTTTATAATAAAGAGAGATAACAGTAAGATTGGAAAATACGACAACATCTTTGGTTCAAAGAAAATAGGTTCTTGGTCAAGTATAGAAGTAATTCGATTCAAAATCTATTCATCACATCACATCAAAGTCCGCTAATCTACTCGACATGTCATCAGATCTATAGAAGAATCTCCGATATGTATATTACGGATACGCCATATATCCTACGATCATTATCGACAGAAAAGCGTACTGGAACTTTCTACAAGATCCAAGTCGAATACTGTGATTAGTGCTCAGTTCTCAGCTCCTGTCAATGCAAATGACTTTTTTTGCCACGCTAATTTGGAAGCGGTACCGCAAGATCGGCGTCGATCGGAAAACTGCGGATGCGGAAGAGTATTATTACTACGAGAGAGTGCATCACGGTAAACAAGATTCATAGAAAAAAAGGAACGAGGAGTCATTGAATCGGAAAGCGAGTTCATAACGGTTTTCCCAACGTCCTCAGAGATTACGTGTCCGAAAGGCCTTGCATAACCGACCACGAAATATTGATCAAGAGAATGCGAGAGTAGCGGGCGCCAAGGTCCCGTTCGGTATCACTATATACGTGGAAATAGGAATTCCTTCTGCCTCACACGAAATATTCCACTGAACCTCGTTTTATTGCCACAACTATTACGAGCCAGTGTTGCGTATGCTGATTAATCGATTGTAGTTGAATGATCTACAGGGGATCGAAGACATAGTGTTTAGGCCCCGAGGATCTTAACGCCATGTAAGCGAGAGACTTTCTCTCATCTCGTCGTGGCTCTGTTCTACCTGCAGCCTCCACTTGCAGAGGAAAAAGAACCCGAGACCCAGCGACTTGTTGCGGGCTTCCCACTGGCGCGAAAGTGAAAACTAAGTGCACGGCGTACGCTCATCACATGTGCAGTAATTCAAGGAAATCTGGCACTACCATTTAGCTGCATAAATGGCAGTACTCGATTTACGTGTATTCCTCTAGTCTTGTTTTTCATCATCAATTCTAAATCTAGGGTTTTTATTTGTTGCAGGTCAGAATGTTAAGAAAAGATCCCGATATTGAAGAAACATAATTCCATACAAAGTTGCCCATAAAAATTGTGGTGCGAACAATTATTAATAATTATTTTCTGCAGTTTCATCAAGAATACTGAGAATTTGATATAAAATATGCTAGCTTTATGATGGTTGATTGTTTAAGGATTCATTATGGAATATAAACAAAATGGTTTGTGTAAAGCACCGTGTTAGAATATTTATACTTGAAAAATCGTCGTAAGCATAGCAAGGGTATTAGGTAATAGCTGTTACTTGTTAGTACACGTAACCATTTTTATGTGCCCATTTACTTTTTTCATTGTTACCGTAATTAGTTGACGATTACCATAACGCCTAATTACTGTACCGAAAGACAAATATGTACATAAAAAAAAGTCGCGTGAACCATAATTAATAGTTGTCGTTCTTGAGTTTAACAATCTTCTCTGAATGTATTCACGATAATACCGTAATTTCGATGCCAATGGAAATAGAGATCAAATAAACTCTTGGTACCAATATCAGTGAATTACTTAAACGAATAATTGTCTTTCCTCTTCAAATTATATTTTGCCTGTGCATCGCGCTATTATAATTCATGTTGGTAAAACAACCTCAGAAGGTTCGTGCGATTCCTCCGATTTTTTATAAGGAAAATCGCCAGTGGGTTTCAATTCGTCGATAGGTAAGCAAATGGTTATAATCTGCTTGCCTGGAATGACTAGCGTCCAGATTTACCGGCGATAATGAGTTCGCCGGAGCGAGGTTACCTCGTTACTGGCAACGCCTGAATAACAAACTCTTTTTCTGCAACGCTCACAAGCGAGCTAATCAACATTTCATAATGTTATCAACTGTCTTAACTACGTCATGCCCGTTGCGTGTGGATTACTAGCTTCACCTACAGCAGATGAAACAAAAATGATTTATTAACGTGTTACGTATTTCCGGCTTTCCAGGGCAGTGCATGGTACACTTTTTCCACACAATAGGCCATTGGGAAATAGCAAATATTGCTGCTGCTACCGCCGAATTCGGTTATAGTGACCACAATTCTCAGCCTCTATTACCTTATGGAGCGAAAATGTATACTATAATCAATTCAATAATAATTATTCAACAATAATAACCTGTCATAATTTTAGGAAAATATCATCATTTTCAACCACTACAAAATGAGTTCTCGGTAAAAGCACACAAGAAGTTATGAAGTTTATTTTCTTTCAGAGATTATTAAAAAAAATGGAACATTCAAAAATAGAAGGTATAGATAGTTGCGTCTAAATATTAATTATTGAGCCCATTACACGGCGAATATTCTTCAAAAGAGTTGATGGAATTTTTCAACCCTGATTGCAATCGACTTTCTGGACTAATGCTAGGTGTCAGGAAAGATAGAGGAAAGATTTTCACTCTTGATGATCATAAAAACGACCGAGTGCTACTGAGAAAACTCGAGAGCGGCGTTGAAGCATCCTCCTAACACTTCTCGTCCGAGCGCCAGGCACTCAGGACAAGAAAAATACCGCTATACGGATATGCGCAGCTAGCCGGTAGTGCACAGCGTAGAAAGTGAAGCTGAGGGCTACTGACCGCGTAATAACGTTGGATCGTCATCCTAATGCCATTGAAAAATCTGCTTATAACAAAAATAAGGCATCAATTTTTCTCATCACAAAATAGTAATGGGAATTTCAAATTGCTTATTTTGCGTGGTAATTATTCGCTAAATAAAGCACTTTAAGACGTGTTCACCTACATTTTTACAATACAATTTTCAAGACATTTTTTTAGTTGTGACGTTGAATAGCTTCTTACAACACGTCCGTATTTATTAGATACCTTCAATTTTTATTAAGGTCAAAACAGTGAAAACAAAATAGAACCTTGGATATTGCTTGCCTATTATTTTGAACTTTTTACAGATCTACCATGACGAGGAACCAAAAATTATTGAGTAATCAATAATTTTGGCTTTCTGATAGAGTAAGCTTTGGAAGCAATTAAAAATGTTGAGGAAGCAATATACAAGGTTCTACTTTATAGGCCCCTTTCAAATAGGTTTTGCGAAATTTGAGTCGTCGAGAAATATAACGAAAATTTTTAATATTTATATAATCCAAATCCTCGTACCGATCTTCGTTGAATTCTGAAATTAGCATAATTTTTCGTTTAAATTCCAGAAGCTATAGAATTAAAATTTTTGTATATATTTTGCCAAAAACCTTCACTAGTGTGCTTGATCGGTTGTATGGTTGAGTTATGGGTGATCTTTACTAATCGATTTTTCTCGATGTTTTATACTATTCTGAGTGCCCTGACATGAAAATATCGACAAAAAAATGTCATAAAGACAAAGTACAAGAAAGCTATAGTGAAAAATAAAAAAGAATTGCTCTAGTATGCAAATAAAAATGCCTCCAAACTCCATGAAATACTTTTCCCGGGAGTGCGGCATTCCGTAACTATGGTCCGTGTCGGAAAATTAAATTCCCAGAAATTCGAGGGAGCGTCAATGTTTTAACTGTGCCTTTGCTATCGACGTAACACGTCGTGCGAGCTGCCGTGAGGTGAGTGCGGAAGTTCACTCGCATTCAACTTCCGCAATAATTTAATTGTAGTGAATTACGCATTACTCGTTATCTTCCGAGAGTTCACTTGCCGTGAAACTGTATATTGAGAAAGGGAGGGAAACGTAACTAGGCCTATTGACACGCTATTTAGTTGAATAACCAATAGAACTGACGCTTCTAAAGTCGTAGGATAATACGGAAAAGGCCAGGGACATGTAGAGGAGCAGAAGCGGAGCTCGTGACTCACGACGAGAGTGCATCGCCCTGAGATCCCTGAATCTCTTTATTATTCCACTCCGCTATTGCTTCACGACAGTCGTAAGGTCTTGGACGCAACAAGACGGTGTATATACAGTGCGTTATACACCACTCCCTTCTTCAGTCTATCCAGTATTTCCTCTCGTATCCGTACCGTTAACCCAAAGGGCTCTCGCGGCTTCGGTTAACGCGTCGGTTCCTATGGCCCAAGCGCAACGACATCAGGGACCCTGCAACAACGCATACTAAAAAACAGTTTCAATCTTTTTTATTTCTCGGTTCAATGTTACTTGTCCGTTGCTTATTGCCCTACGAAATATATACAATTCATTTGAATTTCAAAAGCGGCAGAGTTATGACCGTATGTTACATGAGGTGCGGCATACTAAGATCGGTCATGCAGAAAAGCCTCGAATGATTTTAGTGGCTTTGTCTTTCACTCGAAGAAAAAGGGGTTTTAAAAATGTTTCCTTAAATAATTCAAGGGCATCTTGTCTTAAGCTGGGGTGTAAGCAAATAGCGAGGGAAAATATGTATGGGGATGTAGAGACTTATGGTAAGAAATTTATATTGTTCCTTAACTATCGAAAACTCGAGGATTTTGAAAAAGGCACTAAGACTTCTACTTTCTATCTTTGTAGCAGGAGGACAATTAAGAACATTTACTTTGGATGGTTCAATGTAAAAAATGTACTAATAAATTAATAAATAATCAAATGTGTAGAAGAAAAATTGAGTGCGGTTATTGAAAATATTCTTCCAATTTAAAAAAATCATTACAACAAAGTACCTCAGAACCATTATAAGTTTTAATTATTTGCAAATATTCACAATCATATTATACATTCACAAAATATATTATATTACAATTAACTGATATTCATATTAGTTGCGATAATCCTCAGCAAGAAACTTCCATTTTTTCATTCGATTTACATTGACCGCATAACCGTCACAAATATAAACACCGGTAGTGGAGCAACACTCCGTTCTTCGTAAAAATGACGAAAGATTGAGTCATCTTGCACTGAGAGAAAAATCTGGTAATTCTGAAAATAATTTAGTTGGACTGACGATAATCTAACTATACACTATAGTTCCTAGGAGACAGGTTTATGTCTTACGGTTATACCAAATATAAAAAAATAGTTGGATGATCCATTATATAATTCCCAGGAGAGTCGTCTATATTTTATGGTTATAGCAAATATAATTATAGTAGCAATCATTAAAATGATGATAGTTTCAAATATGCCATTTTGTTGCATATACGATTTCAACGTTTGTCTCCAATAACCTTGCGAGTATCGTCTATTGAACCATATTATCATCGGTTCAACCATAAAACATTGCAAGTCTTCCTACATTCATTTTACCATGTGAAATCGTTAAATAAACGATATGCTTTTCTCTCAGTGTGTCAAATTTGACGAGTCCAGACGTTTTTCGAAAGAAAGCTATGTGTTACTGCAATTACTTTGCATATGGTCGAAATCGTTTTTAATAGATACATTAATGCAAAAGGACGTTTGGTACTAGATTTGAGACATCTCAACTCGAATTTTTTACCAGGACGAAGTAATACCCAGCTGTAGTAGATATTGAATATGATGGACATTAGAAGAAGAAAAGTTGGAATTTTATAAAATGTATTTTTGAAAAATTGGCGTTGTCGTTTTAAGTAAAGTCAACTTTGTTAAATTCAGTAAAATAAATTCTACAAGAATAAAATAATACTTCTCAATGACTGATATCAAATTGTGGAAATATCCATAAAAGACGTCAGATTTTATATCGATTTAAATTTTATAACTTCACACCACTATCACCTTCGACGCATCTAACAAAAAGGGTTGAGTCTTTCGATATGTAAAGAAGAACATGCAAAGGTTTTCAGTTCTAAATTTGGTGGAATATAACTGACGCGTCAGAATTTTATGGAACATTGTTGAAATAAAGATTGTAAAGTCGGGCTTTGCACATTCTTTTCTTATATATTCATACCTTTCTCAAAGTTTCTTCTAGTAGGAAGCCAAATTTTGACAGCATACTTCCTCATAGAGGTCGCTCTGATACAGATGCAAAACAAGGAAGCAATGTGCAAGGCCTGATGTTGCAACCTTTTTTCAACGTTTACCTGGAATTTATTTAGAAATGAATTTCAGTTGTTCAAAGTTTGAAACATACATCTATTAATCCTTATGCAATTGATAATACTATACATATTTCATAAACTAATGGAGCCTAACAAATCTGAATATGAATATATAATTCTCCTAAGTATCTTCATCGAGCCACAGCGGATTATACCAAGCATATTCTGCACCCATATACAAACGCCCACTATGTTTAGTCTACCGTAAAGTGCTTCTAACAGGCTCGCATTATGAAAAAATGCCGTTGGGATTTTCTCGTGATTCAATCGTTGTGGATCGCGAATATTGCAATAGATCCTAAACAGTGCCAAGGACCCAGCTACGAACTATTCGATGCGTCGGGTAAGTCTTATTGGCAATAAGACTCTCCATTCCCTGTACATCCTGGTCGCTGGCGTACCCGGATCTGAACAAAGATTTACGGGCCCTCCGAGTTCCAGGAGAACGAGATTAAAGCTACGAGAGGACGGCGAGTATCGGAGGGATGCCGGTGAAACGGTAAGGCACGCAATAGTAGTCGAGACTCGCGTAGCGTTCACCAGTTTCAGTTTCAGAGTCGGCGCCGAGTTAGGTAACACTATACACAGTCGTGTAGAAGTGTTTCAGGCGCGAGTCACTCCTCCCGCGATACTCGGACCGGCAAGACTCCACCGGCGTGAGCCTGAACAGTTGCTCAATTTTTTTTCTAAGTTCACATTACTTCTTTTCAAGTACATTTTTCTTAATGTTTTTGTTATTGCTCCGATCTAGTTCATGGTGATGTGAAAGTGTTTTGAGTGTTCTCAAGTAAAATTGGATAATATTGGCACGACAATGGCTCGACAGTGAGTACCAAAATATGACATCTTATTTTTTGTAGCGATATTTTGAATCTGAAACAAAAAATCGTTACAGCGTAAAAAATATCGTGAGCAAATATAATTTTGTAGACTCGTTTACAGTAATGCGTTGGAGCGATAAACAGACATGCTTATTCAATTCTATGATTATTATGTCTAATGTAACTGAGAAGTATCTTCGCACCTCGCCGCGATAATTACAAACAACTTTCTTTGGAATATTTAACCCTGGATTGGTAATCGGGACCCGTGGAAACCTTTCAAAATATTACGAGATTGCGCGGAGTTCCGTAATCACTTACGAGTCCAGAGCTCTCGGAGTCTGGGCTCCTCTCTCGGCCTTTTCGAGCGGCCTGTGTTGCAAAATCGATCGATCTCTTTGTCGAGAAGTTGCCACGGTGATGATATCGCTTCAACGAAAGTTGGGCCACAACACGTAATTAATTCAGGATAATAGTAGTCTTTTTTTTTCTTTTTTGCTTTCTCACCGAAACGAAGATTGTACGTGTGAATCACGTCGTGAATAGTTGTACTATTATCCCTTGAAGAGAGAAAAAAATTGTATTAATGTTAAGTAAATCTAGATCATTCTTGCGTGATTTTCGGAATTTCCATTTTACAAAGAACTGAAAATTATAATGTACTACTTTGTATTCTGCCAGTAATTAAGATGGGCAACTATTCGAATTAAATATTACCATTCGTGTGAAACAACATTGAAAATATTTAGAAAAATATTAATATTGCTGTGTAAATGTCGTTCAGAAATGATTGCGCTTCAGCAAGAATTATAGCCAATTGAGACTTATTATACTTTTACAATAAATGCTAATGATTAATAATTTATTGTAAACGTCATTTATCAGAAATAATAGAAAGATCAGTTCGATTAAGGCTTCAAAATCGATGGAAGTCCATAATATATTTTTATTTTTGTTCTAAGACAAATTTTATCTCCACGCTAGAATAACCTGTAAAACTTACATCCAAATTTTGAAACACAAAAATTCGGAGCTTTTTTAGAATACATCACTAGTATATATTAGTGAATACGGTTGAAAAAAAAATCGAAACAAAAATGTCAGCATGTAAGTATGTTAGCATGAAACATGAAAGCTTTTTGCATTCACCACCTATTAATTAAATTCTAATGATTCACTTTCGATAGAGGCTAAGATACTTGACGACTCCTAGGAAAGTGTCAAGGATCCTGGCAACGTAATAGTCTCGATTACCTTGAAGAAAATCAGATAAAAATTCCGGTAATATTTTTTTATAGACACGATATAATGATGAAAAAATTCCCTACCTATATCTAACGTCATCTTCAGAAGGGAGACAGCAATAAGGGCAGGTGCCAGGATAACAAGTGTCCATATTCGGCACGCAAGATTATTCGAGGAATGATCGTTTGGGTTACACTCACGAATTTCAAAAACACCCGGGTTATTCAACACTATTAATCACTGTCGAAAAAAACTGGCGGACGCCCACCGATTATCGTCTATTATGCTCGGCGCCTCGTGCCCGTACACTAACAATTTCGTGCCGAATAGTGTCATGATTGTTAGTAACGCGCCGCACTCATGACTACGGCCGCGGTCCATTTGTTGGCGAAATCATTAAACTGTCAAATTCTTGAAACTGTAAATTTCTCAGCCATTGGAAGAAAAGAAAACAAACGAGCAATATGCACAGCTCTCGAACCGAATTCTATAAACTTCACGGTGATGAAAACTTCTATGCGAGTCAATGTAAAAGTGGAGCTTATCGTAAATTCTTTGTAAATATGTGAGAAATGCCGCGTGCTTAGAAAAATTTGTAGTTTGAAAGATTATCACTCAACATACCGTAAACTAATAAGCGGGAAACCTTTGATCTTTTAAATTTCTGTAAGAGTCAAAATTTTCTTTATCCAGTTCGAAACCTCGAAAAATCATAATTACGACAATAGAGCATTTTTAACTACCATCGACATTTTTATTTGCTCGATATTCAATTTTTCATTTCCATACGACAAAGCTTGGTGAAGTAAAGAGATGTCAGCAACATTTCAATAGAATTCGTGATCTAGTACTATCGTTTTAATGAATGCTTTGGGGACGATAGAGAGAATGAAATAATTTTCCATTTTTCCTAATCGAAAAAAAATTACCAAGGCAATTCAAAACTCAATGTTTGATTAATAACGAAAAGAACAAAATCAAGTCGGAATACTTTTTGTGAACTATAGCCTTCTTAAAAAAAACCTGCCATTATATGCAAACTAGTTTCTTTCATTTTGCATTTTTATCTTTCAATCTTTCTGAACTAGTAGTCATCGTTTTTCACGGAAAAATTAAAAAATGTGTCACCATGCTCTTTTTTTTTTAATTTTCATAAAAATTCTTTTTCTACATTTAAAATGTTTTAATGAGATGAGTCCTTAATAATTTAACACATTGAAGTCGCAAAAACGCATTCATTTTATTCGCAAAACGACAGAAAGGCGATTTATCGCGATATAGTGGATACTTAATTGATGGACGAAGGTGTTAAAAACTAGTGGCAAAGTCGCAACGTAATTCCGCTACGAGAAAAATCTATCTCTTCCATTAACCCCGGCTATTAGCCGGTTATCTGACCAATCAAAAAGATTCGCAACGTGAAAGTCCTGACGTAAGGTACTCCCACGCAGATATCCCACTGGCCGGGTCATAATTAACCTATTGTGTAATGTATTTGAGCGAATAACATGAGGAAGGCCCAGCCAACTTCGTCAGTAACTTCCCGCTCGTACGCTCGGTCTATTTTCCATTTCGCAAACAACGCTTCGCGTAATTTAAAAGGCTTTTTACATGTCTTCTGTCACAATCAGTGATACATTTTTTTCTTTTCTTTGTCATGCAACATAACCATTCGCGAAATATCGTTGGTATGATCTGTTTACGAGTTGCTTGCGATTTCGGAGCTTCAAACCATTCGTTTCCCAGAGCTAACGTAGTCCCGACTAGCTCGTATACTTTCACTTACACTGACCTTCGCCGGCGAAGGCCAGGTCCTGTCCTCTCTAGATCCGTAACTTTTATGCGAACGTTCTTTATCCGCATTACCCGTTGTCCTATTGATAATTACATTAGCTAAATTGACGGAAAAATTCCTCCCTGATAGAACAAAACCAAATAAATATGTAATCAATATTTCGCTTCTTTCTGCAGCGAAGTTATACGATAATAAAAAGGACAAGGAACAACAATAGTTTTCACCCGAACAAACTACTTACTAGTTAAATATAAATTGCAATGTCGTATTGGACATTATATTTGACAAGTAATGCGAAGACTGATGACTCTGGACTCGAGGATTTCCACTCAGATTTCTCAGGACAGTGTCAGCGCGACGCAATTACAGTTGTTGATTCAATCTTTCTGGCGTTAGCGCCTCTTGGCACTTTGGAATAAGCATTTTCCATCTGTTTGCTTCATACCCGATCTACTTCTTAATAAGATTAAATTAAAATTGAAGATTACAATGGGAGTTACAGATATTCAATTTTTTAGAAGTCCGACGCCCAATTACTTTTCGGGTCTTTCAGAAAAATCTACACTTTTTTTTAATACTAGATATATTCTATTCATTTCTGTTGAATAATAAGTACTCATCGATTTACAAGAAAATTAATAAAAAAAACTCAAGTAAAGGATAAATTATAATATATAAAAATATCGAATAATTCAATTGAATGAAATACTGTAAAAAAAATTGCCCTCGGAAGTTACCCCTCTTTCGCTATTGACCGTTCAAAGCTGTAGTCGTTTGATTTATCAACGAGCAAATTGCTGTAGGAGCAATTAACGTCGTGTAAAGAATGCCTTCTTAAAAATTCGAAATAATCGTACCGGCGACGAGCGGCGTACGTGAAACGACGGACGGTCTCGTTTATTCCGTATGCATGTCGTCATCCCAGCCCCACAGCCAGGGACAATGCCATTGCCATAGCGAAACAGTGAAAGTATATGGTCATTTTATTTTCAGTCGAGCTCTCGTCTACCGGGCGTCGTACATCGTGTCTCGGCTTTTGTCCCATAGCGCGCGCCTTTAGGTTTTCCGCGACAACTTCGATGAGAGTATTCGCTTCGCTCGTACTGTCCACTCGTCGTAACCCTCGGTACTCCTACAGTGCATGAAACTCGCGCCTTCTCAGTCAAATAATACGTTTACACCGGCTCGCTGTGTCATTACATCTTCATCTCCTTTGTCTTCTTCAATTGGCTTCCGTTTGTGCGGCACTTGTTGACCTTGCCATAAAATATTGTGCATTCAATCTTTCTATATTATTACGTCGAACATTCTACCGTCAAGACATGCGGTGATAGGTAACATTTTTCAACAATCTAGGGAAATAGAAATTGTAGGAATAATTGTTTGCAACGATAGTCTTAATTTCATTTTCCAGTTGATATTTTTTAATACAACTGTGAGAAACAATTTCAGTAGAATTGTATTGATCTAATCGATTTTAATACGCAAAATGAAATAAATTTCTTACTCGACTAATACAATGTTTACTGACATGAATATTCCATTCAATCAGTAATTGATTGTTATTATAGGATTGTAATAAGATAGGGATCGATGGAAAACTCATTTTTTCGAAATTCAAAGAATAATTAGGAAGCTTTCACATTTGGATTATAAGTATGTCAACCATAATAAAATATTTTGTCGCGTGTTTCAGTGCGATGCAGACAATATTAGCAAGCCTTCTGTGGCTTCTTCTAATCGCTGATGCAAGAACTGCAGTGGTGCCACCGCCGTGGGCGAATCCATCGAGCAACCCTTGTGCAGCTCAGCCGAGAGGGTGGCAATTGCTTTACTGGCCGGCGGACGGGAAATGTTACAAGATATTCCAGGCAAGTCGACGAAATATTGAAAAAGAAATTGAACACGCATTTCGGCGCTCGTACGCCGTCACGGATTCGCCGAGCGAAAGTGTTTTTATTCGTAAATTCAGTAAAACGCGGGATGAATTGAGAATGATTCAAGTGGGCTTATTCTTTTTTCCTTTGTCACGTATAATTCTTAGATCGGAGCACCGTGTCCCGAAACCATGGAATTAGGACCTGCCGCCGGTGGTGGTGGAACCGTCGCGGAATGCAGGTGCCCACCAGGTACAGCACAATCACCTAGAGACGCTCTTTGCCATCCAATATTCTCCAGAGCTTCCTGCGATCCCGGACAATATTTCTCACCTGTACCAGAATCACCGGGCAAGTCCAGGTAACGTTAGAAAATATATACGCACTTCAACAATGTTATTCATAACAAAGGTTAACATTAAGAGCCGAAATTTCAACACGATAATTAAGTAAGTTTGAAAATTCATAACCATGGAGGAGATTAGGGAGTTACATATCAACAGAATATGTGCTAAATATGCTCAATTATTTTTACAAATTTAACAGACTAATTGGCGATAGCAAAAACGTGACTCGACTCATAACAACACCCTTTATTGATTAATAACAATTTACGAAGAGGTGCATTATTATTTGATCCAAAAATTATCGGCATTTTTTTACTAATTGCAGTATTATATGAACAATTCTGTTTATTAAAGGATTTTCTAAGATATTGATTGCGCGGTATTTAATAGCGTTGAACGTTCAATTCTTATCATGGGGTTTTTCGCGAGCTGGGAAGAAAAAGGGAATAAGGGTCAAGTGATAGAGTCAGTGGCATCGGAATCGCGCCACTGACTCTACGCTATTAAACGCGAGCGGATATGAATTAACGATAATAAGATATTAAGATCTGGCATAACCGAATGGTCAGTGTTTGGAGGTTTCTCATCTGAAAAAAAAATATGAAGTTGTGATAAGGAGTCTCAACAAAAGAAGTGAGAATATAAATGTGGAAAAATAGCCAAGACGCAACCGCTAATTAAGACAATTGATGATTCCTATACTTACCGCCGCGAAAACATATAAATCTTTTGACTACATAGTTGTAAGATGTCGAAGTCCTCTACTTCCAAAATCACATAGAGATTACGAACATTTTTAACCGCGAGAAATAACTGGAAACGAATTGATTTTTTTTTTCCACTAGTTCCAAACGGCGCTGGGGCGTTTGTCGGGAGCCCGAAGCTTGTCCAGAGCGAGGCGAAGTCTACTGGCCACGGGACGGCAAGTGTTATCCAAAGCTGACCAGGGGACCTTGTCCACGCGGAGAGCTCTTGGTGCTCGGAGAAAATGGTCTGGCAACGTGTTCTTGTTCGACAGATGGAGAGCTCGGAAGATATCACTGGCCAGGTACGGAAGGTGGTTGTCACGAGCACTACACCCAAGGGCCATGCTCCGAGGCCGGCGAATTATTTCTCCCTGGCGGTAGTTGCGGCTGCCACTCTAATTTGCCGCATTATCATGAAGAAACGAAAATGTGTTACCCGTTAGGAGGCATCGGTCCCTGTCCTGCGGGTCATCACTTCGTCGTCACGCCCGGAGAACACAACGAGAACGAGATTGTCCGTGCTAAATGTATCTGCAAATCAGGCCACGTGCCGTACAAAAACGGTATATGCTACCGGGTGCACACTCGAGGTCCTTGCGAGGTCGGAGATATGCTTATAAATTCCACAAGCTGCATTCCCGTGCCCTGCAAACGTGGAAGGCTCTATTTCCCACGTGAAAAAACTTGCTACAAAATAGGCTCTAAAGGTCCATGTCCAAATGGACAGATCGTTCTCTACGATCATAATGTCAGGCCTTCGCTCGACGGTATCAGTTACAACGGCGTTTGTGGCTGCACAAATGCTCTTAAAAATTCGGGTAAATGTACGGAGGAGGAAATCAGCAGCTGCGAACCACCGGGTATGGTCGTTATTAACAGGACTTGCTACAAATTGTATACTCAAGGTCCCTGCACGCCTGGCGAGTGGCTCGTCGCTCAAAGAAGCTCTAAAGATTCTTTGTGGCAATCCGGCGAAGCTAGAGACGCCAAAGCGAAATGTGAGTGTCGTCCAGGTTACAGAAGAATCAACAATGATATCACCGACGTTGAGAATAATGTTTTGAACAACATCGGCGGCTGCCAGCCACCCGCAGTCGGTTTGGCGAAATTCTTAAACGATAGAATAAAGTCGACGAACTTTTGAATGAATTCAATTTCTTTCCGTACGCGACTGTGAACCATATTACGTGTATATTAAGCGCGAGTGTGCAAAAGTACAAACTCAGTTTATTGTGTATTGAATGACGCTTCGATTTATCGTCTTGTGTGTGATTTTTATGTCATATTTATTAATCGTCCGAGTGCCGACGTTACTTTGTAAATATAGCACATAGCCATAGGTATATCGTATCGATAAGCTTTGATGATGTGTACGCACCAAAGAGTGCTAAATACCGTGTGGATAAAGACGCTGAGTACTTACTGATACTTGTGCTGCAGTTCTTGCAATTGCTGGTCCGCTCCCGATGCATCCTGCTCTTTGGCTTTTATTTCGCGCTCCAGCGATGCGATCCTTCCTGTCTTGTCCTCTAATTCTATCTGAAATTGAGAAGATTAGTGAGTTAACTAGATAGATATAGATATTCTTTATTTGTATTGAGGTAATGACCTATTAAAAATTTGGATGTATTCCCCTTATCCTAAAGTTTACGACAATATAACAATTTAGGACTTCCGATTATAGGACATGTACGATTGCATCGTTGCCTAAATTAACAGTTATATATATATATATGTCTTAACATCTAAGAATTAACCAACGCAATTAGATTATTTGAACAAAGTAGGTTTTCTGTTCGCCGCTTATTTTCTAATTACTACCCAAGATCACACTTCAAGTAGATATCTGTACTTCGTAAGGACTCTAATGTTATAAGTTTTATATTCCAAGTGCAAACGCCCGCAATTTACAGCTCTCAATCACGGCCAATGGTTTGGCTTGAACTTTATTAATCTCGTCTACCGCAACGTCTCACGCTCTTGTCTATCACAGACTTGGCACAACTCATTTTCATCTATGATGTATACGAACTTTTTGTGTACAATTTTCTATGTGTTCCTTCCCGCTAGCCTACATTGCGCAACTAGACGAATGAGTGCAAGTGGTAGGTCAGACTTCAAGTATACCTCGCATTTGAATTCGTTTAACTATTTTATATTTTGATAAGTTGGACTGTACGAGGATAGCAAACTTCTTACTGCGTCAGAACGCGCGGAATTTCGATTGCACTATGACTTCAACTACTCCGTCTATTGCGTTCTATGTGATATTGGCACCAAGGTTTTCCATAATATTACTTAGACCATGTTTCTCGAGGTTTTTACGGAGGCACGTAACCCAATTATATTTAGTAATATTTTTATTAGAAACATCAAGAGCCGCGAGGCGTTCAAAGCGGACCCTAGAAAATCATGTGGCTGACATTTCTAGTAACTTACTAAGACACATCAAGGCTCTTTTAATTACAAGGGTTTCTATTGTAGACGCACCTATTTCCAACCTCACCATATAACCAGGAGTGCAGACAGGTATCGATTGATAGAATCGAAGTAATATTTTATCTAATTCTTCAATGTGTCTTAGCCCTCACATTCCAACGCCGTATAACAGCGATAATGCAACCATCGCGTTAAAAACTTGATTCTTGTATCTCAATTAAAAACCTTCGCTGTCATCATTGGGCCCCATGTCGTTCCGAGACCTATTTTGGCTTTTGTTGAAAAGTATTTCGCCGCCACTATCTGCAGGTCAGAAGACGCGAAATACACGTGCAAATATTGATAATCGTTTACCTTTTCGATAGCCTAATCCTTGTATTTTATTGGCCTTACTTTTTTGCTTCGACCAGTCTTTTGAAAAATCATTAGTTTCGTTTTATCCGTGTTAATGACTAAATGGTTTACGTCACAGTAAAGCTGCCAAGATATCCAATTTTCGTTGCAGTTCTATCACATTATCCGGTAGTAGTATAAGGTCATCAGCAAATAGCAGTATTTCAATTCTTCCATTGATACGGTCATGCGCATGCTGTATAAAGAATGTGTTAATATCTGCCAATAAGAGCAAGAATAGGATGGGACTTGCGGGGTCTCCCTTTAGTACACCTTGGGTGGATTCAATATCTTCTGTTCTATGACCTTGAGTCATTCTTATCTTAAAAGAGGCTCCCTGGTAAAAATTTCGTAGTATCGTTATAATTTGGGAATTTGCTCCCACTTTATATAGTTTTTCCCACGAGGACTCCATGCACCACCGAGACAAACGCACGGCAAAAGTCCACAAAAGCAGCGTATAACTTTCCTTAAGTTTTATAGAGAGCCTAGACATATTTTAGCGTATAACGTAAAAATGTTATCTTCACATGATCTGTTCTTTCGGAATCCCGCTTGGGCTTCGGGGAGAGTACTGTATCTCTCGCACCAGAAATTCAACCTATTTGCCAATATCGTTGTAAAGAGCTTCGCTATCATATTCCTCTATAATTCAATGGATCGACTACTTCACCTTTTTTATAAAACATGACTATATCAGATTTGCTCCAGCTGGGCGGCACTTCCCCTGTTTGCAAAGCTCCATTAAAAAGCGTTAATGTGGAGATTTTCCATTTCAGCGGTAAGGCTTTACAAAATTCATAACCAATGCCGTCAGGTCCCGGAGAATTATTTATTTTGATATGTCTGATTACACGAAACAATTCGCCTTCAGTTATTGGGTCGTCTCGAATCGGAACTTGCCTAGTGGGAAAAACTTTGAGGGTTTCCTTCCTCGGGGGAAGCAGCGCAGCTAGAATATCAGCTATTGTTCACCGGTGATAGCGCAGCTTTTATATTGTTTTAATTTAAGGTTTCTGTATGTCTGCCAAAAGGATTTTGCATCTTTGGTATTAGATAAGGTTTTTTTAATCGGGAGAGTATATTCTTTCTCGCATTTCTTCGTAAGATTTACATATATTTTTCGCGAGTTCTTATAATCATTTTGGAGCATAAGGTTTTTCTGTTTTTTTTTACTTTCCTTCTCCCGTCTATGATACCTGTACACTAAGTTCTTTGCTTCAATACATTCAATACTGAACCACGGGATGTTACGGATGTTCATAGCGTTACTGTATACTGAGTAAAATGACATATCAAGGTGAAGTGCCACTTCTTGAATTGTTCCAACTATCTATGAGTTCATTTTATCTGTTGAGTGATAGTTTAGCACAGTACCATCTCAGTTATCGATTGGTTCACGGAAATCATCACATTTATTGAGATCCCATTTTGGGGTTGGCGCAACTCGAGAACATATTTGTACAACTTCCGGTTGAGGTAATAGATCAATCTCTGTACGAACTTTTACTGGGAGATGATCTGACGTGCCTACGTTAAGGAGAGAAAAGCCATTAAAAAGCTCTGTTCCCTTTGGATTTATCGATACAAAATCTAACACGCTACTCCCATTTCTCAATACGTATAGTTGTCTACCTTGTCTGATATTGTGCGCCCATTAAGAACAGGCAAACTAGTGAGTTAACTATATTTTCAGATTATTGAAACGAAACTGTTAGTTTTTAAATCCTTGAACTTCAATTGTACAAATAAGACTTTGTATCCGGGATCGCATTTAAAAAATTACGTCTATTCAAGAACTGAAAAACGTTTAGGGTAGAAGTACCGTGAGTGGTTATCTTAGTACCGTATGTGGCTATCAACTTGATCCATTTGTGGCCATACCTATTGCATGTAAATGACAGTGCTGGTCACAAATAGTATAAACGGCTTTGAACATAATTTATTAAGCAATAAGGAATTTTAAGCATTGAATATCCAACGTTAAGTTTGCTTTGATTAGTGTAAAATAAACTCATTTCGTAATTTCTGTAGTGTAAAGTTATGATGAATTGATTTATACATTTTTTGTGGGGCCACTAATGGTACAGTGGTCACAAATGTTACGTCTACGATATTCTGTAAAAAAAATTATATTCATCCCATAAAGTATCAAGTTGATTCCAAACATGCCAAAAAATTTAAATGAATAAAAAGACATTATTATTGTTGTTGTTGTTGTTATTATTATTATCATTTGTATTGAACATTCTTTCTTAAGAGGACATGTGTTTATAGTTGCTTACCATTAACTGCTCCTTATCTTGATCCATTTGATTCCTGTTTGCGCGTAACAAATTGATTTCTTGCTTCAACTCTTTCACATCGTTGTCGAGCTGCAGTCTTTGTTGCTCCAAAAGCCTGTTTCGATCTATGGCCTTGTGCAATTCGCCCTCGGAATGATTGAGCTGACCCTGAACATCGCCAAGCGCTTGATCTGCTTGATCTTGCAATGTCCTGCGAACAAATTACAGCAACGATATTTTGTTTGCATTGTTATTACGTCTTCTTCAAAATTACCGATTACTTGAAACGTACCTAAGCTGGAAATACTGAGTGCGTTGTGCCGATAGCTCTTGCTTCGTTCTCCGTAATTCTTCCCTTAAATCTTCGAGCTGATCCTCGAAGCCATCAATTGTAGCTCGCTCCGTTCCCTGCGCAACCAAAAGATCTTGCCTCTCTCGTTCGACTTTTTTTAACCGCGTTTCTACGTCACACAGGTTCTCCCTCAGCCGCCGCTGCTCAAACTTATGTGCTTCCACGGCGAGCTACGACCCAGCATATCCCAACCGCCCCATCAACAATAGCAACGCATTCGTGTACGCATGCACATATATTATTAGGAAAAGATTAATTAGATGTAATTAATAGTTTACAAAGGATAACTCCACCTTTTCTAGCCATACACCAGATTAGTAACCAACCCATGTGAACTTTCTCACGCTTTTGATATAATCTGAAGCTTATACAAAAAAAATTTGCAATACATTGAGTAAAATAGCAGAGTTCAAAGATATTCCCTTTTTTTTTATTTTTTCTAAGAGAAACTTCCTTAGCTCCATTAAAAATATATAAAATTTTATCCGGCCACAAATAAGTACATAATAAGTAGCCATTTTTACCGCAATTAATATCGTCAGATTCTATCATAAATGGCAAATACATCGGAGAGCGAGTGGAAAAATGTTTAAGTTGGCTTGATTGTAGCTATAATTTCTAGAACCAATCTACTTGAGTTGAACATTAAATTCGGCAATTACCTTAAGCCTTTCGCGGAGAGTATCGCGTTCTTCCACCAGACGATCGACGTCAGCGTGTGCCAAGTCTCGCTCGCGTTCCAACCTCTCCACAAGCGCCTACAATTTGAAAAAAACCGTTACGTTTCTATACATCCAGCGAATGGTCAATATTGTTCAGAAGACAATAATGTAAATGGTCACCGAAGAAGCTTTGGAATCTCCACCGGCCAAAGGAGCGGAACAGGCGCAACTGCCCATCGGCCGACACTGACCGCATATATGTCCGGCATTTCTCCTTTCCGATTTCATGGACTGCAGACGTAACTCTAATTCGAATTTTTCCTTGCAAAGCTCCTTCTTCTCTTTTTGTAAATCGATCACCGCATGCTCTTTGTCGATCAGCTGACGTCTTAAGTCGCAAACTTGACCCCAAAGTTTCGCCTATTTGTTATGTAAAATAAGTGTTTGCGCGTGTGTTTTTTCAATTATCGCTATACATTATAACCGAAAAGACGAAGTGAACTTTTCCCAATGGATGATATTAAAAAGGTAAGAAGAAGATTCAATTACGGTCCCGAATCACCAAAATTATCGCGGATTAATCAATCTTTATAGAGATCAATTTTTTAAGAAACCTAATAACTATTTTTCACCGTAGATAATCGCACCAACAGACGTCTTGACGCCAAGTATTTAGAAGAACAATTGTGTGAAATTACTAGTAGCTTACTCAAGAATTTCTAGAGCAAAATTTTAGCTCGAGATATCTCCCTACGTAACCAATGTTCTTTCGAAAAACCAAAAATTAAAAATATTTCGGTCTTCCATTAATGAATTCTAATTCCATTATAAATGTTCCTTACATTATCTGCTTCTGAATTCTTCATGCACTGTTCCCGCAGCCTGTTGTATTCCTGTTTATAAAAATCACGATCAGTTTGAACTTGATCGATGGTTTGCTGCAGTTGACTAATTTTAGTGTCTTTGTCGTTGTTGTATCTATAAGAGGCGTTCCTTGTTGCTTCGATGTTAGAATCTCTAGTCACTTCGTCGTCTCTAGAGTCTGAATGTCTTCTCAAGATTTCCGGATGCTTCTCGTGATTCGGCGGTGAAAATGATCGTCGCTGTCCTCGAGAGGCTTAAGAAGAAAAAATAATAAAAGACAATATCAAAATGTAGTAATTTAAAAGATACAAATAACCTTAATTCACAAGTTCATGTGGAAAAAAATCAACACCAATAAAAGGACGAAAATAAATCCCGAATCGTGTACCCGGTTTTTTCTTGGCCAAAATTTTCCCGTTATTTCTATCGTTCTTGTCCCCCTTTTCTTTCACTTTTTTTAAATCTTCTTTAACGGTTTGAGAAATCCCGGTGCTAATTATTTGCTTCTTCAGCAGACAATTGGTGCAATCCAATCGAGCGACTTCCTGCTTCAGGTTTCCGTTAGTTCTCGCTAGTTGACCGATCTCCTCGTTCAAACTTTGTTCTAGACGAAGATACGAAGCATCAGCTCAAAGCTGTTTTTGGATTCAATAAAATGATATTGATCACAGCGTGTCCCACGAATTACCCAAAAATTCAACGAAACGAACATTTGAGCAAAAATTAATACAAAGTTTTTGTCTCCCATCCTCTAGAACAATTGCAAATATGTTTCGGGCAGTGCTCACGACAAACAAAAGTCTCTGGAGAACAAATTAAGATGATACTTAAATAAGGTCTTGGGTTTCATTAATTAAAGTATCTATTACAGTTGATTACAAAAAAAGTGATCTTTTTGTGGAAAACAGCGGTACATTAATGCCAATTATATTTTAGGGCGGAAGGCGAAATTTTGTTATTTCCATGCTTAAAAAAATATATATATCATATTCAATTGGAGGAATAAGTGGCACACTTTACGCAACAATTTTGTTTACCGATCACAGTCAATTCATTGATACGGTCAGTCATTTGCTTCTTCTCGTCCAGGGAAGACTCGAGCTTTCGCTGGAGATTGCGATTCTCCAGTCGAGCTCCTTCCAAATCAGCGCGTAATTCCTGTCCCGATCTGCGTTCGACCATGAGTTCGCCCTCCAACACATGCACTTGAGTCATGACACTTTCTAATTTTTCCTAAGAGTAATTTAGAAGACAACGGTCACTCTGAGTAGCACTTAAATATGAATTAAGAGGTAGACATGTGATATATTGTTACTCTGATTACCTGAAGTTGGCTCACTCTTTTATTGTTCTCCTTAACGGCGGAATTGCAATCAGCTTCGACCGCCAAAGCTATGTGATCAATGTCGCGCAATTCTTTCTCTAGTTCCTCGTTTCGTTCAGCCAATTTCATCGCCTGAGACATTGCGTGGTGTTGCTTGTCGAGAGCCTCTGCAAATAACGAAATTCAAAAATTGTCATGCCCGAAAAATAACTCTCAATTGACACAATCACCTGCATACCTCTTAATTGTTGTTCCAAATCGTTTTTCGATTGTAGTAAACTTCGCAATTCATCCGTATCAGCAGTTTTGTGACAAGCGCAGTGAACGTCCGGTTTTTCGTAACTAGTATGATCACAACATTGACCAATTTTTTTACAAGTACAGTCTTTGGAAACGGCGCTGTAAGGACGACCACCCTCCAACATTTTTCGCAACCTTGATATTTCCTTGTCTTTTGTAGTCAACTGCAGAAAACATTGTATGTTCACTGGCTGTTTACTTTGTATATTACGAAATATTACAAACCGTAATTTATTCATTCATTTGTAATAGTCATTCATAGTTGCGGGTGTTCAAGCCGGGAAATTAAGTTTACGCGAAGAATGAAAGTCTCAGTGTACCTGCGCTTTAAGCGTGTGAACGTTGTCTATGTGTAGAGATAACTCTCCCTTTAGTCCTGTTACCTCATGGTTCAGTGAGCTGATTTTACGATCCGCCATTCCTATCAAATCTACGACCTGCGGCTCAACTTTACTATGACTGGGTAGAGCAGAAATGCTCTTTGATCTTGGCATTGGCTCTGCTTCCAAAGAAGGCCTTCTCAGTGGATAGCAGGGTCGTTTTTTAGCTCCTAAAATGATAAGATTCTCAATTTAATTAAAGTTACCTTTTAACACAAGCAATCAATCCGTACAACTTTGTAGATATGCGAAAAATTGTAAGCATTGATTTAATTAGTTTTTAATGTATCATTTAAAAAAAATTATATTGAATTAATAAAAGACCTGTAAGAAAATCTCACATCTTTTAAAAAAAATGTAGTCGTTTACCAAGGGCCACATTATTTATGAGTGGTTTATTGCATTTTCCCAAAAGCTCTTGTATCTTCTTGCTCTTCTGAGCTGACTCAGTCTCCAGTTCCTTGATTCTCTTGAGATTTCTAGAAGATGCAGCCTGCAGATCACTGCATTCACTTTCGAGACTGTAAACTTCTTTCTTGAGATCTTTGATTTGCTTCTGGTGTATTTCCTTTGCCTCTATTAAGTCCAAATGCAGCTGATTGCATTCCTGGACTAACCTCGAGTTGTCACATTTGTAAGGATCGATCGAAAGTTGCAATCGGCTGCATGCCTGGATAATTACAATTGGAAATCAAAATAATTTGAACCACTGAGCAATTAATTAGAAAAAAACATAAATGTATAATAATTTAAGCATCAGAATGATAACATAGTCTATACAAAAGGGTTACTGTACATGCAACAAACAATTGATAGCTGCTACATAATCAAAAGCTTATTGTGTAGCTGTGCTCCACATTTCTATATACAGAGATTACAATCAGAAACTATTATTATCTTCCATAGAAAAATTCTTCTTTCAATAAGTATAGCGTCAATATAAGTTCTATAATGCAATATGTAATAACAAAATTAATAGTATCACTATGAAAAGTTGCAATAAATGAAACAATCAAAATATGGTATTTCTAAACTCTGTTACTTCTCAGTGATAAAAAATGGCTTTATACAAAGTTTATCATAACTTATAACCTCTGAGCATAACTCATGAATGATTATAGCTCCAAATCTTGATTTGTGAAAATATTTCTAATCATCATAGGTTTTGGTGCCGAAAATATATAGAAATTGATTGTGAATGAATTATTGATGAAAGAACATTCACTTTTTTTTCTACATTATCATTGGTCATGATTATTTTATTCTCAAACTTCTCAATTTCAAGGAGATTTACTTATAATGCAATGGAAAATGTATGTATTTATTTATTTATTGAATTATTGGAATATTAGTGTGGAGCCCTGGAAATACAATGAGTTTTCTTCTAAACAATCAGTTCTAGTTATGACCCCAAAATGCAGATAAAAATCATCAATACCTCGACATTGTCATGCGCGACTGCTTTGAAATGTTTGAGACTATCTGTCGTCTGTATAAGATCTGACAGAAGTTTCTCAATAAGTGGAAGAGCATCAAGCGACAATGCTTGCCTGTAACCCAAGCCATCTAAGTGTTTTCGGATAGTTCGATAGCGAGCCGCTATGTTATAGTCATTATCCACATTCATTTTGATCAATTGCACTCCAAAGCGGAGGTTTCACATTCATTCATCAATTACTGAGTGACAAATACTATTAATCTGGACAGTAATTATTTCACAGCAATATTTTGTTGTATTCATTTTGCAGTATCCTGGGTTTGAGATCCGATTTATCGAAACAATTCACAATCGTCACAATTATATTTCAGAACGCACTTCACTACTATTATTATGCATGGGACTCAATGATTCGATAACAAAATCAATAATCGCTCGTCAACTGTTTACTACTTGTGTGTCACCGGTAACGTTAAAACTTTGGGAAATTGTACGGTAAAATAAGAGCTAATTAGGCTTATCCGAGTATTTAAGATTTAATGAAGCAGCATTTTTCTCAATTGACTTGTATGTGCGAATTTTTTGTTTTTGTAATTCGACCAGAAATCAAACCGTGCTTGTTGAGCAAAGTAACAAGCAGGTTACATCTATTCACGAACTGCGCGATGTATACGTAAACAATTTCAAATGTCGTACCAACTTTTCGAAATGCATATAGAGACTTTTCTTTTGGAATTAGGGAGATGCAGCATTGGATTCGTCGCCTCTAGCAATGCCTAATAATTTTTGGCGGGAAATTCGTATTATTGTAGTGAACACCCAGCAAGTAAATTTAGATTGGAAGAAAATGATCCATCCTCAAGTAGCATTTTTTGTGTTGTTACCGAAAAGTTATCCGAAAAGGTTACATAGATCCGCCAAAATGTTGTCTGTAGGCTATCCTATGTCCAAAAGTTAACTTTCGGACACAAGATATCTTACAAATAACATTCAGGCGGACATATGTAACACATTCCGATACCTTTTTCGTGACCACAAAAAAATTGTTACTTGGGTAATAATCAGGGCTGCTGTTTTTCTCGACTAACCGTCATTTTCTCGGCTTTTTGTGTTTTCGAAGTCGCAAAAAAAGCTTAATAGCTTTTTTTGCGACTTCGACTTTAAGCGAGAGTAACATACAAAAATACCGAAAATAAAGCTGGAAAGATTACGAAGAATGGTCGGTAATATTTCATTCTCATTTTTTCACAATTATTACGCGACAGAATTTCAAGAGACGCGGTAGCGTCGCGACGCCGAGTCTCAATCTTTTTATTTAGAAATGTTCTTACTTAAAGTTTGCAAGGTTTGCCATCAACTCACGCCATATATATTAACAGAAAAACGTTATCAGCACCTAATTTTCGACACAATTTAAAGGAAAAGAAGATTGAATGTCTTACGGAGTATTGCGATTAGAAAAAAGTTTATTGATTCACGATACATCGATAAATAAGAACGGTCATCGTCACCCGCAAATGTAGCAGTACGTGAGACGATTCGGAATGGTGTTCAACAGCCGGAGGCAGTACATAGTCAAGGTACCATTGATACATAAATCTTCGTAAAGACTTCGTAGATGATAATGAGGCGAATTTTCGAAATATAAGTTGTATAAAATGAATGCGCTCTTAAAAGTAAGGCCTATTGGGAGAACCGAGAATTTACATGTTTTTGAATTCATCGCTACCGTTGGCATTGAGCATGAGAATGTTCGGATTCTCCTTTTCAAAAGCCGTCGCGTCGCGGCCTCCTGGCCTCTCTTCCTGTCCCCATTCGCCCAATGTCCCGCGCATCACGTCCGGTTGTTGTCGCAGTTCCTCTTCCTCTTTCTGCGATATTACTAACAGTTTACGATCGAACATGAAAACTTTTTGCAACACAAAAATGCACTTAAACGTTTTTTTTTTTTTTTTTCGGAACTACCAACGAAATTGACCTTGCAAATCGGCTTTTCGATTTTTCGTTACAATTCTTGAAAAAAATAAAAATAAAAATAAATGCCAGAAAAACAAAATTTCGAATTGTTCTTCTATCTAAATATTACACGATAATATTAGTCGGTCTATTTATTTGTAGGTAATATTCGATATGGTGCTTCAGATTGTTTCAGTGTATCTTCAGGTCCTTTAAGCAAAGTACTTCGAACCAAAATTGATAATAAAGTTACTATCATTCACGGAATATCGTATTTCTGACATTAATAAAAGGCGCTAATTAATGTCCGCAAATAAGGAATAACGAGATTTAAGAACAAACGATTCGCTATAATTGATTTAACCAAGGAAACCCTCATGCCCTTTTTATAATTAGACAAATTGAATACAAGTCGCTGATCTGATAGTTCCGAATGAAGAAAATAAGTAGTGGAATCAAACCTGTCTGTCCGCTTGCGCAAACTTATCGAACATATTCGCATAAAGTTTCTTCTCCCTCGCGAGATTTTGTTTGATGAGGTTATTGCACACCGCGATCTGCTTAACAGCGGCAGTATTTTTCGGTTCAACCTTCAAAACGGCCTCAAAGTCTTTGACGGCTTTTTCAGGTGACGCGAGTGCCAACTGTGCTTGGCCTCGTCGAAAAAGCGCTTTCTCGTTGTCCGGACTAATCGCTAATACTTTGTCGCATTCTTCTTTGGCCTCAGAGTTTTGATCGGTTTTCAGATAAAATAATGCGAGGTTCAAATGAGCCGAGAGAATAAGACTATCACGTTCGGTCTTTGCATCGCCCTCGAATGCGTCTTCTTCATCCAAATATTTGACCGATTTTTCGCACATTTTAATTGCCAATGTGTACTTGCCACCTTTGAAATAATTCGTTGCTTTATCTTTGTACAGTTTTGCTTGCTCGATACGCTCCGGTGCCTCCAAGGAGAACGGAGCTGCTACCTGTAACGTAACCGGACATAAACGTAAATAAAATTTTTAGTGTTGGCAGACATGTTTTTTATAACTCGTAACCAGCTCGAAGCACCCCTCGGTTCAAGGGCAAAAAGGATTGTTAGACAAAAAGACGAAATAAAATAAAACGGAATTTCGAAACCTTGTGCGCAGTGCTTAAAAATCCGACAAACAATGAGACGATTTCGAGTCATTGCGAATATGGAGAGACACTTGATGATATGTTTGACCGATTAAGAAAGTGATATTTATGCAGATTATTTGTTAGACATTGAAATTTTTTTATTTGGCTTGCCGAACTCAACGTGTTTCTTGTTTTGTTTATTGTTAATGGCCTTACTTTGAAAATTATCATTTTGTATCAACGTGTGCGGAGCGATTTCTAATTCTGGGCGATTGTAATCTTTCGTTTATCTAACGTGTATGAATGCATGTTTCATTTTGTAAATCGTTATGGATGTTTTTCTTACGTATTCTGTTATAATTGATTATTCATTATTTTATTTTTTTAATGTAATTCATTATTTTGCCTGAATAATGTTTACAAATAAATAAATATGTATCACTCACCTTTTCGAATGTTTTCAGCTCGACAGTGTACTCGACATCCGCATCTGGTGGGATATTGAAGTCGGGCTTTCCGGCTTTCTTGAATGCGTATTTGCTTTTGATTTTTAATCTTGACTTTTCTCCACTGTTGAATTTCTCTAAAGCTACTTCAATGCCCTCAATTACACCCGAATCCTCGCCTTCACCGAGGGCGAACTGAACATCCCTCTCCTCGAAAACCTTGTCGTTGTACTTTCCAATAAGATGTACTACAATTGAAATTAACACCTTTATTTTAGTAGCCATAATTGCAGGCTATGTAAGCCTAATTAAATTCTTAATTAAAGTTCAAAGGATAATAATTGAATGATTATTTCAGAAAATCATTCGAGATCTTATTCTCAAACGATAACAGATTAAACACTAAAAACGTGTTTGTAACAGAAGAAATAAAAACTCAGCTTTATCAATGTCAATTTACAAATTATTCGAACATAGGAAAATCTCCTTACCATCAACCACTGACCCGTCAGCAGGATAACCACCAGGTTTTCCAGCCTCAATTTGGAATCTTTCTATGCTTCCATCAGAATTTGGACTTAAATCTTCTCCAGTAAAATCTATCATTTCCACCTGAGAGTCAAGAAATTTTATTTTAATTCCCTGATCTTGCATTTGCAGAAAAAAAAACTCCAAGTTGATTTATACCTCAAACTTGAGTGTAGCATCTGCAGGAATTTTTGGGGGTGAGCCCATTTTTCCATAGGCATATTTGGAGTCACAAGTGAGCATGGCAACCTCCCCTTTCTTCATAGTTGCAACGCCAATGTCCCAAGCTTTGATCACCTGACTCTGGCCAAGATCAAATTTGAAAGGTTCATTTCTATCCTTGCTGGAATCGAACTTGGTACCATCCAGTAATGTCCCGGTATAATGAACCGTTACTTTACTTCCTGCGCTCGGAGCCTCATCTCCGTAGCCTTCTTTCAGAATTTCTTTCAAAACTCCTCCATCCTTAAGGGGAGATATGTCGACAGCAGCCATGCTGATAATAATAAAAATTCGACATAACAGCAAATGCAAAATAAAAGATATATGGTGAGTTTATAATCAAAGGCCGGGAACTGTGCTTGTGGTTTTGAAAACGCAAATTGTACGTTCCGGCAGGCACATTCGTCGACGAGAGTTATATTCAATTATGCGCTTCTAGAATGTGCTGGAATCACCGGAAATAAGCCGGAATCGATGCGCTAATATAAGAACAAAAAATGACGACAAAGTTTGATTTGAGAAAAAGCGATTGCGATTCGGTGACTTACATTAAGTCAGATGCAATAAACAGATTTTCCAGTTATCTTGATCAGTCTTCGGAGTACAATTCTTGGACGTTCGTCTGCTTCGAGTTGGTCGCCGATTTTGAGAAGAAAACTAGCGTCTCATGGTTTTCGCTTCCTTGCGATAATCGACGAATTGTCCCTTGACAACTAACGCCACCTTTCATCTTGCGGCGAATCTTTTGTCTTTCTGAACTGCTATATCCACTGGCAGTAATTTTTGAAATTTTACGGAATAAGTAATAATATCGAACATATTGATATTTGTTCGTAACAAATAAGTTTCCTTATTCATTTATTTATTTCTTTTCGGAAAAACCCTTTTACAATCTTATACCCAGCTGAAAGAACGTGCTCTCAAGAAATGAAATCGTGGTGCATTGGAGTCAGTATTGCGCCATAAAACCGAACGATGTGCCACAATTAAACTAGGTTTAGAAAAAAAAAACATTGTTGGAAGCGGTTTTTAACAGTTTTAACGGCTGCCGTTGGTCCTACAGTTCAAAAAATAATATATTCTGATATAGCGGACGAAAATACATGAAACAGATTATAAGTCAAGTCGGAGAAATGATGTGAAATGGTTTTTCGCATATTTCTGCCTAAATATTAATCCTAGGGCGAAAAGAAAGTTTATTATTGTGATCATCACCTTCTCATCCAATTTTCTCGGTTTCTGTTCGTTTTATTGTTTAACTACGGCCATATTCTAAACCATTGAAAAAAATACTAAGCAAACACCTATGCACATGTAGAAATTATCATTCTTCGGAACGATATCACCGAAAGCGAGAGTCGATCGAAACACAACGCTTTCGGGAGCAGTTGCTTGCAGGTTTCACGGCTGCTATCGGTTATGTCGTTCGAAAATTTTATATCCTTCTTCAGCGGTCGAAAACTTCTAAAACAGACTACACTGAAAATGAAATGTCATATATTCAATAAAGTCATCGTGTGCGGGCTGCCAAATATAAAAGTTATCAACTTAATTTGACTTGTAATTCCTACAATTTCATATGCGATCTAAACAATAACTCCATGTTAATGGGTCAAAGAATAGTTTGTTGTTTCAATGTTAAATACGATTGTACGAATAAGAACTAGAGGTAATTAAAAAATCATTATTTTTGGCAGCTCGCAATGATTTTTTTTCAGTGTATGAGCCATTTTGGAGAAATGGTACGACAGTAATAATACAAGCACTTGCGTTTTTTCCGGCACTTCATTATCTTTTGACGAAGAGTAAATGAAATACGAAGTATTTGGTATGGTAATACATGTAGGTCACACGATACAGATTTCGAATTTATCGACGATTCGTTCGTATCACATACATTTATACATTTTTCTATATTTCACCAGCGCGTTTGTGTTAACCGGGGGAGAAGAAGATCGTGTGCAGGAGCGACGCCTAATATTGCGCCAGAGAACCAAGCCAGATGGCATCACACGATACCTCAATGGGAATAGCAGACGGTACGTTTACTTCTGCATCAAGGTAAATCGATCTTTCCCCCGGTTTTCAATGAAACTTTAATATTCGTTCTCTCAAAATCGTGTTCATTCGGTTTCGTAGCAATTGCCACGATTGCAGTGTTGTTAAAAACGGTTTTCCAGTCAATTTTCCTTCATTACATACCGCATTATCTCAGCACTGCGTATCCCACAGATCAACATCGCGCCCTTTGGCTGCTCACTAAACGTTCTTACATCCACGAGTGTTTTTTTCTCTCTAATTACTATAGTAGTGCGACGAAGCTAGTTAGCGAATACCAAATCACTGCAAAACTGTCAAAGTATCTTGGCGAATTAAAAATAAAATCATGCCTTTCATCTCTCGATTCAAAATATCGAATATTGCATTTATCTATTTATAGATTTCGTAATACTCGGTAGAAAAATCAATTCAAACAATGGTACTCTTGTGTTTGTGATATTTCCGGTATTGCCCCGTCATTTTCGTCGTGATGTGTCGAACCTTGTGCGTCACGAGAGAAACATCGCGCAGCCAAGAATGCCGATCTTTGACATTTCAATGGCAGCTCTTGCACTGGACATTGCATTTAAACATACCAATCTCCCAAGAAAACAATTTTTTTCTTTTCTTCTTTCTTAACTGTTGTAGGCATATTCTTGTGGAATCGAAGATGTGCCATGGAGAACACACGATGACAGTGGGATTGCACTGAATAAATTGTACCGCAACACTGACTGCATGGACATGCAGTCTTGTGCTCAGAGTTTGCTTGAATTTTGCACCTTGAATAGACAATGAACACAGAAATGGAGCACAACAATGTCGGGAGCCCCAAGAGCTCCATTCACTTGGTGGTATCCTTTAGGAAACTCTGTATCGCCACTGTTTGTCTGCCACTAGTCACCCTAGTGATCTGCTTCGTCACTGCTTACATATTCCAACAGGATGATATCCATGAGACACATTGTCGAGTAAGCAAGAAATCATCTTTAGAAAAGTTGTAAGCTTCTTTATAAAATGAAAATTAGTGGTATTGATTAATAATGATTATCTTATAGTAATTGTATGTAGTGTTTGCCAAAAGATGTGAGAATTTCTAAACAATGACAATTCATTTTGTCAATTAACTTTTCAATGGACAAAATATATGTACTTAGTTTTTTGAGAAAAGTAGCTTGCCATTTTTTTTTTATAAATTATTTTAGTGAATCGTTATTTTTTATTGAAACTGCAGATGATTGTTGTAAAATAATAACTGTTGATTTAGTTAGATGATGAGTGTTTAACTTTGTAAATAATGGAGCTCTACAATTTCAACCCATTTTTGAAAACACTTTAACAGACTTTGTGTAAATTATTGAATTTATTTTTCAGGTGTACAACATCCTTCCATCAATCTCAGCAATTACTGGTATATCGCCTCAGAGATATCTCTGGCGTATAAGCATAGCACTGCACATTGGTCCACGACTAGTAATTGCCATAGTTTATCATGCATACTATCGTAAAATACTCAAAGCTATGGAAGATGTACAAAAAAAAATTCTGGGCTGCAGACTCTTGAATCTCTGCTTCTGGCTCAACATCACTGAGATAGCAGCCTTATCAGGAGTCACGTATATCTCAAACAGGGAGAACTATTGTAAGTTAATCACCTTTTCAGAGAAAGTTTCATCGTTATTTTCGATAATATCTCTTCGTCCAGTATTTCATTCGCCAAATTCCATCGCGTGCCCTTGCACGGAGACACACCCGCTTAAATAGTTAGTTCCGCGACGCTATATAATCTCTTAATTAACGAGTGCTAACTCAATCTGCTGCTCCACGTAGCAATCCGATCTATTGTTAGGCAGCGTTTGCCGTTAGCCTTCAACATGCATGTTGGCCTTGAAAGAAACCATACTGAGCGTTGGACATTATTGATCGACATACTTATCCTGAGATTAGCCATGAACTTGATAACGTTTTGAGGGGAACAATCCCTCAAGTTCTTCCTATATCTTTACTAGCCTTACGGAAATTAAGCGTTTTCATGCCATTACAACTGAATCTAATATCCCGCTCGAGTTTGAATTATTAAAACAGTATCTTCGTGAGATTTCCGGTATGTCTGTCATTACCGAGAAAGAAGAGAAAATTAGACAATTGATTTTTGCCTGAAATCAGTGGAACCGCCCGTTGGAATGCTTTCAAATATTCTCTGATAATTGGTCAGTGGTTGTGCCCACTTTGTATACCAAGTTTGTTTGTATGTCAAGTTTTTCCGGGAATGAGAGTGAGCCTCATCGTTTCAGTTGATGCATAATAAAATTTAATGATTTTATATACCTTGAAAAAAAAAAGTTTTGAACAATTCGTTCTTTCACACCTGATTTTACGGAACGTTATCAGATTTTTCTGTCATGCAAAAACTAGGAGATTTCACAATCCCGAAAAATGGCTTGTATTCATATGAAAAATCGATTTAAAAGTCAGCCCTTTTTTATTAAGCGGGTGTAATAACAAAAAATATTGGGTCGAATCGGAATGAATCATGGCCAAAGGATACCAAATTCAACATACTTTGGCTGAATGATCGCAACATTTTCTCACAAGAGATTTGCTATAAATATCTGATATAAGTTAAGGAATAGAAACTACATAACGACTTATTAATAGCTTGTCCGAAGATGTACATTTGATTTATAATCGAAAATACGGTTTCAGCGGTCCACGAAAAAATCTTTATAATGTTCATGATCAGCTCGCTAATGTACATGCTGACAGCCGTTAAATTAGGTCGTTTGATGACACCAAATGCACAAAGTCTTCAATATAAGCAGGCACTGTTCGCCACGAGTCTAGCCAGCACAGTTGGTCTTATTATATTCTTCTTGAAACATCGACTACTGTGTCACGACTTGGGTAAGTAAAACACTGATCAACGTAACACGATTTTATACATGATATTACGTACTAATCCGGTGAATACAATATTCACGATATAATCTCGTTAACAGCGTTTAGTTGGTTCTCCCTGTGCGAGTACATCATAGCAGCAGCTAACATGGCGTTCCACGTCACCGTCATTCTCGACTTCCCGAAGGATCAATTGGTCGTCGGACACGGTTTACCGGCTGCAAAAGTCGATTAATCCTGTTGAAATAATTTACCTATACCTCCCCGTGTATATCTCAAAGTGCCTATTGCCTCGACCTGAACTAGCCTCGCGATGAACCTCTGTTGGTTGCCATAAAATAATAAGCTTTGAAAATTAATTATTTCGTTCGTATTTGTTTAACTATAAATTGAAGAATTTTAAATTTCTGATGCATCATCTGCATCTAAACATTTTTTTCTTCAACTTTGTTTTTTAAGATGATGTGCTGATCGAGTTGCCGTGGTCGCGTTGGAGCGAGGTAAAACGACGAAAACCCATAGCACATCATGTTAACGAAAGGAAAAGGAAAAACTGTACAGTTGAATTTTGACTTTATCAGGCCGATTAGAAAAGTATAATCATTGACGGCCGTTTTTCCCGTGACGAATATGGACAAAAATGTTTTGATAAATCTTTAAACTGGCAATACCAATATATGGCACTGGGCACTTGTCAGATTACTAGACGGGGTAAGGCCTTTTGTCGTTGTAAACTATTAGTAGAGATTCGTAACAATAATTTCTTGAGGAGGAGAGAGAGTCTTAGAAAAATACTTGAAAATTTTTTAGAGTATTTGGATTAGGTATAATAGATTTACCAAAGTATTTCTCGTTCAATTTGAACGTCATGAATGACTTTTCGATAGCATTGACGTCAGATCGTACAACGTAGAATATAATTCGGTAACATGAAATTTATTACCGCAAGTCTCTGTGACGCGCGAGAAATGCATTACAATATGCAATGAGATTTCTAGTCTGCTCATTCGAACACTCTAGTCTATATAAGTCCACCTGTTTTACAGGAGTAGGTGGCTGTAATAACGTGTTGAATATTATTATTATGAGTATTACCCTATACGTAGATGTGCATTTAATTTTACTCAAATCTAGACGGTTTTTTTTTCTCGTCGAATATGCATTCATATGATGCGTGCATTTTTAATGAAAATATTTTTCTGAGTGCTCATACATCGAGATGAGGATGTAAGTGTTAATTTTTAAGTCGTGTACCTCTAGGGATATACGAATATATCATAAGCTCGCAAAAAAATAAATATCGAAAGATATACTAAAAAGGGTAATGCAAATTTGCATATTTAAGAGAAGTCGAAAATTCGTATATCTCTAATTTGGCAATACTTTTTAAAGATCGTAGGAAAATCCTCGTCCCTACGTACTTAGTGATAGATTATTTATCTCGCAGATATTGTATAATACGTAGCGAAATTTTGTCGCTTCGATGAATATTCGAAGTCTAAAGAGGGGGGGATGCACTCAATCGTGGGCACGGCGGTTCTTATGAAACACCTGTAACTAGTTTTTTTAATAACTGATGCACCGCGCCCGCTAAACCTAACACGCCAAATTCAACTACCCGTTGCACGCTCTTGATATATATTTTTTACTATCTCTTTTTTTTAAATATATTTTATGCACAGACAATTCGTAAATATACTATGATATGAGAATGGGTGTATTTCTCGTATAACCGTGAATTACTATGATCGAAGAAAAATTTGATACGCGCAGTTTTTCAAGCAAACAAAAAAAATTGATTATTTTCGTGAATGCGAGCTTCCGCCGTTTGGAATTACAAGAAAATTTAGATGCATCACCTTCGTAGACGCAGTACGCAAACTGAAACAGAATCATTTTTGCACGTTTGTACGCACTCAACGTTGTAAAGTTACAAGAACATGTTACATAAGCGCTGACGATTGATTATACTTCCACGTGCATCGTAGGAAACTTATCAGACTGTGTCGAGTCAATAATCGAAAAATGTACTAGTCCTCCGTGAATGATAGAGAGTAGAAAAAGCTCGGCCAGTTTGGCAATCGAACTAACGCATAAATCATTCGCACACAAGTGCCCATCAGGTCTGAATGAGATAAGAAGAGGTCCGATAAATGTTTTTCCATATCTGTTTTTCTGGCTAAGAATGAAAAGGACAAAAGGGGTGGTTAAAAGACAGAGAGAGAGAGAGAGAGAGAGAGAGAGAGAGAGAGAGAGAGAGAGAAAGTGAAGCGCGATGTATTATCGGCGTACACGATACAATTAATAATTTAATCGGAAAGCCGATACGCTATATACAAGACGACGAAGAGGATAAAACAATGATAAAGGCAATGTCGTCATAGAAACTAATAATATCGCTACTAGATGTTATACCGTGCCAAGTGATACACCGAAAATATCGCACGTGTCGAACCGTTTAAATTGGACGAACCGAATGCACGAAAAGAAAAAAAACAATACAGCAGGAGTCGATGTTAAGTCATTGAAAGTCTGTGTATTGCCACGAGTAAAGATCCGCAATCTTGTAAAGATAAAAGATATACGCACTTTGCGAATACGGGCAGGAAATTAGACCTTCCAAAGATTATTAGGGTACGACATTTTAGAATTTGGAATTTAGTCCATTGAATTTTGTCTCGCAACCGATTGTTGCGAGATATCAAATTTGACATTTCTAACAATATGAGAAAATAGCCGCAATAAATTATTTATTTCTGTCATACGTACAAATGACGTTCTCGTATCGGAACCGGTGCTCTCTATCCATTCGAGACGCACGCTTAACTTCTGACCAACCTTGACACGCGTTACAAGCTTTATATATTTAATTTATGTAGCCACTTGGCACGATGACGCGTCGGACGGGGGCGCGGATCAGGTCCCGCCTAAGAACAGAAGCAACTATACGTAGCCCAAACAAATATCTTCTAAAGTGGCTTCGTTGAAGTGCTGATTTGATATACCGAGGGAATAATAAAAAAACCATCGAGATAAAGAAAGCGAAGGTGCGTAAAGTGGAGATAAAAAACACATATCTACCGGGCGATGAGACAAATTTAAAAAAATTAACATTCACATCAAACTTCAGATCGGAAAAAACTGATATGTTTTTTTAATCGATTTTGCTATCGCAACAAAGTTCAAACTCATATTACAAAAATTATTTACTTCCGTTAAACAATCACGGGGCTGTAACAATTTCTAAAAATATTTTACGTTCGCACCGAAGGAAGAAAGCTTGAATTGTCTTGTGAATGCTCTCGCGTATTAGCGCGAGAGATCCGTCAGATTTATCGCGCTCCTTCCTGCAGTATGTGATTTTCTAACTCTCCTTTTATAACTCCAATCAATTATAGTGTGGTCTGCGATCGACGTCGGGCAGCTTCAAAGTGTCTCACTACAGGGGTAGTTGAACTCGGTTGACCTTAATAGAGGCCAAACATCATATACTTACACCGTGCAAACAGCAGAATAGCTGAAAGCCCGCGTCGTAACTCGATGTAGATGTCTAGCGAAAGATATATATGTTAGGCATGGTGAAAATAGTAAGAGAAGATCAAAAGAACAGATTAATAATCTGCAATCTCAATGGAAAGCTACCAAGGTTCAATTCGTCATTTATTATTATTTATGTTAGTTTTGGATCCATGCGCTTTTATTGAAATTTCTCGCCGGGTTCCGAAAATGAAATACGTAATTGTAAAGGCATTACTCGTTTGGCCAATTAGACAGGCTTTTTATTTGACACTGACTGTAATGCGATCTTCGGTTGTAAAGAATGAATCGATGCGATAACCGAGAACTGAGTCTACGTCACTCCCAATACCAAAGACAAATTCCTCAAAGATACTGGATTTAAGTTTTACCTTTTAACGAAGGGAATCGTTATATCGGATTACGCTTGTATATTGTACGAACTTACTATTATTGAATAAACAGTACCCATAAAAAAGACCTTCTTTTTATTTTAATTGTTGTACATAACATGAATTGGCGGCCGAAGCTCGAGTTACGCTGAGCTTGGATCCAACTCTTTTTCGTAAGTGATTCAAGGCTCTTGGGTTGGAACCATTTTTTTGTGACGACTTTGACGTTTTCTTTGGCGAATTTCCTTCCCAGTTCCTGAGCTTTTTCTTAGCAAGGGTCGAAGCTTGGGAACCTACGGTCCTGCTCGAAATTCTTCTATTTCCATCTCTGCATACCTCGATTCCGTCGTTGTCGAGGTCTACGACAAAAGATGTAGTACTTGTCTCGGCGTCCGACATGTCGATGCATTTTCTACAACGCCAAACGATCCGAGGGTCGTAAACGTCGATGTCAACGACCGGTGGCTGATGACAAAGAGGATGGTAAGCTTCCTGACACTCTTGACACTCGAGAAGAATGAGAGGACCCAGTTTGTCACCGTTGCAAACCTTGCAAACGATACCATCTTCTGTAGTCTCGTCGGGAATGGATATTCTAGGTATTTCTTCATCTTCAGGCGAGTCTTCAAGATCAGTACAGCGAATTTCACTGGATGATCGAGAAGCACGATCACCAATATGATAATTATAAACGCTAGTCGGAATCAATGACGCTCGATCATCACAATCTGCTCTACGTGATTTTTTCATTAATTTTAATTGGTCCTCGAATTCACTTAGGATTTCTGCAGCTTTACTTTTGCGATAATTATACGGGGTAAAATCTTGACGTTTTCTCTCTTTCGTTATTCTTCGTGCTGGCAGTTTACCTGATTTTGTTTCTATCGTCAGTTCCAACATTTTCTTTAGTTTATCGGCGCTATCGACGTCGGACGAGTGAAGTAGTGCCAAAGCGCTGAGGAAATGCTCGTCAACGTTCTCGGCGACTTCGACGGCCGAGTACATGCCACTGGGTCTATAAATGATCGAGGAGCATGCGTTGCACTCGATCAAATAGTTAGCGCGGTGATCCAGCAGTTTAAGGTCCACCCGCGCTGACTGATATACTAATAGATTTTTAGCCGGCAAACTGCCAGAAGATCCTGTAGGTTACGACCTTGTCGAGCACACTGTGGAGCTTCGACTGTCGATGTTCAACGTGAAATGTGACGAATAAATCGAATAACTCACACACGAGACATTTATCGTTCGTCTGATTGACTCTCGGCGGACAATTTCGATAACACTTTTGGTTCAGAGAAATCCTGTAGGTGCACTATTGTTCCCTACGTTTGGTTATATATTGGAAAAATATATAACTCGGGTAATTCATATTGTTTTGATATTCATTATATTGATTTATAAACGTATGACTAGCAGCTTAGCGTATAGCTGACAACACAGCTTTGCGTGGTACAATTTCGCTACTATAGAGCACACGCTAATGAAAATTGGTTATAATTATTTTATTTTAATTTTTTTCAAATTGGTTTCTCTCCGTATGCTTTCTTCAGGCTTCTACGTTTTTTGCCCCTCTTCCCTTTTTCCCCATCATTTCATAGATTACTCCACTTTCCCAGTTCCTTAATTGAGACCCCCCTAGAGTGTTGTCCGCAGCCACTCATCCTAATGCACTACTCTATCGCATTTGCACGAGGGCACAGGGAAACTGCGGAAAACCTGGCTGATACAGACGGCTTTATTTATACCGAGTTTTTACTGTATGAGGATACATTTAAAACTCAGAAAAACTGCCTCCCCCTCAGCAGTTGGCGAGTAAACCAGTGTTCGGCTAATCGGTCACCCATCCAAGTTACGGCCGCAAATAATGCTGCTTAACTCTGGGGACCACCGGAGCCACACACCGAACGCGCATTTTTTTTTTAAGTATTTTATTTCGAACAATTACAAATTATTGACATCGAAAGAGAGACGCTGAAATAAAACATAGATACAAATTTGCCTTTAAATATTAGAATTTAGTGGCTCCTGCCCTCGCTTAGTTAAGGGCTCGCTTCGCCAAAAATTATCGCGTTTTTTTTTACAATAAGTTTTTTTTTTTTTTTTTTTTTTTTTTAGTTTTGAGGAAAAGCAGTATGAGTTTATAATGTAGTGGCGCTCCAGTTGACGCTGTTGGAGGTTAGGGGGAAATTCGTTCGTGGAAGAAAAAAAACCCTACATAAATAATTAAAAACACCGACCGCGCGTCCACTTCTGTCGGTTTGTTATAACTATGGATAAAGTGCTTTTCATTTTGAGACTGATGAAATAGTGAAAATATAGTTGCGATTATTTTATAGCTCCTGTGTCTAAAAAATAGTCGCATGAATTTAAAATAAATAGGTGGCACTTTATAATTTCTCCCGACAACAAATTTTCTTGGAGGCTACTACCGGTAAAGACCATAAACAGAAGCAGAAGAAAAAGAATACAATAATTCATCAGTAACATATTTACTATTAGAATTTCGTTGTTCGAAATATCAGCCGCGATGAGTATTGGGAAGTTTGAACTACAAAAAGTGTACGAGTCGTTCAGGAATCCGAAATATTTTCTCCGGAAATATGGTATGTCAAGATTTGAGAGAGTTTCGTGCTGGCGCCGAGTCTCTTCTTGAAACAGGTATGTGTTTGACTGTTATGCTTCACGGCACTCTATAGGTGATGTGCAGATTTCAACTATGACACTTTTATTTGGTCCGGCTATATTAAAAATTTTTGACGTAGGCCATCTTTATTCGGGAAAAGTGTTTTTTGATTTTTCTTATTTTATATTATACTTTAGCGGAATAGTATATAGACAAAATGAAAAGAAAAGTATAATGGGAGATTGCGGCAATGATCGATCGATTGACAATTTTATTTGTTCCACCTTTCAACCCTGTTCTGGGTCCTCGTCAGGAAATTCATTAAAAATAACACTAGCAAAAGTGAATTAACATTAGTACTCGACGCATATATGTTAATATGGTCCAGCTTGGCTATCAATCACATGCTATTACTCTAAATATTTTCAGGAAATATTGTTCAATTCGGTCGATCTTTGCGAAAAGTTATTTGAAGCCCTCAAAGGGAATTCTAACAGTTTAGAGCAGCTGCAAAGTACATCTTTCATACAAAAAAGATGTACTTGGAAAAGTTGATGTCGATTTTCTGGAGTCTTTGCGGTTGCTGTAAACTGTTGGAATTCCCCTTAAGGGCTTCAAATACCTTTTCGCAAAGATCTACAGAACTGGAAAATATTTCCTGAAAATATTTATAGTAATAGTATGTGATTGATAGCCGAACCGGACCCTATTCACCACTTTCACGCTCCTACAAAATATCAGTAGTATTGAGTTACTCATCGTGAAATTTGGAAATGTCATTACAGTAAATTTTTTCTTTATCGAAACATAATCTCATTTATAAAATCAAATCTGCGAATTGCTAAGACCCAAAAAGTTACTGTTGAGTTCATCCGGGCAAGATTCAAGAGTCTGCAAGAATTGCAGTTTAATAGTATTTTATGTAACATGGGCGTAAAGAACGTTTTCCCGCCCGCGTTGCATACGATATTTTTTGCAACAGTGTGCGGAAAATGCGTGCATGTCATTTACTTATTATACCGCGATAAATCAAAAAGTGGTAGAAGTGGAGTGCGAGGTAGGCGCAGAAGCGGGTACAAGGCTGCCGAGGGCGAAGCTTCCAGAGCCCTTCCACTGCAGAAGAAAATACTTTCTTATTTTAAAAAACGAATATTAGCTTCGAACTGCAAGAATATATGTTTTATTTCATATTAGATTATATCAAAATATATCAGTGATACAGAAACAAAAGTATCGTTCAATATAAATCAATACGTATATTTGAAATTAATGTTCTATTCGGGTTGTTTTTTTAGTTACGGTTATAACAGTAGTTTTAAAAATTACTTATTGGGAATTTGATCAGATTTTTTATCAATCGCATTTTGTGTCGCTGATAAGCGAAGTGTCACTGATTTCATTGCTATACATGGAAAAGAGTGATACGCTCATAGCGATATAATCGCTAAAAATCGGGATGGTAGAATTTGCGGCACCTGATTGATAAAAAGAGAGCGAAAACAAGAAGGTCCTTGTCTAATACCGCTTTACCATCTGCGCATGCCATTAGACAAGTATTATACAACCGTCTCGTTTTTTCCGTTTTTTCCGTTGTATGAGTCCGATACTTAAACTTAAAGTTTGGGACCCGTTCGTTTTACTTTTTTTGCTTTGGTGGAACGTTTAAACGCAAAAAACTGAATTTCAGCAAGTTGTAAAATTGATGTTTACGCAGTGTTGGAAAAAGTAGCACTTTACACGCCGAATATTGAAATGTAAAGTCGAATTTTACGCACACCGTTGCAAAAAGAATAATGATATAGGTTTCATCTAATAATGTACATTATTTCCATGGTTTTTCGTGGGTGTGTAACGAGGAATTAAGGAGAAGAAAAAATTTGAGATATGCATTTTCATATTCGTGGTCATAAAATAATATCAGATGAATTTCAGCTCTATAGCTTCAAGCATTATTCGGTTGCTGAGTTTTCCATAGTAAGAGCAACGAGTAGTTTCTGAGAATTTCGACTGTACCCAGTTTTACTGTACAGTAGATGCATCTAACTGTATTATTTCACCATCCCTGGGGTATCTCCGGTGATACTCGAATAATAATATCACTCCCGGCATACTCCTGACATTCCATGTTCCGGAAAGAATTCGATGAAAATGCGAGAGACTCGCTCAGAAGCAGCGATCCTCCTTGCTATACATAGTACGCGTATTATATCCAGGGCAGGTGAGGTGCTCCGTCTTTCGTGCTCAATCCTCTCGTTCGCCTCCTTTAACCCCCGGAGCTACTGCTCCTCGCACCCCTACATCTCTTGTCTCTTCCTGTCTTGTTTACCACTCTAGATACACGAGAGGAATTTTCGAATGCGCTATTCGCGAGAGGAGCCGAGGCGAGGTGAGGCGATGCCGCGCAATTTTTTAATACCTGGCGCCCAAGTAAATGGGACCAGGAATCTCAAAGACACGCACTTTTCGCATCACCGTTACCGGCAAATCGCTCTCACTCCCTATCACAGTAAGTTCTATATTATTAAAAATGTGTGTTGTCAACTTTATGGAAAATTCGTTAAGACGCAGATCTTGCAATAGCTGCAACCAGCTATATAAATATCCATGATAAGAATAAATGCAGAGAAGACAGATGCTGCACCGTATACGCCGATTATGGTCGATGTGGAATTTCATTCTACTAACTTTTCTTTTCTTTTTTATCCAGTGAGCTTGTTCAGTGGCTTGGGCTTAGAATAAACGCGCAGAAAGTATACCGGCGGTCGATGTTCGCTTCATATGCAACGTACTAGCTGCGGGAAATGCAATTGGACATTCGTTATGCCGACCGGAGAGTCGCCAAAAATTCGAGCATCACGGCAGATAGTGAAATACTTGAAGTAACATTAAAATGTTAACGGTGGTTACGAATAATAGAGTTGGAAGATAAAGTACAAAGTGACGTCTACGAAGATATTTATCAATGAATGAACCGTAATGATGAAGTTCTTTGCACGTCCTTTATTAAAAATGCTGATGCTCAAGTCTAATGAAATTTTAAGATTAATAATCGAGTTTTCCTGAAGTCACAGACCTTTTATCTTGCAAGTACTAATTATTATTTACTAAAAGTTGCAACGTCTGTAAAATTCCAAAGTGTCGACTTTCTAAAAACATATTATTAAAGTTCGTTTTAGTTTGTGTATTACTTTGTTTTTATTTAAGAGATCGAGCCTCTATTATGAAGTACGAATATACATTATTTGTACGAATATTTGCACTTCGATTTTTTTCCCACATAACGTATTTATTGATATAATAATATTAGCCATATTTAAGGATTGAACGTTTTTAACCGAATAGGCTAAAAATTTCGCAGTGGCAATATGTGCGGAGTAGATTTTGCACCGAAATGATACAATGCGAGGGTGGGGTCAAAATAGCGAATGGCTTGAATCGCGAATTTCAAAACGAAGAAGTCTGAATCTAGGTTGGCCATCATTATGAAAGTCGCTGTTTTATTAGCGACTCGCTATTTTGATTGCATTTTTATAACATATAGGGGAAAAAATACGGAATGTTTGAAATAGCGAATTTAAATATAATTAGTGATGCCGTCGAGACGAGAAATTTCTCGTCTCGACATCTTGAGACGAGACGAGAAATATGTCTTGACCGCCGAGACTCTCGGGCGAGAAATCGAGAAGTCTCGATTATTTTGGAAGAAGGATTAAAAACAGAGCTGGGCAGTATTTAAAATACATCATGTACTTCAAGTATTGAGAATACGCATTTTAAATACTGAAATACTTCTCAGGTATTTGTACTTTATGAAACACAAAATACTTCTCTATGTTTTGATCCGATATATTCGGAACATTTCTTTAATATTTACCAAGTTCACGTTAAATTTGCAATTTGAAACTTAACATAAGCTTTTAACCAGCGAAATGTATTATTTTACGTTTTTAATAATACGCCGCACTCTTTCCCTTTGTTCGACAATAAGTCACTCCAATAACTAAATTAACGGGGTTAAGTCTCCTGAAAAAATTCAACATATTTTTTTATTCAGTGGGATTATTTATCTGAATTCAAACAGTTTTTCACGGTCATAAAATTCATATATTGATCTTTCTCTTTGATTTTTTTCGGAGTGATGCAAAGAATTTAAACATTGGAATCTAAATAAGAAAAATGTTCGCTTGTAGCTTTCAGACATTAACGTATAACGTTACCTTCGCTTCCTCATAAAATTAATTTAGGTGTGTGATAAATTAATTCAGCAATCGAAATGGTTCGTTGATGAAAGCTTCTTTTATGGAGAAGAAAAAAACAATTTGATGTTCTGAAGACTGAATTCGAGAAACGATACTGCAAGTCAACCATCCGTTGAGACACAGCAAGCTCCTCGCGGATTCTCTTCACAACCGACTTCAGTATTTGCGGAGTATTAGTCCCGTCCTCGAAAATAATCGTTCAGCGGGAACGCTCGTTGCCGAAATCGATAATAAATCGCCGACCATTTTCACCATATTCGATAAATTTCCGAGATGAGACGGAATCTGATCTCGAGAAAATTCGAGAAATTGGCGAGACGAGACGGAACCTTGTCTCGAGAAAATGTCTCGAGAAGAGACGAGAAATGGCAGATTCTCGTCTCGTCTCGTCTCGTCTCGCGGCATCACTAATATATAATGAACGTCTCAATGCAAAATAACAATTGTTTTGAAATTCACCGCTTTGGTCATCCCGATCACTAACCAACGCAAGAGCATCAGACGAACTTAATCAAGAGTCGCGGTAGCGACTCGGTGCCAAGTAAAAAAAAAATTATTATGAATTGCGTTGCAAATTTTGATAATTCAATATTTCACAATATTCGGAGCGCTATATCGAGCTCACACAAATTCGATCCAAATCAACGCTCAATGTTACTTTCCTCTCGCAACAAACTTCAGCTGCTTCAATTCAAGTTTGTGAATTTATATGGATCGAATAAATTTGTCCGAAGATTCGGTGTATAACAAAATCGGAATGATTAATGCGTTTGATTTAAATTCAGTATCGAATATCCTTGAAAATTCCTCCATTTATAAAGAATTATTTAGTACGAGACCGAAATGTTTGGAAAAATTGGAGCAATTAGAACTTATGAGTCCATAAGCGTACGCCCGTACTTTTTCCATGATATGTGAAGCTAATTTCTGGATGTCAAACATTTCTATCCTTAAACTCAATCCTTCCTCTCTGAAGATGTCAATAAATAGTTCAGAAAATTTAAATACCAATCCCTACAATGTGTATTTCGAACCAGTATGTGGATATGAGAATTTCCTCATTATTTCCTCCTTTCAGAAAGCTTCCTTTATAGAAAAGCCCATATTTATCATCATACATACCAACGGAAGTGACTGTGTGACGTGGATAAAAATTAGAAAAGAGTATGAAACGTTACATTTCGACTCTCTTTTTCAAATGACAAATATCAGTTGTAGTAAACTGCTAATAAAAGACAAAGCTAGACCTTGCTCCGTCGTACATTCCGTTAATTCTTTGTCCCTGAAGGATATGAGTTACTATTTCGAATTTTCGTTATTCACTCATTGCAACAGGATAGATATGAATATAGGTGGAGGAAGAGGTGGTACAAGGTTCGCGCAGGGTATATGCGGAGTGCTGTAGCAGAATATTCGACGAACCTCGAGTTCGACCACTAGGCAATATCGACTATCCGATGCTGTTGGCGCAGCAGCGATGCGCTTGATCAGTCCAATTAAAAGCGATCAGGCAGCTCGAGGGGCTTCCACGAAAATAATACAAAACGGACGTCACGAATCCCGCATGTTCGCCGCTCGGGTTTGTGTGTGGCTTTCGTCGGTATTTGAGCTTTTGCGGAGAACTCGAGAGTTTCTGCTAACTATACACGCATCATTTCCTTTTGATCACTGCACACCTCTTTTCGTCCATTGTATCCATCCAATTGTCTAAACGATGCTAACAAAAAGCCACTAAGAACTGATATAAAACAATAAAAATCACTGTTGTCCCTCGAAACTTATTCTCGAAATAACAGGATTCTGAATATAGTACATTGCATTATACGTTCCGACTAACGTGCAGCGTCAGTGAGTTGTTGTCGCACAGCAGGCAAGCTCCGAGACATTCGCGACTCTGCGAATTTCTTTTAGGAGTCAGGTGCTCAAGTGTTGGCTGCTAAAATGTCGATGAACTTGCACGGGTATTGCAAGGACTATCATTGACGTGTTGAATGTTAAGAGCGACATTGCATAATGCCAAATATCCCAAACCCGTATGGGAATATATGAGAGAGAAATATACGTCACAAATAGATAGGAGAACTATAAAATGTATAAGTTGCATATATTCTGGACATATGCCATACATGAAAACTATATATGCACAGGGCATATATGTAAGTTGTATATTTTATACATGCAAAACATATGTTAGATATATTCTCTGTATATATTAAAATATAGGAAGGACATGTAATGAATATATCGCTTTTATACTTCACGATGTAACTATTATAGATGACAATTGGATATTAAAAAACTATAATTACTAAATATTCAATTGCGTTAATTAAATTCGTTTTATCTTGGACTTCCATTGGATATTCGAAATTATTCAGTCAACTAGTACATATTTATCGCTGAACATTACAGGTAATTTTTTTGTCGTTGATGGGAATCGAACCTGGATCATCTGGGTGCGTGTCAGCCAACTCTGCTATTCACATTCTGATAGCGACCTCGGCCATTCACATCTTGGAAGATTTAAATTTTCATTGTCTATTTGAAGTATATTAAAAATAAAAAGACGTCAAACTACATTTATTTTTGTGATTAAGACCGAAATATTGAAAATGCAAATACCGTCGGTCATCCTCAAGAATCAAAATGTAGCGACCCTCGAGAGACATTGAAAAATTCGGTCGAAGGGTGATCATCCATCCAAGTGAAAAAAAAGTTAAGCCGCTGATGTAGCCACTTTGCAGTTATGCTACATTGTTAGAAAAGATTGGAAGTTCTTATGCATAAACTCGTCATTGGAATTTGATAAACAATTGTGGTATGGAATTCATGTACTTTCTCAGTGAAATTAAAGAAAATTATTAAAATTCAAGTCATTTTACTGTAAAATTAAAGTTAATTATCGAATATCATGTACCATACATAAATTTTACATTACACTTATATAATAAATTTCATATACCAGTTTATAAATACCAACTTCCAATAAAAGTACACTAAATTTCAAGCAGATTTTTTTAACAGTGTAGATATATGGAACATATATGCGTCATGCATTCGATATACAATGCATAAAGCGAATAAATTCAATATTCCTTGTTTTTTTAAATACATTTTGTAGACCAGCAATATACACTTCACATATATCTTTCATATATTCACGATATATTTGCATAATATTATATACGAATTATGTAAGATTTGATTTCCATATATATTTTGCAGTTGGGCCAGATACATTAAACGTATATATGTACTGTGCATTCATGACATATATGCGTGATATATAATGATTATACAACATTTTTGCGGAATATATGCCGCCCACATCGAACGTTTCCTGCATATAGTTTTGGCATATATTTCCCAAATATATAGACAGGAAGCGAATTTGTTGGATCCTCGCTCTTATTGGACCTGAGACTAAAATGTCTGCGGCCCATTTAATGACTTTACTCGTCACCACTGCAACATTGTTTGTTGTTGTTGTTGTTGTTTTTGCTGAATGCATAGTAGAACATTTTACGTTTGTACGGCAACTAAAATAAAATATTTTTTAATTACAAGGAGAGAAAAGCCTGTCCTCAAATACTATAACTCGCGTATCAGGTTGACACATGGGCTTTATCGTAGTTGTTTTTATGCACGTACAAGAAATTTTACTTATACATATATGTATAAAACTATTCCCTTCTTATATAGGAATAATTAGTGGATTTCTCGTACTATTTCAAGTATAATACTGGAATCAGTTATGGAAGAATTTTTTATGTATTTCTTTGAATGTATAGATCAATAAAAACATAGAATGAATATATTTTATGCTCTGCAAGTAATTGGATCGAAAATGAAAACATTTTTTAACGCCCTCATAATTTTTCATTTAATTTTGATTCGCCTCCACTATAATTAAAATACCGGGCAGCATTACTGCCATATCTTTGATGTTCGAAGAAAGACACCTCAGCGAAAGTTGTGCTCTTTATATGCACTGCTGTGGATCTTTTCGTTCACGAGGAAAATTGTGTTCATTTGCCACCTTGCGGTTAAAAACTCACCAAGTTTCAGTACTTTGGAGTAATTGATGAAGTACGTGTACTGTTTCACATGCAGTATAGTATTCCTTCGTATAGATACGGGACGGTAAGAATGTTTTCTCAATTTTTTTCCATTCTGTCTACCATACATTGATGGCATGTCAATATTTCTTATGGTGTATAGTAATTAGATCTGTATATATAAAAACACCTTTAATTTTTCTTATACAGCCTAGCTTCACAGTTTAACTTATTTTTCCCGTCGCTAAATGGGAAATTCGTGTCCCGATTCTCGTCAATGGATAGAACTACGGAGGTGCAAATAAATCGGGAAGTTAAATGTCGATTCGTCCTGTGACATCATACCACAGGACAATTTTCCGTCGATCTTCGGGTCGTTATGAAATAGTAACGACCCAACGCTTTTGAATGAAAGAAAAGCTTTGAGCAAACCTCCAACAACAGACGTATGAATTCACTAAATTTAACATCTCTCGTCCACGCATAAATAGTCCACATTATCAATAACTATGTTCTCATTTGCGAATATCGAAAAACCATGTATGTCATTAATCCCAAAGCAGCATAGGATAATAATACTAAGTTATAATAATAAATCCCATGTAAATCAAGGTTACTAGTCTTTTCACCTTTTAATTGAATACAGATACAACGGATTACTATATTATACTGTTAAGGAATTAGTCATTGGCGTAATCAAGCAAATTTGGGACGATTAATATACGTATCGTGAGCTGTACATTGTTTATATAAGCTATTACAATAAAGTCCATGTGTCACCTCTGTACCATATTTTCTGCGAGTGGCACGTATATTTGAAGATCCATTTTCCTTCGCGTACGATTAAGTGCGTGCAACTATTTCTATTGCTATTATTGGTGGCCATAAATAATTAGTTTCAGTAACTTAGAAAGTACTGGCATAGGCTACTAATTAATAATCGCTTAGAAGTTTTGAGGACTAGGGTCAATAAGCCATTTATGGAACACCTAAGCCTATGACTGAAAACTAATGGTTTTCCTTTATTTGCTGATGTTGTGAATCATTCGGAGACAAAATAATCAATAAACAGCTCGTCAACATGGTAAATGCGACTAATACGAATTTCTATCTTACGCATTATCTGAATCGAAAAAAAAAGATTGAGTAACATCAATCTCGTCGCTGCGGTCGAATAAAATTTGTTTGAATTAAATGAGGTATACTTGAATCAACTGTACCAAGGTTTTCAAAAATAAAACTGGTCTGTTTGAGTCTACAGTATATAGCAATCGCTACCAGCGCAATATTTGTTTTATATAACCTATAACGGAATTGATTTGAAAATATTTTCTGTCTATTTAATTGTATGCACTGTCAGGGTCGAAAAAAACAAGGTTGATTTAACCGCACATTTGGTTTCATTTTTTTTTAATTCGCTGTGTCGACTAATCGATAGAGTCAAGCAGAATAGCGAATAAATTGAAATGATCTCTCTTTTAAAAAGTTCATGGGTAACGGAAAGCATTGTTGACACTTATTTGAGTTGTGATTGATTGCTGGGAAAGTCCGCGAGAAACAAGTTCAGTTTAGTGTCAAATTTGACATAAGAATAGGACGTGCGCTGCAAAGTCCGTGACATTTTAAAAGGTTATAAAAGCGCAGCAGCGCAAAAGAACTTTTAGACACGCGAGCTAGCGCGTGTGATGAGCCTAGTCTTATTATAGAACGCATGTGACTAACTACTTTTATTCCATAACTACAAAAAGTTGCTAAAGGTTTGAATAGGAATGGAACATGCAATTTTTCCATCACATTTGTTACTGGTGTGAAGTTTTTATCGTGAATTCAACACTAGAAACTAATATACGCTGATAGGCTGCCAAACACTTGCGAGAAACGCTCCGTTCATTCGTTGTCCAGTGGCATTATACGGAACACTGATGCACAATGCTCCGCTAGATGGCAAGCGGCCGAATCGATTCTCGCAAGTGACTTGAAGCCTTAACGTACATAAGAGTGCAAGGCTTTCCTGATTTCGACGATGACAGAGGGGTCTAGCCCTTTGTTGACGGTTGGAAATGAACCGTCCGGTCCTACTGTCCACTTTCCTGGTGGGGCCCACTGGCTGACTGCTTAGCCGTTCACTAGTTTGCGCGCTAATTGTTAACTAGGAGTTTAAGTTTGTTTAAGTTTTGAAAGCATTCCGAGGTATATTACAAATTGAAAAATGTAATTATTTTGTTTGAATAAAACAATAAAGTACTAACCATATTTTTGTTAATTAACCGAACCTTTTATTGTTCCATATTAAATTGATTTTTTCTCTCGATAAACTATGATTTAGTCTCTTCACGCTGACGTATGGTCAGTTCAACCAAAGAATTTGCTTATGAAACCCATGTTGGGTACACTCAACCAAACATACGATCAAAATAATAAAATATTTTGTCGATATCATTATATAATCGATTGGGTTAAAGATATATTGGGCTGTATTAATGAAACTCAAACCAAACTTTTTTAATGGTACCAAACCTTTTAAAACTGTCCCTCATTTTTCTGAGTGTGCAAGTCAAGGAGACAAGGTAGATAAGCTGAGCTCTCCCATGGAAAAAAAGTACATCCAAGATATATCGAAAAATACTATAACTGAAATGTATTTTGGAATATATACGAAATATATGCGAGTGAAAAATATATTTGGGATACATCTAAATAACATAAAAAAATTTATTTTTCTTATAGAAGGGGACTGTAAAAGAAAAAAGATTCACTGTTAAAATGATTACGGAATTTCTCATAAAATTGATGACAACTGTCAGTATACAGTAATGGGATGTACGCATCCTTTAGGAATTACATTTTTAATGGATTTTTGAAATACTCAAGGATCGTTGAAGAGTTGAAATTCCCGGAGGAGTTAACGACGGCGCCAGTTCTCCGAAGCCACCCCCGACGGTTTGCAGTAGCAACGAATCGCGAAACGCATTGTGCCTCTTAGCTATCTCTTTCAGTCTTGTCTGCAGCTTTGTGCTCGCACTCTCTTCTCAACCTTCTCCTTCGCTCCTTTTGCCGGCGCATACATACGAAATTGCAATTAAACTAACGACTTAGTTCGCTCAGAAGCCACAAAGCGTATTGCAAGTCGAGGGGATAGGGATCGAGCGTTAACTTTAATTAAGTAATATCACGCTAGGAAATCGGGCACGGCAATTCCCGAGGCTACGCGTCGTCGGAAATACAACTGTGCGCGCTTGGCTGTATATACATACAGCGAAGTCTAGTGCTAGTTGCAAAGGCAGCAAATACAGGGGGTCGTAACTGCAATTATCCATGTTCCCTCTCAGTCGCAAATAAGAAAACCGTCGCACGACAATAGAGAATTTGTGGTGGAGAATTATGGTAACTACGGTACCTCATAAAGTTCAACTATGCTAAGTTCAGCCGAAGCACTGTATTGGCTGTATCATACCCTCATAAAGTCCTTCGTTTCTTTTGAAAGCGCAAAACCTCGAGCTGTTTGTAAAAAGAATGGGGAAACACTTTTCCGGTCACTCCTCCAGTAAAATTCAAGCTACTGTTGTAAGATGACGCAACGTAACCCGAGGTTGATGGACGACCCTAGTTCTTTCGGGACTTGGGTGCAGGTAACAGAGAACCTTCGCACAGGTCTTGTAAGAAAGGCGTGATCCTCTCGTGGACACGTCACTGTGGTGTATTGGCCAGCCTGTGCACGATAGAGAGAGAGAGAAAAAAAGGCGCCAGTAAGCGAGTGTTAAAGGTCTAGCTGTGTATATAACGCTTATGGGATATAACCAGGGATTTGAAAGGAGGGAAGGGTCGTTTTTGAGGTGCACTGGGCTACCATCGGTGCGGGAAGCGTAAACGTCAGTCGGCTAAGCCGCTCGTGTAAGCCCAACGACTACTGTGACGACGTGCAAGCACTTTCGTTCACTGGGTCAGTTATCTTCTGTACGCTTTTGGTGCTTTGGCACTGCACCGGCAGCGACGGCGGCGGCTCGTTGATCCTTCGAATCCGTTAAGTACACCAACGGCCCGTTGAACAAGGACCTCGAGTGAAACGGTGTACGGATATCTCTTACGGCGGACCGAACGTGCACTGACGAGGGAGATACAAATGAGATTGCGCAAGAGGTGGAAATTTGTGTTTACGACCCTCTTACTATTCTTCCCGCTCTTCTAGTTCTTTTACAACCATTTAGGGGACTTTATATTATCGCAAGCTGAAAATCTTAATTATCGAGACGTCTACCCCTCGCAACGGTTTTGCCTCGTATTCATGACACGGAATTGATGTATAGTACATATATATTATGCTATGTAACGTCTCGAAATGACTGCACTACTCCAAAATGTCTCTCTTTTTAAGCTGCGGGCATTACAAACAAAGAACGGAATACAAACTCCAATAATGTCGATTCATAATTTTCCACGGGTCGGATTACGCAGTTGGAATCTGTGGTGTACTTAAAGGGTTAAGAATGACGTCCCGATGTATTTTTCGGTAAATCGGTTTTTCAAATACTTTTCTCGGCGTTTTAAATATTGGTATTGGTCATGATGTTATACTTATGGTATTAGATTTTAACTGAAGATATATTGACCGATTGACGGGGTACCGCCCTTCAAGATCAAGGGTCATTGGTTTACCACGGTAGCACCACGACGATTTCTTTTGATGTTCAATTTTTTATTCGAAAAAACAATAAAAACTCAATTTTTCTTCAAAATTCAAGATGGTAATTTTGTAAAAATTTCATTTTTGAGCGGATCAAAAAATCTAAACGGAATTAGTATCAATATATTATTGTCAACACGCAAAAACATTGGAATTTGCGAATATGGTTCTTTCTTGTCCATTTTTTTACCTTCTCCAATGGTCCGAAAGTTGTCCGACGCACAATATCATTATTGTGCAAAATATAAAATAAGTCAGGGGAAAATAATCAAACTATTTACGGATTATTCGAGAAGCCAGGAAGTGGAAAATGATAAAAAATTCTTATCGATTTTTTTTGCGTGTTTACAATAAATTTAGGAAATAATTACGTTCGGGTTCTTCGACCCGTTCATAAATAAGACTTTTTTTGAATTAGCATTTTGGATTTAAAAAAAACATTGACCTTCGAATGAGAAATTAAACAACAACAAAATTGTCGTGGTGCTACAGTGGTAAAAAAATGACACCCGACCTTGGAGAGCGGGAATTTGAGACAACTTCATTTTTTATCACAATATATTCTAATTATATATATATATTTTTTCTAAAATCTCATCAATATAAGTACGGGACTTTTCTGAATTTTTAAATTTGAGTAGTTATGCATTTTTCACTTGACAATACAAGCTCAAACGATTGCCATTCAGACAAAGGGAATTAATTCAGTTATGTCGAGAATTAATTTTGATGTTATTTTTCTAATAAACCGATTATGATTATCGACGTCACCCGTAATCCGTGTCAGCGGGAAACATGGTTGCCGTCGAGTAAAATAACAGTTAATTGTGTGAATAAATGAAATATATTTTATATGTTAAATCAATAGCAAATCGATTTTTTCCCTTATGCCCGCTTTAAACGTTACTTATATTTTCGGGTGTTTGTACTCTTATAAAGTGTTTGAAATAAACCTCACTGTATACATTAAAGAAGAACTAAGAGGTATAAAAGACAATGTTCTATAAATTGCGATTTGCAGAGAAAGAAAAAAAAAGTAAATATAGAGTCATTCAGTTGTGTGGATTATTTCTGTTGAAAAACTTCTTTTTTTTCGTAAGACAACATATTCCGTAATTTATGAAAAAATGCAAGTCACTTGTTAATTCTAAATATTCTAAGTACTGTTGGCTTTGGATTCCGCAGATTTGAGTAGCGATATAAAATCATTCGATAGTCGGTCAAACTCTCGTTATCGCGCGATGCCAAGGTGGTGGCCTGTGGAGCACCTGAAATCTTTTGTAGGTGAAAATCAACAAGTGCTACGGCGTTCGAAATCAAACGGTGGCGGCCGGGGTGGCAAGTCGCCTACACGTACACACATATAGACACAGAAAGTCAGGAGAGAGGCGAGGCAATGGAGAGAATGAGAGACAAAGGTAGAGAGCAAAGAGCGAACCAGCCAACCCCTCATACGTGCACGACGCGACTGACCGTACAGCAAGTCGATGGTGGGGGTGAGGGAATCACGTGGTACAAGAAGAAGTGGGAGTGAGTAAAGTAGGGGTTCGGCTGGTTACGCGTACCTTCGGCTCGCCTCGGCTTCTGGTTTCTCCCGCGGCCGCTCGGTGTCAGCGTGTGCGCAGACCGGCTGCGCACCAGGCGTGTGCGTTGTCTAGATTCTTTGTGCCATTCCTGGCATACCAAAAACAGAGTAACTCCTCATATTTACGGACCGTATACCCTCCGAATTTCGTGTTAACCGGTCGCGTACCACGTCAGCTCGCCCAGTGGTAAGTACCAAAACCGTTGAAACAATTACTCGTTACTGTGTTATAATCGTAAGTGTGTTTAAATATGTGTTTGGCTTGTACGATGAGGTGAAGTAGCTGCTAGTGAGGTAGAGAGGCCGTGTAGAGAGACCCGTGAATCGCCGTCGTAACGCCGCTACCCGTCGTCGCAACCGCCGATCTTCTCTCGCGACCAGGCAACTTCATCGTATAATCCACTTGATTATTTAGCATACTTGTCATGTTCGACAGTCTCGGCGCCCGGCGAATATTCGGCCTGTGTGTTTCAACATTGTTGTCACCGTTGCCGATAACTACTAAACGTTATTATCTCTCGCTTATGGTTAATGACAAATATAGACGCGATTATTAAAGAGTGAAAAATATTAAAAAAATTATAATAAAGTGGATAGAATAATAGTAAATGCGGTGAGCGAGTTCGCTGGTGGTGTTGTCTCGACGTACGAGTGCTCCTGCTGCTCCGTGTGTCGTGTTACCCTGGGGCAACCCACCGAGCGCTTCTACCGTGTGTCCTGCTCCCTCAAAATCCGTCTCACTCGCTCGTTCGTCGCTCCGATCGCACGCCCTCTTTCTCCCCTTCGGGCTGTCTCTCTCACTCACTCACTCACGCACTCGCTCACTCGCAGCAAGCGGCGGGCGGGCGGGCGGGCGGGCGCGCACAGCCACAAGGCACACACCGTGTCTCGGGCCCATCCGTGTCTGCTGCTGGCTCTCAAACACAACCTGGTGGGTGCGCGCGAGAGAGTCAAGGGTCGCCTCGAGCCGGCAACGTCGTTCGCGCCAGCCGTCTTCGTCGCGTCGTCTACGTCCCGACCGACGTTGTCGTCGTGGTAGCTCACGTTGTTTCGGCAATAGATAATTCGCCATTACATCAACAATATAACAGTTATAAAAACCGTATCGCTACTCATATGTATACATACGTGAAAGGACAAAAGGTTTTCCCCCTTTTTTTGCTGTAATTCTCTGTCTCTCTCACTACGCCGCTCTTACACGCTATAAACAACGATCGCTGTTTCGCGATGCAACGACGCGAATAACCTGCGGCTTGATCGTCGTCACGACGCCCCTGGCGAGCACCCCCGGGATCAGCGAAACTTGGCGCCCGCGTGTTTTACGCGCTACGAGACAAAACTCTCCTCTATCACACGCGTCACTGACTCGTGCTCGGCACTCGTACAGGGCCGCTGACGCTGCTGTCTCCCTGTGCTCGTCGCACAACGCGCACCACGCTTATACTATTCCACTGGTGATAATATATGGTGAATTATTGATCCCCCGGAACGGCGTGGTGGAAAACGGAGCCCCCCGCGTATGCTCGCGATATACCAACCATTCAGCCACTCTACAGTCTGCAAACAGAACGACCGTAGGTGGATACGAGTGAGGGAGATAGAACGCAGACAAGCTATTACTAGTCTACTGAGTACAGTACGTAAGGAGCCTGCCGGCTAAGCACCAGCGGAAGCCAACATCGCCGAGAATCAACGTGCATGAACAGCAGTTAACGAAGAATCGCGCATCGACTGTGGACACCGTGAAGAAAACGTCCGCTGGTTTTCACGTGCAGTTGCTCATATCTTCTTGCCCACGGTACAAATTTCAAATCGACGAACGGAAGGGTCAGGGAACAATCACGTGCCCACGCTCGACAAAAAGTGACGCGGGATAGAGAGAAAGAAAGAGAATAGAGTAGTATCACAGCCGACCTGACGGTGAGTGGCGGTGCTTTCGTTGGCATCGCGGTGTTTTGTTTTCAAGAGCGTTGGTTGTTGCGCGCGTGAACGCGGGAAACTCCAGCGGAAGATTTAGCGCGATACTGAGCGTTGTTTTACACGTTTATCGATCGGTAACGGTGTTGTTTTTCTTTTTTATTGTTGGTTTTGTATATTTTTTTTGTCGTCCAATTGGAGAATTGTGATCTGACGGGGGAAAACCCGCGGTCGACCTGTGAATTAACATCAGTTTTATTGCCATCGATACTTATCTCATCGTACTCATCGGTATCGCAATTATAATCAAAGTTTCACTGCTGTGCGGTTGACGAAAGATGTCTCGACTTTTTGTGCGCCGTCGACGACTCTTCTGACGGATCTTATACGAATGCGGACCGTCCTTTGCCGTCGCGCAGCGAATTTAACGCGTTTCCATACAGTGCAATATTTGTCGTAGTTCGTGAATTGGTAGATATATTTGAAACGATTCGCTGATCATATCGTTGATAATTAGGAATATTTGTGTAGTGTTAAAGTAACGAAATTGTAAACGGTTAAATAAGCGGTGTGGAAAAGAGTGTTTATTCGTTGTTCGTGTCACTTGGATTCTTCGTTGACGATTATCTGTCCCGGCACCGTCGGTTGGAATAAGCAACGAAGGGAGGAGGCCCTTAGAGGCCCTTCTTCTTCAGTCTCTTGCATCTCCGTATCTTCAGTAACCCGCGAAAGAAGATATAGGAGGAGATACGCACAAAATCCTTACAAACTCTTAATCGTAATTGTGGCAATTGTGACAAAAGCCTAGGAAAGCCCGGCCTACGACGCTCCCGACTTGGATGGATACTGTGCATTATTTTTGGAGTGAGTCACAACTAAATATTATCTAGTAAATGTACAAAAAATTCCATATGAAGCATCGGGGAGCTTGTTTGTTCAACAGGTACAAAGAAATTGTGTGCTCGGCAACTTTTATCTCTTAGTTTCCTTTGTCTTATCAAACGATAGAACTTCTGCGTTCACTCCCCCGATAAAATGATCTAGATTAAACGTCATTTTTCACTGGATTAGCTATGCAACGGGGAATATAAGTGAACTAAAAGAAGAGAATAAAAATAAAACCTGTGGAAATCGAGCAAACTGTAACCGGTGGTGACTAACGCTATTTTCGATTCAGTGCCGCAGATTACAATCTGCACGAGAGATCTGGTTTTCCGGGTTTATAAACACTCGATTAGCATAATCTCTCTTTCTCTGGTGAGGGGTGTTACCGGAGGGCACAGCAGCCATATAATTCACGCTAGTGAGCGAAAACGACGGCCACAAGACTCGAGTGCGATTAGACACCGATATCATTCGAATTCGCCTAATGTTCTTACATATTGTATGATCCGCTAACGATAACTCGAAACAAAACCCGTTGTCCAACCTGATTTGATATTTAAAATTATGAAAATAATAGCAATGTAAGGTTTCCTGCGTAAAGTAATAAACGCTTTCTACTTAAATGGGTGATCGCTTAGTGTTGTATTGGTTTAGCCATCAATTCGTCGAGCGGTAACCAGTTTCCCTAAGTTTCCGGTATTACTTTTACAGCTGGTACTCAATAAATTATAGTAGAATGTGTCGTTCACGGTTGCTGCAGCTTCTTCTCTATGTCCTCATGCAGTCACGATGTGCTGTATTAATCGCGCATCAATGGAGCTACGAAAATGGCATGAAACGAAAAAAAACTTATTACCAACAAATTAAAAATCAAAGGGTTTTGTGTATGGCATATGAAACGAATGGATGATGAGTCAATACATCGATGTGTTGCTGAAGCTTTCGATGTTTTATAAAATACTTTAAGGTTACTTGAAAATATCTCAGCACTCCAGTATTCATTGAAAGTCTTACTGACTGCTTTTCAGGAAACATATCAAATCACCAACTTCGTATTCTGCAGTAAAAAAAAATAACATACTTTAAATGCGTCGTTTTAATAATTCTTTCAACACTATTCGAATGCTTTAACTGTTGCGTGGATTAAAAGAGTACCTTAGAGTAACATCTTCGAAAACGGGGGAGTTTCCAAGAAACAGAATAGAACGAAGACGTTACATATATACGAGTCACGTACAAATTTGTCTAAGGTATCTGAAGTAAAGGAAAAAAAATTAATATAGTAAAATTTAGTAGTGCATTGTAGACAGTGTTTTCTTTAGAGTTCAGTAACACCGGTTGATCGGGAACGCGCGCGCTCGAGTTTGTCGCGTCAACATGTGAAGTGTCCGATTGTGAAAGGAAAAATTGGTCGGACAGTATGACACACGCGGCTATAGTTCAGGAAACTCCGAGTGCGTCGTGCGGAACTCAAACACACACCGGTCGCGTCACTTCAGTAACCGACTACTGCTTACAATGACGATGTTATCGCAGTAGGTTGTCGAAAATAATTCTCGACAAGCCGCGGAGTGGAACCCGCTTGTCGATATTACATAAATTCAATCGGTTACTAGACGCGCGCGTTATCGAGCGCGTGCGAGCGAGCGAGGGTATCGTTTTATTGACGAATAAGAGGGGAGTGACAAAAGGCGCGTTGGCTAGCGCACGAGGTTGTCCGTGCAGGATCACGAGCGCCGGATCTAAAGTTTATACATCCACGTATACTTTGTATACGTGGTACGACCAGGTACCTCGATACACTTGAGAATGAGGTGGAGATCGGTAAGCGTGCATGCCAGATAACTTATTTCGAGCTCGTGGTGTATGCTCGCTGGCTTGAGTATAAAAAAAGAAGGAAGACTTGAGACGACAGCTCGCGAATGCGTCATGATCGAATGTACGTACGTGATGTAGTGTATGCACGAGAGTTGAACCGATTATTACAAGTTGCGCGCGCGGGGAGAGCCTTTTTCTTTCTCCGCACTGTGACTCCCTCCATCCACGACGCTCGGAACACTTGAAATATAAATTATTCGAGAGGGTCAATATGTATATATCTATATACATACGAGAATATTATGCTAATGCTAATCTTCCTCTGTTTGTTCTTTTCGCGATGATTCAACCACTGGTGTAGGATCGAGTGCCATATAATTCTTATTAATAGTCGTACACCTGGAGGCAATCGGTTGCACGATTTTCGCAAAATATATTCAGCATTTCGTGTAGCGCATTGAATCTCGTTTTGCCTTTACGCATAGAAACGAGTCTCGTATATGTGATAGTAAAAAGCTCGAGGGGCCCGTAAACGCGCTAGATTTTCGCCTACGCTATTATGCACGTTTATTGGAAACGCGATTCTACGAAGCGTTCCCGGAAATCTCTTCTCGTTTATCTGTCTATACACTCGATACAAATTCGGATTATCAATAGCAATCCTCATTGCTGTATACTCTATGTCAACCTGATAAATCGAGCCTTGTTTCTACGAATTTACACCTACGCATTCTATAAAATAATACACAAACAATGTACATTATCGATAATCCGATGCTACTTTCTTACGAAGTTCGCTTTTAATTAGCATCGTTATTATAAAAAAATACAATTAATTTTTTTGCAGATCTTATTACTTTTGAACATGACTAGTAGATTTTAAAAACATTTTTATTGGAAACAAAAAATTGTTTTACCAGCTCATAAAAAAAAAAAGTAGAAAATTTCGTTGTATCACTCGTTGCAAAGTTAGGTGATCGCAGTTTCTCAAAACATCTTGAGCATTAAGGTAGCTATGTCAATACGCTAGAGTCATAGACAGCAGCGTTTATATGACATTGACAGTGTATTATATATTGTATCTGACTGTGACAATGATATTACCAAAAATAATCGATAATTTGTGGTCATTGTTGCCAGTTGGTTGACAGAATTATTTGCAAGTAAATTATTTTCTCAGGCTCGATTTGACTTCGTTTTTACGACGACATCTTGAAAATTGGATGAGAGCTAGAGTAGATAACGTCATTGTCCCGGAATCGTGTACTTCAATATGAGTCCACTTTAACATGTACTCCGTGACCTTATTTTTTATAAAAATAAGGGCACGTTCCCCGACATTCGCAAATAAATTTCGAATACCTATTATCTTTTCTCAACCTTTGATGCAAGTACGTTGATTGCCGATTGAAAAATTAATTTCGCTAACATTCCCGTAAGTGCCGTGTAAAAAGATCGATTTTCAAGTATGCATTATTTATTAAATTTAGCCGTAAGAACCATCCAAATTTTAAAGAAATAAAGTTGTGTAGCTCATTTACAATAGGCCAAAAGTTTATGAACATAAGTTTAATTTAACTTCCCGTCATAACTACTTCAAGCACTCATTAAATGTGCTATAAATCAAGTGTTTAAATATTTTATCACCAGTATAATGAAGCATTTGCGGAGATAATTATTGTAATTTCTGGAACAAATCATAAAGTTTTGCTGAGAAAATAATGGAAGCGTCCTGCTTTCCAAACGATTCCGAAGAGAAAAAAAAATTATAGTTTTCTCGCGTTTGGCAATCTTGTCTTGGGCAGATTCATTGGCGAAGCAACCGGTGGCTGCCTCCCGCAAGATCCTCATATCGATAAATCATCGATCTGTGAATAATTCCACTGACCAACCGGTCTGTGTATTATCCTAACCGTATGTTGCTCGACCTGTGCTCTCTTTGCTCCGGGAGAGTCTTTATCATCCGTCTCTATCTAATATTTTTTTATGCTTCCACTGCCACTGTTGCGGTCGCATCACGTATCGTCGATCTTGATCTACCTACGAACCTTGAGGAAACCGGGGAAGGTAATTCAATAGAGCGCGTCATTGTAAATATATTGGTAAAACGTTACAGCGTGACGAAAGGAACAACCGCGAAAGCGAGCGAGAATATGCACCTGTCCGTATAGTAACATTTACGTTGGCTACCAGGGCCAAGGGTTCGCAGCGTGTCTCTTCTCTCTCACTAAAGATTCTTCGCGAACCGACTACGTACGCGCGATCGAAAATAAAATCGGTCTATTTCGAGAGATCCGGCGACGAGAATTCGGAGGCTGTGTAATATGTGCGATAGCTGTTGGCGCGTGCAGCACACACTGAGCACCATTGCAGAGGGAACAGACGAAGAACGCCGGCTCGGTCGTCGCCCGTTTCATTCATATCAATCTTATACTTTATGCACGATTCAGTGAGAATAGTGTAAATTAAGTCTCTCCCTAAAACCGCTTTTCATACCACTGAAACAGCTGCGTTTCTATTCTCGTAAAAATTTTCTTCCGACACATTAATTGATGGAATCAGAATAGACCTTCACATCCAAACATTATTGGAATTAATTAACAGGGTTTTAAAAAGGTGCAGATGTGGACGAATGTATTCACCGAAACATGATCAACAATTTTTTTAGAACATTATACATTCCAAACATTGATTAACTATTCTTAATTACGTCGAGAGGGAATGCTCATTTTTACAGAATAATTCTTCCAAATTATTATACAGTTATACATGCAGTAGTTGATTCAAATGGGCGCCGTCGTTGTCTGTAAATAATATGTTTTCCTACATTTCTTTCCATGCTTGTTGAGGATTCATATTTCGAGGTTTCTTGCTTGTTTTTGTTTTCTCACTATATACACTCTTCGTTCTGTTCTTCGTCGTCGTTGACACCCAGCGAAGAGCGTAGGATCGTATCTCACTCGGCGTGACAGTTCCTAGACTCATTAAGACGCCCTTCTTTACGATATAAATAGGCGCCACGGTATCGCGCGCGTGTGCGCCCCTACGTCCTCTCTACACGGTAAAGAACGAAGAAGAAGATGACGACGACGAGGCATGAAGACGACGAGAGAGCAAACGGAATGTTGCGCGTTTTCGGCGCCCATGCAGCAAGCGAACCTCTGCCGCGCTTTTGCACTCTGGCTTTCTCTTGCTTCTACCCTCTCGACGTCGGCCCACTATCTTTGACTCTTACCTCCCTTTCTCGGTCTCGCATCTTCCACACTCTCGTTCCTTTGCTTCTCTCCTCGTCTTCTTGCCTCTCCGTTCATCCTCTCCCATTCCAAGCCGTTCTAGCCCACTCTCGTGGTTTCCTATTTTCCGTAGACAGTGCCAAATCGTCGGGAGAGCATACATACGAACAGCAGCGTGCCCAACTAAAATTACAGCTCACGGAACGACGACGCTGTAAGAGCTCACGCGTCAAATACCCTTTCGCTTTTGTAATACGCCGGGCCAGCCGCGATTTGTAATTTATGGAGAGGCTTGGAAATTGAGTGATGAGTCAATTCTCGAAGAAATCTCCGCGGAATAACGTGATTATTACTTTTTTTAAATATCGTTTTTGCTTTATCGAATTCACTCGGACATAACGAAATGCTCAGTGACGACGCATTATACGTTGTCACAGAGTGCATGGCATTTTTATTTATACGGAGAGACAGAACGTTATGTAAAGGGGGAAAGGTACAAGCTTAAAGTACAGTCATCAGCCACGTAGCTTTAAAAGGGAATAAATTTTTTTAAAGCACAGTGACAAATATACTTGTGAGTAATGATTTTTACAACTCATGATGAGACTTTATTAATTTTTTTTATGGTATCTTACAAAATTATTTTTTGTTTACATAGAAACTTATATCTATAAAATGAATATTTAAGTGCAGTTTATTTAGACGAATGAAAATACTTTTGAGGGTTTCAGTCTGTTATATATTTAGTTGATCTAATTCGGTGCTTGTTTTGTTCGAATAAGATTACTTGTATATACGAAACAATATTTGACATTGATTGAAATAAAATTGATCAATAATTTTTTCTAATGCATGTATACGTAATTTCATAGGTTTGTATCCTTAACTCGATTACAAAAGTCGATTTGACTCAATGAAAGATGCTTCTGATGCTTTTCAATAGGTTTCGGTGAATAAAGGTTGAGATGGCCAAAGACTATACTCGTTTATCTGAACGCGTGGTTAACCCGCCAAGCGCGAAGGCTGCTGCATCACGTTCGAGTATACAGTTGCGTGTCGTTGCAGCAGGACCCCGGTGCATTTCGCTCACCCTTAAGGGGGCTCTGTCAGATTCGCTTCGCGAATGGGTCAGAGAGGGACAGAGAAAGAGAAAACGAGGTTGTGGGGTTCACGGGCCGGAAAATCAGGGAGAGTCCTTCGACGCGCCTGCACCTGGTCGATCGAACCCCCATTATTACGTGCTGCTTGCTTGCTTGCTTGCTTGTTCACTCTCCGACTACTGCACGTTATTTTTGACGTATAATAATAATAATAATAATATACGATGTTATCAATATTTATTACACGTACTCGGAATAATAAAGCAGTGCTTACCGCATAACGTCAACTATTTCACTCTTCTTGCTCAATGTTCAATATCTGCATTATTTAATTTCAAGTTTTTTACAGAGTGATATTTACGATCAATATAATTATGCATAAAATTGCCGTCAGTTTGGTATCTAAGTCGGGCCTGAATTTCACTACTTAAATTTTGTTAAAAACGCTGAAGGTAGTGGAACAGTAATTGATCAGAAAGTCGTAAAATAGTTTTCTGGTTTATTTAAATCTGCATGTGAAATTACCAATTCGTAGGTAAGCCGATAACAAAAATTCAGTACCGTTGCGTGTTTTATTTAATTGTTCACAGCAAAAATATCCTAAAGAGATAAATTGTTTTTGAAAAAAGGGCTTTACTTTAGGAATTCTTTTCGGGGATACCCAATTCCTCGCATGGAAATATAAACGACATACTTTTCGAAAATTATGAAATGCATGGTTTAACCTGTTTTATTAATTCCTGCTTATGCGGAAATATATACTTTCGAGATAAAAAATGAGCGGAGGTAAACTACTAAACGTTAGCGGCATAACTACCTTAACCAATTATCGATGTAGTAGAAACTAAGTAGTTCGCGTAGGAGGTCTAAAAAAGGAGGAAAAAATAAGTACAGTAGTTGTATACTTTACATATGTATACGGGTCGACGCTTTACTGATCAGGGTTCAAAGAGACGTATCTGCGTGGGTGGTCACCGTGACAACCATTTGACATGTTGTTATTGCATCCGACTCCCCGATTGGCGTGATAACATGTTGCAATAATTATCAATAAGCAAACGTGAGTTAGGTTGGGAGGTTCGTACCCTGTGGAAAAAATTCTCAACTTCCCTATAAATCGGTCGTAGTTACTAAGTAATGGGAAAACATCTTTTGTGAAATTCTTGAGATTTTGTATATTTAAAAAAAAACATAAAATAGAATCTGGTAATTTTATTAGGATCTTCACAAAAGGCCAATTAACAACCTGAATTGATGTTAAAATGTTTCTTAGGTACATTCAATGGAATTATTATATTTAACATATTCATTCAGACATTCTATTCTAAATTTAATTTCTAGATGCTTCAGAATATTCTGCGTGTTCTAATTTGAAAATCTCGATTTTATCTTTCTGGTGAAATACAAAATATTAAGCAGCGGACGTAAATATATTTCAAGGTAAAGAAAAATGTACGTGGAGGCCAGATAAATGACCGATTTTTTTTTTTTTTTTTTTTTTTTTTTTGCAAGATTCAGTGTCTTCCATATAATTTATCGAAATCTAAAGTTGGAGTGTTAACGTTTGAATATTCTAGACAAATAGCTCTCGCGCGTTCAACACCATTTAATCTTTATAATGTAAACATATACATATATACATATAGTATGTGACTCGGCCTCGCTCAGCCTTGGCACTATTTCCGTGCGGTCCATTAGTTCCGTGAGGAAGAGCGCAGTTAGAATTGCTAGGAAAAATGTAATAAACCGCGACACGTCGTCCTTCTTTTCTCCTCTTCGTTCCCTCCTCTTCTCTCTATCTCCTTCTCTACCAACGACGATGCCTCGCGCATTTATTGTACCACTGCCTTCGTGGCGAAATTAAATTGCTTCGTCTGCCAGTTCTCTTCCTATCACTTGACTTTCTTCACCTTTTTTTTCTGACACCTACCCTGCAGCTCACATTAAAATACATAATATTATTGTGCCACAGCTCACCTGCCTTCTCTGCTCTCGGGCATACATTTTGCTTCGTGGGTCATACGATTTTCGAGAGAGACTATACCCGCCCGTTCGACGTCTTTTTCTTTCGCAACACGCACTTATTTTTTCTTTGAATCCCTTCTAGGAATCTTCGCTAACAATTCGATAATTTCAAGCTTTCGACTACTCATCGATAATGAATTGGCCAATGTGGAGAATCGCTTTTTAATTCGAGAGATACGAAGACGTTCAGCGACGGAATCCGAGATTCGTTCGAAGAATCCTGACCGGACTTTCCGCGTCAGCGTTCAATCGGTCTTTTATTTGTTTGCTAGCTCGAAAGAGACAGAGAGGAAGACAGAAAGAGAAAAAAAAAAGAGAAAGACCGTTCCGCAAAATCAATTGAGACACCGGTCTGCTGTGATTTATATATCGTTACTGTTGACAGTGTATAAAATAACATAGAAAACGATTAGGAAACCGGGTTCCCAGATTTCCCGTGAGGGTAAACACACACACACACACACACACGCGCGTTGTATACTATTAAAAACTATTTGTCAACGCGCTCGATATTGCGCAATGTGGATATGCGTTAGCAGACTACTATCGTGGCTACTTCTCTTGCAGTCTTGCTGCCGTTGGCCTCGAGCACAGTTCCACTGCCCGCGTCCACCCGCTTGCCACAGATACAGTGGTGGTAGTGGTGCTGCTACTGGTGATCATTATTATTAGAGTAGTGCACGTAACGAAGGTCTCCAATGTATATGTCACCGTCGTGTACCAATTACTATTTTAGAGTCGGAGATAAAAGGAAATCGAGATACATCCAGTTGTTGAATAATTAAAAACAAACTATCCCATGTTCGATACTTAAAAACGTGCAATGCTGTAAAGTTCGAAATAGATTTCAGGGTTTCAGTATTCTCTATAATATTCTAGAAGTCTCCCATGCAACCGGAAATTGCATTTCCTGGTTGAAATCAACTCGAAATGTTGAGTAAATATTATACATTTATTTTTTCCGTCTCCCGGTTATTGGTAGTCACATTACTTGAATATCATCGATTCCGACTTGTGAAATTCAAAACAACCATCTGACTATGTATAAAAAAAAACTATGAAACTGTAGAAACAATTTGATATTCCGTTTAAGAAAATCCAAGTTTTACATATCTAGAAAAAATAGAAACAAAGATATTGAAAAAATTCGTTGACAACAAAGCGTTATATTTGTTTGAATCTTAGTTTTTTATTTTTATTTAACCTTAGGCTTTACAATGTAAGTTACGTTGAGTGGCATAATAATCAAAGAAAAAGCTTGGAGAGAATTAGCAGAGTGTATAAATTGCATTTTTTAAATTACATCGTAGACGTAAAGTGGTTGGTAAGAACAAGTGCTTGATCTCTCGCGGATAGCACTCTGAGGAGTACAGCAGCAGAGTATGAGCAGTAGCACGAAGCAAGAGCAACAACAGCAGCACACGCAGCCTCCTAATCAAGGCGACCGGCGTCATCGAACGGGTTTTACAGTTACGAGGTGGTGTTTACGAGGGTCCCTCCGTAAACGTTATTCGCGCGTATAAGAGCTACGGCTGCGGCGGCACCGGCCGCATTAACACGGGTAGCCTGTCGCGTAAATGGAAATTGCGTTCTGGTCATCCTCGGTCGTCGTCGCCGCCGTAGTCGTAGCCTCTGTCGTTGCCGTCGACGCCATTGTTCCATGGTTCGCCTCTGTGCCGTTCGTTTGTGACTGACGGTCCTCATTCGCGCGATACTGATGTTTCACGTTTATGACCTTACCAAACGTTACCGATGCGCGTATATACGACGCAGTTACAAACAATGCTCTGGTTTTCAGAACCAACAACAATCGCCACACCTCAACCTTTTGAAACCTCAACACCTCATGACCCTTGTATGTACTTACGGAACGAACTTGTAAATGTAACAAAAGTAAGCGGTACTATTTCAGTTAATTCTTGTGTTTGCAAGCGGGGGCAGGTCAATGTCCGAATCAGTTTTTTTTGTACAGTGTAAAGTGTGAATCATTTATTTTTGATGCGTCATAGATGAGTTAGAATATTATAAACATTATGGGCCTAACAATAGTGGGATTTGTTAAAAATGTAAAACTTGTGGCACTCACTCAAAAATTAATGGTCTGATATGTTCCGGAGGTCATCAGAATGCTCTTATAGCTACTACTTAAATAAATGGTAATGTGAAGATTTATATAGTATAAATTATTATATCCTGATTGTTGGCATATTCGTTTTTCTGAGTGCCTGGAATTTTAGCGAATATTTATTCAAGAATTTAGTACTTTAAATACAAACCTGTACAGAGATGAATAATTATAGGATGATACCAAATCGGTTGCCGTACCAACCATTTTTTAACTGTCACCATTCAATTTTTTACCGCGACAGTGAAAAATTTGCGACCCTGTCGTATATTTTGTTTTTAATGGTTATATTAATGTGGTTCTAACTTACAGAGACAACATTGAGTCACAGTGATATCCACTTGTGTTTCAAAATTTTTTGCGTAAATTAAAAAAAAATTATATATATATATATGTTTTACAGCTTGAGATAGCTGTGTTTTATTACGCTGCTCATCTTCGTGATTCACGAGAGTCGGCAAATTACTTTGTACCTACATATGCTGCATATATATATATATATACATATATAGGTAAGAGTGGCACGCGCAAATGGCGAGTTCGCGAACCGGTAATCATCGCGGCTCTCGAGTCACTTTCTAAGTGACTGGCAACCTCTCTCGCACACGAGATGCCACTTTGCTTAGCAGACGGACAACTCTAGCCGTAGTCACACTAGAAAAGACGTTTGTATATCAAACATTGAGTTTTTATACACACACCTATATATATATATCTATATATTTTTTCTTTATATGCGCGATTGTCATAACGCGTTTATCGAACTCGGCACGCGTGCTCTTTGAATTCATGATTCTTTGACATGTCGGCAAACACAGCTTGCATATAGAGTGAAACATTTATATTTTGCAAATAGTGCGTTGTGAAAATATTGAGAACATCGTTTTTCTACGTAGAAACGTCCACGAGTCGTCGATTTTCTACTTCTCAGGTTATTTTTTTACTTTTTTACTTCATCATGAAGCGTACATAGAACTTTCTAAGCAACTGCATAATCATCTAGCACTGACATGGGGAGGAGAGTACACTTTTTCATCGGTGTATGTACTAGTAATACGAGCTGTGGGTAACTATACCAGTAATTTTCTACGCGGTTGCGGAATACGCGTGGTAGAGCAATAGGTTTCGTATAAGTGTAGCTATATGCATGCGGCCGAAACGAGTAAGCGTGGCCTAGTCGTGATGTAGCCGTTGGTCCGCTGCCGTCGTAGCCGTTGATGTAGCCGCTGCCGGTAGGAAGCTCGAGAGACCGCTTTCGTTCTCGATATTTCATCAGATGTATCAGAGCGAGCTTCTGTGATGTTCGGTCTTTTGGAATTTGTCAAAAGTCGTAAGACCTCCGGGTCTTTTTCTTTAGGTGTATGCCAAACAAATTATTACTAATTAGTTTCTATACTTATAGCAATTGTCTGGAATATTCGTGCCAAATTGATTCTCATTAGAAGTACAATAATGACGAAGTAGAAGTACAATAAATGCAGTTAACCTGATTTTGCAACTATCTTACGGATAAAAACCTGTATAGCGAAAGTTTTACAATGAACATAAATGAGGCACATCATTTTCGAATAATTCTACGATAAATTTGAACATTTTCGTCGCTGATTAAAGGTAGATTCCAATCATTTTAAAGTGCCGATTTACGGATACACATATTTTTTTAAATTGATTGCATTTCTCAATAAATTTATGTATCCCGAAGATCAATATAAATAATCGGGATAACATCGCTCAGCAAATGTGATAATATATGCATACCTATGATTCATTAATTATAGTCCATAAAGTATCACATATGTGTTAGAGGTACAACATAATACACGTGTTCTCCTGGTAATGAAGGGGCATTTTCACTCGTTATTAATGCGGCGTGGACCAGATTAGATTAACGAAACAGTCGTTATCGTATGTCTCACGTACCCGTCAAGACTCAAGAGGCTGCTGCCTGTTTCTGTTGGGTTTACACGCAACTCTAGTGGGATCTACTGTCACCTCGCTGTCCGCACTATCCTTCGTCTCGTTTCTCTCATGCCTCCTCAAACAACACTCCTCCTATCGTCGGCTCTATAGCTTCCTCGGTTTTCCCTGTGTGTTCAGCGCCCCCGCCGCGTCTTCCCGTACCGTTGAATACATGTTGGCTCACAGCTCGGTTTGTCACGCCGTGCCGTAAACCTAATCATCCTCAGCACCTCGAACTACAAACAGAGACGATTGCCAATTATAATCAACACCGTGATCGACGTTAATTATCATGATCGGTGACTTCAATAGAATCGATTTGATCGCATTATCTCTGCTGTCCCAGGATTGTGGACCTAGAATTTATAGACCAGTGCCAACTACGCTAGTCACGTTAAATAAATTTCGTCTCAGTGATTTTATACTGTTACAATGTGGTGACAAAATTTGTTCCAAATTCGATATTGATATCTAACAGATTTTTAGTTAATTGTGAAGTTGGCTTCGACACATATCGAAATATTGTATATTATTTGCACTTATGTATCTGAAATTTCTGGAATCTTCTGCATCAATAAATTACTGAAACGTTACAAACTTTTTAAATATAGTTACCAAAATTTATGCTATTTCCAAAAGATGACCGGGTAAACGGTAAAGTCTTTATTGGTGTCGCAAAATTTCTTTTTTTCCAAGTATGACCTCTAATGTTGTTTTTTTTTACAGATATAATGTTAGATAATATCGTTCTTAAGATTAAACAACCCGATACGAGTCTTAATAAATTCCTTATGCGAGATTTGTTGTATTCCATCTTAAAAAACTGTTAACAAAAATTGTTGAAAACGATCTTCCGTCTAAATTGGTATATTTAATTTAATATGAAATTGTAAGGTAAGATGATGCCTTTTTGCAGAATAATCGTAGCACATTCGAGACTTTAAGTATGCCCTCCACTAATTTTATAGCACATACTTGTATATTAATTTTCGCTCGCTAGTTTTTGCATACAAACTTTCAGTACCGGTACATTTAATTTTAAGTAGGTATTTTTTAGAGTGAAGTTCTGCATCGACGATTCCCATCGAGGAGATTTTTTTTCACACATTGTAGTATATCTTCTCGCTTCATCAATTCTATTTCTGATACATAACACTAGATTCTGCAATAAAAATTGCCAGGCCAAGACATGAGTGACGCCTCGCACGGTTGAGTCGTTTTTCATTAGGACTCGCGAAGACTCGAGTCTACAGTTCGTAGCGGCTGAGGTTTGGTTGGATCTCGGACGGAGGGCCGTCGTCTAAGTATACCCATGTTATTTCTGGCGGGAGCTGACGCACCGTTTCTTCCCTCCCGCGAGTCTTCTCGTTCTGCCTGCTTCGCTTTCGATTCTGCTTCTGCGGCGTCCTCTCTCACACACACACACACACACACACACACACACACACACACACACACACACACACACACACACACACACACACACACACACACACACACACACACACACACACACACACACACACACACACACACACACACACACACACACACACACACACACACACACACACACACACACACACACACAAACTCTCTCTCCCTCTCAGTCTCTTCGCTCTCGCACAGTACTATTACTACTCGGCCGCTGCAATTTCGCTGTAGACCACGACGAGGGTTTTCGCTGATCCTCGCGTCCCGAGAAATAAACGCTTCGTGTGTCCACAGACCTTGAAATAACGAAATATTCGTTCTATTTTATTTTTTCTGAGAATTAAATAACCTGGCAATGTTGAACGTCGGCAATAAAAATGTCACGTGACCATGTTAGCTAAGAAAAAATAAGTATACGAGCGACCACAGAAAATTAAAAGAATCACCGGTATCTTTTTGCGAGAATTAAATAACTTGACAATGTTTGAGGTTGGTAAAAAAAAAAAGCTGTCGTCGCTCAGGTGACTTTATTAGCTGTGAAGAAAATGAATACACATAGACTGAAAATTCAGAGAACCACGAGTTTTTTGAGATACTTCCCGGCTTATTCTGTTAAAACCACCCACGAGTTCCTTGGTGACGGCAATTTCCCGTAACAAGCAGCTAGTGTAGACTCAGCAGCAGTAGTTCCGTACCAGCAGCCAAACTGGATATGGAAATCCAGAGAGTTCTATTTGCCAAGGGAAAATAGCGTAATGGTTTTGACAAATATAGATAGAGAGAAGGAACATATATATCGCACAACCTCTGAAGTGACGATGAGAGCTCTCCACCACCGCGGAAATCACCTGTTACTGGGCCGTTATACGAATCCCACATCCGACGAAGAAACCCAGCTGCAAGACTGTTAAACTATTTACTCATGGTTCTTCACTTCTCCACTGCTTTCTTCGTATCTTCTCCGAATGCTTTTAAAAAATGGTGCCATATAAACTGAGGTTTTCGGTATTTCAAGTTTTCCAGACTCCAGTATTTCTTTGTGGTTTGACGGAGTCTAATTCTTCAAAATAGCAACGGATTGTCTCATAGTTTTATAATCAAATTCACTATGAAAACTAGCATAATTTTATGACATACTTATGCGTATGGTCGTACATTGAAACTAAGAATATACAAAATTCAAGATATTGGATTTGTTAAAAGTTATTGTTAGGAAAATAGTTATTCATATTGCATAAAAAATGGACGTCCCTTGCAGTAATAAAAACTCTAAACATTCTCTGAAAAGAACTGTACTTTATTATCATTCTCTTATTAATACTCGCCTTGAAACGACACGGCCTAAGTAAAAAAAATTGTATACGGAGAATATAAAAATAGACGTAGTATTAAGCATAGAATTACATATATATAAAGTCACCCAACTTAATTGTTTGGTTTCACATATAAATTGTATATACATTGTTTATAGAATTTATGCCGATTATATATGCCCAATTCTATATATCAACCCACATATATTATTTTTTCACTTCAGGGTTACATTTAAAGTAAAAAAAAGTAAAGAAGCAAACAAGACAAAAACAAATTAAAATTTTGTTGCTACAGCACATAAGCAAATAATTATAAAATAAACTTGCATTAAAAAAAAAAAAAAAAAAAAGACAAAATAGGCACTGATTATTCTGCTACTGGCGGTCCCAATTGCCCGAGACTTACAATTTTTTAACTACCTCACTCAAGGGTAGAAAAAAATAACACAAACTGTACCAAAAATGTCGACGCTCGGTATTGTGCGCGCGTTTAACTGCAAGCCGGTAAGCGAGAGAGGGTATAATAGTAGAACCGCGTAATACCCGTGTAAAGGCAGAAGCGCACGAGTAGAAAAGCGGCAGAGCGGGTGGGTAGACGGGGAGGGGGCTTCCGTGTGTCGGTGAATACTTGGGAGAAGAGTGCGAGGAGTGTAGTAACAGGAGGCAGCAAAAGTCCGCCGGATAGAAGGATAGGAAAACACCAAGGGAGCGTTTGCACATGCACACGGCTCTTCGCCGGCTGTTTCGCTGTCCTTCTCAGTCGCGGTTATGAATAATTCATCTTGGAAAAAGCGACGAGCCGTTGGGAGCGGGCTCGCGCGTCTTGCCACCACGCCTTGCGTGATCCTCTCCTCGTTCCTACAGCGCGTCGCCACACAACTATAATGTACAAGGTATATCTTTAAAGTGTGTATATATACAGAGATGTGTACCTTGTATTCCACACGTGGACAGGTTAACGTGTATATACTGTAAAACACGCAACAGAAGCCTGTGCTTATGCACATCTTCCTCGCGATACTCGTACTTACGCGTGTAAAACGCTCAACGTTCTAGCTTCTTGCTCTTCAATTCCCGGCGTCTTCTCGTCATCCGCCCGCGTAATGTATCACGCATACCCTCCCAGTGTGCCCGACCTCTAGCACGCTCTTGCACGTGCGTACTTTGCTGAAAGACACCAAGCCAAGAACCGCCCGGTTCTCCGCAAAGATATACTTTCCCGCGTAATCTGCCTCACAGACTCGATGAGCCGAGTTGTCTACTAAACGTCACATAAAACAGATGGGAAGTTATGATAATTTTATACTTTCTTTCATTATTATATTACATTGTATTTTCGAGTGGTGAGTATATTTTTATAGAGTACAATTTTGACCATGTATTTAAATATTATTCAGTTTAATTTTACAGTAAAATGTTTTATTTTTTTTGTACATATACTGTACGTACATAAACAAATAAGAATATCGATCAACCACCTTTAATCACAGATTTTCTAAGTGTCGTTGCATAATTAGCTAAAGATACACTGGGGATAAAATTCACTTAAAATTTAATGTGCCTGTACTGGCAGTTTATATGCATAAACTGGTATAATAAATGTACTATACAAGGGCGATGTCAAATTTATTTTTGATACAGTAATTTTCATAATGCGTTTTAATTGTACTGTAAAAAAACTATGATTTTTTAATTTACTTAAATTTGTTTGCAAAAATACGACACTGTTCTATCACAATTGTATGTTAGTGAGCTTATATTATTATATCCGTGAATCTCACTACTTACACAGAGAAAACTTATGAGATGCCAAAACCAAAGTATTGATTAACATTACAAACCAATTTCTATAATTTCCCTATAACTCAGCTTGCTTACGGCAACTAAACGGTATCGGTTGCACGAACCAAGTTTTGTTGGTAGAAGTCCTGTCAGTGCGGTAACCATTAATCATTGCCACCTTACCTAATTGATTGGGTGGTACAACTATACGAGTGGGCAAGGGCCCAAATACCAGTTTACTTGCATAATGCAAGTTGCATTATAGCTCATTGTACTTAAATGTGCATATTATGTACTAATAATACTATTCAATATTATAAATCATCGCAAATCGCCGCTTAAACGGCATAATTGAGACTTTCAAAACATTGTTTTTGAGGTTATATAGAAGGAACGGGCACCAGTGTCGATTTTTTACTTAATCAAACTTGATTTTAAAAATTGTATTGCCGGCCCAAGTATAAAAAGGGAAACATTTTCTCGAGTGGATTTTCCCTTATTGAAGACCATTGTGCAAATATATATTTAATTTTGCACTTGTCGTAGAGTTCTAGTTCAGTCACTAGAGCAAGCAGGTTTTGCAGGGTCATATTTTCTCTATAGGAAGATTCTGCGTGGTCCTGATATAAGAATTTCCATCGCAAGGTCTTCTTACAGAGCTTTGCACTAATTTTCTTCTTGTGCAGTAATTTTGTTTAACCACATTCCTTGTAACCTCTGCAAGGTAATGCGCAATGGTAATTTGTATACTTCGACTTGACAGAATCTTCCAGTGAAGGAAGTTCAATATTTTTAACCCAATGCGGCGGTTCAGTGGCACCACCTAAACTATAGAAAAAACGTAAAAATAGAAAGAAATATTGGCACCGATGAACGTCGTTACAATAAAAATGTCCACGCATAAAATATTTAACTTCCTGTAATTGCCTAGTAATATTATTCATTAAGATGAAAGAATGTATGCGCATTATTGTTGAATTTACATGATTTTTAGATGTCTTGGCCCTCTCAGTAATGCATTACACATGTAATCCCAAGAAGTCAGATAGTAGCCCCAACCATTGGATTTGGCATATATACTATATAACGAGAACTAACCGTAAATAGTTAAGGCTACCATCTGAAGTGGTTAGGTTAATGAATATATGAGTTGACGCAACTTATTTGAAAAAAAAATCCGGCATAATAAGTTGAAAACGTAGTTGGCCCAACTAATTTTTTTTCTCCGTGTATTGCCACCGATCCGTTCATTGCATTAATGCTCATTTCCGACGGATAGAAGTGGCGTGCAAAAAAAAAAAGTTCAATGCATTTACGTGAAATTATGCTGTCACTTTGAATTGTCAACGTGTCTCTTGACTACACTGTAATGGAAATGCACGATGTACGCTGCTGATTCTTTTCATATTTGCAATAATGCCTATCACTTAAAAACGATTGGTGAAATTTAAATGACTTTTCAAGTGTTGCACCGTGCTCATATATATATATATAAGTGTTGCACCGAGTGACGTTTATAATACTGTTCGCGCCTGGCGTAATTGTCGTGTATAATAAGTTGCGTATATGTTGTCTCGTCATTGTAAGGTCGGAGTTATACGTATAGTGTATATTCAGCGCCGCCACTACAAAACACAAGCGCGCTTTAGCCACAGCGGTGAGCGCACACTTGTCGAGCGGTGCGTTGTGCCGCGTTGCACCCGATCCTCGTTACGGATGCACAATGCATCCGACGACAGGCTGCAACAGCTCAACGTTCACTCACAAATGTGGTTCATTCACCCCGCGCTCGGAAAAGAACTACACACACCCGTTCCTTGTGCACTGCTGCATGCGTGTCCGAGTTTGTACGTCGAATATATTTATTGCCACCCTGAATCGATTTCTTCCGAAGGCCGAACGTTAAATGATTCATTCACCAACGCGAGGACACAATTATCTTTGTTTCCCAAAACGGATTTACTGCGAATAGAAATACTGAGAAAATTAGCACATCCATCAATTTCTAATTCATTTACCAACGATCGGCTATGCTTTGACTACGGTTTCATTTTTGAGAACATATTTTTTCGGTATAAAGAGCCTTATTACAACTCTACCACGTTATGAGACGTGACAGAGTTAAATGTGTTGAGGATTTCCTTAGAGATCATACGGTCCAAGCAGAAAAAATGTGGACGTACTGAAGCAAGTATTTTGTAAAATAGTCAAGCTGGTTATTCAATTTTTACCGTGACCGGTAAAGAAATAGATTTCACTTATTTTAACTATGTGCAACTGTTTTTTAATATTATCTGATACTATTTTTTTCATAAGTTGCAGAATTGTCCTTTGGGAGAGAAGTTAAAAGAGGATTTATGAATTTTTTTTTCTTGGTGAAATTACAAATTTATTAATTACTTATTATTTTAGTGTTTCTCACACCGACTTCTCAAATTATTTAGTATGTGACAATTTGAAAAATCATAGTAACTTCTTTTTACTTTGTAGATATTTCGCTAATTCATAAACGTCTTTGTGCTGGTACTCAGACACTTCTTCGTCAATCTCGATGACCCGCAGAGTCGTTTTCTCTAATAGCTTCGGGCTTTTTGCCATGAAAGGGTACATCATGCAAAATGCGGTAACGAGAAAGAGACAGAACGATTCTGGCAAATGATCCTTGAATAATTTATCGGCTCTTCTGTGAATTCCCAGATATATATCCGCAGCATAAGGCGTGCAAAATGTGTCGTATCAATCACTACATGATTTCCGTTCACTCGTACGTCTAATCACGTCAATCCTTTCCCTCTTATTTGCAGTCAGTTATATTTTATCTTCGCGGTGGTAAAACCGCAGCAAATGTGTGTGGCCCAACGTTACTTGAATACGTGTCAACGATACCAATTTCGAGGCATATCGCGTGAATCCACTGAGACCGAAGTTTTATACCTGCTGGATATTATTCCCTCAATAGGTCGAAACTTTTCTAGGTAAAAAGATTTGAAAAAATGCGATAGCTAATTTTGTTTGTTAACAGACAATTTATCTAGTAATTAAAAAAAAAAATTTTTGTCTATCCGGAGAAAAACCCAGTTGATTTCATAACTTCGTTCTGTCCCACAAACGAATGATTATTATTCATAACCGATGATTATGATTACAAACGTTTATCGGCAGATTTACGCAGTATCTACGAAGCAACAAAATCAGTTATCGCTCGTCAAAATGAAGCGAAAATTATAAAAACGGATTTCAAATAACTGCGTATAATATGTCTCAAATTTATTTATTTTTCTGTAAATTTATTGTAATAAATTCTCTGTCTATATTACGCAGCTATTTATTAATTCCAAATCCATCTTCAATACTTTGCCTGTAAAAGAGTGCATAAACAATTTTCTAAAATGTTAAGTACGTAAGTGATGTGCGTACTTAAGGCTCGATGCAGCCTTAAGCTTGAGGCTTTGTGCTGCGTCTGGGCACAGACAGACTCTATTTCGATATACGATTCCATCGAGTATCCCAATACCTTCGTGGTATTGAATCCCGATGTCTATGTGAACTTCTCTACGTGTTCGAGACAGTAGTCGAGCATCAATGGTAACGTGCCGACCGGTAATTTGCTCGTACTCTCAGGAAATCAAGCATCGTGTCTCCTCTTCTTACCCGTGGGGCTTTCCTGCACACACACGCACACGCACACACACACACACACACACACACAATGTACACATACAAGATTCCAAGAGAGCAAGCGAGAGAGTGAATGAGCAGAGTGCGAAGCTCGATGTATAGCCAACGGCTATTCGACTCGACCCAACTCTACTCTACTCGATGGACGAGAGTTTCGCTCGTCGTTTCATGCTTCTGCTGTTGCTGCCGGGCAGCCGCGCTTTGCTCTCTCGTTCGCTTGGCTTCAAGCCAGAGCGACTTACCCAATTAGGTTTCATCACTGGGTCGTCCTCCGCCGCTTCCCTGGGCCTGCCAATATTTGCAATAGACCGCGCGCGCTCGTACACTTCACTCACGCGTACGTATCCGACAATAAGCAACCCAGCAGCAACCTCTCACCCTCACTATCCTCTATATACCGTCGCCTCTCACTTGCGTTACCTGATGTACTCTAGTGTTTGCACTACTGGCTTGGCACTGCTTTTCTCTCTCTCTCAATTTCTCTGTTGCCCCTCAGGCGCCGACCCTACGATCGACATCCGGTCGTGCAATTCCTCCGCATCGATGAATCGATATGCTGTGTATCGAGTATACTTGTGTTTGCATTGACGTCTACGTCGTAAACAGCTTCGCGAAAATGTTAATTCAATGATACATCGCAAGGGGCTACGCTTTAACATTTAATCTTTAGTATCATTGAATTTCCTACTTGCTTCTTATATTAGAAAAACGGATTCATATGAATATTTATGTGTGAACAGTTTTTTTGGAAAATTTATCGATATATCTTCGTTTGGATTTGTCCTAATTTTTTTTCATTTAATGTTACTTGACAACGAAGGAGAATTATTGATCATGACCTAATTTTCGTTTGCTGATGTCAGAGCGAATTGTTTGTGCTTATAACTGAAAAATTGGTTTGTTCAACAATTGTTCGTATCGTTCGGATAAAATGTTTTTTAAGTAAGCAATACTTGTAATTTATTATTATTATGAAAATAAAAATATGTATGATATTGTTTTTATATCATTACGGTAGAAACTGCAGATTTACTTGAACGTCAGAAAATTTGAGCCGTATTTAATTCCTCACTGCACGGAGAGAAAAAAGTAGCAATGACACATAAAAATGTTCAGAAATTATTCAGAAAGCTTAGTAAATGAACGTCAAGTCGGAAGTCGGAATTGTGTCCTATGCTGTTGATGGGAAAGAAGTAATTGGCCTGTGTATACAAACGTAAGTTTGCGCGGTACTTTCTGGGGATCAGCCACAGACTCTCGTTTGTAATATCAGTGCAGATTGTGCTTATAGCGGGCTACACGTAAGTGTTACGCCGTGAATTTTCTGTCTGCCCACTGGCGCATAGCAAATAAACAGCAAAAATCGAGAAATACACGAAGAGATTATATAGTTATGCAACGTAAAAGTGTATAATCGTAAACCGAATAATATAGAGAATCAGCCGATTGAAATGTGAGATTCTAAGACGGTCTGGAAATCATTCCTCAACTGTCGTGTGCTTCGCTACGCACTATGAAACCTTGTACTATAGACGTATAGATTTCACAGTAAAAATATATGTCACTAAGAATAACAATAAATACAACTATTATTAGTTTTTTGAGAGGATTCAATTTGTTTTCGTATTATATACACTTTTTATTGGTATAATAAAACCATTACTTACTTTATTGAGGTAAGTGATCGTTCGAAAATCAAGTCATTACAAAGTGATAATTTTATTCAGAAACTTGAGATTCCGAAACTTTGAATGCTTGGGCGTGCGCGTCGACGTAACATTTACTTGCACTTCAATCACCTACCTCACAAACTACATAAAATAATGGGCCTTCTTGGCGCGTAATACATGAATCGCAGATTCTAACAATTTCATGTCCTAAATATGTAATCCGTTACACCGCGTTACGATTTTCTTCGAACGAACATTTTGCGCCTAGTTAATCAAGCCAAGGTTCAAATGATGTTTCTGCAATCCCGTTCTCCCGCTTGAGAATCAGTGACTTGAACAATTAACAGGAGAACGCACGAGAACACAGAACACACTGAGTTCAACACCGCAGTGCCTCACGAGCGACTGACTTTTTTTTTCTGTGGAAATGGCGCGTCAGTCGAAAATCACTATAGTCTATCGGCTAGGAGTCCGCGCAAAATCGTCGAAGTCTCAGTCGTCAACTGCTGGAACGCACCAACGAACCGTCGGCGGTGCGCCGCCAGGCTCTGACAGTCTGCCGCAGTTCGAACCCTGTGACCTTTAAACTATACCCAGACATTTAAGAAACACTTCTAAAAATGAAGGTGTTACCTATTTACTGAGTAGCTGTTTTCATTATAACTCGCATATGGCAATAAACTGCAAACTTTGTATAAACTGCAAGTAAATTTTGAGTTTTCTATAAGAAATCATCTTGATATATGTTGTAACGTGGTAAAATCCCGCTTCCTCTGAATTCTCAGCGCGACGACAACAACTGGCAAATCCATAGAATTTCGATAAGCGAATAGGGCATAATTATAATTATAATTATTTTTATTATTTATGTACGCCGCACGACGAGGCTTTCCACATCAATATTTACGACCTGGATATCGAAAGTCCCTCTACGCTACGACAAAAAGCTCCTCACAACAAAGGACAATATTCCAAACAACATCGTCGCATCGAATAACATATTATCTACCGCCATCCTCCCGCTGCGCCGCTATTACCGAGCGCGCACCGATTTCAGACTCCGTGTGACAAATATAAAATCGCTGGACGTAGTTACGGAAATCAGAGTTGGTCGCCTGATTGTTCCTTGCCGAAATTGCGTAGTTCGATCGTTGTTCCGACTTGTGGGGTATCCTGGGTAGCCATGGTGCTCGAGGGGGGAGCGGAAGTCAAGGAAAATTCCCGCATCGAGGTGAGCCCTTGTCGTTCGGCAATCAAAGTATTTTTTTTGTAATATAAAATGTTAGTTAAATAAAGTTGGCGAGTTTTAATTTGATCGTGTTTGGTAAGCCCCGCGTAACTTACTCTGAGTCGTTGTCCCGTCAATAATTATGAAATAAAATTGTTCGTTGGGTTTACCGGGAGTCTGCATCGGCAGCTTCAGTCACTTGTTATTTTTTTAATTGTTTTGTAAGCGGGAACGGGAGAGAGAGAGAGAGACAGAGAGAGGGCGAGACATTTCCCGAAGATCAGTTGTGGAGTTAAGAGTTAACATATTCTTTTCTTATTTCTTTCCGTAAAATCTCGCAACGACGTTATTTCGCGCGTAGGAGAAGTCCGAGAGCTTCATTTAATGGTTTGTGGAAGTCCCGTGTGAGTTACGGGGAGTGTCGTTCGTTGGCGTGTATATTCAGTCGTAGGAAATGATGTTCGGGAAATTCACCATTGTTTTTAGTGTAATTCTTTTGTGCATGAAATTTGCGCGCGCGCGCGCGCGCGTGTGTGTGTGTTTACGTGTTGGTCGATCGAGCCGTTAATTGTTTAAACGATGAATTAAAATATTTACGGGAACTTTGACGTATCTCGTTTATTTCAAGTGTGAATAAATAGTTATTTTTGTGATTCCCGTAATTAAAAGTTTGAAATTTATTTTCTTTGCTTTCTGCACGATAACCTGGCCTTGAATGCCGCCTCTCTACAATTCTTGACGGCTGCGGATAGTCCAGCAGAAGCAGCTTGGTCCCGAATAGGTCGCAGGGTTTCACCCGGCGCGAAAGCGCCTGGCGCCCATATAAATTAAAGGGAAGAACTCTTTGGGACTTTAGCTTTGTGGTGTTTTTAGGGACTATAGATTTTTACACAACAAAATTGACGCCCAACATGGGGCCTTGTAGTTGTACAATATTTTTAAGGAAAATAACACTACAATATTATATGCGTCGGCCGATAACTTCCATTTGTGTACGCGAATTATGGAAATAATACATATTCTCGTCCGTAGTACTGAGATACGCATTTCAATCCTCCACAAACATGTAGGCCTGGAACGTTGTTTTCCAACATAAGTGTCGTTTACTAAATGAGTTTAGGGGAGAATCCCAAACATTTCTCTCTGTGTGGAATACTAATATAAATACTAATATTACCCGGAGAGAAAAGATTAGGTGCCATAACTGAAAAATCAGTTGACGCAATCAATCGATTATTCTACTTCCTTTACTACTCAAATGGAAGTGCTAAAAATTCGAATACCGAAGAAAACCGAGAAAAAGGATTTCATTGATTCATGGCCATATTCTCCAATGAAAAGAAATACCTGAGGTCGGATAGTATCTTTTCATTGAATGATCTCAAACTCAACGGAAAGTAGTGACATTGAATGGAAGAATTCGTCTCTGTTCATTTCATTAATTCCAATAAAGGCAGCGGCACTTCCCTCACCACAGTTCAGAATTTTGAGAAATTGGATTGATTGGGCTGACTAATCTTGTGAAAACTAATCGAAAATGGATGAGATGACTACTCAATATGATTCGGGCAACTAATTTTTAAGATCTTTCGTACAGCAAGTTGAAAATATAGTTATCAGAACCAAACATTTATTTCTGTTTAATAAATGTCGAAGATAAAATAGGGTAATAATAACAATAATTATTAATACGATAAATAATATATGTTCATACATTCTGAATGACTACGGGAAGCTAGAGGGATGGATAGAAAGAGAACTGAAAGTTTATTGTTGTTATGGCAGAGTGATGCAAGGGTGAGTAAAGTGGAATGAGGGGGAAATAGCGCGGCAGAGAGGGAGTGAGGGAAAGAGAGAGCGAGACAGAAAGAGAGAGAGAGAGAGGGAAGATTCCCGCGAGGTTGCTCTTGCTTGCCGTTATCCCAGGTATTCGATTTGGTATTTTTCTTTGTGTATCGCAAATAGTTGGAATTTTTGCAGCAAGCAGGCCATTGATATATCGTGCCGCGGGTCCTTTGAGCTCTCGCTGCGCTGGCTCCGAATTATCTTTCGGTCAGACGATCAGCCTCTCTTCGTGCACACGAACCCCTTTGTACCGGTCAATTTACGCCGCTTCTCTCTCGTCGAGGCTTCTTTATTTTATTTTTCATGGCCTCTGTTTTCGTTTCCTATTAATTTATGCGGTATTTATAATGAGCAAAAACACTCGCGTGATCATTTTGCGTGGTTTACTTTCCTTATTAATCCGAAAATGCAGTACCCAATAGAAGATGACGGTCCATTCTATTGTGCTCCTTTAGGATCCATCCCCTTCATCTTAGTTTACGTTTTTTATTTTTATTTTTATTTTTTTTTCTTATTACTTCTTTCCTTCCGTCCTTTCGTCGATGCCGCAATTGTTTGGCAGACCCTGCTGGACACTGCAGAGGACGTTCCTTTGTGTTCGGCGTCCCGTTGAATCTCGAACGAAGAGACTCCTTCTCGGAGTTGACACCGGGTCGCATGAGCCCCACAGGAGAGAAAGAAAGAAAGCGAGTGGCGTGGGAACAAAGGAAGTCTCATCTCTTCTTTTCGTCATCCCCTTTCGCTCTTCTTTTCCTTTTTCACCGTACGCCAATCCTACCACCGCATGCACACTCAGAAAGATTTCGACCTCTTTTTTTCCTCCGTTTGTTTGCTGAGCTCAGTGGACGTAGCATCCTTAACAACAGAAGGAGACGTCTGCTTGTCATATTCTAAATTATTCAGAGTATAGTGCTTTCTTTAATTCTAGAACTGTCTTACATGTTGAAGTAGCACACTGAGAGAAAAAAATGTTGGGCACAATGAAATAGAAGTTGACTCAACCTCTCCGTGAGCTTGCATATGGTGAATCGAACGAAAAGATTCGGTCAAACTCACCAAATGGTTGTCGGGTTTCCTCGATTTGAATGTTCCATGTAGTTAAGACAACTGCAGGGCATTTAGTGTAGTTGAAAAATTGTGTTCTCTCAAGCCATGTGCACTCCTGCACCAACCTCTAATTGATTCATGGGAACTATTGCCGCGATTGTTTCGACTACACGTGATTTATAGAAGTTGCACTTTAAAATGGAATATAACTATTATTATTGGGGAATTATTTTTTTTAAATACATTATGTCATCAGAAATCGTTTGTTATTGGTTTCCGCTCAAGAAAATGTTCTGCCCACACCGGGGTTTGAACCTACGGCCTACTTGACTTAAGTACGTAATAACACATGCACGCTACCAACTACGCTATCCACGACTTATTAATTTTGGATATCTGCATGACATAAGAGTTGTACAACTATTATTATCCTTTCAAGCATACTTACCATAAGCATAACTAAGTCCTTAATCGATTGCAATCAGAGTGTAAAGTGTTTTTTTTTTCTTTTTTTTTCCCTCCAAGTGAACATAATTTTGGGGTGAACGACATCTTCAATAAAAATAAGAGTCTAGAACCCAAGATATAACATATACTTCAATTCGACATAATTTTCTCTGAGAAGTCAGATCAGTGCAACAATTTTCAAGTATTTGTAATTCATTTTAAAAATCTTAACAAGCTTGTAAATATAAAATATCTATTAAACAAGATTGCAGTTAGGAACATTAATTTGCAAGAAAATTGGAAATTTACAGTGCTCGGTACTTGAATGGCAGTTTCAAATTTAGACTTTGTAAGTTTTTTATTTATGATATATAAATTGTTATTTATATTTAACACATTAAGTAGTTCTCTCGGTAAAATGCTTTGTATTGCCTCGACGAATGGGAGTGTGTGTGCTGATTTTCATTGAGGAAACAAAACTTTGATGCCATAAGATCATTGCAGATAAAAAGTGTAACGTCTAAAAAAATGGTCATAGCGACAGCGATTACAAGAGCAACGTCGATTTCGGATTATCTCTTTAAGAAACCAACATCTTATCCTAAATAACGTTATTTCGATTTATGGTGATTTAGATGGAGACCTCAGAAAAACATAGAATTCATTTTGACAAACTGACTTTGATGTGACCTTTTCGAGGTTTTGTAACCCGTTATCCACAAAATGTCAATCAATTCATCAAGCTGTTGTTTTCTATAAAGGGTTGGAAGCATACTTGAAGATCTGCAGAAGCTCATCGCTGCGGGTTCTGTATTTGACGAGATATAACCGGTAATAGGTGCTCCAACAACTTTGCTCAGGGTGGAAGCTTGAAAGAGAATACTATGGCAGTCGAGCATAATCCGTAATATCGGTATCATCGCAGAGTTGTCGTCCCTCCTTCTGTAGTCACGGTTAACAAAGAGAAAGGGAGATGGAGTGAGAAAGCGAGCAAGAGTAGAGAAAGCTTGTTACTCGAGGGGATAGGACAGTGGAACGGTAGTTACTAAGAGCGCGTCGTGGCCCACACTCGCAATTATTATCGGCAATCCAGTGGAGGACTCTGGCTCTCGCTGTCTCATTGTTCTTCATTCTCATCCATCCCTCCCATGTGCCCTCTCGTTTTATCTCATTGGTGTCTTAGTCTGTGTTCCCCGTTACGCGTCGTTGATTCTTCCATTGTCGAGAATTTTTTTTTGTTTTTTTGTACCATAAAAATTAGCCCCTCGGGACTCTTCAGGGATTCTGCTGTGAAGATTCTGGCCTGACTTTAAGCTAGAAGATTCTGCTAGGAGAAAAATGAGAACAACAGAAAGAGAAAAAGGAATATAATGAGAAATTGACATCACCCTGAAGAGGGGTCAATCTAATAGTCTTCTCCTTCACTTCTTTTCCATTCTTTGTGTCATCTTTTTCACTCTCTTTCTTGGAGTCGACATGATGTTATACATTTGTAGTGATGACCCAAAATTTATAGAAAATAATTTAAATAACGGACTGCAAAAACAATCGACTACCAAGATTAAAGAAGCTACAAGTATGGCAATATTTCAAAGGTAGCTAAAGGAATATGTGAAAATGAGTGTATAGATGCAGAACGTGGAAAATTGTATGAAGTGTAAAGAGAAATTATGAGAAGCGAAGAAAGTGAAGAGAATTGCAAGCCGGAACCGTAATTGACATGAGGTGAAGTAACTCAAAAATTGTGTGTACGATGGGAATAGCTCGAGGCTAAATAAAGACCATCCATTCATTCAGTTTTATAGTGACGATCCTTGCCGTTACACGTTTCGTCTCTTTCATTAGGTCTGTACGTTGCATGATCCTCAGAACCTGAGGCGGGGACGAGGACTTGGCTGTCGGGTAGCCGACACAACAGATGCAAGATCCGGCAGCTACTCTTACTACTGTTGTCGTGGTGGTCGTTGTCTTGTTGGATACGCGTGCACGTAAGACGTAACGGAGTGTCGGGTGTCGTCGCCCTCAGCAGAAATTTATTAGGGTTTTTTTCAAGGCCTCGATTAATATTCCCTTTTTCTTTTATGTGAAAGCCTCATAGCGTTTCCTAAATAATGGTCACGCAGTTTTCTTTAGAACTTTTAGAGGCAAAATATTGAGGACTTTTTGAGACTGTATTTTAGAAGCCATCAGGGGTTTCCCTGTCTAGGCTTAAGAAGGCTGCCATGTTCAGCTCTCATTGGAATAATAAAGAAATTTGATTAGAAAATATGCATTTGTCACTATTTATTCGCGTAGTCCTCTATTTTGAATTCGCTATTTCATCTTTCTCCACATGACGATACATAATAATTCGACTAGACCTTTAAGTGATTAACACATCAAGCTTTTATTGAACTTTTTCATGAAAACTTCAAATTGCCTTATGAAGCTCTTATCTGGCATAAGTATTGTTGATTTATTTGATTGGTACCGTGATTAAATGTGGCTGGGCCCTCAAGTGATTAACCTATCAAGCCTTTATTGAACTTCGTTATGAAAACCTGAAATTGCCTTACGAAGCCGTTTTCAGGCAAAATTATTATTGATTTTTTTTCGTGGTACTATGATTAAGTCCGGCTGGGCCCTTAATTAATTTCCCTAAGGCGGCCTTATTGAATTTTAGCATGAAAATTGGGAATAACATGGAAATCCTTTTTACAGTGTTCGCATTACAGCCCTATAGGGTCCTATTTTATTTTAGGGCGTCCCTAACAATTTTCTTTATGGGCCGTCTTCCAATAGGCCTTGCGACGCTTTTTTAGGCCAGTGAAAAGCCAACGAACCATCGAACACATCTTTACTCTACGATAGACGCACAACTGACTATGACTTGGCCAAAATCCTGTGGGAATCCATTTGCGACTTCCCGCCTCCGACAAACACCCGACGAATAGTGATTTATGTCCGTCGTAACTTCTTCGTGATCTCCTCCATGAATTTACTGGGGAATCAAATTTCTGTGCAGATTACACGCTTTGTATTTTTGTTTGCAAATACGATTTTTTTCAGATCTTAGATACATTGGAAAAAATTCTTCATGTCTGGATGTCTAACTAACTACGTTGTTAATATGTTACAGATATATTTCATATTACACAGTTATAATGTCAACAAAAGCGCATTTGCGTCACTCGAATTTCGGGTAAAAATGTTTGAAAAAATCGTAAATTTGTAAACTGACTGAAAAGGAATATGGCCGCTCAAACTGTCAACACCGCCTGTTGTGGACCATATACAAATTTCTAGAAATAAGATTTGAAAAACGAAACCGGGCACAAATTCCATGAGGTACACCGAATATTTCAAGATCATTGAACTGGCGAGTTGGACAAATGAAGCGCACGTAGAACGTAAACTACGTTCACACAGTTTGTTCGCTTGTGACAAGAGTTTAGAGTCGGTCAGGAAGAGTGTCGGTGTAGTTTTCAGGATGAACTGCTCCAACGTAATTTACAGTTCACGTGGGCTTCTTTGGTACTATCGCCAGTTCAATGATCTTGAAATATACGGAGACCCCAAAAGAATTTGCGACCAGTCACATTTTTCGATCTAATCGGTAAAAGAATCAACTCCACCAGTACATGAACGAAATTTGAAAAACATTGAAATTAATCACGCATAGAAAATTTCGCGATATTACTTTTATCGTCACGGCAATGTTCCTTTTCTTCTGACTAAAAACTACCGGAAGTTGGCCAGAACGAAAATTGCAGTTTTAGTCTCCGCAAACAGCCGTATCAGGGAATGAAGTACATTTTTTCATTGCGTATTTTGAACGTCAAAAATAATACACGTATTAATTGCAATAAGAATTGTGGATTCTCGGTTATAACAAAATCTCAGCAATTTAAAAACCCAATTATCTAAGCCGGGTATTATTCACACCAAGTCTGTACAAAAGCTGGATAATATCGAATCCATATTTGAATCGGTGGTTTTCTTTTCCCCCGCTGCATAGAGTGCACATGTCGACGTTGATGGAGTAATAACTGGGTCTCGGGCTTGTCACTCGTTCGCGTAACATTTCTCTTCGTGTCTCTCAGCTGCAGCTTTAGTACATGTGCGTGCATGCTGTGAAACAAGCATAAAAATCTGTTCCTGTTATTTATGAGTTTGCGCGAAAAGAAGAGATAGCAAAGGACGAAGGAGTAACAAAAAGCGAATGGATGAGACAAGTATTTGCGAACACAACACGATTATTTGTTTATCTTTGTCCGAAGCTCTCTTTCACACGGGAGGCTCTTCCGCGCGTGGTACGATAAAATATATCGTCGCTTCGTGCCGAGAGAGTACTTACTCGGTCTTCTTTTCGCGACAATTCGCGATGTCCAGTCACGTTCCCGAGAGCACACGTGCTTGTTCTGTAGCGCCGTCGCGTGCAGTGGAGCGAAGCGTGGATATGATGTGGACGAGGTGCGTCTAGAGCGAGAAAGATGCCAAGCCACACCTGGCTGACGTCAGACGAAACGGTATAACGATGGTATTTCATAATAACGAGACTCGTTCGCTCGCCCGCGCGCGCGCGGATGAATGGAAGCAGATTTGCAGCAGTGAGAGCGAAGGAGAAACGTCGACTCGACCACGTGAACGGCTCCAGAGACAAGTCCGAGGGACGAGAGTGCGCGCGGAGAGTCCTGAGGCAGTGAGCGCAGTGAACGCCGGCCAACCGGGTTTATTTCACTCGTGGCAATAAAGAAATTAAAAAGACATGAAACCCGACACCTTACGTATTATTCTCCAGTGTCTTAACTCGTCGGCACCTCCCAAAGAAAGGACAAATAAAAATATCACGTTTTACTTCTTAATATATATTTTAACGGAAAGCAATGCGTCGACGTAGGATATATAATTGGTTCTCGAAATTCATTAGAACTTAATTATCATTTCGCGGAAGAATGGCGAAGTTTAATTGCTGAAGGTAGATATGTACATATATATGTATGCATATATATGTATATTTAGTCCGTTGTAAAGAACGTTTTCTTCAGCACGCTCTGCTCATTTCGTGAAGTTATCGTGAGTTACCTCAGCTTGAACGTGCATACTTTGTAGTGGACTATCATGGAACCAGCACGAGTCGAATCCATGCGGGGTTCTTTTCCCTGTATTCGCGTGTGCACCGATAGACGAGATATGTATATACATATTTAGAGGAATGGATAACGCGATATTCCAGGTAGAGTCGTACGTGCCCAGTGTTGGTAGATTCGTAATTCTGTGGCTTGGCATAGGCTCTGCGTTGTACGCGTGTCTTTCTTCTTGAGCATGCTACATATCGGTGGACGAAGGTGTGCGCGAGCGCGCGAATGGATAACGCTCAGCCGTGATTGTAACAACGCCTCCGTAAACAGCGACCAGTCATAAACATGTTCTTGTACCGTTTTGTAACGATGTCAGGCGAACGCGAGCATTATGAGCTAGTAAAGCTCTTTAGATTCGTTTCTTCTTCTTCTCTCTCTCTCGCTCTCTCTCTGGTCTCAAAGTTTCTCGTGATATGCCGATATGCATTTGAACTTTCTCTCTCTACAATCATTATCCCTTTATTCTTGGATACTCGGGTTTGCATCGCTGACCCGTCGGTTATTTATTCCTTCCTCAATAATCACAGTTCCTAGTAATGGAAACAGAAGACTCAGGTTTCGTAATTAAGTGGCCTGTCAGGATGTTATTTGCCATTGAATGGAGACTATAGCAGTCAAATCTCTGTACACCGAGAGCAAAGATTTCATTAACTCACAGCAATTTTAAAGTATTTTATTTTCAATGAAAATAAATACTTGAGTTTCCTTACTATCTTTACATCGAATGATCTTAATCCCAATGTAGTGACATTAAATCATAGAAGTTGCTTCTGTTCTATCCATTGAATTCACTAAAGGGGCATCGGCACTTCCCCCACCACAGCTCAGAATATTAAGACTTATTTTTTCTTGAACTACTCGGTAGATAATGCTTAAATTTGGAGATAAAGTGTTTAAGTACGGCAGAAATCGCCCAAGTACGTTGGAACTCGCAGCCGTTTCTTCGGGAGAACCGGCAAAAGAAGTGAGGTTAGATGCAAGAGAGACAGCCTTATGGGTGTTTAATATTAGACGATAACATTCCCAGCACTTGCTGTCATCAAGTATGTCTCTTCAGTGAATCAAGGAAATCGTTTCTTTGAATCAATGAAAACGTTTCTTAAAAAAAAAAATAAAACTGTTTCTTTTTTATATGTTCTCTAAGTAACTGTTTTTTTATAGGCAATAAAATGTTCTCTTCGAAATTTGAATGCACTACTTTATTGAAGTCAATGTGAACAAAATCAATCCACGTATTTCTTTGACGTCAATGAACTCTTTTTTTCTCAGTGTATTAGAGGAGACTGGAAAAATTCCAATGATTAAGTGCTGCAATATTATGCTGCTATTATGCAATAGCCGCGATGAGGTTTAAATATCCGGTTGCCTATAAATTAAGTATAAATTAAAAAATGATAATAAGTGTTCAAGTCGCTTATTTTTTTAAGTGAATATAAAAAAAATGATGAATTAATTGTCCATCTAGAATAAATTCCGTTCCTTAAAAAAATAACCAATCATATCCACGAATAGATAGAAACTTCGCGATGGGCGCTGCGACGAAGTTAATCGCCTTTTACCTTTATTTTTCTCATTTTGTGAGTTACGTATTGACGGCAGTTGCACTCAGTACGAGAACGAGCGATATTTAAGGAGAAAGAGAAAGAGAAAGAGGGAGGGAATCGTCGAAAGATTTTTATCGCATCTCAACGGCTAATACACGTTCGTTAGTGCATACGAGAGAACTCCATGGAACACCCACTCACTCTCAGACCCTTAATTGGTGGCCTTAGATCCCGGGAGGCCAATAAACGTGCTCTTACGGATTCATAAAACGGTTTAATGCGTCTCGGGAGCTCTCTCATCGTGGCCACCCTCAAGCAACGTTCGTCGTCTCTGCAATATGCAGATACTTTTCTTCGGTCTTGGTATACCCACTGAAAACCCACTACGGCGTCATATCAATGAGTAAAAAATTCTTATGTGATGTTAAATCGATCCAGACTTAATACTATCTCAAAAGTTTCGTTCTTTTGATGGAAAACATACGTTGCAATAAATACTTTTTTCAAATACCTATCCCTTTGATCCATCCGTATTTTTCATATTTGCACTCGGAGAAATCGTAATAGTACAGTTAACTATAAAGTAACAATTATCAACTCGGCTTCCATGCGACTGTTTTCATAGTTACGGTAACTATGATAACTATTTGGTAGTTATAGCAATTATATTGATAGTTGTGGCAACGATTAAAAAAAAAAACTATTTTTATCGTTGCCACTACTATTTTGAAAGTTTCGCTTCCGGAAAACGAAAAAATAACGTGTAGTTTCATCAAAATGAAACGATGAGCGAGTAATAGAATTCCGGTGTAACTCTGGTATATGAATGGGGTCGCGTAACGAGTCTCAGGGGAATATTTGCAAGGGACGTCGACTCGACGACTGAGGGGCATATTAACGACCCGCTAATTACTGTTAAACGATAATTGGTCAACTAACGGAAATAGCTATGTTCCCATAATCCTGTTCTTTCTTCTAGACTTACATTTTAATCGTTTATTAATGAATCCGCTTTCTGCTTTGAGTTTAGAAATCTTTGTTGTGTGAACCGCACCGAAAGCATAATACTTTATGCTCAGTCGTTAATGACCTTATAAAATAAATGAAAGTATTCTTTACTACCAAAGACTCAGTCGGAAAAAGAAAAATAGGACAACGTCCCTTACCTGTGGAGAAAACTTATCAGTGTTTTTCCAAGCCCCGATTGAAATTCCCTAATTTTCTTCGGGGCCTTATGTGGAAGCCTCATAGGGTTTCTCTGAATTTCTCATTATTTAATTGATAAGTCCTATATTTTTATCTGAATATTTCATCTTTCTCTATCGTATTAATCACTAGAAAAACCGTCTGGAACCCTCTGGGTGTAGTGTTGTTGCTTTGCACCTTAGCTCACTCGGCCATTCGAATCATATCAGAGTACAATTTTTTTTTGTCTATTAGAATGACTAATATAAAATATTAAACAAAATGAATGTGATATCGTTAGCACTTAATCGATTTACATGGCTGCGAATGATGTTTAGAAAATAAAAGCACATTCAGACATTTTTTTACTGAAATTAGTTATATAGAATAGGATACATTGTTGCCATCTATACTTATATTGCGCGGAATTGCTTGTTTCATTGTTTGCGCGAATCAGTATGTAGAGAAATTTCTTTTACGCTGTTCACATTACAGTCCTATAGGGCCCCATTCTATCTTAGGGCATCTCTTAAAATTTTCTTCATGGGTTGCTCGATTTTTTCGTACCTTCCGGTACGTCACGAAAATTCGAGATATCGCTTCTCTGAGCGACTCGAACGGAATTGGACGTCGACGATGGACGTGTAGATGGACTAAAGTAGCGAAGACAGAAAAAGATAGTGAAAGAGTGTAGAAGGTTACATGGAACGCGCGAAAGGGGAGAGACAGGGCAAAGAGGCGGAGCTGCGGGGATATAAGGGGAGAATAAAAAAAGGTTTATGGTTGTTTCGGGTGCTCTATCTTTAGGATCCACATATCATGGCGTCCGTGTTTTCCTCGACGCTGTGCGGCCTCCCGGTCGACCTCCGTTCGGACCCCGACAAAACGACTGAGTTATTTCACGGTTAAAATAGTCGACGAGTCTTCCTTCTGGGCAAAGGCCGCGTCGACAACGACGGCGACGTTGAGACGTAAAGAAAACTAGCAGCTCTCGAATATGCAAAGCGAAATTTGCAGACTTTTCTCTTTTATTCTTCCTTCTTTATATGCTCGTTTTTGTTTGCAATTTCGGTTTTTTTTCGCCGATCAGTCTAATCAGATGATGAATCGAGCATCGTCTATGAAAACGGTAGAGTCAGTATTATAAAATCCATATAACATCATCGAATTCTCTTCTGCGGTTCAATATACTTTCTATTGTTTTGTTTTTGTTTTTATCTGTATATTGTTTTGAATTTTGTAACTTGTTTATGTACTTTATCGAGTATCCTTCATTTTTTCTTCTTTATAGAGAAAGCTTTGTTTTCGTGCAAATTTTTTTTTCGAGATTTTCATGTCAGGACGAGTGTATGTGCAGATTTTATTGTACGCACGATAACTGTCGCAACTTTCTACGGATTTTCTTCTAATTTGGCACACAAGTAAGTTATCATAAAACAACGTTTGGGATTGTATTCGACGCGAATCAGTTGAAATTTTTTTTGCTAAACCATTTTCAAAATTTAAGCGAAATCGTTTTCACAATACAACTTTCGCAATTAAAGGGGCACCGGGCTGAAATTTTGTACATAAATGGAGTACCCGTAAACCGAATTTTACGAGAATCTGTCGAGCCGTTTTGATTTTAGTGCAATTTTAATTTTTTCACGAATGTCTGGAAATAATATAACATGCAAATTCTGAGATATTGGGCTGCAATTGTCGAATTGCCGATATGATTTTACGATTATTGATTTCAAATTAAGATTTTGGTCAAACTAACTGTTGACGTGTCAGAAAATTTTGATTTTGGTGAACAAAAAGAAAAAATAAGCTGTTACGAATAAAAATAAAAAAAATTTGCGAAATTTTTCACAGATTTATCTTATTTAGATATATTTCCCTGTTACTTTGTCCTTGTTTGCTGCTCAATGTTTCTGAAGTGTGCCTTATTTCCAAATTATTTTTTCACCATAATCTGACTGTTTTATCTTAATATTCGTTTTACTGAAGTGCATATGTTTCAAACAATACCAACTATACGAAATCGCAGATATTCATATTCTGTTGGGAACGAAGCTATTCAAAGCGGATTTAAACGTTTTATGTAAGACAATGATTTTCTGTAAAGATAATTCGTTTAGTACATAATAGACACGAATCACGGAATACTTTGATTCTTGCAAATGCGAATGAATAAAGTCTTATTAATAGTGATTGACGAGTCTTTGGGGAACTGCCCAGAAGACTAACTGAAATAAGATTTTCGTCCGACGTCAAAATTTATCTCCCAAACGAATGGTAGTAATTTCTTAGTCCCACACAATTGAACGGGGGCTGGTACTTGAATCTCCTGAGGCAACAACTCGCGCAATCGTCACGTTCAGGTCCGGCGATTTCACGAACAGAGTTCTCGGATTCTTCGAATTATTCTACACATGCGTTTTATATGCGTAATAGTAGATACGTACATGCGAACAATACGAAGAAGCTATCATCCGGTGTACAGTTGTATGTCCGTGCGTCCTACGTGCTCTCGACTATTTACGTACTTATGTCATTTGCGAGCGTTAGCATTCTCCCTGGTATATTTTTACGCATTACGTATTCCTGCGAAGCAACAAGCTCGCGACACTACGCCAGCATTTGTATTTACATGTGTGCTATACATAACCTAGCGTATATCATACGATTCGTGTTTGTTCGACGGTCCTCTCCGCATTTATGAGACCCACAGTGCGTGAACATATATATAACAATCTCGCGTGTGCTCGGATCAGCTCCGACACTCGTATGTACACAGAGCTCAGTATATTACAACAATGTGCATAGCCTCGTAAATGATGTACATACAAACCTGTAACTCGGACGTTCATAAACGCGAGAGAGGGGTCGAGACATGAATGAGTTTCCAAGGTTGCAGTGTGGCTTTTTTGGCAAGCCGTATTGCTGAGCGATGAACCGAGAGATTTTCGTTCTTCCGAATCCTTCTCTGCTCTACTGTACAGCAATTTCCTTAGCTGGCTCGCGTTTCTGTCTTCCAAGATTCGATTAACTCTCCCTCTTGCTTTTTGGCTCTTCCCGAGAATCGTGATTCAGTGCTTCGTGTCCTGATCCCAACTGCTAGTCACGTTATATAGAAATTATATTCGATTTTGTTGAACCAGGAAATAGAAAACATATCAATTGAGCAATTTAGAAAAAATTATCATTATATATGTCCGGGTTATTACTTTGTGTACAGCAAGAGTGTACGTATAGGATGAAGGGCGTAGGTTTAATTCCTGGTTTTGAAGCATTACGCCCAAGCATGATTCTCATCCAACTAATACCCCTGCAAGTATTCACAGTGAACTGATATACACGGGAAACGATTTTCCTGGGATTACGGGCAACGTGAATCCCGCATTGAACGGAACTGTAGACTAACTCTCGCGTCTCGTATACCACAACTACAGTATAATACCTGTGAACCGAGGCAAAGAGCGTTCGCTCGCGAATATTCAAATCCCGGTGTCCGTATACTACCAGCGCGGTTCGCCCACGCGAAACGCCCACGCAGCGCGGCGTCTCTGGACATTTAGCGTTGCGGGGTAAAGTGCGAGCGAGCGAGCTAGTGAGCTCTACGAAAACGCAATTTGCGATAATGAACCTCGGCCGTGCGCCGCGGGTTCGCCTTGCGCACAACGCTTCGGCACAACAAATATGTGTATCCGCACTGTTGTGCCCAATTACTTGCGGTCGCACCGCCGTTGGATCATCGCACAACTCGATCCTCCCCTCCCCGCACCGCTCTCTGTCATTATCTGTCGATTAGATTGTACTGGCCATAGTTGGCTGGTGGATGAGATGCGAGTGAATCCATATAGCTCGTTACCACTAGACTGGTTTGAACTTCCGGAAATTAAATAGGATCAAGCAAGCACGGCTAACAAGATGGAAGGTTACATTTTGGAGATAGTCCAGGCAATTATGCGAAGGCTTAATGATTTCGATGGCATGCATAAGTCGCAGTGTATGTATGAACTTCCGATGTGTGTTTCAGCTTCAATTGGTAGATTGACCTAATATCCGTTGAGACCCTTACTAGTCTCCATTATTCGTAGATTTATCACATAATTATGTCTCAATGAGTTAGAATTCATTGTGGAACTTTATGAGCTTATTTTTTTTCTAACTGGGGTGATTTCATATTTTATACGAACGATTTTAACTATATTTAGCAAAATTGGTAGGTACATAAATGAGATTAGAGGTGATTTCCCTATATATAAATTATTGGTTGCCTCGCTCAAAGATTTTTTTTAGGTAGAATTCGGAAGTATATTGAAAAACATTAATATTCTAAAGTTGAAAAAGTTTCAATTTCAACACTCGATTTTTTCAAATGTTTTTCCATTTTTCAAAATTTATTTCAAAATGTAGATTCCGGAAAATGCCAAAAAAATTGGTTTTAAAAATATTTTTTTTTGCATAATAATTCATGAAAGAAATGAAATAGATTCGGGTTTTAAAAAATTTCGATCACCAGTAATACCTCAAATACTTATTTTCCGTTTGTTTTTGTACAATCCGTCGTCGTGGAACAATTCTCAATCGACGTATGCGTGTATCTTTTATCGGGCTGCAAATTCCCGGATCTTTTATTTCTTGGCACAAAGATTAGGAGAAATTTTGTCCTCGAAGAAAAATTGTAATAGCCTGATGTAGATGTAATGAATATAACACACAACGGAACTCGGAACGATGCGAGATATTATTATCGTTTTTATAGTTATGGAACGAGCCCAAGGGAGATGTCTGGAAGTGTGCCAGAAAAAGTGAGACGGAGCACGTAAAGCCACGTGGGCGTTCCACGCGGAATAGAGAAAAGGCGTTAACTCACGGCTTTTGCCGGCAAAACTTTTCTTTCCTTCTTGTTCTTTCGTTATGCCACGCTGTTCGTCTTGTCTCTGTCTCGCGGAGAGACCCGGGTTCTCGTATTTCGCGCGCTTCACGTGCGCAGAAAAAAATAAGAAATAATCGTCGACATGGGGGTTCGTTCATGTCACGTTATATAGGATATATAGCGCAGTTCTGTGAATGTACAGATCACACATCTCCGTAAAAGTCGACAAGATGATTGATTAACTACGTAATCTGGCCAATTGGTTATCCAATCGGTGTTCAACTATTTATTAGCGTCGTGCTGCCTTCCATAGACTCCAGACGTTCAGATTTCCCTCACACGCTCTGGGCTATCCGTCAATAATGATGATATTGATAATATTTATCTGTTTGTCTATGGTATCTCGCAATGATGATGATAATAATAATATTTGACTGTCTGTTTATAGTGTACAGATGTCTAATCAGATATATCTTTCTTTTTGTTACAGGTAAGTCAGAATGAAGAATCGATCACTTTCGGTCACAATGAATGGAATAATTAAATAAAAATCGACAGTGCCCCTCTACCCTCGATGCATTCCGTGATTATCGTACCAGGTCAGATATAATTGGAGAATTTATTAATATTAGCGAGAAAATGTTGCTCGGGCGACTTACTCGCTAGCTGCATTTACGTTTCCAGATGGATGTTGCGAAATAACATCTTCCTTACCTTAATTATTTTTTCATCGCATTCTATGGAATAATAAAGTACCAGCATATGCACATTAATATACATAATATACAGTTTGATCTACTTAAATTATATATTTTGAATAGTATACTAAACCAATTAATAAAACATGGCATACAGTATTTATTTACTAGAATATCATAGAATTTCAAGAGTTTAGCCATAAAAGCGACATAGCTACCATGTACGTTACAATGGCATGTTTTTTTTTGCTTTATCTTCACATCCGAAATAATAGAATCGAGCAAATAGATTATCACGTATTAAAATTTAATATTCAAAGTTCAATTATTTTTACATTCATTCTTCTTACTTTCGAACTTGATTTCGTCAATTCATATATTCGAATATGAATGTAAGAGTTTATATACTTTTTCGGTCGTAAGGTTCCTCATTCTATCACCCCTAAAATTTTACCTGTAAAGTTGCAGAATCTAAACTTGTATACGCGGTTTGAAAAAAAAATGAAAGAATTGATTTCGTGGTCCGTTCACCGTTGAATGGCTAAGCGCTACGCCCACAATCACCGGAGAGATTCGACCTGTCGGTCGCGTCAACATTTACTCAACCGGAAGACTAACCTCGCTCAACACGGCCCTCAATGCAGTGTGCGTAGCAGAAGCACTACACCGCAAAGTGTTATTTAGCCGAGTATGAGAGACAGACACATGAAGAGAAGGGAGATCTTTGATGGAACGCTTGTACCATTAATACCCAGGTGTGTGTTTCCGAGGACCGAATCTCGGTCGAGCCACTCGTCGGTCCCCTTTTCCGTCCCAATCTTTCGCTCCTCGTTCCTGTACGGAATAGCCATGTGACTCCTCTTCTAGACAGAGAGCAATAAATCTTGCGGACGATTCTCGCTCAGGTAGAATCTAGCGTGGGATCGGATGAACTGCTGGATACATCCCTGGAGACGCACCGAGTGGTCTCTGCGATCAGGGATCCCCGGTGCGTTGGGATACGGAGAAAGAGAAGTTCGAAAGTTACAGAACCTACGGACCGTCGATGTGACTCAGTCGTAACGTGACTCAATTCGCTCACGAATATTTTTCCGTCTTTCTCCTATTCGTGTCTCTCGGGAATCGGTATGGGAACAAAGGTTTTCTGACGGTATTTACTGACAGTGTCATTAGTTTTCTTCTGTATTTTTATTGCTATAAGTAAAGACAGGCGTTTCAAACAGGATACTGCATATACTGAGAAAAAAAAACAGATTTTAAATAGATATAATTGACTTGAGTAGCTTGGTATTTGAAGCAACTGTACGTATGGTTAAAACAGCGATATAGTTCGTTGAGTAAATTACATAAAAAAGCAATTTTGTTGAGTCAAACACTGAGAGAAATCGTTATAGTCCAGGCAACTATAAAGCCATAACTATAAATTGTCGGTTCGTGCAACACTTTTTAAAGTTAATTTAGCTGATTTAATAGTTACATCAACTTTATTATAGTTATAGTAACCAATTACACAATTGGCTTAATATAATGTGTTTAACTATAAACATATAGTTAAATGCAACCTTAGTTGTTTTTTATAGCTCGTGCAACTTTCTTGATGACATTGCAATAACCATCCCATACTTCGCCAATTGTTTTGCAAATAATACATGGTAATTTGCAAAACACTCGTTATGTGACGCCAATTTTTTACAACAGTACAGTTGGTTACAATGGATATTATTTACCAGTTGTATCAAGTATATATATATGTATATCCAGTAAGGATAACTTTTTCAAAATAGCTAAGGTCGTATTCAACTGTTAAATTATAGCCAGCAATATATTTTCTTTCTCACAGTGGAAGAACCACCACAATTGGAGCAACTGTACGCTGTAAAAAAAATTTACTTGAAATTCAATGTATCGGTACAGGAAGTTTTTGTACATAAATTGGTATTGTACATTTTTTATATAAGTTGGATGTACAGTTAAAGTATGGTACAGTAATTCCAATAACTCACGTTAAATTTAATGTAAAAGTACGGTACTTTTCATAATCCGCTGTAATTTGACTACAAATTTACATAAATTTTATATCATAATTGTGAATAAATTTAATTTACGATTTTATGCATAAAAACTTTCAGTTTTTTTAACAGTGTATATTCCCTTGAGTCGAATAAATAAATGATTAAATGCATTCTATGTATATTCAAATCAAGAGAACCATTCAGTTAATAAATATGAATCGCGTATATGTTTCATTAGAAATTAATTTTATCGAAGCAATGAATTATATAATTCATTTAAATTAATCGTCTTTTTTAAATATTGTAAAATAAATGGTTTATTCGAACATAGAGGGCATCCAATTATATATTCCTCTCAGTGTATTATTGAACTTTATGACAATTTTCCATTAGTATTCGTATTCAAGGATAAAGATCTTTCCGAACATCGACCAATAAATTCTCGAAGGAGTTATGACTTGCAACGTTTGAAATGCTTCGATATCTTTCACGCTTGTATATCTCACCGAAGATATCCTCGCAAATGATCGTTGTCGTCCTCGCTAGTAAGGACAGCTCGCTCACTCTGCCTCGTATGTACTACTCAGTTCGATTTTTCTCGACGAACGAAACCAGACCATCCATCACGTTTCACCCCGACGTCAAACCGTAGTTGCGTGGACGCCATCATCCCTCTGCCGTCGACGAGCCGACGCTTTTCTCCATCTCTCTTACATCTTCAATCCCGTTTTCTTCGGTTCGCTCTTCGATTTCCGACCGTTCGTTCTTTCTCACTCACCCTGTTATTCGTTCGACCCCTTTCTCTTAGCGATTGACGGGAGAAAGAACGATTGATGAGTTTTTTTTCGGATCGGCAGGTTTCGATTTTTTTTCCATCCAGTGTCATCAGTTTTACGTCTAACAAAATGGTTTTACAGTTACGTCCGAATTTGCTCTGGGAATATCAAAAGTGTATCACTACTTCATGAAGACGGATTTATTCGGATCACCTGCATTTCGCGCAAATATAATAATTCAGCAGTGAAAATTCTGAGTAACAATGTTTCGAAGAAAATGATTTTTCTTCCACTTCCTTATAGTTAATTTCTATGAGAAATGCATCTTACATACTTATTTCATGATAGCACGATGTAGTTATACGCAAAAATGATCCGATTACATTTTTAAAACGTGCCATTTTTTGTACTATTTGGTTTAAGAATACAAATTCCATATGTTTTTAAATTAACAAAGGCACATTAAAATTTCCGAAGCTGCGTCATTCTTTTTCTTCTTCGACTTGTAGAGAATTCTCACCACTTGGTTACCCAAAATTTTCCCACGTTTATTTCCCGCGCTTTGAGACTTGGGTCGGCAGAGTTCCAATTTTCTTCTGAACGGCAATAAGAGAATTTCTTGGTCGTTGTATATCCATAGCTTAACGAAGAGAGACAGAGAGAGAGAGAGAGAGAGTGGGAGAGTGGGAGAGAGGCCAGCGTGTAATTCCGTTTAATCGAGCCGCACGCCCGTAGCTCGGTTGGGCATCATGGCGTTCTAGGGCGGATTTCGAAGAGACGTCTTGAGGAGTCGTCGAGGCAAGCGCAGTCCGTACGGAAAAACGTTGCCGACGAAGTGTCCCCGAGAATAGCCGATGTTTTGTCTCCCACTGAACGAGCAACAACATCGAAGTACGTGTAAAAGAGAAGAAGGAAGGGGTCTCCGTGAACGTTTCGCGGTCAGAAGGAGAATTAAAAAAGGAAAAGAAAAAAAATGGGCTCTCGGTGGGAAGCTGTGCGACTAAAACAACGACGAGGCCGAAGCAGAGCGTTCTGCTCATTGACCTGCGTATAGATCTCACTCGGTCGCTCTTTCGGTTTTTTTCCTTTTATATTTCTCCGGATCACTAGGGCCCGCGGTCTCTCCTCAAACAAAGCAATTCACCGGGCGAAGATCGAGATCGGATTGAAATAAAAGAGGGTGGAAAGAGAGGAGTTGGATAAAAAAGAAGAAGAGAAAAAGAGAAGGTGAGAAGTAAATCTCGAATGATCATCGTAATACGTTCGTGGGAAGTCTCGACAGTCAAAATTTCTCTCTCTTCGTGGGCTGTTATATGGGTATTCTTAAATAACGTTCGTGCATAAGATTACAGCATATCGATCATGATATGTATCCGACATTCGTATTGGCAATAATCATCGAGATATCGAGGAATGTCCACGAAACTTGTTGACCTTCTATTGTTCATCCTCGTTCCTTCGGCGTGAGAGAAAAGAAGAATAACATCACTGAAATATACATAGAAGGGACTCATAGCGTAATATATACGAAACCGCATAAATATAGCGAATAAATACACATAGAAGATGCTGAGACCGCAGCGCGCCGATTTCCCGCATCTTCGCGGCATCGCTCGACCTTTTAACACGGAGATGCAGCGCGCTGGACCATCTAAATGTCATCGGGATCAGCGGACTTGACTAAGCTGCTTGTATCTCTGCATCTCATCCGATATATGCAAATATATCTGGTAGATTCAATAAAAATTAGATGTTTATATTACACTAAAATGGGAGATACTCGGAAAAAGTTTTGTCTGAAACATTTTTTAAAAAATTACTAGAAAATGGCAATAAAAAGAAACAACATTTTCATTTAAAATTTTGTGGATGAAATTCATCATACGATTTCCGAAAGTACTCATTTACTCATGATTATGGAATATTTAAAATACGAATCTTAAAACAAAATGCACGGGATATCAAATTCTCAAATAATTTGAAAGGGTTCACTAAAAAAATGACTATATTATATGCATAATTGTGGATGTATTTGTCATAGTAAATCGAAGCGTATAAAATCTCCAGGGCAATTTTCATAGTCCCGACTTCAGTAGACTAGCAGCCTGTTGAGAAAAACTATTTTCTACTCTGCTACGTTGGTCTGTCTCAATGCGCTCAATCGCCCTCGTTACAGGCTCAGAAAAAATTAGAGGAAGTGAGAAAAGCGGCTTGTATACCAGCGCATTCTGGGAGACTGTGTATATGATACTATACTGAGAGAAAAGCATATCGTTTATTTGACGATTTTGTATGGTAAAACGAATATAGGAGGGCTTGCAATGTTTTATGATTGAGGCGATGATAATATGGTTCAATAAACGATATTTACAAAGTTAAGCGAAACAAACGTTGAAATCGTATATGCAACAAAACGGCATATTTGAAACTATTAGAATAGTTTTCGGAATTATTATCATTTTGATAATTGATTAATTTTTTTAATTTTTCGACGGCACCGGCAATCGAACCCGCGACCTATCGATGCTCTGGTTTAGCAGCCAGTACTCTAACCACTAGACCACCGCACCGGGTTTTATTTATATATTATATAGATATATATTATTTATATATATCTATGTACCATTATTTCACGAGTGCGAGAACTAGGCACGTCTTGCATGAAGTTGCATAGACTTTATGTTAATGACGTTAATAAACTAACAGAATGTTTTTTATTTTATTTTCTGTCCGTCTATTGTGTGTCGATTATTTTCATTACACCATTATATGCGTATGTTGTCGCCCAAGCCGCTATGAACGAATAATGTAATTCTAGCTATTCGTGCGATGTTTGTATTGCAAGGAGTTACATTGTGCGGCCGGTTTGCGGCTTGTGAGAAACGGGACGAATGCGGAGCGCACAAACAAACGCACATAGTCGTGTTTGTTCGCACAGGACGTTGAAAGCATTGAAACTATTGCGCTACTCATTTTCCTTTCTTCGTTCTCCCTTCTTCCCTCTTGTTCCTATTGGGGCTGACGCACTTGCTTGCCTCTCTATGCTGAGGAACGACAACGGACTAAGCCGCTGCCGGCGTTGCCTTGCCTCGGGACTCTAGCAGCCCTGGAATTTTTCCTTTGCGCGCATGAGACTTAAGGTTTTTTACTCATCCTCGGGGGCCTTCTGCTTTGCCCTCCCTTTACCGACTCATTCCGCGCGGTTTAATTATCTCGTACGTGCTCGAGGCAAAAGACGCGACGGTCTCATTTCCGTGGGGGTCCAAGGGAAGCGGCGGAAGGAACTGACGATGAGAATTTACGCGAGGTCGCTTCTATTAAACGCGCTCATGCTCTTATAATACTTGAGTTGAATAATTAAATTATTAATCTTCTTTTAACAAATCAACTGATGTTAACTGTGGTGTTCCCGGCTGACGTCGAATTTTACAAAAGTCTTTACAACAATCGAGGTTATTTAGTAAAGATTAAATGGAAACATAAGAAGGAAGAGAAATATACAAATACACGCTTTTCAATGTTTTTGCTCCAAGTTTCTAAGTAGTCAGTTAAGTAGTTAACAAATTAATCATCAGTAGGCAAAAACTACATTAGTTAAAGTAAAAAATATTATATTATTTTTTGTTTCGACGAATAAAATAATTGAAATTTTTTTATATCTGCTCGAAGTGACGTTTGAATGACTTTTTTAAATTTAATTTTCAATCAATGAAGCTTCGTAACGGCATTCGATTTATAATCTTACGATTATTTAAGACTTTCCACCTGGATAAAATAAATTCTGTTTAATGAATAACTTCCTTTAAACAACGCCCTGATCCGATTTATTTAATTCGAATGACATTGACGGGCCAATTTTTTGTGCGGCTCGATAATGTCACTTATTTATTACCGACACTACTACTAATTTAGAAATAATAATCACCCGATTGTCATAAATACAATAAATATTGTATTTATGACAAATATTGTATTATACCGGTAATTTTTAGACCAGATTTATCGTTAAAAATTAGTGTCAAAAGCATAAGAGATGACCCTAGAAAACAAAGTCAACAACGCATCCGAATGATAAAAATGATTGAGAAGAGCGTCGTTCTCTTCAAACATATTAGTGTCGATGGTCGCAATTTTTGAAGAATTACCCACACCGAGTAGCATAGGTCATCATAAAGCGGAATCAATATTGCGAACTCAATGGGGGATGCGTATCTCGCTGATAGCATGGTTGTAGTATTAGAAACAGTATACCGTGCAGGAGTGCGGTCGAATGAGGTGCGTGAAACAATGCGACACCAAACGAATGGCGCCATCGCGTCGCCCCGTCGTTGTCGTCAACGCCGTGTACTTGTTTCTTTCTCACTCTTACTCCCTTTGCCTCGCCCCAACACAACTTGAAAATTCAACCCAGCAGTCGTCCAGCCCATTCTTTCTTTCCTTATCTCTCTGTTTTGCTGTTAAAGTCTCGCTAACACCAGTGAAATTCCCGTTTGCATTTGCTAGGCGCTGGTGGACGCCAAGTAATTGGTAATTAACTGATCCCATTGTAATTGTTATTCCAGGTACAAAAATTTCTGAAAACAGTGTATCGATCGAGATAGAAACGTCATCTTTTGATGGACTATCTCTCGTTTTGATCTGCTTCAAGAGTAGTGATGCAGATATGCGATACGAGACGAGACAAGAGAGATCTCGAAACTCACTTCACGAATTCGATCTTCAACTCAACGAGAAAAGATCGATTTCGAAAAAATAGTGACATTCATTCGCGTTCTTGAATTTGACAACGAGATAAAATCTTGTTGCATGGAAATGAAGGGACACAAGATTCTCGCTCGTTTCCCGTACTATTTATATTTCCCGAATACGACATGAACGATACCACCCTGAGCATTACGTCGCTATTTAATAGAAATTCTCAAGTTCGGGTCAATAACCCCCTATTACCCTACATTAACGAGATTTTGATCAATTTTAGAAGGCGACGATATTAACTTTGTGCAGAGCTTCGTGAATAGAATAATCTACTCAATAATAGATGGAAGTGTATTTTTCTTAGAAAATACATATTCTATAGCAGAAATGAAATTGTAGCAGAAAAAAATTAATCTTGAGCGATTTTCAATCGCCATGGCCATATTTTATTTGACATAAAATACAGTCGCCTTGTTTGGTCTGTACCCACTTCTTGCGGTACAGATTAACCACTAAGTTTCGAGATTCTCGTTCTCGCTTGTCAGTTCAAGACTATGTCACTCAAGACAACGAATTGACTTCACATGAAACGATCGAGATGAGATTTAAAAAAAAAAAACATGCGCAAGCGAAAACGGGCGAGACTATCAGAATTCTCGTCTCAAGTCGCAACACTATTCAAGAGCAACTGACGGTAGAAAATTAATAAATAAAACGAGAAGCTTAAAAAAAATAATGTGGTGGCAGCACGTAGATTTCCGTGCATTGACAGTCCGGACGATGCGGAGTACGATCTCTCATATCGAAGATCGATCTCGTGAGGAGCGATCCGGTTGCCGGGATGCACCACGTGGGGATCCTGATTCCCAGCGGCATCGGCTCAAGCATCGGTGAGCGAAAGAGAGGCCCCCCGTGGCGCCAGCGATATCTCGACCCACATTCGATACGGTCACGTACGAGATCTCATACTGGAGAGAGAACGACGACAAACAAGAGGAAGAAGAAGAAGATAAAACAGATCGAGACCAAGATCGGCAACGTGGAAAGACGTATGCGCACAGCTTGCCTAACGAAACCAAATAAATAATGAAAGAAAGTAAAGAAAAATCAGTACCGATACACTACAACGATTCATTAATAAAAAAGGAGGCTATAACAGAGTAACGTAAGAGCAGAACACCCGGTACATGAAGCGGCGAGTCGGGTTCCAACGACAAAGTGACAATCGACGATGCGCGGTACGGTCTTTGGATTCTGTGATTCGACGGCTGCGAAGAGACGCGCCGGGCATGAGCAGAGAGAGGAGAGTGAGATGCAGCAGAACAGACTGCGGGTAAGCAATAAGCGAGCCGAGGGTCAGTGATAAAGAGGAAAAGAAGAGTCACGAGGAGAGAGCTCGTCGTCGTCGTCGTCGTTGTCGTCGTCGACGCCGCCGCTGCTAGCCAGCAGCAGCAGCAACAGCAAAGCGCTTCACCTCTCGCGCGGTAACTCGCATTCGCGAGAAGTGAATAGGAAGAGAGAGAGAGAGAGAGAGACGAGAGTGATGAGATGGCGAAGCAGCTAAGAGGTGAGGGAGAGAGATGGCTTTAGAGGAGCCGTGGCGAACCGGTTTTCCGTATCTCCGATGACTCATCGGAGACCGCGCGCGACGCGCAGCAGCGGCAGCAGCAACACAGCAGCCTCGCAAGAGAAGGCGGCAGAGTTCTGTGCGTCAAGTGCATTTCCTGCCGGCTCATCCCTCTCTCACCGCTTCTTTCTCTTTTTTGCTCCTTCGTTTTTTTTCCTCTTTCTCTTACTCTTACTTCTAAACCAAATCCGGTGTAATATCACCGGTGAGCTTTGAAAGCCAGCGGTACTCATTGAAAGGAGAAAATTGTACGAGCCGCGACGATAAGAGCGATTTGCACAGGAAGTAGGCTCTTATATATGATTGGAAATTGATGATAACAACGCTGTGATGTACACTTAGGGATTCATTTTATTGAATTTTTAATTTAATATAACTAGTGGCCTTACGGAAGTTTGAATAAATTTTTGTTTTACAATCACTTCTACACGTGACCGTATATGGGAAGAAATTTTGTTCACTGTAATGGGTAATGAAATTACGTGTTTAATTCTCGCGTTCGGTTTAAATACGTTTTATGGATAATAGGTTCAAATATAGCCGTGTGTTGTATCGATTTTAGCGATTATTATTTAAATCGAACAATGAAATTTCGGTATTGCCGATATCCAATTATAAAACGTTTATTTAAAACGGCAGGTGTACAACGTGGAACAGTGTTTTTCAATTAAATTATTTAATATTGTCTGTGATAGACAGTCTATAGTCTCTATAATATAAATAATAAGAAGACAGCCTGCAGATGTTGCTTATCAAGAGTCGCGGTTTAAGATGAAACTTCAATTCTTTTACGAATTTTATTTTTCCAGTTTTTGTGCTGTAATATATTTCCATTTTTATTTTAACCGTAGGCATATGTTTTTCATTTTATATCTGTTTTTTTTTCGACCCCAGGCTTTTTTTATTCGTCTCTAATAAAAATACTATGTATTTCTATATTGAACAATATGTACTTGACATGCTCTAGATATATTTCGTTCATTTTACGACTTTTTGTACTTATGCACATCCCTCCCGTAAATGCACTCGTCTGCATGTCCTACACGTAGTGTTTTTTTTTTTTTTTGGAGGTTTTATTAAATGTACTATAGAAGGATGTTGTAATGAAAGTATAAAATTATCATATTCTATTTCGGCTCCTCGACCATCGATCTAAGCTAAGCCCAGAAAATAAATTATTGGTATATAAGACCATAATAAGACTAATGTGGTCCTACGGGCTGGAAATATGGGGATCCGCAAAAAAAAAAAAACATCGAGAGGCTCCAAACCCTCCAGTCCATAATTCTTCGGAAAATAACTAACGCGCCAGACTACGTGTCAAACAAGACATTTTACAACGAGCTGGATATTACGTGAAGGATTACATTACAACCCGCTACAACATATTTCACGAGAAATTGAGCACAAACTATAATCAGCTTATTAAGGAAATGTCATCTCGTACAATTCCAAATAAACCACAACGTCGACTGATGCGTCAATAGCCACATGATTTCCTCACGCCAAACTAAAGTGAGCGCCCAAGTGAGAAAAATTATGCTGTCCCCCCAAATAGAGTGTTAATATAAAGGTCTTCTCTTAATAAAAAAAAGTATAAAATAAAAACGATTTTGTAAATAGGTTTCGTTGAAATATTAATTCAACAATATATATTAAGATGAACATCCGTGGGAGTTGCAAGTTAAATGTTCTAATATTTTGTATGAAACGTAAAAAAAAATGCTAACAGTGCAGGTTTAATTCGTAAATTTGTAATAACGAGGCGTTTGAAGCTTGTAATAAATCCTACCTCCGTTCCGGACATTAGCATTACATGCTTTCCGTTTTAGAACCAAAGATTCCGTAAAGATGGAAGCATGCACACCTTGATTCTCGATACGGTGGGGATAAAAAAATAGTGGAACGTTGGGGACGAAAAAGAAGTTGTATCTCGTGAGTGCGTCTCATTGGGTCTCGAGGGACGAGTTTCTTCTGCATATAGGCCAGCAGTGTGATCCTACTGACGCGGAGCTTCTACTTCAGTGGTGAAGTTACCCGCGGCAAAAGCGCATCACGCGAGAGAGTAGCAGAGAGGAAATTTATTCCATAGCGAGAAAGAGAAAACTTGACAACGTGTACAGTTGTGTGCTCCAGCATCGGGGCCAATCGGTATTGGCTATATACACTCAATGCAATTCGTTCGTTCTCCTTCGTTTAATTTCCCACGCGGCTTCCGCGTCCCAGTGGAAGTCTTAAGGTCGCCAAGGCAGAATTGCCGCCGGAAAAATAAAAATAGAACGTGTCTGGGTCGTTCGTAATTCACGGAGCGCCCGAGAGTTGCGATAGCACCAAAGTAATAGTGTGAGACAGCGTAGGTGGGAGAAAAAGGATTCGAGCAGGAGGAAGAGCGGGACCAAGAGGAGAACCAAGAGGAAGAGCTTCGGGAGAGGAGCAGTCAGCTCCCGCGTAACGGTGAGCTACCGTTGAGAAAAGGAGAAAGACGCGAGTAGAAAAGGGCGAGGGTAGATATCTCGTAAGATGGAGGACAGACCAAAGCGAGCAAAGAGTCTAGTCTCGAGAAAGGCACCAGCGGTTCTGCCCTCCTAGGCAGAACACTCTACTCCTGGCAGTTTGATTTATGGTAGACGCGTCTCGAGTTATCGCTTCGCCAATAGTCGAAGTCTCGGGTTGTGAGACGAAGACACCGAGAGGCAAGTGCGAGAACTCCACCTCTATATAGTCGGTGTTCTCTTCGCTCGAGACTCGAGAGCGAGAGAGAATGTTACAGAGCAACGGCATCGACAGGGCTGCGATGCGAGGGGATGTAGCGTTGTCGGAGTCAATCGATAACCGGAATCGCCGTGCACTTCCGGTCGATACGATTCCGCCATGCTTTTACCTCGCTGCAGTTTGCACTATTCAATCTCCAAGGGGCGCAAAGCACACACCGGCTAACAGCACTGTGATTGTTGTGCACTTTTCACGATTGGCTGCTCTCTTCGCCTTTTATCTTTTTTTTTATCACATTATTTTCCTTTCTTCAAGGTAGTAACAACTGAGAAATCATCCTTTCAAGAATACGATGGAAGTAGACGTACATATTCTCGAGTATGTTATCTGAACATATGCGAAATTTAAAAAAGTTTGATAGATTCCTGCCTCTTTAACTCTTGGCAAGATAAACGTACGGACCATTTACGAAGTATCTGAAAATTGTACATTCTAAAGATTATCGTCAAATGAAAAATTCAATCTCTCAGAGAACGCTTAACTGCTGTATACAGCAGTGATCTGTCAAAAAATGCATTTCTACTAGTGTGATAAAAATACCAGACAATATTAATATTAATAATATTAATTTGATGCACTAAGTTAACATTAAATTTAATATAAATTTTCCTGTAATAACCCGATGGAATTATAGGTCTTTCAGATATACATGCCCCTAGATCACAACGTTTTGTTTGAGATTGGCGCAGTGATACTACCTTAAGGAATCGAATGGCTTTTTTTTTATTGTATTATCAGGTTTATCGCTTCGATCTATAAATTTTTATTTATATTCATGCCCAATATTGAATACAGTGGATGCAGCGTATATGTCATTCATCGAGACAACGTTAAAGCAAACAAAAAAGTGACATAAAAAAGCCCCTTCAGAACACTACAATATTGTGTAAGAACCCCGAATCCTCGGAGAAGACTTAGAGCAGTAATAGTCGAGGGTGGAAATGCTTTTCCTTGAGGCTCCCTCCGCGACCACCCAAAACATTGCCTCGGGCGGTGCGATCGGGTCTCGAGATTGCTTCGTAAATTCTTTTAATACCCTTCTCGTTCACCGTAAAAGTGCCGTACCGAGGGGCCTATGACTTCCTGGCTTCCTTCGTCTCTTCGCCCTTTTGCTTTTTCGCGCTCTCTTTTTCTTCTCGACGCTGACAGAGCGACGCCGACACGACGACCTCGTGCAGCAACAAGTGTGATTTCAAGGGTACTATTGCCGCATCACTGCCAAGAGAGTGTTCTCGTTGCACGATTAAATGCAATAGGGTTGCGAGGGCATGAAGAACACTCACAATGGCCAGGTCGAAGACTCAGCACTTTAAAAAATTGTGACAGTTTTGTAAATTATAAAATGACAACTATTATGGATGTACTAACACATACATAATAATAAATACAAACCCACTTAAAAATTTCGTACAAATAAAATTTGGGTATGTCGCTATAAGAAGAAAAACTTTTTTGAATGTCACATGCATTGAAAACAAAAATGAATCAAAGGACTTTCCTTGAAATTTATAAAATCATTCGTTTTTCATGAATTTCATGAAAACTTTTTTTTCTATGGAGTGGATTTTTAAATTTTTCGTTGAGTACAGAATACTTTTTTCTGCTCTCCAATCAATTGATAGTTACAGCTATTAGAAGATAGTTATAGTTTATCTAGTGAAGGCGAAGGCCAGGCGATGATGAACCGAAAAAGAGTCACTCAACGATTTTGCTACTCGTACAGAAATTCAGTCAGGGCTATATACTGGGCCCGGATAGTCTTCCCTGACCAAGAACGGGGCCCATCATGAAAATCTAACTGTTGCTCGTACTGGTCGGTCACGCTTTTAACCCTTGAGCCAGCACAGAACGATATGACTGGGTCAGTATAGGGTCCCATTATTAAAGTTAATTAATTTTATTACAAAAGATTTATTTATGCTTCTTCAAAGGCACTTTCAATTGATATTCCTCCGATCTCTATACGGTGGTGTACTTTAATCGCTGAAAATTTTTTTATATTTTTTATCCTGCCGAGGATCGAATATGGGCCGTCCAGATAGTTGTTGCGTCCTTGCTCACTTGGCCACTCAAATCATGTGTATTTTTTTTGTTGATTTGAATGACTGATGTCAAATATTAAATTAGTGTAGAAATTAGTTTAGTAAAGTCAAAACTTTATAGACTTTATGATTGCGTCTGATGTCGTAAAAATAAAAATAGACTCAGGCCCTTTTTACCCCGATAGTCAATGCCCAGATGGGTGACCGTTTGCCTGACCCTGAAACCCAATACTTGGATTGATTGACTACCAATAATTGGTCAGGTCTGCCTGACCGTGACGTTTATGACTTAGATGTGATGATGTTGAATGGGTGACTGACTGCCGAGGTTTGACTTGTCGAAGGAGTGTCGTCGAGAGTTTTGATGGGCCAAGTAAGGTCTAAGATTGGATTCCCTAACATGGCTACCACGTATAGCCCTATATTGGGCCTGTATTCAAACTCGAGCGCCCGTACAAATTTCTGCACGGTTATTATTATCGCAATTACTCGATTTTACTATTATTACACTTCCACTATGTTTTTGAAATTTCGCTTGCATGTTGCTGTCTTCGAATCAATCTAATATTATATTGATTTTCAACAATATATATCACTGGAAAGCATATTAGGTAGCTCAAACCGAATGCATATTCCATTCACTAGTATACTCATTAAAAAGGTGCTTCCAACATTCCCCAATTACCAAAGAAAAAAAATACAATTGCAAAGCATCCAGGATGAAAAAGATTCAAACGTAAGAACCGAATGGCCCGGTAGAATATCTATGGATCGATGTCATCTCCGTGCTGTCGAGATAAGAACCGGAAGGAAAGTCGTAAAGTGATTCTCGAGTAAAAGTTTAAGTACCTCGTTGACGAGTTTGCCCGACTAATTCGTATCGGGCCAGGATCCTCTCACGTGACCCGAAACGACTAGAGCGAAGACACCAGAAGAGGCCCTCGTGCTGGAATATAAATTAAATATAATTAATCACGTCTATATGTACGAACGGCGCTCTATATATCTCTTTTCGCTCTCTATTCCTCTTCACTGTACGTGCGCAGGGTCGCAGCGAGCACGCAATAACCGTGGACAAGTGCCTCTCGTCTCATCTCTCGCGTCTCGTCGCGTGCGCTGTTCTCGTTGGTCTAGAATCCTCGGAAGTGGAGGATCGGGGCTTGACTCGAGGGTCTTGTTCAGTAGGGCAGCCTGTTTTTACTATATATTCTCAACGCGACCGTATTAAGTCTCCTAACTACACGAATTATTGCGCTATATTACCATCGCAAGAATATTAAGGTTTCTTAAGTGCTTTTATATATTTCCACTGTTTTGAAAAATGAGAAGCCGAGTCGACTAAATTTTTAGTTCGCACGATTAGATATTTGCTTGTGAAACAATAATTTGCATCGGTTATAACATTTTTATTTTATTCATCGTAATTTTTTGATCAATGGTACTAACCGGAAATTCTGTTGCACATCGATGCGAGTAAATGCAAGTTGAAGCAACGAACTTATTTCCTCAATGGTTTGGAGAAAAAAAAATTTCCACTGGAAACTCGATTTTTTCGCCACATTCGTCCTAGCGTAGTGTCGCCATCACACGCATCGGACACATTCGTCCTGCCCCTTCGAATTGACTCTACGTGCCGCGTGATGGATGGTGCCTTTATTACGTACGTGCTGAGAGGCTTTTTCTCGCACGCGAACGAGACAGAGACTCTGTAGTTTCGTTCTCCTTCGGCAATAAACTCATGTGCTAGCTCTCGTCGCTTGTTCGTGTCTCGCTTTGGCACAATAAGCGGGGGTTTGCCAAACGATAATGTCCGACGAGACTTTAGTGGGTGATGTAGCTCGTAATCCTAGTTGGTCTGTAACTGGCCATCGTCCTATATTCTATTATTTGGAACGTATCCTCGGCATTACCAAGGGTTTCAGTTCATCTATTTGCAGGATTTTCGGCTAAATTCTCAAAGTCGCAAATATCGTATTATAATCCGCGCCATCTTTGTTACAAATAACAATCGTAACTCCGTAAAATACCAGTTTCACTTTTATCAATCGTAGTCGAGCGCACCAGCCACATTTTCTCATTGCACGTTATATGCGCGTAGGCGTCCTTTATCGTCGTTAAGGAATTCTAAAATATTTCCGTACGAACGCCCGATAAATTCTCGGGCGTAGTAAAATATTTCCGATAGCCCAGCAGCACCTCTTGGAACTCGTTGCTGGTCGCACGCTCCACGATAATCTCACCTGTGAGAGCGCATCGAATTTTAACGCTCAGGTTATTATATGCTACAAGACGGAGGTTGCATATTTCCACTTGCATATGAGCGATTTCACACCAATTCAGTAGACTTTTTTTTTTACTAGCTAAAGAATGTTGCTTTTCTAAATTATTTGGAAAAATATTTTTCACAAAAAATACCAAACTTGAAACTGTTAAAGTTGCAACAGTCGCTACTGGCATTGATTTCGATTACATTTACTCTAACTTTTTGAAATTCGTGAAATTATTTTTATTTGTAATGTTTCACCAGCAGCCTACGTTTTCAGAAATGATGGTAATTTGTTCTAAACTAAACAACTAAATTCAACGCCTCGTAAAGTAAGAAGAAAACGAATATTTAAAGAGAATACCTATACTTTTAATAGAAAATTGTTATTTTTGTATTTTTTTTAGTTATCCTACTCTGCGTGTTTATCGAGATATAGTATAAACAAGAAAGAGCTAATGAAATGTAGTATTGAAATGCTGCAGAATAACTACAACTTTTGGACACTTTACAAAATTAGATGACCGAATTGATGTAGAATATCTCATAAATTGCGTCTCTTTATTTTTTATTTTTTTATTTTCGTATATGTACGGTTCTACGAATAGCGTACAAGTATGCAACGAATAGATATTTGGTATTTCGATAAGTGGATACATTTTTTTTCTCATGACAACTAATTCATCTTGTTTCACGCTTGTTCCTTCTTTTTTTCCCTTGTGTCTTCGGACTACGCAGTCGGAAGAGCGAGTGCAGAGGACACATGTATGCCAGCGATGTGTCTCGCGTTTTATATATAAAGCACCCGCGAGGTCGCGAGCGAGAAAAGCTGGTGTCGCTCCGGCTGAGCGTCCATCCCGCTTTCGGACCTCGGAAAATAAATATTCCGTCGGAATTTTTATAAACTCGCTTTACAGAAATTTACAGCCTGTTCGGAGTTCTCTTTTCGCCCAAAGCGCAGCACAAAAAATCTCTCTGACGGCGCGGCACCCTCGTTTCACACGTATTTTCACGCTGCGCGTCGGCCTTTCCTTCTTCCATTCCTTCGTTTTATGCCGTTTCTTCCTTTCCGTTCTTTTACCTACTGTGACGAAAACTCTTTTATAATGCAGCAAAAGCGAGTGCCACGAATTACGCCGGTGTCCCGCTTGGCTTTCATCTGCGCCATAAAACAATCTCATGCACGCGTCCGAGCTTAATGCAAAAGTGCGTCGCTCGAGAAGAGAGAAAAGGGCGGGAATGTTGTTGGCGAATGCACCGTCGTTATCGTCGTACCCGCGTAGAGTCGTTGTTGGCTGCACTCCAAAAGTCCGCGGAGTGGCTCACAGGGGGTGGCGCACGTCAAAATCTCCGTGCGACGCTTTTCTCGTCGTCGCGGCTTAATTACTCGTCTCGTCTCTTTTCCGCTAAGGTTTACCGTCGCTGGACCAGAAATAAGTGCTTCGCGAGCGGTGCGTGAACCGAGGCAGACGATCCAAAGCTACAAGATATCCTGAAAATAACTGAGCCGAATACCCGTCGTTACGGTAATACCTAAGAACGTGCATAGAATTAACGGAGAAAAAAAAACGAGAAAAGAAAATTAATAGCACAAAAAAATCGCGACATCTTTGCTCGAGGATGATGAGATGATGAGAGGTGGCTGTATGCGTTGACGGTGTCAGCGTACGTGGTTAACCACTGGCGGACGAGAGCTTGGTAGCCGTGGCGGCGTCGGCGAACATGAGATGGAATAGAGAGAATTAAAAGTAATCACAGGCGTATTTACCACGACCGATGGCAGCGCCAGTATCAACACTGAAGTATACCACAGTGGCATAGAGTATGCAGCAGATATACGGACGAGTGTCGCTGCGACGAGACTAGTTTCGCGCAGCTGGTGAAGGGTGCAAAGGGAAGTGAGGAAAATGGATAGAGGAAGTGGAAAACAATACGAGGCCACCAGCGCGATGTGCACTATTCTTAGCCGTATATACATATATATATACACTGCTGTACGTACTGCTCAAGCTGTGTACGCGTGGACGAAGAGTAGCGATCGTTTCACGACGAGACCGCAAAAATGTAACTGTGCACGCGAAATAAAGTGCATCAGGTTGCATGAAGGGTCCTGTCCTGTCCTGTGGGTCTCCGATTCCCTCACGGTCCTGGACTGCACTGCATTGGCTCTCGTCCCGCCAAGCGGCAGTGGCAGCAGCGCTTGATGCATTGGCTCGTTGCGTGCTATGGTGCGTCCGAATGAATGAACGAATGACCAACCGGACGACCGTTCTCTTCGTAGCCCTCCGGATTTTTGTGTATATACGGGTATCTATCTCTGTGGGTCTCCCATAACTTCAGCCCGGTGCTGATATTGCTGTCGCTGGTACGAGTCAATTTGGCGGGAATGGATTCTGGAATTTCTGGATTTATTGGGCAACCCAATAGTCGGTGTTTCATTCGTTCCGATAATAATATCCAGCTTTTCAGTCGGGCTTTTAAAAAATTGCTAAAGCTAACGTCGAGAGAAAATCGATTGCTCGACATTCAGGAGAGTAGTCGGAATCTCGTATCATTTTACTTTGAGAATTTCATTGTCCTCTGTTGTTCTTGTGACTACTGTCGATTGCTTCGGTCTCTTTAATCCTGTTAGCATGATTGTCTTTTGGTGGTTCCGTAGGTTGTGTAGTGCGTTTCGAATTCCTCAAGCGTTACGAAAGAATAATTGTGTTTGCTGACGATGTTCGTTTTTGACTTTCAACAAACTATTATTATTATTATTATTATTATTATTATTATTATTATTATTATTGTTGTTGTATAACTAGCGATGCCTATTTATTATAATACGATGATAACCTCTTTTGACTCTAGATGTACATGTACTTTTGGAGTCTGGGGATAATGATATTGAGTTTAGGCTCAAGACAGAAATCGAGCAAAACAACGGGCATTTCACATTCAACGGAGAGTAAAAAATTTCGATTCGGGCGCCGCTACGATTACATATAATTATTATGCATGGCTGGCGGATGCTCTCGACCTTCCGTGGCTGCCTGTGCGCTCACTCATCGCCCTCTTTCGCTACGGGAACTGCATTACCGTTCAACACACTCTCACCGCTCTGTGTAGCGAATATATACACAAGGTATCTCTGCTCGCTCTCCTCAGAATCGGATTTATACTATCCGGAACATGGCGCATTGCTTAATTAAATCAGTCTCGTATCTGAGCCCTTTTCTCGAGCGCTTTGAAACAGCAAACTTTTCGAAGCATGCGTAATACCCTGAAGGTACAATGCTAAATTTTGAATGGGGAAAGTTCGTTTCCGCAGTCTCGTATAGACACGGAAAAATAATGCTTATTAATTTATGTCTCGAAGTTAACATTTATAATTAAATAATTTGCGTAGTGCACATTTGTAGACATTAATTACACATACGGAGGTATGTAAATTCTAGCTTGTACGTCGGGTAAAATCAGGCAAACGCTCTTTATCTACCGGAATTCAGAGTACCGTGCCGCATAAATAATTTAGAGTGAGTTAATATTCTGCTTAGAATACTCATGAAATAACGTCACTGCTTATATTAATTTGTCACCAAACGCGGACTAATTTTCTTAACCATTCTTCATTCAGTCATACAAGATGTAACGGTAATGCGATCACCAATAAAAATCGTGCTTACAGTTCTATAAATAATACACAGTAATTGAGAATAAAAACTACAACGAAAGGCATAATATTACATATACCCAAAAATTTTGATGGAAGAGGCAGCAATTGATTGTCAGCACAATTCGGAATAGTGATGCCCTCAAGAAAGACGATACAATTCGAGAGATTATGTCGTCAATAAATCGTCTCGTGAACAAATGGATTTCGATCTCTTGCAACAGGCGTGAATACAATCTCGAGATACAACATGTTCATTTGATATCGTTCAATCTGTCAAGATCTTGACATAACGTTGGAATGACAATTCTACGAAAATTGCTATTTGCAAGAGTTGCGTCGGAAGATCGGGGAAAGAGCAAGTGACCAAAATAAAGAACAGTAATACAACTGCTGTGAGAGATCATTTGAAGAAGATCCATCCTCAACTTTTTGAAGAGCTCAACTTGGCTGACCGGGACATGATTAATCAGTTTCCTTAATTTCAACTAAATAACAATTTTTACTCCACTTGGTGTGGATTGAATAAATGTTTAAATTCTTTTACAAGCTGCAATAAATCTTTTTTTAAAGTTGAATTGTTGGATATATATTTCATGCATATATATTATCGAATATGACGAGTGGTGTAATTTATCGAGGCGACGAGACAAGATGATATAAACAAATGAAGGGCGCAATGTTTGCAAGTCGAGAAAGTGCCTTGACTCGGTCCTGTCAAATGGAAAGACGAGAATTTTAATCTTGTGTGGTATCACTACACAATTTTGACTAACTAAAAGAAATTAAAGATAAATAAAAACTATGATTGCCAATGTTTTGTAAATAGTCGCATTGTCAAAGCTAATTGTCATCACTCAATAAAAACCGTTTAAATATTCAGCTTTTACGAATCGATTTTCGCAGAGGCTTAGAAGCTCCTAATTTTATAGCGATTTTATAGTGAATGTCCCTCCGAAGCGTTTTGAGGGGCGCAGAAGGGGTTGAGAAAGCTCCGACCGGTAGCAGCGACTGCACCACAGCAGCAGCAGCAGCAGCAGCAATGTAGTATCCCGGCATACCGTTGGCTAGGCAGAGGGAGGTTAGAGTCGCCACTATTAGATTGAGGTTCGGTGGTCTAGGCACCCGCCGTCGCATCGGTTTACAATATCGTAAATCGCTCGCTAACCAGTTGGCCCGCGGTATGCTAGGAATTCGACTGGTTCCACTCTCTCTCTATATCTCTCGGTCTCCTATCGCTCTCTTGCGTTACCCCTTCGCCCCCTTTCCTCTAACCCGCGAGATCTCTTGCCCAGCTCACTCGTAGGTTACCGGTTGGGCTTGCAAGCTTACCCGATCTGCTGCTGCTGGTGCACTGTAGCAGCTTTCGTCGAAGGGACGGGAAGAGAATCCTCTGGCAATGCGGAGAATACAGGGTGAGAGAGGACCCAGGCAAGCATCGTTCGCGGGCCAGAATCCCTCGCGTTTCAGCTCTTGCGGTGAGCGAACACCCAAATTCACCCTCTATCGCGAATGCACCCCCATTTCACGGTCCTTCTCTCCGTCCACTCGTCCTCTGCATCTCGAACCTGGTAAGATGGACTTTGCACGTATGACTATATAATTGCTACGTAAATCGTGTTCCCGATTAAGTGGAAAGATATACAAGAAACAAAATTATTTTCTCAGAAAAACAGCTCGTAGATTTATTGTGATAGAAATGTTTTTCTGTTAGCGGCACAGCTTTGTTAAAAGTTATGTAAATTTTTTTCTGCTTTTGTCTTTTAATGCAGCAGAGCAACGAAGAGCGGTGAGAGGGAGGCAGCCGATTTTCCGGCAGTAAACTCGCGGTCCGACGGCTGCCATTGCGATACGGCAACGACGGCTACACAGTGGAGAGCGAAACGTGGAACATCCCCCTGAACGCGGCTTGTCGCCGTAGGGGAGGCGAGCTGGCAAGCTCGGCATAATTACTGCCTTTGTTTCAAACAATTTATATTAAAATGAAAAGCAATCTGCATTTGCAAATTGAATGCGCTTGGGTCCCTCTCCGGTCTCTGTCTATCTCTCTCCGTCCCTCTTTGGCCTTTCTATGTATATACTCATGGAACACTGTAGTGATACTAATACTATACCACTATCTACCGTTTTGTAAGCGGGAATTCGCCGCCACTGGCTTGCGATGAATTGTCGTGGGGACGCGCCCGCTCGCTATAAAATCGAGAACGGTGGTCGCAACGTTAATTGTGCTCTGGTAATCCGTTTCAGCCAACCACCGGCAAGCTCCGGCTCACTGAAAGCATTTACACGCCCTGAAAAATGGGTGGAGTGATCACAACACTTAATGACATGCTGAGAGTCGAAATGCGCGGGAGTGCATTTTTCGAAAATTATTTTATTATAACTCTGCATCCGTATATGTATGAAGGAAAAGGCACAGTTAATGCAGCGATGTTGGTACCGTTACTTTGCACTGGCTTGACGCACCGCCTTGGGCATCGTCGTATCGACGCTCAGCTTCCTTAGTTCTTGGAAAGTGCGCCACTGGCTTCACCCTCGAGATTCCCTTCCGCGTGGAAAATGCTGTTTCTCCTCCTGTCTCACGTGCTAGAAACGCCTGCATTCTTCGCTGGCCTCCACGAAATACTCAAGAAAGATGCGGAAGCTCGCCCGGGATTTTTAAAGAGAATGCGGAATATAAAGGATATAGGAAAAATAAAATATGTCAAGAGAACGACACGTCAGGAGGTCGTTCAGCAATGACAAATGTACGGATCATTCTTACCTTCTTCCTATTTTCAGGGAATATTCGCTTCTGGTCTCGTCTCCGAGGTGCTTTGATTGCTTTAGCGACAAGTTATTTTATTCGAGAGTCTTGAAGAAAATTTCTTTGAAATCGATCAAACGATTATTCAAAGGAAAGATAGTATTGAAACGCAAGCATACTATTTTTTCACTGAGATTTCCGTGAATAAAAAAAAATATTCTCTCGCGAAAAGTTGGTTTATCAAGTGAGTTGTAACTGTACAAGTCACAACTAACTTATTAGTTATTCATATTTAATAATTAATTAAAAGCAATATTTTCTCGGCTTAATTCTTCATCATCATTCAGCCTACAAGGTATTCAAAATACTTTTCCGTTTTAGGTTTTCTATTCATCCTATTCCGGATTTCATGATTCTTCTATCAATGTTTTTTTAAACTTTTTTATATACTCTTTTATCGGCCTAGTTCATTGCACTAGCAATTTTATGACAAAGTTTCCATTTCTATAAACACTCGCATAATCGGAACAAACATATGCACATAATAGACGGTAGATGTAATGCTATGCAACGTCCGAGCTTATCGTGCGATTCACGTGTGTTGTAACGAGTTCTTTCGGATAATAATTCCACGTGTGCCAGACCCGTGTCCACCCCGTCGAGACTTAGCTTCTTACCAGCCAAGTAAACTATAATTCCTACAGTACACGTAGTCGTGGATGCACTGACTTGTGGCTGTAACTTGGAGCATTGTATATGCCTACCAGCAAATACAGAATGTACAGTAGCGGGCAGCGAACAAATGCATAAGGCAAGGCAAGACTTGGGGTGCATCGAGCCGTTACAGAAGTGGCAACAATTCGTAACGCGGACCTTGCAACAAGCTATCGCCGGTTGAACCACCACCAGCAGCAATATCAAGAGAATAGAGAATAGAAGTAGAGAAGCACGTCGCAACAACGCGTGGTAACCGTAATCGGACGCGCGTTTCGCTCGCCTTGGCGTGGCTCGCCTCGATCGTCCCGCATTCTTACGTAATTTCTCCATAGAAATGGAGGGAAAAAACGGAGACACCGGGGCGCGCGGACCAGCCGCGCGTCCTCTTCACGCTTTCCGAAGACCCTCGGGAGCGTGACGCGCGGTCTTCGGGAGTTGAAGCTCGTGGCGCGGATCGTCGGAAGAGCAACGATGAGACGCACCGCGCGTTCGCACTCACGTAATATTCGCTCTATTCTATACAGTAATGAAGTTAATCTTGTAGGTACTTGGACGATTTCACTGGCGAGCCTCGCGTGAAAGTCAAAGACATCCGGCGTGACGCAAGTGCGCAAACTGCATTTTTTTTTTTTTTTTTTTTTTTTTTTTTTTTTTTACGAACAACCCTCGTATTAATAGAAATGATTTAGTCCCTACTTTCACATCGATTTATTTTTGTATAGACGATTCTTTGTGCGATTAGCATAAAGCTCGGCATATGATTATCTTTTTTCTCGAAATAATAAAACATGTGTATAAATATGTATGAACGCTCTCTGCATTGTAGGTGCATCCACGTCGACGTCATCCTGACCTGCCCGAGAAATCCTCATGAAAGACTGGGAACTCAGTACTCAGAATAGCATCGGTATCGTAGAAATTTCATTTTTTTCAGTTTTTTTCTTCAATTCGTCATATAAGTACTCTCTTCTTCACGCTCATTTTCTCTCTCTCTCTCTCTCTCTCTCTAAGTAATTTCTCTCGTTTTGTCTCTTGCATTTGATTCTATAAGGTGACAGATGCGTATAATTATTCAATGACTTTACACTGTAAAAAATTCGTGATGTACAATGCAATGGTGTGTGTGTGTGGGGAAATAAATCGGTGTCAGAATTAACACCATTTTATTGTTAAAAGTACACCCGTCCTGTGGTATACGGCCAATGCGGTGTACTTTGGCAATAATGAACACCAAATGGTGTGATCCACTATGTTCACCTTCAATTCTATTGTTTTTCCAGTGATTCGATTATGCTTTTGACGGTATCAAAACTACATCGAATGGCCCCCGAATGATCTCGCAAGACTACACAGTGGTATTGAAATTTGCATGAATAGGTGCGGATTCGTAAAACCTCAGTGTTACGCATTTACCCCCAGATAACGAAATAAGCCCACAGCACCGAAGTTGTATAAGAATATAATATCGACATCACTGTGCAGTCCCAATAGGTCCACTGCTTCAGGTGTGAAAGTAACACTGATAATTGCAATGATCGCTGAGTATAATTGGTTCCTTCTTTGTGGGTGCTTATTGGTTCTGCGTGGCTTCGCGTGTTTATACTTCAATGGCTGCTGGGAAGCGCGTCTTTCTTCAGCATCTCGCTGGACGTATACGTAGTAGCTCGATGGGAATACTTACAATTAGAACAATGTCAAACCCCGCGCGGACGTCAAGCCCAGGCTCATTGTCAGAAAGTGAACGAGTAACAAATCGCGCGTGATCTCCACGAAAATTGTGACTAAAGAAAAGTGTGATTTTGAAGGTGTAACATCTTAGCTAAAACGCCAGGGCGTAGAGATTGTGTTCGACTGATTCATCGACGCAGATAAGGAGTCAAATTTACAAGGTCGTGCAGGAGTTGTGAACATTCTTCGTTAAAAGTAAAACCCCAGTCTGTGTGCGTGAACGCAATTTTCTGCAGTACTGAATTTCCAGATTATAACCGATCCTCGGGACTAACAACAACATGGGTCAATTTATCTGCCACAAAAGCTCACTGTGATCGTCTCTTATGGTCGAAAGATCTTTTGTTACGGATGAATGTACGCACGTTGTTCCTAGTCTAGTGAATGAGTCATAATTTATTATTTCATTACTGCACGAAATTGCGAGTATGAAAAATAATCTTCGTTACTTTGAACGAAGAATGTTTGACCACAACTCCTGTATGACTTTTCAAATATCAGTTTTTTACCTTACATGCGTTCATAAATTGGTCGTATGTAACTATCTCTCCACTGGGAACTTTTTTCAAAACATACTTTTTTTAAATTGACATTATTTGTCAGTTGACTCGCGAAGATTCTTTACTGTTGCACTCTCAGAGCCTAGATTTCGCGTGCGCGCGCTCTTTGGCATTGTCCTAAGTATTTGTGATAATAGCGTTGAGCCACAGCGTTGCCAGAAAAGTATTGCATTCAGTATATGACGGTATCACATGTTGTCATAAAAAATGTTATAATGCAACGCCATGCTGTTATCCCGAACAGGTTACTTCGATAAAGATTGATTGCGTACAATTATAAGTGTTACAGTTCGGCTTTCTCTTTGGTTACCACCTGACACCATAATGTGTTACAGTTATGCTACAAAATTCTGTGACATCGTTCCACCGTTTAATGTCATTTACTGACCATGTGGCTGTGCTAAATGAATCGCAGCGTCCGGTGCAATCAATTTCAGTGTCAATTAATAACAGTGATTTCCTTACACCGCTCTTTTACACCGTCGTTTACACCAAATGGTGTGGGCCTATGGGAACTACGCAATGGTGTTGAAATGGTTTCGATTTTAACACCACATTTTTTACAGTGTATGTCGCAGATTAGTACTATATTATTTATGAATTTTTCTATCGTTCTATATATTGTTACCGTAGGCTAAGCATCGACATTTTAATGCGTTGATAATTCTATTGGTGACGGTCGTTCTTCTCACACATTATTCTAATTGGTTGTATGGTGATGGTTTAGTAGGACAGTAAGATGCATGCTAGCATTTAAGAATATTTCATCCGCGATTTTATGAAGTAGCATTAAAATTCGCGTGCTCAAGACTTCGTCGATCCTTTCTCTCGAATGTTGAAGCGATCATTAACAAACCCGGGTCGTGGCGGAATTTTTTCACAATTTTTTCAAGAGGAATTCCGTCGAGTGTGACCGCTTGAATTGGGCTTCGATTTCGCGCGCTCTGAATCTAGCGATCACTGTCTCAGACTCGAGATGTGTTTCGTAAAAATTCCATCATTAAAAACAATTGACCGGGAATAGTCGCATACTTTGAAACAGTAATGTTAATAATATACGGTCGCTGCCCATAACATACTATGATCTTTAACAAAGCTCGAGTGCAATTGCTCTGAATTGCGTAGGGATCGTAGGAGACCAAAATTTCGTCGGTAAAGAATCGACTATTTATCCAGCGAACCTTTAATTAAGCAGAATTATTATATCGTATGCACAATTTTTTCAGTAACGGAATATAATATTATTGGTTGAAGGGTGGCAGCAGAAAAAGACATTAAGGTAATCTTTGCGATGCACACAAATCAACGAAACTGAAACAAAAATTCGGTAAATTGTAATCTTCTCATATTTTTTTGTTGTATTAAATAATATCAAATACAATAACAAGCGAGGGTAGCAATTACTCATAATTGCTTAACTGCAAAGATATTAAATTCTATGTCAAGCGTGACGTATACGACACTATACTAATCATATGAAACAACTTGTAGACGATTGATCGACATTAGTGTAATTGATACGGCACGAGAGAGATCTGAGATACATTCAATCAAATTTTGGGGCCCAAAATAGTAGAGGAGAGCGAATCATCAAACACTATGTCAGGTTTCAATTCCCTCACAAAACATGTAATTTACGAGAATAAGAGAGAAATTTTATATTCAAGCACAGACGTTTGAGTGCCTCTGATGTTTCAAAATATGCATTTTATGAGATGATATCAAAACTGGCTTATTCAGTCCTAGGCAAGGTGAAACGATTAAATGAAGTTTTACAGTTCAACGATCATCATTTATTTTTAATTATATATAGAGGGTGCAACTAGAAATATATGGAATTAAATAGTAAATAAAGATCATTATTATGACCTTTTTATGAAGAGTCATTATCGTATGTGCGCCAAATGTACAAAGCGGATATTAAGCAAACCTGTTACTGCTACTGATTATTATTGATACTAGGTCAATCACATGCACTCGCGCGTAAGTCCAAAAGCTTTTGCGCTGCTGCACGCTCTTATAAAGCTTTTAAAGTTTACGGGCGCTGCAGCGCCTGTCTTCGTGTGTAAAATTCGACACTAAACTAAACTTGTCTACGACGGACACTAAACGTATTTTCTTTTCCTGACAACCAATCATAGGACGAATATAGCGATGACTATGCTTTCCGTTATTCATGAACTTTTTAAAGGAGGATCGGAAATACTAGCAATTAAAAACTGAAGTAGAGCAAGTAAAAAAAAAGGAAATCTTTTTTAATAATACAAAGGTTCGTAAGAGTTGCATGGTATTACTGAATCATCGAATAGAGTTGCTGGTACGTTGAATCAAGTCCCTCGTTATCTTAGTTGCCGCAATTATGAATTTTCTAATTGCCACACACGTGGCTGCAACACAACGCCCACAGTGATCTACAGGGGCAACGGCAGAAACGCTCGAACGATTCGACTGCAGGTCTAGCGGGATCGTGCAGTTTTAAATCGTCGAACGACTTTCGATTTCCCTTGCTATTATCGCCGTATCGAATCACCGGTCGAACTGTGTTGGCTCTGGACCGTGAAACGGCTCGGACTGTTGATCTGGCTCCGGTAATTAGTGACTATCAATAATTTTAGAGCACGAACCACAAATATTGACAAAAATAACGCTCGCATGTCGATCTGTAGGTACAAATTTACCTACGAGCGAATAATAGTTCCGGCCGATGCTTGCACAAGTTCTGAATGTACAATTCTCACCGTGTTTATTCGCAAATCGTACATAATATCACATTATCGATAACGCGATGCGCATCGTAATGTACACAGAGCAAATTCGTTAATCTGTGAATTAATGACACTTCAGTACTGTGGGAGGACCAATCGTGCCGATTATCATCTGGGGGGGATGAACGACAAAGCGCATGCGAATAAATTGTTTTATTACTACACCAATTATGCGTTTGGTGCAACAGCAAATGTGCGTTTGTTGCCGTTTGATCTACTACATTAGCCGAATCGTTTGTTAATGCAGCAAATGTTACATACAGGAAACAGCAGAATTATTCCTACATTGAAGATAATGTTTCGTTATGTAATGTATACGGTTTTTCATGAAGTAACAACTGTATTATTGATCTGATGAATGTATATATGCAGTCTACAACCACTCGATGGATGCGATAACAAAGATCATTTTTGGCATAGATACCAAATATATCGTCCACGCTACATGTATGTTTCGATATAATTCTCTCGGTATACTATATAAAATATAAAATTCGATCCTAAGTTATAATTTTGGCCATTGAATTAATCTTGAATTGTTTAACAAATGAATAATAATTTTTTTCTATGGTTGATTTTTGTGCAGAATATGTACCAGATATATAGATGTATGTAAACAGCAATTGAGAAAACTATAAAAAAACTACTCATCTATTTCCTTGTAAACATATAAATATATACATATTTTAGCTTGATCTAAAAATATATATTTTGCAGATATATTTGCAATTTTGCTGATGCGATCGTATACAAATATTTACACTTTTTTGTGACTTATATCATACGCAGTGAAATTATAACACACGGATGCTCTCTTGCTAGGTGTTATTTTATTGATTACATAAAATAAATAATTTTATATCTACCAAATATATCACATAATTTGAGTGGCACATGTATTAGGGAATTAATACCCCGTAAATTCTTCATAGATATTTCGAACATTATGGGAGAACGGGACAACTACGGTTACCGGGCAATGCCGGTCATCTTAATTTTGCACCAACTAGTGGTTATATCGAATTTTTTTTTGGTCCGTCAGCCTAAGTACATGTTGATTAACTAATTTGATAATCCGTGCTGATTAAACCGAGATGAATTTAAAAATATATTGATTTTTCAATTACATAAAAATCATTAGATTTTTAAATATACTCATTGCTCATAAGGAAAGTCGTAATTTAAATAAGAATTTGCGAAAGATATAGTCGTTAAAACTACATTCAACCGGTATTCATGTCTTTGTCGGTTCTTCAGCTTTAATGCCTCTATGTTATGATGTTGATTTCATAAATAAATATATTGAAATTTAATATAACGAATTTTCGTGGTTGTCGACATAACAATAATCACGAACGCAGGGCAATAGTAGTCGCATTCGTCATATGTATTTAGTTGAATTAATGACTTAGAATTGTTGTATTATAAGATATACATATAAAGTATGTCTATTTCAATTGAGATTCTGGTGTTGACATGAGGTTAGAGTTTTTGAAATTAGACTTTCAATTTTTCTATAAACCATAGATTAAAATTTGTACGCGTACAGTCCTCAGCATATTTTTCTGTCAAAATTGCAAGAACAACAAGCGAATACCAAGTCGTTCTGCTGAGCTCGGTTAGGCGCAGCCTCTAGGCCTTTCGTAATGGTCGAGTTCGTTAAATCAACCTCGTCATACCAACAACACTAATAAATCCGAGAAACTACAATTCTGATTCACCCTTAATAATTGAATTAATTTCAATAAATGTATTTCTAATCGACCTCTTAGAATAAATAAATACAATCGCCTTTGCAGATGAAAATATTTGTACATTTTTTGCGATTTTTACTGCCTGCAGTTTCCTCTGTGCGATGATCGATAAATGACAACCGAGGCTTATAATATCATACACCACGTTGCGGAGTCCAGTGAACGACGCGGTGCGTATGCGTAGCTGGAGCCGCAAGCGGAAAATATGTTGAACGCGTGGTGAAGCAAAATGCTTGAGTTGGCAATAGTATAAGAGCAGTCAGTCCTCGTCAATCTCCGGTGCGCGATAATAATTCCAGTCGCGAACTTTTCTTTCCACGAAGCGGCTCACGGTGTCGGCAAGACGCCGTAGCTATACTTATCCCGGACTGTATACACTTAATATATATATATACGGTAAACGTGCGCGCAAAGCAGCAGCATGCGACTAATAATAATTTATTTGCAATTCCTGGAGTTCTTGAGACACGAGGTTCCGAGCTTCAGGGTAGTTGGCTATATTGGTGTGCGACAGAGGTGCACGACGAGAGGCTCAACGAGAGAGTACATCGATAGTGCGGTCCCCGTGTCGCAATGTCCCTTAACGGCCCCGCGACGGCTGCTGGAGAACCGGTCGACCTCGATATCCGGCGTGTACCTCGATACGTATTCTTCGACGTCTCTCTTTCTCCGGGTTCTATCGGCTTACTGTGTACACAGAAGTGTACATTATATGTGCGGCACATATGTAACGATGGATTTTGCATAATCGACACGCGGGCGATCCACCGTTCGTTCGTTCGTTCGTTCGTTCGATCTCTTTGCTTCAGCTTACCATGTAACTTACACCGACCTCACTGGACTCGTCTGAAAGCAGAACAAACTATACGGTTTGTAAACCACACAGATTTTTACCAAACTTATTTCACCGTGTGGGTCGTGGCCGATTGATTTTTGCCGATGCCTCTTATCGCTTTCTTCAATTTTTCTTCCCCGTCACCTACATTCGATCGGAGAGTACCACGACCTTTTATCGATTACATTATATGATCTCGTATTATATCTCCCAGTATGATAGACGAGATCGATTTACCACCACACCAGTATTTCTCAATCGTTGGAACGAGAACGACGAGACGATCATGTATCTCCTTTCTGTATATATATTTATTATTTATTCTTTTTTTTCCGTGGCGGTGCCCCTTAAATCAGCAGACAAATAAACTGCGCTCCTGTGTTTCTTCTAACGTTATTAATTCTTTAACTGCAAGAGTTCTTTACCTTTCTCATTCTTGCTCCTCTTCTTTCGTAAATGTATATATATCGTACGCATTAATATAACCACACGCAGAGTTTTCACTTTATATTAACGGCGATGTAACCTCTGGTAGAGGCTTTTACGCGTTCGTTATGGACACAAATACGTATTCACGTATATATATATATATAGCGTGTAACAACAACCGTTGGTACCGGGTAAACACGACTCACTCCATCTCTCTCATTCCCTCTCTCGTAGTCGTCTATTACGAACGTGGCAAACGACGCGAAAACAGCATTTACCGCGACCCCGACACACCGTAACATAACTTACCCACCCCCGTGACGCTTGCTTGGCGAACTACCCCAAAAGCGAGCGCAGAGCGTTGGCTTCTTGTCCGGGAAAGCACCGTGCCGAACTGCGCCAAACATCCCCTTTCCCCACTGACAACTCCTATAGCCGGTGGCACTCCGCCTGAAATTGGTAGAGAATAGGTGGCTCGAGTGGCGAAACATGCTCCGGGGGTTGCTATCCTTCTCTCCCCAGCTACAAACGATTTTGGAGCCTCTATATCGGACTCTATCGTCTGCCTCACTTGGGCTTTGCGCTCGCACGTTAGCCAAGCGCGAATAACCCGAGGGATGCGGAGGAAACCCTCGATCCAGGCTCATCCCCTAGCATAGAATTGCACCCTTGTTCAGTTACCTCGCATCTAAATATCCTAAGCGAACCAATGAATACGGGGAATATATAGTGGGTCAACGAAAATTCATATTGAGTCGGCTCGATTTATATTCCTTCAATAAGTAAATACACTTGTTTGTGGTCACTTAAATTACTGCACTGTAGACAACGATAAAACGAATTTTCCAACTCAAATAAACACTTGGAAAGTCTAATCAAATATTTTTTCATTAAGTACGTTTACATTCGAGTAATTGTGAGTAAATTAATTAGTTATTGGTTTTAATATACGAACAGAATTTTATTTCCAGTGCAGGTTTGAAATTAATATATTTGCAGTTATGATGCAACCGAAAAATATCGAGAATACACTATCATAGATCGGGTGCTACCAAATTCATGAATTCATTTATTTTTCGGTATTAGCGATAAAAATAAATTTGATTAAACAAATGTAGATCTCCCCTAGAAAGATGCACCAATGATTCCAGAATATCGTTACTTCTATGTTGTGTTCAATGATTTTAATCGTGATGGTATTTTTATTCTCTAAATCTCTGCGATCGCAATTTATCGGATATATCTGTACGTGTACAAATAAAATCTCGGTTCCGATCGTACGCTTGCGTGACCAATGCCTCGGGGGCATTGTAGTAATTGATAAATTCGTTGCGTCGAGAACCCGTAAAAAAAAAAAAAAAAACACTCACGGCGCTGGAGGGAGAATGGTCTATCGTTTCTGTCTCGTATGTCAGCAGTGTCAAGCGACGGTAGACGAGAGCGCAGATAAAAAGCGAACGAGAGATAAAGAGAGTGAATAGCAGCGCTCGAAGGGGAGCCGGTAGCTCGCCACACGTCTCCCCTTCCTTTTCTCCCACAATGTACACACTCATGCAACGTGCTCACGCTACAATAATCATCGCTAATGAAAATCATCGTGTCTCCCCCTCTCCCCCCCCCCCCCCCACCCATTTCGGTGACCAAGAGAGGCCGTAAATTCACTGCGGATTCGTCGCCGTCTCATTGAGCACGCATCGATCGCTTCAATGAAGCAGTAGCCGGCCGCTTCGCTGCGAGTCCTCTTGCTCTGTACCACCCCAACTGCAATACAGTGAACCGATACTCAACTCCTGCAGGCGCTGTGCACAACAAGGCAGGAGATAGAAAGCGAAACATCCCGAGAGAAACAAAAAAAAAAGATAAAAAAACATCCCCGGTTCACAACACTCAAAGCACCGGTTTATTTGTTCTATTGCAACAGCATACCGCCGAAGTAGCTTAACCCACTTTAGCATTATTGATTTTAGAAATGTATCGAGGAACCTTTTATCGCGGATGATGTTTGATTTGTCGTTGTTAAAAGATGCGTTTAACCAGCAGGAAAGTGTTACACATTAGGTGCGAATGTACACGGTGGATGATCTGGGTTAACGTGTCACGTGGAAGCGTAAATGGCCAGCAAATTGGATGACCTCAATGAATGTCGCTTGGGAGATACAGACGTCGCGTCTTCTGACGGGGGAAGAAAAGCTATGGGTTACATCGTTGTACGACGAGTACGACGACGGAAGGAACGAGCTCATCTACCTCGCGTGCGTTCAAGATATCCTCACATGTATACGTAAGAGAAGTCGCGAGAGGAGAACACGACGCTAATCGTTTACCACAGAGAATCGCAGGGCCATTAAGCGTCTCTCGCAGCCACGGTATTCGCACTGCTGGCTCTTTGAAATTCTCATAGTGTCGTATGACAAGCAGAGTTAAATGACGCATCGTTTTTCTCATCACTTTGAAGACGAAATTTTAGAAAATTGCGTGAGTTCCGTTACTCAAATTTTATTTACGTTTTTTTTAGACCGCAAAGTAAGTCATGAAGAAGAAAGTCGAATAATAATGATCGTTCTCTCGCATGTCAGGCATCATATGACAAGCAGAGTAAAGTGATGCATGGTTTTTCCCGTCATTGTAAGGGTGTAAGTCGGAATTTTAATCGATATTCCATTCATTTTATTTTATTTCGATTTTTATACATTCAGGTCGTATTTGATGCGTTTTATTTGGTTCCAGTAATGGCACGATCGCGAAGAAAGTAGAATACGAATAGTCTTCGACTCGTGCATTACTCATTGTGTAACGAGCATAATAAAGTAACCGTGGAAATTGCTTTGTCAAATTTTAGTCGCCTACAAGAAATACCTGGTTTTTCGGTTTCCTTACAAAAAGGAAAAAAAACCACTGCTGTACGTATTTGTACTATAATTTCGCGTATGCTTTCAAAATTCGAGCCCTATTTGTAAAACCAATATGCTGACATTTTTTTTTGAGTATTGGGAAAACTAACACTTGCTCTCAGGGACGAAAGTGAGAAAATTCAGTTGATATTTGATGCATGTGACTTAAGTCAGATTGTTATGAACTTATATCACTCACTTTACTATAGTTCGATTGGTTTCAGTGATGTCACGAGTGAGATGAAAGTATCATACGAATGATCCTCGTCTCGTGTGTTAGTCATGATGCGGAAGATGACGAGCGGGAGCTCGCGCGAGGCAAATAAAATCCGGTTGTGGCTCAACTGCGAACCAACGGACTGCCCGTGCACCTCTGCAGCTTCATGTCTGCCAGCATCAACGCCACTGCTACTCTTTCAAGCTCATCTACTCCGAAGTCGCGGTGGGTGGGCCCACGTTTGCGTTGCCTCCAAATTATCTCGATGAGTTATTATCCCGCGAGATAACCCGCTTAACTGTCTTGCGAGCTCTTCCTCGCGGCTCACTTTTCTTCCTCTATTCGTTTGCTCAGTCCTTCGTTTCGATGCTTCTCCGATCTCTGCAGATTCGCGCCACCTGCACCATACACGGTACTTAATGATCCGTAACCGTAGGATACGCGGAACAGAAGGACCAACGGGTTGCGCAACTCTCGTTCTCGACGTCGTATGCCCACCGCGTGTCGATTACCATAACTGCAGGAGCCCGCGGAGATGGAACGCCGATATGCCCTCTGTGAATATTGAGGGGAAAGAGATTCAGAAACATGCTGGCAACTGATCCTTAAATTCCGTTCAATGATGTTTCGTTACGTGCAACACTAAATTAATTTAATTAGACATCTAATGAATTATTACAAAATAAATAGTGACATTTTTCACTAATCGTTTTATCTGATTCACTACACAACCACGAATATAAAAAATACTTGAAATAAAATATTGCATTTTATACATATATTTTTGAGCCGAAAATTTGAAAAAAATCAATATTTTGAATGCGGCACTTTCACTTTTTTTCTTGCAATAACTTTGTACCGGCAATTTCTAAATTGCAGGGAGATTTTAAAAATAGCAAAATATTATATAAATTTAATTTGATCGCCGGTTATTTTTTTGTTTCTCGTTCTGTATTCTGTTTGACAATTATGAAGTACTGTTTTCTTGTTTATAAGATGATGATCATATTGGCTTGTAGAAAGGAGGGATGAAGTGAATAAATAAGCTTAAAATAAAAAACAGTTAACCGGAGTATGCATCGGGAATCGCGAAGGATCCCGTAGTAATCGTATCCGGGCGGAGTAATTGCGCGCATTATTATTCGAACGATCGAAATGGGGCACGTCGACCTCCCATATATATATACGACTCGCTATTTGAGCCGACCAACCAGCCAGCAAACCGTAAGGAACGGGGCGTAGGTATATATGGACTGCATATTCCAGACTCCCCACCCCTGTATATACATACTCTCATCGTTTCGCTCTACCCATTGCGTTTCACGTATTTACATACGGGTGCGTTACATACGCGCATTTATCGCGAGGCATACCTATCGAGCGGAACATTCTCCGCCCTTCCCCATCCCCCGTCATTATTATACATACTAATATGCAAACACTCGGGACTTTGCCTTGAACTCTCGAGCGACGCTGAAAATCCCACAGAAGCCCAAATTCGTGAACAGCTGATGATTATAGAAAAATCGAACTGTCGCGTTATAGAGTCTGCAAATGTCCTAAAATACTGATGCTGTGGAGAAATTCTTAAGGATTCACAATTATTTTGACAGCGATTATAAGTGGCCATTTCTAAATGAAGAATATTGTCAAAATATCAGTTCAATTAAATTAATTTCAGTCAACGATTGGAACACACATTTTATAAAAGAAAGCTAATAATATTTCATCAATTTTTAATTGTCAGTAATAAATATCAGCAGCGTTAAAAAAAATAGTCCTCTTCTGAAAAGTTGGTGGCTCGAAATATCTCGAAAATCTCGCAGTCATTGTTATCGTTTTTTCGGGTTGTGATTGGTCATGCATTGGAATTTTTCGTTTTGGTCGAATGTCAAAGCTCACATAAAGGGACAAATGTCACGGGCGCTGCAGCGCCTGTGTCGGCCTCACCCTAGTAAACTATTGAAATTGAATGTAAATCAAAAGGCTATTCTGGTCCTCTGCACGAGACTCAAATAACGATGGAAAGAGGAACTGTGGAGGGTTTTTTTTGTTTGTTTACAATACGATGCGTTGCGTGTGCATCACGCGTGGTGCATTCGTTAGGTCGTAAACGTAATGCGATATGCGTCGCGCGCGATATGTGCAGACATGTAGATAGTAGAGCACAGAATAATACCAGTATGTAACAGAACAGAACGGTGAGTGTATACGGGAGTTACCTATGTAAACTGTAAGCTCTGCTGCGGCGCAGTGCTTACGGTGACAACGACGTAACGCAACGTCCGGCCAGGCGAGAGGCAGAGAGAGAGAAAGCGCTCTCGCGGCTGTTTCGCATGATCCTATAGCATAATACATCTACTTAGCTGTATAGGTGCAACGCGATAGAACGCAACCCAACACCGCACGAGGTTCTGTGTGTACACGTAGGCGAGAGTCGCGCCTGGGCATCTGCATAATCGTACGTAAATTGCAGGAGACATCACAGAGTAATATATTGCGGACGACGGGAGCGTGCAACGCCCGTTTGTTCATATGCAGGATCCGCGAGTGTAGGATACTGCGTTTGGCCAACAGCGACTGAAACTAGCAGGAACTGTAACATCGTTCTGTTCGGTTACGTGCAGCGTATATACCTCGTGACTACTGCTGGTTAATTCAGTTGATTCTGGATGCGAAAGGTCGAACGAGATGAAGAGAGTACACACAAGGGTGTTCCTCTTGATCTATCGGTATAATGATGATCTTTTCATATGCAACCGAGATTTGAGCTTCAATAGTAAACAGTTGAAACCCTTTGTGGGAAACCCATTCGAAATTCCGAGCAAATATTAAATTCTATTCGCGATTATACTACATTGTTTATGATCATTTTTCCGGAAAAATTTAAGATGCATTAAAAATTGATTCATATAATAATGTGAACTATATAATCTTCCATAAAGACTTATGATCAGATGAAGTGAAGCATAGATAAAGCAGAAACAGTAAGAGGAACAGTGAATATAATAATTGTAAAAGATCAAATGAATAAAAAATATCGTAACAGGTAATGTCGTCGCAGATAAGTACTTGCAGTTTGGATAGGCGCCGATGACAGATGAATTTTGCTGACGCATGTACTATTCACTGGCTACTATATATTACACAGAAGCTATCAAATCTACATACACTCTATTTTTGTCAATTCCGTTTTATACATATTTTTCAATACTTCATTTTAGCACATCATTTGAATTTCAATACTACCGTACCGTAATTGCCGGTATTTGATTCTTTCTTCATATAAATAAATAAAAAATTTCAAAATGCACTAAAAATTTCTCAGCAATAAATAGAGTCATTGACACTCATTAATTGATCTATAGATATTTATCGATATAATTAATAAAACAACGATGACGCTATACTTTTGTTACAATTCACGAATAGTAAATACATCACATTTTAGTTGACTTGACGAGCAGTTGAATGGATAACGTCGCCAGTAACTGATTGGGCGCAGCTAAAACGCGGTGTGTGAATATACTTAAATGTATAGTCTCAAGATGAACCATGAGATCTGCGATAGGCCGACCGTCGCAACTCTAGACCATCGACGAATTTCGTCGGCATAAGCTTTCGCGTAAACTCGCCCGGTATTCGAGACGTTCGTCGGACCGTTCGTGGCGTACGCGCGGCGAGCATCGAATATCGACGAGTTTCCTGCACGTCGTCGCTTCGATATGTTCTGTGATACACTCGCTCTTGCTTGAGGCGCAACGACGTGGATGAGCGGACACGAACGACCAGAGCGATCAACTGGGCTTAAACTCATGGCTGTATGTATATACATATTCGTTGCTACCGAAGTGAACTATGCGAACAGGAATATGTCGTGAGCAGGAGGACGACGGACCAAGGGAACCTTCGAGGGAGCCAACAATTCCTCGTCGTGCCCTGGCTACCAATATTGGAAGCCACAAACCATCCGAATTTTCGTTCTATGGCTCTATGAATCTCTCGTCATCTAGCACACATTGTCGAGTGTCGTATACGACGTTGACTATACTGTGTAATACGTTTGCATATCAGTAGGTGCTGTTGTTGTGAGTTAGCGATAAGGAGCGTGAGGCGCGGTTATTCGATCTAGGCAAAAAGACCTGCTGTTGTTAAATAGCCTCTTCGTATTCTCACTCATTCTTTCACCCGTCTTACTCTATGTTTCACCAGTAGTTCTCTCAACGCCGACAGAGACGAATGTCGTGCTTTTCTCTCGACTCCTCGCCGCGCTACCAACCGCCATGGATACGTATGTGTATATATATATATATATATATATATGGGATCCGGCAACAGCGAAATGAAGCAGCGGGTTTCGTGGTGGTTTCGCACGCCGACGCGACGGACTTCGCATGATAAATCACCGGCATCATCGCGCCACCAACCAAGTTGCTATTCTCTCGCTCTGCACCGTCCTCCTTTCGTGTTTCAGTGTCTCTCACTTCGGGCTCAACAAATTTACTCACTCGTAACAGGGATACGTGCTATAATCCTTAAAATAATTGCAACAACCCCGAGCACTGTTTCGTCATTATTATGTGGCCTTTCGTCGGGTAATTCTTCTTCTTCTCCTTCTTCTTGAATTGCACGGAGCTCATGTATTATAGGTGATTTTACTATAACATTTATTTGGTTGCATAATAATGTTTACGCAAATGGAAACGTTACCTCGAAATTACTGGTACTTTCGTGCTCATTTTGTTCAATTTAATACCTTGAATCGAATAATAATAAAAAGTACAAATACGATTCTGCAAGCTATAATATTTTACTGTTGGAAATTATTTTATTAAAATAGATAGACTGGTACTGAAAATTTTTTTTTCATCATTTAATTACTTGCATTTTTTAAGCGTATTATTTTTGCATGATAGTTTTTCTAGGTTTCTTGCCAATGATATACAATAGTATATTGTGCAACAAGTGCGCAAAGTATGTTATTTTCGCACGAGTGGAAAATAACATACTCGCACGAGTTGCACATGCAATTGTTTTGCAATGCCTGCGAAAAAAGTAGTACACAGCAACGGGTTTGACGGACGAAGCTCTCGGTGGGGTCCAGGACCAAAGCTCCTACCCCCCGAGATAATAAAAAAAATTTAAGAAGTTTAATATTCATTTTACTTATGTTATAATTATTCAACAAAAATATTTTATTTTATAATTAATCAATCAATTTATAATAATAGAATCCGCGAGCCCGTGTCATCTGAAAGGCAGTGCGCGTAAAATAAAGTAGCCGTGCGTAAAGTAAAAGCTGTGCGTAACTTGATTAACTTTACGCACGACCTTTACTTTACGCGAGGCGTTCGGAAATCGAGCACTTTACGCCCCCCCCCCCCCCCCCACTCCCCGGGAAAGGCCACTTTTCAAACGAGTATTGCAAAAATAAAATTCCCGCTCTCACCGTTTAGTAGAATTTATTGAATTATTTACTTTTTACTAAATAACTGACACTGGTTGAGCACTCAGTGTCGGGTTATGGCAGTTCTCGTATGTATTTAGCCGTTTAGACCGTTTAGCCGTGCACCGATTGGCACTTTATTCAGTGAGAGGGAGGTCAGGTTTTCTGAGGTCTTGGTGTTTACATTTAAGTAAGTTACTTACGTCGCTGAGTCGGCTGCAGACATATGGAAAGTTAGGTTCGCTTAGTGAAGTGTGGGTAGGAAGTGATGGCAGGAGGGTGGGAGGTGCGTTACACGGAAAAACGGCTTCGTCAGGCCAACTAACTATTTATTAATTGAGTGAAAATTGGTTGCCACATCCATCCAGTTAGTCGGTGTAACGACCTTATATTAGTCACATTTACCATTCCGACTTAGTTGACTTAAATAGGTCACATTACGAATTTTATTCGTGATCCGAATAAGTAAGATAGTTAAGGCCAAAACAGTAGTTGGCCCGACTAATTATTTAGTTCAAGCAACGTTCAGAGCCAACCACCTGAAAATAGTTGATTTAACCAAATAATTGTCTGTCTCTCAGACAATTATTTGGTGACATTAATCTACTAAGTCACTTGGTTGGTCCAACTGTTTTTTTCGTTACCGTAACGAAAACGTTTATCCCGTGTAGGAGGCCGCACTCATCAATAAATGGCGAAGAAAAAGTTACTACTGGCGTATTCGCGACATACGACATTCTCATCCCGTTTGTTACTGGCGTGAAGTTTTTATCGCGATTTCTCTGGAATATAGTGACCCTTGATGGAACTTGCAAAGAACTTGCAAAACCTAAGGAAAATGGAAACAATTATCTAAAAGGAACTAGAACAACCTAAAAAAATCTATACGATTCTGAAAGAGCCTGATGAAATCCAAAGGAATCTAAAAAACCGAAAAAAAAACCCTTTTCACTAACGAAATATGGCAACGACAAACTATTACACAGACAAAATATGCGCACACGTGATACTAAAACGAATTCCGTTTTATTGCACAGGAACTTACGCTCGCATATTACGGTTTTTTTACAATAACGTTCCAAAACTTGAAAGCATGTAGTATTTATTATTGCATAACAACCTCATGGAAAGGTAATCACGACCACAAAAACTTCGGTCCACAGTTCAAGTATCTCAAGTACCGTAAACGTTTAAATATTTTTCGAAATGATTTTTAATATTTGTGATATTTTGTCGTTGTGATTTTTCACCATCATCATATTTTATCGTTGTAATTTTTTCTCACTGTGATATTTTCATGTGTGATCAAACATTCGTGGTAGTTTATCGTGTGATAATTTGACTGTTATATTTTACGGTGTCACTCTCAAAACAAGTATTTCCATCGCAACACATGTGTCCTTTTTTTTTGGATTTTAATACATTCTGTTTTTACATAATCCGTATGTGATAAGAAATTGAAAAACAGTTTCGAATTTTCCTTAATTTTGTCTCGAATTTCATTAAATCATTACTTTTCCACATTCACAGAGGGTGTGAATTTATATGCACTGTATATTGGTAATCCACTGGGCGATAGTAGGAAGCGGCTACGTGGAAAATACGGGGAAGCGATAACCGTTCCCGGGTGCTATTATACGTTCAGTCTGTAGTGTACGCGGCGGGAAATGCAGAAGACAACGAGAGTCGGAGAACAGAGTGAAAATAGAGAAGGGAGAGCACGCGAAACGTTGGTTTATACGTGCGGGTCAGTTACAATACGTATGCTTACGTATATTACCTTGTGGACACGGTGTGTTGTCCTACCTCGGGTGTGTGAGTATACGCGTTGCCCATTAATTCGAGCGTGTCGCATTGATCTATCATTGTCCACGGGAGGGCCGCGCGCGAGCGCGCCAGTCGGTGATATACGCCGAGCATCGGCCGATACATAATAGAGATTGCAAACCGGGAACCGGTGGCCCCGTCGTACCTCGCCACTGCTATTTGCGTCCGGCCACACTGTTCTCTCTGTCTATGCATACTATATACCTATAAGTGTTCATAGAAACTCGCTGTGCGATCCACTCGATATACATATCGGATCACATGTATACGTAAACTGTTATAAATTGTAACGTAAGCTTCGATAGGCTATGCCCACTACGACGATTTGAAATTACAGAGTGGAATTAACTCTCGATCGCCTTTCCGGCTTCTGAACCTTTCCAGCTTCTTCGTTGCCTTTCTGTGCTTTATTTTTCGTTCAATTTCAAAAGTATGTAGTGTATTCATATATATATATGTTAGGGTTTGTCAATTTTTTTTTTTTTTTTCTTTTAAAATCCTGCAAAAGTGTTTACTTGGACCTCGAAATACACCTCCTATATGTAAGACTGCCGGCAGAATTTTTGAAAGCTTGTTCTATCGATATTTACCTGAAAAAATAGATGTCGATTGAGCGACCTCTAACAATGATTTGTCCGCGATTTCCTTCTACGCAAAGTATTGTAAGGTATAACACTAACGTGTAAGCCGTGGGAACCTAAAGAAATTAAAGAAATCTAAAAAAAACCGAGAAAAAATGATTTATTTAATGGATTAACGCTCGAAGCATCCAAGCATAATTTGTCCTTTCATACGATTCGCTTGCAATTTGGTATTTAGTGGTGTTTGAGGTTGCCAGTTATTAATCCAAACTTAAACTTCAGAAATTCAAAATAGAGGATCCAATACGGCGGACTAAAATGCAAAAAGTTGCGAAAATCTAGACTTTGAGTTAGGATTCATAATTAGTGACCTCAATAACCCCGGAGTCCGTAATTACAAGTGAATCTTATGTACGGGATATCTATGCTTTAAGCGTTAATCCTTGAAAATATATGTATATATATGTATATATATATATGAATGCCTACATATATATATATATATATCGTTTGCCTGCGAGGATACCACGTGCAACGATGCAACCACCGGGCAACCCAGAGATGAAGAGCGAGTTATTATTACGGCGTCTCCTTGTACTACGCTCGCCAATATAGTAGGGTAGACACTCCGTAATCAGTCGCGAGTTCCCCTCCCCCGTTCGGTGTAATAAAACGCCAACCCTCTGCCCAGCCGCTGCTCTCTCGATGCAATTGGATCCTCAGCAGACACGTGAGAGTCTAAGTTGAGGGGCGCATTATCTAATCTGCGTCTCTGATCCTGAGGCGTCAATCCGATGCAACACTTTTTTGCAGCATTCGTAAGAAGTGAATGATTACGTGGAATTTATTCGTTCGACAATTGAATTTAGTTTGGACACGAATATGTTCTGCCTCTAGGCGATGACCTCGATGGGAATTTCTCCAAATGTCATTACTACAGTATGATGATTTCGGTCATCACTCAATTACTTTTACTTTACTCTTCGAGTTACGACGATGTCAAATTTCAATATTTCTTAGAAATAAAAACCAAAATCTAATTTTGCCTCTTACTGAAAGGGCAAATTGAAATCAATTTTTAGATTAACGATGACATTCTTTAAGAGTTCCCCTGAATTTTCGTAACGAGGTCAATTGGAAAATTTATTAGACTTTGGCAGTGAAAATACTATGATATAGGAATAATGGAGAAATGTTCTTTATGATCGACGTAATAATCTTATTATTTCTATACTTATGTGGTCTATGAGTTAGATTGAGCGATCCTTCACTTTTTACTTTTCCGTCTGCTAGGATCCTTCGGTGCATTCTATTCTTGGAAGTGAATTCAACACTTAACAGGAATGAGCAAGGGGTGATTGGAGCCGCACGATTCTACGGACACACCTCAGAGTAAGACTACAACCGGTGAAATAGCCACGCGATCATCCTACCAAGAGAGTACGGCGAGGAAAGAGGCACAGTATAGACGAAGAAGAACGACGATTATCCCGGAGGGTGTTCCGGAGAAGCGACGTGCGGATAATGCATGTTCTTTAGCTATATATACCACAGGCGAAAGGTCTTGCTACAGCTCCTGAAGCTCCTTCTCGCACCGGATGTCTCGCATTAACTGGCGAATTAGTGGCATTTATTTAGAGACAAAACCGCCGGATAATTGCCACTCTCTGTATACATCAACCATTTGTGTCTCGCAAACTCTCTGCAATAACAAGGTGCCTTATTCGGTATTTGCCATCTCAATCTTTTAAGTTGTCCAATTTTCTTTTCCAAGTTTTCGATGTACGTGTGATCCAAAAAAACCATAAATTATTTGATACAATACGATGGATTTTGAAAACTACGTTTGTACATTGCTTAACCTCTTCTGTGACATGAACTTGTTGCGGCAAAAAGTGTATTGATGCATTATTACGTCAATTTCAACGGAGGGGTTCATCGAATAACTTGAAAGTTGAATTATAACCATTTGATAAAATATGCACGAAATATTATCGCAACCATAAAAAAATAATATGAACAAATACACAGGAGACCGAACGTATTTCAATGAAAAAATAATTACAATTATTTCTGAATGCCTTGACGTTACAAAATTATTTCGGTCCTTTTTAATACCACTCTCGACTTTGCGAAACATTCTTATTAAGCTACTTATTTAGACGTTCTACGAGAGTTGCTTACGGAGAGTAATTCGTTGAGCCTCTTGTCTAACCTCACTTTTCGTGACTCGTCGTGATTCTCTTGTCGAGCGGCAGCGTCAGTGAGAATGCGACGAGAGTCTCGCGCGCGCGAAGATGCTGTCTGCTGAAAGATGTGCGCGTTTGGCTGCGCCACTGAGCTATATTGGTGTACCACCTACTAGCGTGTAATAGGAGTGCGAGAGCCCCAGGTTAACCTGCACTTTCTCTCTATCCCTAGAGCGCGAGGCCCTGAAACTCGGTTCAAAACTTTGCCGTTTCACGCTGACGACGACGACGACGACGAGGACAACGATATATGCTACCCGCGGAATGCCCCACGACCCACGCGCGAAAACTTTTGCCACCCGTTAGTTGTTCTGTTATATCACATAGTGGTAGAGTATAATATGTACAACCGCATGGTCCATTGTCTTGGCCTCACTCCCTGGCCCGCCGTCGCTGCGGCTGCTCTGCTCACTCTCTTTCTTTTGCACTCGCTCACCCGTTGTGCAATCCTCCACGGAGAATCATAAATAATGAAGGAAAAAAAATTCATCCATATGCAAACACATAAGGAAAGCGAGGTTAACATATTTATTCATTATCTATATTCATCCGTTTACTCCCTTCGCCATCCATGTTCGTCCAGAGAATATCTGATTTTGTCGGTAAGGCTGATATCGCAAAACGTTTACGAAACAAAGAAAAAAGATGAAGACAAAAAAAATCCTTCGCGGTCTACCAAACGTCTGTTCTATCCGCCAAGTATTATCGGAAGAACGTGTAATATTCGATAGAATTGCCGAGAGCACCGGACGTGAAAATTTCTGCGAGTGATTCTCACTACGAGATATCGAATTTATGTGCCTATATAAGCGCGACGGGAACCACGACAGAGGAGAGAAAAGAGTAGAGTGTCTATATGGCAGAGAGAAGCGAAGAAGGTCCGTAGGTGGGTCGAGAAACGTTTCGTTCTTACGTTCGGTGCTTCAGCGACGTGGTAAGGGCGTGTGCGAGCAAAGAGTGCGAGCGAGAGTTGGATGACAGTACAAAGGAATCGTGAAGAGGCGTGGGCTCAAGCTCTCTTCTCGTGCAAGATAGCACACGAAAGACAGACTTGTACTTGGAGGGGTACGTGTTTATAGTCTGATCGAAAGAGTTAAATATATACATATATACATACAGAGAAGCTAGAGGAAGAGCCTCTACAATGATGATTAAATGTATTCCACATAATGTGGTTAACGACAATTAGTGGTTCTCCGTAAAAAAGGTGAACTTACTTTCTTTACCTCATTAGTAAATTATTATAAATGTAGCGAAGCTCCTATATATATGTAATACCTATGTAATATATATGTGACACATATGTAAAAACAAAAAATCGTTTTAATTGATATCGATGTCCCCACTTGCCTTGAATAAGTGGACTCACCGACAATCAGACATACCGCGTAGAATGCACCAAAGTATTTCAGGGTTTCTTAACAGTCAGCACAGATATAAATAATAGAGAATCATGAAACGATTTAATTAACTACCAGGATGTGGTGCATGGCAACGCGAAGCTCGGCAATCGGGAAATATCTCAATGGCATTACGCCGCTGCTCTGCGCCTGCATGGTCGCGTATTATAGGTCCTCCGGTACATAGAACTATAGTAGCGGGGTATCTATATGCACTGCGGAATGGCGAGCTCTGCTCGCACAGTGCAGTACCTCCACTCGGATCCATTAAATCACGTCGATCTCATTACACCGAGGATGTATTTATCACTAGGCCTCGGTATAGCACCTCTACTCTCCCGGTATCACGGCTTGCTATGCTTCAACGATATCCTATCCACTGTGTGCTGAATGACCGGCAGAGTCTATTTCTGTCTACGGGTTTACTGTTCCGGTCTTTCCTACTCGCCAGATTTTTACAACGATCATTGAGGATATCATTATGAAGAGGGAAAAAATACGTAAAAAAAAGAAGCGCTTCCAAGGTTAAGGAATCGTCCGAACCCAAGATTCTTTCGCTCGAGGAAAAATTGCGGAGGAACTCAGATTACCGTTCCTGTTTCGATTGCGTACAATTACACTATACAATTTATTTTATTTTATTTTTTTTTCTGTGAACGGCTCAAGCCCCTTGACAATAGTTTGACAATTGTTTGGTGCACCAACTGTAATGGATAAAAGTTTATGTAACATCGATACACCCAGAGAAATCGATCTGGAGTTTTTATTTGAATCAATTATCTAAAATAAATTGAATGTTATTTAGATAAATAGAATCTATTTTGAGCAAGTAAAATTTTATTCAGATAAAACAAAGTCCATTTCAATTAAATAAAATCCTATTAGGCCGGCCATAGCGTGAATAATTTATTTGATGGTCGGCCTATCAGAATTTTATTTAACCGAAATAGACTTTGGTTGATATGCATAAAATTTCATCTAATCGAAATAGACTCTATTCGATTAAAATAAAATTTTATACATTACAAATATGCCCCATAATTGATTCACGTAAAGTCATCAGACCCATTTCTCTGGGTGTAGATTCCTATATCTGAGATACATTTTACGATTGCATAAGTTCGTCATATACCCTAAGATATGACGAAATTTTTATAATTTCTCTGTAAAGATGTATCTTGTATATCTCATTTATATCTTTCCTATATTCCGTGTGGGTTCTGAACTGTCATTGGTGTAATCGATATAATTCCTGATTACTACGCGGTGATCCGTGAGATGATTTAAATTTATATCAATTCACTTCAAATTATTGTAGTATCGCTTTTTTTAAATAAGATGTTGTGACGCATCCAAGATTTTTCCATAACATTATCCCAGTGTGGAAAAAAGTGTACAAAATTATTCAAATAATATTAAAATTGAAGTATTCAGAGTATGACGGGATTAAAAATGTTTCTCTTACTATTTTCGTAAATCCATTTACATGGCGGTATGTACAAACGTTGCTTTTCGTCGTTTCGTTTGTGCTACACAATAACAAAGCATTCGAAAAGTTACAGTGATGCATATACGTAGGCACTTGTAAAGGGTTGGCGAGGTAGAGAACCGGGATTTGATGGAGAGTTACCAGAGTAGCTCGGATAACTTTGAATTTCGAGTAGTGGTTAAGAGTCTCTGCGCCTGTAGAATGAGAGCTCGCCCTGGAGCGTTCGTAAACTTCACGACCACTACCGCTGTACGTCGATGTAGCTGGTACTGTGAGGCACATATACCTCATAAACAGCCGGTTGCCTCTCCTGTTCGCCTCCTAAATCTCCAGTGTCTCTAAGACTCGTGATAATCTAATTTCCCAAGCCTCTAGTATAAGCAAGTAACTCGCGAATGAGCGAACCGTTGGTGCATCTAACATAGCTCAGCGGTGAACGAGATTTTACAGTATATAAAGATGCCACGCTTAGATTTCAGTATATATAACTCTAAAAACTCGAGCAAATCCAAATTATTCCTACTTCGTCATTATTCCATCTCCTCGCTTATATATATATATATATATGAACATATAGTCACGTGTGAATACGAATTTTCATTCATCTCTAAAATTCAATGAATCACTTGGGTGAGAAAGAAAAAGAACAAGCAAGAAGAGAGATCAAACGAATCGTTAAACGACCATTGAGCGTTATCCTCCGGCAGTACTAAGGATATCGTAGCTAGCTCAGTCGATGAGTCAAAGAAAAAGGCAGACGATGCTGAGGTGAGAGCACGAGGAAGATAAAACGCGAGAGAAACGGGAGATACAGGAACACCCGTTAGCAGGATCGAGGCCCAGTGTCCGGCAGACTCAACCGCGGGCATCGTCTCGATCTGGCTCAGAGCCAGCCGAGTCCGCAAACGTCGCACTGACCAAAGCGCCGTCAGGCCCCGAGCGAGTAGCCGGCAACGCCGCGACGAGAGGCCCTTTACCTGGAACCAGCTCCGCGAACGAGTAGCCGTGGACTAAAGACCAAGTGAGCACACTATAAGAGTCGTTTGCTCGGCTCACGCACACGCAACCTGCCGGACAACACGTGAGGGCTTGAAAAACGAACGACGAGGTATAGAGATGAGAGAGAAAGCATAAAAGACAGAGACTGCGGATAAGTCGTAAAAAAAGACGTTCATCGGAAGTCCCTAGAGTATCGTAGGGATGCATGACGTCAAAGCTGTTGCTAGGCTGATAGACGAACACGCACCTGTGCGAAGCTCCCTTCACTCTTACGTGTGCGAATAATACCGCGTTATGAAAGCGTGTGCTACTCAAATGCGTACTTTAGGATTATACTGAGAAAATAGAAAATCGGTTCCGTCTACTGAGATGGTGCGCGTGCGAAATAAAATATATCTTGTTAAAAATATTCAATAGTAAAATATCACTGTAGTTTCTACTAAGTTTTATCGAAGTTAAAAAATTTAATATAAAGATTCGTATTTTTACACCGCTCCTGTAGTTTAGTTTTGGCGGGAAATTTCTTTTTTTTCATAATAAAAAATAAAGTAATAGATGAAATTATCATTGTCATTGCAGTCTGGTAACATTTATATGAAAACTGATACATGAAAAATTGTCACATAATTATCTGTTGTACGAAAGATAAACTGTTCAGTCGTCAAACTCTTGATTAATGATGGCGCCTAAATGGAGTAAGTAGCGTGGATTGGAAGTGATTGAAAAGCGAATCCATCAATTTTTTTACTCCTGCATGATATTACAACGATTTATGCCAGGGAAAATGAATCTTATCACTATTTCAATATTTGGAGTCTCATGGTGTTTTTTACGAACATCTCAGTTCATATTCATTTTTTTTTCGATCTATCCAAAGGGTTAATGTAGACAGTATATTCAGTACGTAAGTAGACACCGGCCACTTCAGTATAGGACAAAAGGTGTACACTGTAATTTAGTACACTACAGTGAATGCAGAAAAGCGCTTGGTGTAGTCGAGACGACGGTGAGTCACCGTGTGACATTTGACCCCCACCAGAAGTGCACCACCGCGTGCTGTTCTCTCACTCAATTTGTTATCTCGCTCTATCTTTCGGTCATGTTGCCGCGACTGCTGGTTCTCAGTGATCCTCAACCGGTTCACCGACTTATCGCCGTTCTCCGCTGGACGCAGAGACATTACTTCGTATGAATAATATATTACGTTCCCCACCGATAATACGCAATTTGTTTGATGACTGAACGGCTTACTTGCATGTTAAACATGCATATGTATTACCAGAATCGCCGAGGGAAATGTTACGTATAGCAGTCAATCTCGAAAGCTCAACCCACACGAACATGAAGTAAATGGGAGTTAGGTCACAGTAGCTTACGTGGTTTATATTAATTAGGGAAAGAGAAGTCTAGTCATCGTATAAGAACGACAGTATGGCAGCAATTCGCTCTTCAGTCGACATACATATAGACGCACGTGCATTCGCAGGAGCTTCAATCCCACATCTGCTCGTGCACATGCACGTGTCCCAATATTTGTCACGTGTATATCGCAAGTTAGCTTTTAGACAGACGTACCATTTGGCATTTATTACGAAGAGAAGATGCAAATGTTTCAGTTTATATACGTAGTGGCCTATTCAGAATTAAAGTAATTTCAAAGCAATAGAGCAAAAGTTTTATTGAGTTAAGTGGGAAGCTCGGATTTTCCGGAGTTAGAGCTCAAAAGCAAAGCTTTTATGCTGGAATGGTGCTCGCAAACCGAACGGAAGGATGAAACGGAGTACGTCTAAAACGTCGTTGTTGTCGTTGGTTCCGCGACGTAGTCGTTGTCGTCGTCGTCGACCCTCGCCAACCTCCAACCCCATGGTCGACCCTCTCGAAAAGCACTGCGCGACTTAACGACCTCGCTCGTTGGCCGCGAGCCATCAAACGACCAACTTTGCTTATGTCGCTTCTACACCGACCGTTCGGTCTCTTTAGATCTCCGCCCTTTGCTCAACTTCTCCAGTTTGAAGAACTTTGCTCGCCGTCGTCCTTTTACCAAACGTTGCTTACACGGATCTATCCATACGTATTATTACAATTCTGGAGATAAAGAAGAAGCTGGTAATCCGTTTTTCAACATCTATAGGCAATATACCAAATTTTATTCGACTTTGCTTCTTTTGATGTGCATCTAGTCGATAACTAACATATAATCTCGCGAAGGCAAAAGAGAAGGGAGCTGATATAATAGGAGTAATCATTTCAATTGCACAATCAATTATGTAAGCGTATATTCATCTTGGATTTCATCCCTGTAGACTCGATTATCCCGGACGAAAAGGTTCAATGAGATTTCATCCGCTCTTTTCACTCACGAAAGCCACGGGCGTCTTCGTCTTCCTTTTTTTTTAGCAATTTTTTTTATTTTTAACTCTCGTCGGCTTTCGGGACCTCTGCGGCTGCTACAGGTACTATATAACTGCGCACCAGTGAGCGGGAGATACTCGGACCAGCAAACGGGCTGCTGTGCTGCTAGGCTGCTCTCGTGAAGCCTCGAAGCCATTTCCACGAAGTGGATTCTAATTACGGCTGAGGATGATATCCCTCCTCCCTCCGCCGTTCTTTCTCCCTCCTCTCCGCTCCTCTATCTCGCTGGGTTCGCGCATTTACTCATCTCCTGCTGCTCCCCCTCGTACTCTCGCGTCTCTTCCACGTTCGCCTTTCTCTTACTCCCTCGTCACCTCTCCCATCTTCTTTGCTCTGTCGGTCGCACCTTCTCGTCGGGTAGTAGCAGTGTAGCAGAGGGATTAAGTTCCGGTCGATTTTATTTTTCGCCCTGACGGGTGCGACGACCTCTCGTGGAAATCTAATTTCACGTCGGTCTCTCGTAGTATCGAGCTCTTCTCCTCACGGTTCTAGATTTTCGCTGTCTCGCTGGCTCTATACTCTTTTCCAGCCTGTTGCCGATTGCGCGGCAATCGAGGGGGGCAAGGATCTCAATGCTCTAAATTTGATGTTTCGCGCTCTCGCTGCAAATTTGTCTGCTCTTGAGCCAATGACAAAAAAATGGCGAATTTCAACTTCATCGAGTTGATGGGAATCTGACGGTGTGGCACTAATCGCCAGTCAAAGGAGAAGCGTGAAGCAAAGAAAACAGACAGTGAAGTGGAGAAAATTGTAATAGGGCGAGACGAGAATGTTCAATACAAAGTGGAGAGAAACAAAGACAAAAAGTCTTCGGAACAACACTTCTTTACAGTCCCGATGCACGCTTGATATTTATTTCGGGAACGTTCACTCGTAATAAAAAAGGAAATTGAAAAACAAAAGAATCTGCGTCCCGGACGATGGCACATGATTCACGCGACTGGGTTTTTTGTTTTGTTTTTTTTTTTTGCTTTCTCTCGATTGGTGTATAATTGGCAAGCGACTGAAGAGGATGCTCTGTGTCGCCGATGCCAATAAGAAAGGAAGTAAGAGGAGAGAGCGAACGACGAAAAAGTAATTGAACTCGATGTATCTGGCTGGAATAAAAAGTATTGTTGAGAGGGTTGAAACGAAGGACAAAAAAGAAAAAAAAAGTAAAAACAGGGAAGTAAGAGAAGAGGAACCAAGACTGAGTACGCGGAGAAACAGAGAGTGAGAGAGAGAGAGAGATAGAGAGAAGTGCAGAAACGGACGAACGTCGAGATGCTATTTATATTCGAACGCAGGCGGACGTTCAACCCGTTGGCACCCCCGCCGCCTTCGCACTCTTCCTCCGCCTCTTCTTTACCATCCTTCTCTCCCTTCATTCTGTCGATCTTCGTCTCTCTTTTCTCATCCGTTTCCATTCGTTCGTTTCCACTCTGGACCCGACGTGATAACACACAAATAAATCTTTCAGCCAGTTGTGTGTCTCTGGGTCTGCTCCATATTCTGTCTTACTGGTAGACACACTAGAAAGATCACGCGCTGTAAGTGGGTATATGGCCACTCGAGTTAATGTAAGCGCCATGAGCCTCGTCAGTATCTTCCAAAGCAAATTGATATCTGGAGACTGTTTGCAAAATCCCCACTCGACTAAAATACTTATTACGCTTTTATAGACTGTGCACTTTATGGAAATCTTAAATGGTGTAGAATGGTATTGAATATTATTATTTGTTCACAGTTTTTGTAAATAAATTGATAAACCATTTAGAAAAATAATTTCCAATTAAAAAATTACGAGCCTGTACTGGAGCATGAAATGTTAACGCTATATCTCTGTTTTAATACGTCTGATAATTCGTTCCTCGAAAACATTTTTTCTTGCTCCCCGAACCGAAAGTACCGGCTTCCGGGCCGCGTTTGCGGCCGGGAACAGCGACTTTTGTGGCCGACTTTGGTAGCTCCCGCTCTCTCCCTCTCTCTCTCTCTATTGTTCTCCCATCTCCGGTTATTATTGTTTATGTTTGGTGTCATTTGCTTGCGCGTGCTTTGACTTTCATTTCATTACTTTCTTCAGTTAATTAATTTCTTTAGCTAACCTGAAAGTGAATTTTACAAAGTGACTGCTATTTCATTACTTTTGTTTTATCTTTCTTCAGTTAATTTCTTGAGCTAACCTAAAAGTGAATTTTACCAAGTGACTGTTTTTCCATTACTTTTATTTTATCTTTCCTCAGTGAATTTCTTTAGCTAACCTCATAATGTAAGGAAAATGACGCGTAAAAAAAAAATAATGTATGACTGTATGATATTTTATGTCTTTTTAATGCCCGCCCCGACCAGCAAGAACCTCGGCTTCACCTCGGATTTGCAAAAGTCGGGCGGGCCTCCGCGCCCCCCCCCCCCCCCTGCCCCCGCCGGTACTTTCGGTCGGGGATGAAGAAAAATAGTATACGACCCACGGCCAGCAAGTTGGATCCCCTGGCCGCATGTTATGTAGTGGCCTCGGCTTCGCCTCGGCCACTACATCATATGCGGCCAGGAAATCCAACTTTCTGGCCTAGGGTCGTAATATACTATTTAACGCAGATTAGTAACAAGAGAATTATAAATTATTATTTTTATTGGTTATTACTCAAGTACGCCAATTATAACCTCCCCTTTATTCCCCATCGCATTCCTCGGAGTGTTTTCCGCAGCCACTCGTTCTAATGCACTATTGTATCGCATTTGCACGAGAGCTCAGGGAAACTGCGAAAAACTTGGCCGATACAGGTGGCTTCATTTTTACTGAGGTTCAACTCTAGTGGAATACATTAGAAACTCAGAAAAACTGCCTCCCGGTCAAAAATTTACGCGCAAACCAGTGCGCGACTAAGCGGTCACCGATCCAAGTTATGACCGCAAACAATGCTGCTTAACTCTAAGGATCGCCGAAGCCACACGCCCACCACGCGTCCACTGCCGTCGGTGAAGTACGAATTTTTATTATATCCTGTGTGAGCGTATACAAGCGTCCTTAATCGGCAACGCTTATATCGGTGCCCTTTCTCGCTGCATTTCAGTTTTCTGCTCGGTATTTATTCTATCCTGCATGACGAGCGAAGAATTTCGCGTACATGTCTTTTCGCACATACGGAGCAGCGTATATAACGCGGCACCAGTTAGGCCAGCGCTCGACGGAAAAACGCCCAATAATAATGCTTCCATCTTCTCTGAGTGTTGAGAGTAATGCGCTGCATCGCGTAATGCTCCTCCGACAATTTATGCTACTCATCTTTTTGTCCCGCTTCTTTTATGCGTACGAATTACTCGCACCACCGGTAACAGCAATAGATGCGCTGTGTGCAAGAGCAGAAGAAAAGCTACGGAGTAGCAGGCTGTATTTTGCGACGTGTTCGCTCACGCGTATATTCCGCATCGTTTCGTGTCGTTTCTTACTTCTCTGCCGCCTCTTCTTCTTCATCTTCTCTTTTTCGATGCTACACAGTAGCATCAACGACACAGCCACTTGCTCGCAGTCTCGAACGCATTATCACTGCATGCACCACGCGGCAGAAGGAGCGTGCACTCTTACGCGCTCGTTAGTCGAGATGAGGTGAGAGTGTGTTGCCGCGGTAACGAGCCAACCGTTTTTTCTTTCCTCACCTCCCTCTGACCGAGGCGTGAAAGAAGTGGCTACTGCCGGTTGCGCGCCCGAAAATAAGAGGGGAAGTGGCGGAGAAGACCGAGCGCTAAAGATTGCATGCTCATTTGCGAACTCTCGACTGGCTCGTGGTGCCAAGTGCGAGTGCTTCACCGTTTTGTGGACATGTCGCTCAGGAGCACTTTTCCTTTTTTTTTTTTTTTGTTAACTTTCTTTGGTGAATAAAGTACAGAACGGAAGTGCTAAGGACGCGAGAATAGAGGAGCGTGTATATACATGAAGAACCGAAAGAACGAAGACGTTGAACGGAAATGTGAAATGCGACGAAAGCGTTTTGTTCAAAGGATCCGAGGAGTCTCCTTTAACAAGTCCGTCCCTTCTAAAGGAATCTTTTCTCTTTCTTTCATATATGTATGTATATACACGCTCGTCAACACATACACGTTACGGATCTCCGCCTCTATTCCATCTAACGAGGTCCGAGGGCTCGCGAGACGCCAGAAGGAAGCGAAAGCGTAGGCGCCTAACGAACGGCGCACTGACGGCTCACACGTGCACACGCTTTAACGGTATCAACGTATGTACAGTAGTCGTTGGAGGATCTGGCGCACGACGATTCTCCTTCCCTCCACACGCAATATATTTCACTGTAGATAATGTAACCGGGGCATATGCGGCGTGCGGTAATGAGACGGCCGATAGGGAAATCATCTGGAAACCCGAGACTTCCGGGCGAGCTGTGAAGTAACCGAGCTTAACGGATCACGCCGAGTGTTTTGTTAAAACGTTACTCGTGTATACAATATTCTCGATCTGCTGCAGTATTATCGTTGCTGAGTAGATTTTCTTGTTTGATGGGCGACGAAGATATCGATTAATATTTTTATTACTTTGGTTATCGTCTACTTCATCTGTGGATAATTAATCGCGAATGTGTTTGCAGAATTCGTAGAGGTTTCATTTTTAAATGAGATAGCAAGTTTCAAGTTGTGATTCCTTAGAGAAGTTGCGACCTAAATTTACGAGACCTTCCGCTTTTGCCTTCCGCTACCGCCTGTGCGGAAACTACCGTGCGGATACTTTCATAATCTCACACGAATAATATATCCTCGAGAGGTGTATATAGACGAGCAAGCGGATAGGGAGAGGAGAGAACAGGTGTGGGCTACCGCGCCGCAGGTTACCCGAAAAGTTTGCGCAACTTAGTAAGTCAAGGGTCGACGCTGCTGCGGGGCACCAAGCCCGCGCGACCACCGCCGCAACCAAGTACGACGACGTCAAGAGTCGGTGAATTATCGCCAAGAAAGCAGAAGCAGCGTGTCTGGTATGCCAAAATCGATAGCGCAACCTTCCGCTCTGTACTCGCTTCCTCGGTCTATTTTACAATTCCGTTTACTACAACCAGAGCTTATTACGTAACAGCAGATGATCCTTTGATTTTCGAACCTCAAGCAGCAGATACAACATATTATCTGATTAAAGGAAATAATGAAATCAAGATAGATATCGTAGTCAACGGAATATTCGCAAAGTATGATAAAAAATTACGTCTTATGACTTAATACAATAAAATGATTTTGGTGGTTCAACAAATTAATCTGGATCCAAGATGATTTTTTTTGGTCTGTTTCATATGAATATGGATTGAAAAAAAAAAAAAAAATAGTTGACATTTTTCTGCGGACATCGTCGTAGTAGAAAACAAAGACAACCAAATATAAAACATGGACGACTACATTTATCACTTCGTTGACAACGGACACGTCTCTATCTTATTATTGAAACAATGAAATCTAATCGATGTGACTAATTTATAGTCTAATAAATGACGTTCAAATTGATCCGGGCAGACACTTTAGTAATAATAATAATAATGGTAAAAAGTACTACACGAAGAGAATAGTCGACAGATCGTTCATTAAGTTATCAAAGTTATATTTAGTTTCATTTGCACTTTATCTCCGTCATTATATGTTTAACTTATCATTAAGGCTTCCAGAAATCATAGTCGAACAATACATGCACAATGCACTCGGGACTAGGATGAAACGTGAGCTGGTGTTTTACGGACGACTCGGCGTCACGAAAGGTCGCGTGCGTTGTTTCCTCCCTCTGTTTCTCGAAAACTGGGTTGCTACGCTCGGCATCCCCTTAATTGTGCTCTCCTCCTCTTTCGTCAAAATACACTCCACGCAATCCAAGTTCAATTTGCAGTAGTTGAAACGCGCGAAAACTCTGCATACGTTTACTTCTTTTACTGCTATCGAGATAAATGTTTCGTTCTGTTGGTCGACTTACGTTTGACTTTTGACTCCGCAGGTACTCACCTATATACTACCTTTCTTTACAGCATATAGCGTATATGCGTGTGGACGTGTTTCGTGCAACGGTTTTACCTACTCGTTCGTTCAGTCGATCCGCTGTTGCTGCTCGTGTAGCCACAGGCTTTCTTGGTGCACGCGGTCAATATATTCATGCGAAAGTCCACCGCACCTGTGTCTTGTACGTATCCGGAGAGAACACACTGGTCTCTGTAGCGACAAAAAAAAAAGTTTATGCATAGGTAATAAGCGTGCGAGTCAGAAAAGAATAAGAGAAAGAGGAAGAATTAAAAAACACGTGAGCTCCGGATACCACGCGTTTGACTTTACGCTCGTTTATTCCTCTTAATTGGACGTAATATGCATTGGAGCTTGAAGTAACTCATTCATGTCTCCCGAGAAACTTACGACCTTTTGAGATTAAACAGAAATAGTGACTATTCAGTCAACTGTAATTTTATGCTCTAGAACTAGGGACTCTCTTTACAATTCGTTGTTTATTTTATTTATATGTCTATGAATTATATATTTAAAAAAAATTAATATACATTCGAGCTCAAAGTAACTCAATTAATTCCGCCGAATAACTTACGACCTTGTGACATTAAACGAAAATAGTAACTGACTAGTGGATTTCCTTTTTATGGAATTTTCCATTTTGTTATAACCTGCCATTTGTTTCATTCACACGTATTTGAATTATATGTTTATCAAAGCATATGGAAGAGATCAATATTATATAATTTCTCACGGGGACTAAGATATATGAGAACCAGTCACCGGCTGAAGCTCTAAGCCAATTCAGTAGCAATGATCATTTCTCTCGTAGTATCAGCCCTCTTCCCATCCACCGCGTCCGGCAAAGCAACTGTACAGCCTCTCCGGGTTGCGAGCCAAGAAAGAGAAGCGGCAACAGAGCGGCGGCACCTTGACCCCTAGCTCGCGCCTCCTCTTGCTCCGCCTGTGCCGCTCTTTCCTCTCCCTCTTTTTTTTCCCTTCGAGTCTGGGCCACGAAGAGCAAGAGAGAATATAGTGATAGGCAGTGAGAAGGGTAAGGGGAACGGACGGACAGAGGCAAACGAATCGAGAAGAACAGGAGAACGAGAAAGCTCGCCTCTTCTCTCATCGTGTCCTCTTCTTTCCTCCCTTTTCTCCTTTGATTCGCTCGCGACTTCGCGTCTCGGTTGGCGACGACCATCGAGAAAGACAGAAGGACCGTGGTTCTCAATCTTCTGCAAGATCTGAAGTGGATTAACCCTCGCTACCAATTCCTATAGGGTCTGTAACGTTAATCTCAGCGACTCAATGGTACAAATTTTTAGACAAATGATTTTTACGACTGGTTGCTCGTCAATTAATATATGCATAATGTTTCGTTGTATGCAAGAGCACGAATACACTATGCTAAATAAGTGAAAGATCACGCACTGGCAAGTAAATAATGGGCAATTTCAGTACAATTGCGCGAGAATCGCCGTTTAATTAAAAGAATCCAATGTAGGGTCTTAATTAAATTCAGCACGTCTCTCGGATCTTCATTATCTGTGATACACAACAGGATCATAAAACCTTTTCACAAAGATTTCACAAGCGTTTAAAAAAAAAGCTTAGGGGTTGCATGCATATGTATGTCTGCACATGTTGAGCTTAATAGGTCGAGTAGTCTCACGTTCTTCACTCATATCTCATCGTTTCCCTGTTCGTCGATTAATCGCTCGCGAATGTATACAATAAAGGCAGAGGGGCATTATGGACATTCATTCGTGCAAGATAGTGAATAGAGGTTGCGGTAGGGTGGGTCCCTTGAGGTCTATGTATATATAGGGTGGATAAGAAAGGATGAAAAGTATGTGAGGAATAAGGAAAGAGATAGAGAAACTGGCCTGAGGACGTACACGGCGTTCGCATTCGAGTCCGTGAAGTCTGGCTTTACGCGGGGTTGGCGGTAAATGAGAGCAAGCGGAGAAGATAGAAATGAAAAGGAGAGAGAAATACGCGATCAGGTTGGAGGCAACAGATGAGAGAAAGAGAGCGAGAAAAGCGACTAGTGCGGGGGATGAGTACAGTAGAGCTCCGTGTGCCGGTTCAGCTGCATTAATTAAACTAGCGGAGGACAATGAGCCTGTCTGCCGGTTCGCTTGCCCCGCCTGTGTAATTCACGCCTCTCTCTAGAGAGAGAGAGAGAACGAGAAAAGGGAATGGAAGAGCGACTTCTCGCTTGCTCTCTTGACTTTGTTTTGCAGCTTGAACCCAGTCCACCAGGCTTCTGTCGCCTTAATTACCCCGAGACACTGAGCGCTATGTTACATTTGAATAGTTCTCTCTATTCGGCACTATTCTTATCTCATCAAAAGAACCAAAAAGAATTATGAAATTCACTGCGGAAGACTTTATTTTCTTCATTGAGATTTAACCATCAATTGAACTGCAACGAATTTCATAACCGATTACATGCGTAATTCCGATTGTCTGCACCAATTTTCAATTAATATTGGCGGGTCAATAAATTATGCACTATTTCTCAAGTGCACAATGGATATGGAAATAAGCTGTTGATGAATCGAGAATAGTGCTAAAAAATACATTTCTTATTAATTGTTTAGATTCTCGAATTGATTGAAATTTCAACAATTGAACACAATACATATCTCGACACAAAACGATGATAATGCACATCATTACCTGAGTATTTTGGTAACAGCTTCCACCGTCGATCATCCTTTTGGCTCGGTGAACGTATCACTGCATACGTGAGTGTACCGCGAAAAGAGTTGAGGTTTAAAGATAGCATGAGTCCAGCCAAGTAGAGTCACTCGCGTCTCGTCGATATACAAGTATACCCAATGAGGAATCTGTTTCTTTGGGTAATGTCGGCGGCGCGTGTCTACCAATTAAAGAGGAAAAAGGAACGAGAGTTGGGACGGGTATAAAAGAGTCCGAGGACGAGTGCGCCCGAGCGTAAGAGGGAAAGGGAAAAGAACCTGAGCACGCAGAGCTTTTTCGAGCGAGCCGTTCGAGAGAGGTTCACGCAATCCGAAGCACGTCGTCCCCGTACCCTTCTTTCCCCGCTGTCGTCCCTTTATTGTGACCGCTGCGCTCGGTCTCGGATCGACGTTCCTTCGAGAAAAGGGTTAAAAAGGGCGATCGGTGTGCATGTACCAGCAGCGAGAGATTGCAGATGAAATATATTACGGAAAGTCGGTATGCGCACACCACCGTCCAACCACAGAGTTTATAGAATGAGATAAAAATCGGAGGCTCGTGTAAGAACTTACTTACATTATAGAGAATGGGAGGAGTTAGGAGTCAACTTTGATGACCTCGCGTGGCCCAGTTTGACGTTATTTCAGTATAACAATTAGAGGCCAGTATATCGCAGCTAAATTAGCGAAAGCTGCTTAATAATAGAGAAAACTATCGGTGGAACTACATTTTTTACGTCTATTTGATAGACAGGGTATGACAAATCGGTTACAACTAAATTTGACAGATTTGGGTCGTACGGTAAATTTCTTGAACCGATGGGGAATCGATCTGACAAATTCGAGTTTTAAAATTATCTTGCAACCAATTTCTGATCGACTACAAATATATTTTGAAACAAAGAGATAAATGTTCGTTAGAAAAAAAACCAACATTTTCGATGCTGTTACTAAATGCATTTCATCATCAGGCGAGATCCCTAAGAATTACTCGCACCAATCTCTTTTCTCACGGAAGTGTCAAAGGATCGGTTCAAGAGTTTCCTGCTTTTCCCGATGGAGCAGTTACCAAGAGTAATCGTCCAGAGATTTCGCGGCTAAATCACATCAACTTGGAAGTTCTTCGGCCGAAGTATAATCGACAATAGCATATACAGCACCCAAAGTTACACGCTATGCGAGAGTTGCAACGTTCACGTTCGTTATCGATCTTCCGTCTTCGAGCAAAACTGCGACTCTGTCTTGCTCTTTCTCCCGTCGTGGTGTTGGGCGAGTATATATACACCAATGAACGTTGTGTGTATATATACATACATACAACCTTATGCGTATATACATATACACACAACGTTCATCGATGCATCAGTGCGACGCGGCGGGTTGTTGCTACACACTGGCACTTATACTTTGGTACACCGTCGATAGCTCTCCATGCCTGGTGTATAGTGGAGCCAGTCACGCGAGCGCTTACAAATTGAAGTCGCTAATTTACACACGGGTTCGCACTCGAGGCTGGTTATTAAGTCTTCCTCGCGCGCCCGCGCAGCGCTGCTGCCGCGCATCCGAGTTTACCAGTCAGCTACCGACTAACAAGGTAAACAATGTTTGGCAATTATCTCGGTTAAATGATCCTTCGGAGATACGTCGGACACAGTATCTGTATGCAGGTGTCTATGGTCCTATGTATGTGACTTTCCTACAGACGGCGTGTGATAGATATAGTCTACGTTCACGGGACTCCTCAATTTTCTCTGCGAGTGTCTGTGCGGTATTCTGTACGTATAAGGGTATGTATACAATTTCTCATCACCCATATGTCTCCTGCAATATCGCGTCGACTTGCACTTCCTAGCGCCGCAAGCGAACAACACAGCGGCGAGGTGTGGAGAAAGGGCGTCAGGTCGCTTGCCCCGGCCACTTACACCCACGAGACAAGGAGAGAAGAGTCCCCTTCGGTGTAGTGAGAATCAGTGAAAAGGAAGCAGATACAGAGAGCAGAAGCCGAGCTTAACTCGACGATCATTTCCTACTGCGAACTATCGCAAGAGAAGCCGACTAGAACTCTGAGACGTGATTCATAATTGGCCATAGTCTTCATCGAACAGCATAATTTTCTTAAGTGGATGTAAATTCGTACGAAATCAGTAGAAGAAGTGAATGCATTGATACACAAACAGGAGAATAACATCCATTGCGAGCCTAAAGATCCACTGATTACATGACCCACCGAACTTCATTTCTTTAGCCGCTGGTGAATTGAGATTAAATGGTGGTAAACAAAAGTGAGTAATCGACGGCAATCAAGAATAAATAACGACTGCAAACGATGCTACCAGACGCGTGCCGCAACAATGTTCCATGAATCGCGTGACGAGATCCATAACGAGAAACGTTGAGATCTCGTTTTTTTAATGATACAGTCGAAGTCACAACTCATTCGATGAGTTGCGCCTGACATCGAGACGTTTAGAGGATTTTACGCGTGCACAGGCATCAGTCAGTCGAGGCCGCTGTCCAGATTTCGCGTTGCTTCTCTTCCTTGATTAAAAAGGCCCGTCTCTCTAATGGTTTGTATATATACTACTTGTTGTGGGTCCGCAACATTCGCAGATCCGGAATCTTCGACCAGGTCGTCTTTTTGTTGCCTCTTATCCACCAATTACATGACCCACCAAGGTTTATTTCTTCAGGCGCTACTGAGTCAAGATTAAATGGTGGTAAACATAAGTGAGCAATCGATGATAATCAAGAATCCAAAACGACAAGAAACGATGCTACCAGGAGCGTGCTGCAACAATGTTCCATAAGTCGGGTGACGAGGTCAATAACAAGAAACGTGAAGATCTCGTTCGATGATGAACTCGAAATCACAAATCATTCGATGCGGCTGACATCGAGTCGTGTAACGGACTTTACGCGGGCACAGGCGACAGGACCTTTGGAAGAAGCTGAAGCAACGTGTAAGTCAGTCGAGTCGACTGTTCTGATTTCACGTTGCTTCTCTTCCTTGGTTACAAACGCTCGGTCTCTTAACTGGTGTGTATATATACTCCTTGCTATGGCTCCGCTACACACGCGGCTCCGGCGGCTTTGACCAGGTCGTCTTTTTGTCGCCCCTTATCTACCGACACCAGCGAGGAGTAGTCCGTCGGACCACTGGGGAAACCGGTTGCCCTTCGGCAGCAGCTGTGTCGGCGTCGAACGAGGAGATGAACCGCGAGAGGCACTTACCTCTCCCCTCTTATTCATCCGCTGGATTTTCTCGCGTGGTCCTCCGCACTTTGCTACTTCACTCTTCTCCTGTACCGCACACGCAGTAGGCACTACTCGCTCCCGTGCACCTCCTTGGGCCATCATCGGCCCTTTTTACACGCCCGGACGCACTTCTCCCCTGCTACGGAGAATTGCAGACGCGGATGATGCCTCCTCTGATGTTCCTGCGGTCTACCGCGGCAATCTCAGTTCCTTACCGTTTCTGCTCAAGCTGCGCATCTTAGCGTGGAACCAGATGGTAAAATCCAAGAGCGACCAACCGATTCACCGCAATACTTGGCCCGACGAAATTGAAGAACTTGGACCACGACTAATATAAAATATGTATCACATGATTGAGGTTTGGACGTGAGAGACAATAGCGAAAAGCGCACAATTATGGGATGTATGGAGAAGAATGAAGAGATTATTGTTCGATGTTCCATCGCAATTTAGCGATTATCCGGTGGTAGCGATGTAGATTGATAAGACAAAGAAGACTTTGGCCATTGCGAAAGCTCTATATTGTCGGGTGGGGAGACTTTATCGCTGTAGCAGTGACGTGACAGTACGGACGTATTCAGCACCCTTCCTTGGACGGGCGAGGAGCATTCAATTATTGACTTTAATTCGAGCCACGAGCGCCTGGTGATGGTGCTATACCTGCCATTAGCATACCATTGAATAATGCATGGGCGAACGGTTAATCCGACGGTATGTAAATTAATCCCTCTAATTGCGAGCGACAAAACTTCATGAAGCCGGATCGCGCACTTGGAGTGGATAAGAGAGGGGACTTACTTCGTTGGTTGTCCCTGATCCTCGCCCTGAATTTACACATCCTGTGGTCCTACGTTGATGCTTGACTCCCGATAGCACGTACGTCATTACTCGTATTAAAAGTCTCGCAATAAAAGTGAAAACAAAAATGATTGCTTCGGATACAAAAAGTGATTTGGATTCATACAATGTAAGGAAATGTTTTCCGAAAATGTATGAACCGGTTATAAATCTCGGATGCATATACTGTACATTCATTTTCAGATGCATTTGTCCTTAACAGATATAATATTGGTTTATTAGAATGAAGATAACAATTCTGACGGACTATCATTTTTCAATAGCAGAATCATATGGTATAATTCTTATACGATTCTCAAATTTATAATGGAAGTTCATTAATACGCAATTCATATACCCGATTAGTAAATCTCATATCGTTTTACAGTATACGCTTACGGCGTCTTGATATATTTCGATATAAGGCATGACCTTACATCAGCTGAGCGCTGATGGAGCTCATCTAGTTCTCCACTAAGCATCTGTATTAGTGATTAAAACTCTTCCTTTTTGTTTTATATTGTCTAAGTATATAATTCCTTCTTAATATTCGCAACTTGTGAAATAACGTACCCAGTCTATCGTTTATTCCGTGAGTGTATTGCGTGTGAAAAAGCGAAAACTTGGTGAAAAGAAAACGCTAAAAGTCACTGAGTAGGTTCGTTTTTCTAGTACAGTCGTTTCCGCCATTCACTTGCAGCTCGGTAATGACGCTCCTCATTCCTGCAACCGGTAGGGATTACTCTCACTTGATTCGAAAGCGTCAAAGCTTTCCAGGTGCTTTAAGCTGAATTCCCTCAGTACATAGCAAACAACTCGTGAATTAACGGTGAAAAAATCTCCGTTGACATAGACGTGCTGTGAAGGCGAATGAAAGCATTAGCATCCATCCCCTGAACGAGCGGGGCGAAGCGAAAGAAGTCCTTCATTATCCATGTGTAAACCTGGCTGTGCTAAAATGCAGCCGCGACTTCGTCGAATAATTATTTCAACTGACGTACAAAACTCAATGCATCATATTCGAGAAGACAAATTATTTCACATTGTTAACGGAGAATACTTAGCGCGTGGGTACTCGCACGACAATTAATTTAATCGTGCTGAATCCGTGCACTTGTCGACTCTTTTTCACTGTAAACCTTTCATTGATCCACTTTTCAGTTCCCAAGCAGATGCTTTTTCGCAATATTTACAATTAGTCCCTTTTGAATGAGACGACGACGTCGACGACTCCTCTTCCCTCTCGAGAGGCGTGTGTCGAGTGCATCAGTACATCTCTGAAAAGGGGGGCGGGGGGCTTTTTCGAAGCATAGAAAAGGCGAAGAGGTGGGTGGAGAGACGAGAAATTGAGTCGTGCGAGTAGCAGAGAATGAAAAGAGGCAACCTTTTCCATGCAACGTGCCCTTCTCCATTCGTCCTGCAGAGTAGCACAGAGAGCAGAGTGGAACGTCGAGTCGGAGAGATTAATTGCGTCAGGTTTGTCGCGTCCTGCACCGTGTCGCAGCAGCAGCAACGTTAACCAACCGACCCGCAGTTTTCTCGATTTTCTACATCACGTTTATTTCCTTTGTATACTTCTCCCTCTTCTGCTTTCACTCGGTTTCCCTCATTTACACGATGAACTGCACGGTCTTTTTTCCAACTTCTTTACGTCGCTCTGTTTCTATCCAAATGAACTCACAACACTGCAAAATCTGCACTCGACGATTCCCACTTCGCTGGGACTATTCGCACATTCGCCTACGCTATTTCCGGGATGACTCTTTCTTTGCAGCGCGTCTCATATTCGAGAGGCGGCCCGCCAATAGTCTCTCGTTACACGTTACTTCGCATCGTATTTCCGCTGGATTCGATGTTTTTTTGTGCTCACTCGCTATAGCTCAGTGAATTAATTGCAATATTACGTACAATGGGCAGTTTCGGTGACAAATTAGACGAAAAGAATGAATCAGATACGGTCAACATTTCGGGTACTCGTTCGGCTTACCTAATTTAAAAATATTATATTGAACCGACAGAATCAAACATTTAGAACCCATGCGCGACAAAATCACGATAGGGGAGACCGGGGCAAAAAAAATCATATTCGATTTTTTTTGTAACGCAGCCCTTACGTATCCAGTCCTTTATGATGTGCCTTCTTTCGTGTACACAATCAAATTTTTTTTCTTATCGAAATGTTTCAAGTTTATCTAGAAACTGCTCCTAAGTCCAATAACTTATCTTTTTTTTTTAGAGAAATTTCTGGAAGGTTTTAAGTAAATTGCGGCCGGTTATAACAGGTGATAAGGTACGACGTGTCGGGATAACACGTGACACGTATTTTTAGTGCGTACTTTTCGTGTTGTTGTCGAGCTGATAAATGCATATAACGTTATATCTTGTGTACACTTCATCATTTATAACATCCGAATACTTCATTGATATTCCTTATCATATTTATATGCGCTGGTATGTATCGTCTACGTTATTCTATGTTTTTAACTATAAACGAATGCATAAATATCGTTTCATTAGACCAGCGTATAATTAAATGTGTTGATTTTCACTAAGCTATATAAATATAACCGAATGCCGTCGAGGCAATAGAAAAAAAATGTGAACGATGATTATCAATCGTTCACTCAAAGTAAATAGCACTTAAAATGCCTCTCTTTTTCATTTGTACATCAATCTATTTGAAGAATACAGGATGGTTACGATTGGCGACGAGTTTTATGAAACTCTTCGGGCATCGCGCCTGAGTCGCAAGATATTCGAGCATGCCTGTTGCATTGCGATGTATTCGGACATGTCCGTTGCGTCGCGATTTATTCGGGCATTTCCGTGCCACTCTCGCCAGCTACAGGCGGCAGTCGACATACACCCATTGGAAAGCAGCATTATTTTATTATTGTATTTGGATTCTGGGCTTTTAGAGTTTTTTTTTTTGTGCTAATAATATGGTTTTTTTTTCTTCACGATGAAACTAAATGCTGTTCACTTAACCCAACCTTGTGGTTCAATTGAATATAGGATTAGATTCAGAAATCCTCGCGGTGGAAATCTCATTCACAAGAATGTTGCAACTGACCCCACGCACGGAGAGAAATTTCTGTGTTGTGACAACATAAAGCGGTGACAACAGGAATCTTTTTGTTAGGCTAACATAAAGATTCGTCAGCCCAGCAAAAGATTTGTCAGCGGAAGAAAAAAAAGATTTGGGAGCATATCAAAACTGATTTTTCAGCTTACGATAACGATTTTTGTTGTCATCGTTTTATGTTCGGATACCACAGACATTTCTTTCCGTGCGGGCTTGTTGTCATGCCGAAAGCGTCACAATTATGAAGCCATAAATGTGTTATAACCGACCACTCACGACATCTGTACATAAGAGGGCACAGTGCTTTAAATATATTGATTAAATACTCAAGTATTGCAGCTTAAAATGTGCAAAAAATATGAAATTCATTGAAATTTAAATAAGCTATTAGGATGGGCTCAACTTGTATTCGCTAGTTAACCCTGACTTTTATCAGAAGTAGTGTTGTGTCTGCAACTATGTACTGCTAAATACAGCAAATCTCCGTTCTTGCAAGTATATTAAAAATCATTTGTTACAACCAGAACGTGTTACCTCCAGCTTTCATACATTATTACAACTTGTTGAATAATACCCAAGAGTTCGAACCAACGATTAGATAGATAATTTGAGCTAGTTAAAAAATCGAAGAGTACTCTATAGAGATTAGAATGGTTCAAGAATGCGGAAAAAGGTATAATAACGTCGGTTTTTATTTGTACTGGTTATAGAAAAGATTCTTTTCCTCAAGATCTTGGTCGATACCTTAAGTTAGAAACTAGAGCAAGCCATCAGTCTGCTGGTTGATCTTCCGATAAGCTGGTTGACGAATTGCATCTTCAGTATAACATGCATCTCGCTCTCACCTGAAAGGGCTACGATTTACCCCGCTGATGGTCCATCCCTTTCACAGCCATGAGGGGAGGGAACGAAGGGCTAGATGGATAGTCTTTCCGCGATCATCTCTAATTACCGGACACCGCCCCATATCACGACTCTGTCAGAGACACGTAAACATAAATGACGCCTTAACCACACGGAGAAAACGGTTTTGCTATGCCAGCAAATAGTTTGTTAAAATAGTGACGACATTGCGTTATCTGCTAACCTAGCAAACAATTTTGTGGTACTAGCAAAAAAATTTGTTATTCTACTAAAAAAATATGTTAATCGAGCAAAAAAAAATTGCTACTGGCGTGACGCAACACGTGACTTTCTCATCTCGATTGCTGCTGGCGTCATGATACTATCGTAAAGATAGTTCGTGAAGTTAGGTTGTAATGTTCGTTTGTTTGTTTTTGTAATTGCGTGAATTTGAGACAATAGATTGTTTTTTTTACCTAAAAATGTTTTTTAACTTTTAATTTAATTGTTTTTCAATTTTTATTTAATTGTTTTTTAATTTTTATTTAATTGTTTTTCAATTTTTATTTTTATTTTTATTGTTCTTATTAGATTGCTTCATAAATACCATTTAGATACCATTTAAAAACATTTCTTACTGGCGTGAAATTTTTAATGTGAATTTATTGGGGCATAAACTACACAAATAGAACTTGAAGAACTTCGCTCGTTAATTGAAATCTTCATTTCGCGCTATAATTTGTTAAGAACGCATTTTTTAATTCAAATTCAACCTACGACCCGCCCTCTCGTAGACGTGCGCGCCATAATCGCGCCTTCACGCCACATCTCTCTTTTTTTTTTGTTGGTGTTCTTGTCAGCGCTGCGATAGTTTGACAAGTCGGTTTATATTTAAGTTATTGATATACCAAAGGTTTCTCATATTATGGCGTATATGAGGCTGCCACAGGATTTAGAATTCACATGAAATGCTATGCGAGTGTTAAAACTATGGATGTATCATATGTTTATAGTCTAACATCATAAGTGTTAACTTAACCTTGAATCTTTCCTGTCTGTGCACTTTTGTGTATATAATATTTTACGTGAATATTTATAGTGTATTTCTCACTGAAAACTACTCAAAATCATTGATAGCAGCCTTTTTTTAGTAGACCTGTAAGGCAATCCATATTTCACAATAGAAATTTCTGATTGAGGATAGTTTCAGAAATGTCATGTGAGTAACTAAAAAGACAATAAAGTCTTCACTATATTGAATCACTTGTTGTTTACTGCTTATTTGTTGGTATGTCTATCTGTATGTATGAGACCGAAGGAGAATAAATTTTATATCAGCCTGCAGACCAAAAATGTGTAAAATATTTTATTTATTATTTTTCACATTTCAGTTAAAGTGTCAGAAATAGTAAAGATTTTGGATTGGATTTCAATACCAAAACTAAGATTCGGATGCAGAAAGTCCACACCAACTTTCTTTGCGGTCCACAGCTGTTTTCAAAAGTTATTGTGTTTCCGGACGGCACATAGAGACGCCAGACAGACAGACAGACAGACATACAGACGGACAGACAGAAAGAAATGAGTTAATGTGTTTTTTGGAATCTAGAACACTCAAAACATGTATTTCCATCAAAATCTCAGAGTCGAATTTTTTTTGGATTGCAATACTTTCTCTCTTACATACTTTGTATGTGATGAGAAAGTAAAAAAATGATTAACCTAGCAGATAACGCGATGTCATCACTATTTTAACAAAAGTTTGCTGGTATAGCAAAACCGTTTTCTCCGTGCAGTACAGGCCAAGTCATAGCTGCTAATTGACTCCGCTGAATGTACCGACTAGTTATTGCCCATAAATTGCCATCTCACTAAAAATTCCTTCGTCCTATATCAACCACCGACTAAATTTACTATCTTCTGTAAATATCAACACAACAATAAAAAATGTTCCCTATTATCTATATCACCCTAGTGATAAATGATTTATTCTAAGGATCTAATCGAGTCTCATGTTGTATACGCACGCGTCAATATACTGAGTAATATCTCGGAAATAAAACACTTACATGAATGTTGATATTTATATGTCATATCGTTCTTCCCCGATGAGAAGTCCATGTCAATGAGGCTCATCGCACCCACGTGTGTGGTGCGTGGCCATGGTGGCGGAGGTCGGTGCAAAGCCCAGAAGTGCGGCGGAGAAAGAGGGTGAGGGCGACAAGGGTAACGCAGGGACAAGAGCCAAGCGATATATAATGTTCCGCGATATTAAACGGGACGCATTCCACCGAAGCCACCCTCTGGCCTCTGCTATGAATGCTTCTCCGTTCTACGCGACCTACACACCCCCGTCTCCCGTCCGTTCGCCCACCAGACTCAGCAACCCTCTTCACTCGACGACGAAGCGCTCAGCAGCATCGGCACTCCCGCGCACCGTTAGACACCATCGTCGTTGGGAACAGGACTCTTTGGCATATACCTCCACTGCCTCTGGGAAACCCGAACGACCATCCACCTCTCGTCGCTTTCTCTATGCTCCTCTCGCACCCTCTCCGATCCACCCCGACCCCAATGGTTATACACCAAATTTACAGCTCACCTACAGCGAACCCCTAGTACAGCCGTTATAACCGCCCTGTACACCGACACAAACTCCCTGTCCACTTTCCGTGTAATAGTCCGGTAAAGTCTCACACTGCCGTCGCTAGTTTCAAAAACCGCCGTGAATATTCCCAAAATATCCTTTGCTGTTAACTGCGTTAAGAGGCCAGAGCTTAATGTAATATCTGTGCAACTGGAAAAGCGTTAGCGAAATTATTATTCCGGATAATCGAAACTTAAATATCACAGTGAGATATATGTTCCATATTGCACGGTGATTTTTTTTTGCATCTCATGCTTTATGATTTATGAGGAGTATCATTAGCGATTTTCAATGCTCCACATATATTCCGTGATGCATGAGGATACTAAATGGTGCAGGTAGAAGTGTATAATTCAGCAACAAGATGAATAGCTTAATTCCGCATTCTCGTTCCTTTGGTAACTGCATACATAGCCATTGAGAATTTCTCTCCGATTTCTGGAGAACCTCCGGATGTTAGCTAGTTGCGGCCGTGAAAGGGGGAGGGGTGATGTTGGTGAACGGTGGCGTGGGGTTTTCGTGAATTTAACGAAGTCACGAGTTTGAGTTGCAGAAGCGGAGCGCGGGTTGCGCACCGCCAGCAATGTTCTACGGATCCGTAACAGGGTGTTGTGCACTCTAGTCGCTAGTTCCGCGCGCGTCCGTAGTTAGACGGTAGCGGTCTTGGCTTGACATTCCGAAACGCCCCCTTTCCTCCCTATCGCTGCTCGCTCGACCATTCCCTATCCATCATCCGTACATTTCCACCCACCCTGCTTTTCGTCCTCTGTTTCTCTCTCTCTCTCTCTCTCTCTCTCGCTCACTCACTTGCACACTCACCCTCGGACGTCGACGGACCCCGCGACGCTGAATGCAACCATGCGTCGTCCGCCATGATCTATGCATCCTGCCAACGTCGCTGCTATACTAGATTGCGAGTAACACGCACGCGTTCGGCGTGTACACTCTGCACCCAAAACCGCTGATACACACACACACACACACACTCGCACACATAGTCTGAAAGGATTGCACGCGAATCTCGTTGGTTGCTATGTGTGCGATATGGGTGTATGCGTCACGCCGCCTCGCGTCTCTATTAAGCCACGCTCATTTTCAGTGGCGACCACTGTGCCTCTTGTCTCCCTCCCTACTACCCTCGTGCATGGATGCACACATTATATTTCGAATGTAGTCACCGCTACCATGGATCCCCATCCAGCGGCGTCTGTCTCGATAAAAATGCAAACGAAACTCTGTAGATTCAAAATAAACCGTTAGAAGGAGGCTGTTTTATTTCCAATTTCATGCAATTTTCAACGATTCATTATTTTGGTATTTTAGTAGTGCGCAAATGGTGAGAACAGTGGCGTCACGATAATCGGATATAGCTTTAATAACTTTCGCATGAATTATTCAGATTCCGGATTTTCGTTAATTTCCACGTATTACTGTACGTATCTGTTTATTTTCGAATTGAAGCATTATATTCAATATTTTCTGCACTGTGTACACTGGAAACTTGGATAAGTCTTGCATTATATATACCGCGTATTTCACCAGGCTTTTTTTAAATCACACCAAAAGGAATGTTTGGTTGTGCAACTACATTTTAGATTTGCTGTACGAACGATCTTAAAAATTAGTTCCCCAACCATATCAATAGTATCTCAACTATTCACGATGACCTTCCATAAGATTAGTCAGCCTAACCAATTCAGTGGTTAGGTTTTCCATTTCAATCGTTAGGACGACTATTCAAATCATTAACACTATGGACCATTTGAGCTGTAAGGGAAATAGAATGATCAAATGATTGTGTCAACTCATTTTTTAGGGTTACTAATCAAGAGACGCGGTAGCGTCGCGACGCCAAGTATCAAAAAGTACAATCTTTCAATTCCATGCAATAAAACTATGTTGGAAATGATCGTAAAGAAGACTTATTAGAGTTACGGCGATTGGTCGTTTGTCAGAATACGTTACAGAGTTCGACCTCGTAATTGGGACCTGTATCTATGACTCTTCTTATTTACGGCACAGTATTGTACTTCCGTACCAACTGCCGCGTGTACATCCGTGTATGAGTCATTAGAGATATATCTTATCAGCTAATTAGTGTTAATGGAAATATTTAGTTTTCTTCTTTGATAACAGCTGCTCCCTCAGCAATTTTAACAATTATCAAGTCTCAATACCCAAATAATGACCTTCTATAGTATAATCGAACTTCTGCAGAATGCAATCAACTCTTTTGTATCTTTCGGAAGGTCAGATATCCATATTGTACACATAGAAAAAAAATTTAGTTAAACGGTCTCTACATAAGTGGCCCGGCAAACGTCGGGTAACCAATTATATTTTTTGGCGCCACCAACAAAATTGTCGTTATAATCAATTAATTACTCTTAGAGAAATGGAATCAACATACGCGTAAGAGGTTGTTCCAACTGACAAGGGTAGGTTGAATTACTCTTTCATTGTTTCAATGAAATAGAGGCTGAGTTACTATAATAGAAGTTGAATTATTTTTATGAGGTTGGCTGAGCGTTTTCGCGAGGCTCAGGCCGGGTGCGATTGACTCGAACTCATTATTTCTTCCGCCGTATATAACCTCACCGGAAGGTTGAGCCAATCTCATAAAATTAAACCAACTTCTATTTTATCCAGTCAACCTCTATTTCATTCAAACAATGGAATCGTCATTAAACCAACTCTTTTAAGTTAAATCAACTTTTCACGCGTATATTAGCTCCATCGCAGATTTCCTCACAGTGTCATGAACATCGACCAATTCAACCCGTGAAGCCTATTTAATCATTCAAGTTAATCAGTCGGAATAATAAATCTTCCCCATACATTGTATTGTTAATTAAAACCCATGGAAGAGATTCAATTCTTAGCGGCAAATAAGAGACTGCCAAATATAAATGGAATCAAATATATGAGTAATAATGCGCCATGTATTGGTAGTATCTTCTCCAGACTACATATTCGACCGGGTGTTCGATAGGACATGGTAGATTACATCCGTACTGGATTACAGAGAATTACGGAGGCGGGAACGGGATCCAGGTCGGTGGAGTTGTGGCTGCAGCGCGAACAGACCTAAAGCCACCTAGACCGTTGCACGAGGAATGAAGCTTTCATGGAGGGTGAAGAGAGTATGAGGAGGACTTCGGGTTGCTGGATGGTTGGTGTTAATCCAACGAGCTGTTTGTCGAGGGGTTGTGCAGCAGTAGTAACAGCATCTAGTGTCGAGTGAGGGAGGAATATATGTATACAAGCTGGGAAGGGATGAATACGGCGCCTAGGGGGTCGGCGCGTCAACTCCACCCTCTGGGGCGGGGCAACCGGTGACGGTCTGCCCCCACCTCGTGGCTAAGCACTGATACGCGATATCAGCGACCACTTGTTGAGCGCGGGCCCCTTCTCTATTTTTCACACGCTCATTCCGCTCTCTCTCTTTCACTCTTCTTTTCTCCACTGCACTTTGAGTCGATTTCTCTCTTCATCCCCCTCTAAAATGCCTTCCGCTCTTCTGTCTCAATAATAACACTGGAGAACGACGTTGACGACTCTGAATATCCGGAATTCTGATGGCTCAGTCTCTGCATGTAAACTCTGCCATCGTTAGGCGAAAGTATTTTGGGCTGAGAAAATTTTGATTTTTTAAATGGTGAACAGGTTTGTTTTATCACTGTTCGCTTGATTCACTCGCTGAGGGTTCATCGAGATGCTCGGTGGAATTTCTATTTACTATGGAGAGAGTACATATCATGACATTGGAAAATTATCATGACTTTGATTGGAAATTGATCACAGACGAGGTTTATTAAATTGATGTCTTTTTATTTTATAGGCAGTGCGGTGGCTGCAGCCGACACCATTTCCTCGCCGTGGACCCCCGCGAGTTCCGGGCCGCCGCCCGACGCCAACGGCTCCGGCTCGGATACGAAAAACCTCGACGTTGGCGAAATCAGCGATGTAAGTATACCAACTACTGATTGATAAAGCATGATTGTTAGTGTTCATTAACTACTTACAAAGGCTCTGTGGGTGTAATCAGTCTGGTCTTAGCCTCATTTTATTTCCTTGCGTCTCCTTCTGCTAGAATCAACAACAGACAGACTTATAATTTTCTTGTCGTACCAGACCAGCTTATTCTTCTCAAACATTTCTTTGATAGGTTCCGTCTAACAATGTAAAGGTGATTTCCCTCTATTAAGGCACCCTCGACTTCCTTAGTCTTCACGACTACCCGAGTGTAATGTAGAAATTACCTCCTTTTCCAGTCATCAAATTCTTGAACTCTTTGAAGTACAAACGAGCAATATCTCACTGCAATCAAGCAGATTTTATCCTATAGACTTCTGAAGTGAAGACACTTTTTCAGCATTGACCTCTTTTTCAAGAGTGGGTGAACAAGTCCTTCTTCACGTGAGTCTGAACTTCGCTGCCATTTCAAAAGCCAATTAACTACCTCTTTGTGTCAAAGACTTCGAACCATAGCCTCGCATTTCGTATCTCACGTATTGTACCCTTTCCTGTAAGAGAGTCAGATCCTTTAGCCGATTATCCTTTGGTTTCGCTTCCCGCTTTCATTCCCGATGTCCTTGCGAGTGTTACTGGTTCGCTCCCGGACCAAGTCGCGTGCTCGACGATATTATATCGAGCTAACGAACGTGACTCGAATTCCGGGAAGCCTCGCTCTTCCCTGTTACTTCCCCTCTTTCACCCTTTTACTCTCTCGAGCGGTGTCTAATGTCTCGAGCGATCGTTCATTTCTCGCCTTTCGTGCAACACGAACTCTCACTCTTTCTCTTCTTACGTTAGACCGTCTCACTCGCACTTTCCTCATTCCTAGCAAAACGGAATTCCAGGATATGTCCTCGGCTACCGCGGGAGACTGGATTTCACCGTTTGCGGATAGCCCAACGTGAAGAAATCGCGAGGACGAGGAAGAGAGTAGAGCTCGTGGTCGCCGCCACTAAGAGATCTTAGAGATTGGCACATGTTGCGAAAAAGTCAAGACTTCTCTTTCCCTCACCTTATTCCTCCTGCAGCACACTTAACCCGGAGCCGTATACAGTCAGGGTTTAGCTTTACTCCCTACACTCTCACTTGGACTCGCTTCCCTTCACCGATTTCACCCTCTCGGCCTCTTGGGCGGGTGGCGTGCCAAGAATGTTCCCGGTTCCTTTGTTCCTCCAAAGGCACCCGCGACTCTGTACGTTCCCGAGGATCGGGAACACACCTTGCGCGTTCCAGAGTTTTTAAATCAGAGACAAAAGGATACTCGCTATCTCGCCAGGTCGCGCTTACCGTCATCTCTCTCTCTCTCTTTATATATATATCCGTGGTTGGAATCGTTCTGGTACTTTGCAAACGCCTAGGCGCTCTTGATCGCCTGATTAAATTCAGTATGACCAGAACACGCAGGTATTAAGATTTTTTACGCGTAAACGTTAATTCATTTCTATGTTTTTTTACAGGACGAGAAGGACCTCTCGGCGGCGGATGCGGAAGGTGTCTGGTCGCCGGATATCGAGCAGAGCTTCCAAGAAGCTCTCACTATATATCCGCCATGTGGTCGTCGGAAGATCATACTGTCCGACGAGGGAAAGATGTATGGTAAGTCGGAAATGAAACTTCCAATATATCAGGACAAGTGCACTGAATCTTCGACTTTTATCTTCAATGCACTACATTTTTTTTTTCCTTCTTTCAATCTCACTAAAACTGCAATCAAGCATTGCAACAAACGTATGAGCATGGAATCTGAGATTCCAAAATATGGTATTGAATTTGCACGCAAATAGTTTCATCATTAAAACTTGCGTGCCACTGTAATTGTAGAAACGTATTTGCAGACTTACATAAAAATGGAAATAGTATCTCCCAAAGAGAAAGTGCAATATTGGACCTTCTATTCGTAAAGTCGCTGGCCATAATCGGCCATAATCGGTGCGTATGTCCTATACCTTACGATTATGTCGAATAAATACGGAAGCCGAAAATATTTTTCTCAAGTAACTCCCGATGCGTTTATCTCTTCCCGAGTTAACGGGAAAGTGGGGCTTGTTACTACTGATAGTTGTGCAGGAGAAGCGTCGTGGCGTCGCACAGAGGAAGCACCAAGCCGACCACGCCGAGCGTCGTTATTGCTCGGTGCTGAGGTCAGTCTACGTGACCGCTTCGATATTGCCTCCTACACCACTGGCGTTCACCATCACCACCTTATAACCACCGCGTGGACCTCGCCGGCGAAGCAATAACGCTGCTGCGGCGCGCCACGCCTCACACACACTGCTCTCTGTCTCTCTCTCTCTCGATTTCTCCGCGTTGCTTCAACGTCTAGAAGAATTTTCCTTCCAAGTCGAAGCTCTGTCCTTCTATTCCGTTGTCCGACTCCAACTTCCGATTCTTCAACTGTCATTCTTTTTCTCTCCGTTCATCTATTTTTTACGGGGTGACGTATCGATTGCTTACTCACTCAAAGGTAGTTTTTTTTCCTTTGGAATTCCTTTTTATTAAATTTCTCCTCATGACTTGGAATTTCCAGACTGATTTTCATCACACACATTTAAAAAAATGATACGAAAAAAGTTTGAATAACAATGTAATAAGGTATCAATTACATTGATAAAATAAATTTACGAAGTTATAAAACGCTCGACTGAGAAAAACAGCTTGACTAATAAACAAATTGGGTAAATAATCAGAGTTAAATAATAAAAGAACCTTTCGCATATTATAATTGGGAAACTCGCTTGTCATTTGATGTCGAAATTTCCCGGCATATGCGAATGGATATTGTAATATTTCACTTTTTTTTTGTTAACCTAATTCTTCAATTGATCGAACTCTTTTTTCAGTCCGAAGTTTTAAAATTTTTATAAAATTATTGTTATTTCGTTCATTTTTAAGTAATTCAGAAACTCTGCCATATGTGCTATAACGTGAATTATCGAATATGCATTAATGGCGGCCATCTTGGCATATTTCGATATATTTGAGTAGACTATTTTCAAAATTCACTTATCTATGGGTAGCAACAAGTTATTGCATCAGTTTATGGATAAAGACGTTGGATGGAGTAAAAAAAATCGTCGTACAAGAGTTGATGAGTAATTTTTTTACTGTTTTCGAGAACGTACCTTACAAAAACACCGGTCAATGCATAACTCCGTCTTTACTCCCGGGTGAAGTCAATTGAAGGTTACAATTCTACTTGTGCGTATAGGGCCATTAATTCAGTCTCTTTCAATTTCTCTGTCTATTCCTTTATTTTCCGAGGACGAGATGCACAGCATCGATATCCACACATCACCGGAATTCCTAAATTCCTAGACTCGAGTTTCTTTGTTTTATCGCCGACGAATCTCTGTTGCGCTGCAACTACTTCCGCCAGGAAGAGTTTGGACATTCGATCCATCAGCGCGAATCTTAAATGGCATTAAAGCTTCCAAGAGAGCTTAATACGTCGAGGAAAGGGCGAAAAGAAGTATGGCGGGTATCTCGTGTTTGCGCGACATCCCGAATTTCTCTTTGTTCCTTCTTTCACACTTTGTCCGTATATTTTTCAGTTACTGCCGATTTCGACCGTAACAAAGGATAACGAAGCGCGAAAGGATCGTTTAACGCGGCTGCCCATTGATCCTCTCCAGCTTGGAGCTTATTTCATCACCCATACCGCCTTCGGTAAATCCAATAAAGGGTAAAAGACTTGGCCCCGTCCTAAGCATCGAATGTCTCATCTGGCTCGCCGGATTCACGCTTCCGAATTGCTTCCGACTCTTATCGCTATTACAGAAAGCACAGCCAGTCTCATGAGCAACAGACTCGCATGTTCCTGTCCCAAGCTATTCTATTCAATCGATTATCTAGAGTTATGTAGCAAAACATATTGAGTCTCTAGTCGACTATCAAAACTATAGCGACGTCGTTCATGCTCGCCGGTTTTCCCACACAATCCTACTCGCACACTCGGCTCTCTAAGTCCAGCATGCCCGATAAAGTCTGGGTGATGCTCGACAGTATATAAAAATATATATGCATGCGCTCTGCGAAGCGCAACGAGAGAAGCGCTCTTGCCGCATAAGCGTTTAAGCTTCCGTATACAGAGAGCGAACGAGAACAACCCACCTTTAGCTCATTCTGGCGCGGATGTTGGAGATACGTACACCTGCTGTACAACCTGCACATCCTATACCAATATACTCGTATAACGCGCGAGCCACTCCTTCTCTCTTGCCTTATGCCCCGCTTGCCATTTTGTTTCCATCGCGCTGTTGCGGAACGAGAAGTTTCTTCGAAGTGGTCTATCGCTTTTTCACTCTCCCTCCGCTCTTGGAAGCCTTCAACCACGAGTTACTCTCGAGCTTGTATCTCCGCTCAGTATTCATCTCTGTTTAGCTATGCGATGTAGCCGTGGCGTCATAACATGACTGCTCTTGAAAGAAGTTCTGATATCGAATTATGTTTCCTCTCTCACTATATGTATCAAAATACATTAGCTACTCGAGCTGAAGTTATCTGACAAGTGCAGTCGATAAATAGGATGGAGGATAGAGTGTAGATGTCGAATCGGTACGACAGACAGATTCGAAGAGCCGTACCGAACATTTCCGAAGGTAACGAATTCGAAGATTCCTGAAAGTAACGAAGTAAGAGCAGGTGCACATAAACTTTAATTTTACCATTTTTAACTTCTTCTGAACCATATTATAAACTTAAAACATTGATCTGTATTTTCTAAACTTCTGAAAATGCTATTTCGACCAATATATTAAGGCTCTAAATATGAGGCGCTAAGTTATCACAATCTTTAATATAATCTATACCAAGTTGCAGTGAATTAAATTTGAGATTTTATGTGACCGCGTCAGACAAACTCAATTTTTACTGTGATCAGCGTTAATTATGTGTATGTATCAAATAGTAATGTGACTTTAAAAATAGTTATCGCGAATATCACGGTTGCCCTGAGTTGCTAATCTATGATTTGTCTTTGCAAAAAAGCCTCCAGAGAGTATAATCGAAAGACTATGTACATTGTTTGTCAAGATATCTGTATGTCACAACTCACTTTCACCAAAGCATTCTAAGATTTAACGTGTGCGTGGTACACGTGATTGGCAAAGAAAATCTTAGCTCCTCGCGCATTCTCGACACCTTGAGAACAGCAAGAAGAAGAAGAATAATACGCTGCAAGCGAAAAGAGCAAGGCGGAGGCTACGCTCAGCATCATGGCATTTATCCGATCGCTGCAACACGGCGAGCTTACTGTTGCTGCTTCTCGGTTACGAGCGCTTCGTGCTTCTACATTCTCGAGGTCCCGTGACCCGTCGGCGGTCTTCTACAATCGTGTAGTACCAAGCGAACGAAGAACGTGTCGTCGTATCCTGGTTTATAGGTCATTCGGCAGAACGACAGACAGCAAGGTAGCAAAACCCTGGTGAGAAAACGTGTCTTTCGTGGCACTAAAAGGACCTATCGTGTCTTGCGAGCCTCAATCAACGCATTCGCAACAAATCCATGAAACGCATCGTTCCTACCTTTTATTATACCCGACGATGCACTTGGAATATAATAATATTCCGAGCCCGTTAAAATACAATGGATATCAATATCTGGTATTTTATCTATTGGCACAAAGACTTCGCTGTTTGTAACGAAAATACCGTCGGGACATTTCATTTTATATCGTCATGTGAAAACAGAAATAGTTCTTTTTATTGAATATGACCTTACATATAAAGCAGTGTTATCGACACCGTTGTATATTCCATTTCCTCCGCGCTATTTTTCTCTTCTTGTCAACCCCAGGAAGGGAACAATTTCTTTGAAAAAAAAGGAAAGGGTCTGTTCCACGCGTTATTCTTCTTTTCATAGTGACTGCGGGCTGGAGGACACGCATATATGGATAACCGGAGAAAGGGAAGGTAAGGAAGGAGACGAGAAATTCGATATTTGCATGTCCGGCCGGAGGTAGCTCCGAGGGGGTGAGTCTCCCGGTGTCCAGCCGCAGTGTGGGCTCTGTAGTCGGTGCAATCTTCCGGACGACAGGGTCGTATCCTGGGGACACTGGCTCGAGGGTCAGGAGCTGGTGGGCGAGGACGAAGGGCGGGAAACGAGAGGAAGAAGAAGAGGTGGATTGCCAGCAGCGAACGGGGAAGCAGGAACGCTAGTGTCCAGTTATTGACCGGCGGAAGGAGAGTCGTAGATGCCGCGAGTCTCGACGCTACTACGTCGTTCGTCGTCCGCAGAAACCGACGCTTTCCCGCGCGTCGCGACTATCACTCCACAGTCTCTATTCCACGCGGGGAGATAGCAAGACCGTGCAATGCTCTTGCCGAGTGGAACGCTGCATTCGTACCTCTCTCTCAATTCCGTCGGTCATTATGTCCTTTTCTCACCCTCACACAAATTCTATTTTAACTTTCCACTCTTGGTAGTGCCACGTCTAAGTTTTCATCTCCACTACCACCTTTTAATTACACTATATTTGTGTAAATATATATATAATTTATTCGTACATCTTTCAGACATGTCCCGTTAACTGCAAACTATAATTAGAGTTTGGTAATGAAACGATCATCTGGTTGACTCCACGTTCGGCTTCTGATGTCTCGGAAACGTAGCGTCAGCGCGCAGTGCCCTCGGGACTCGCGCAATGTCGTTTCGTTCAGTGTCTGACAAACATCGGTACACGTTGCGCTGTTTCCGCTGGAGAATTTTCGACGCCATCGGATCCCGATTGCCATTTCCTTCTATACACTTTGTACGAGCCTCGGGCGTGTGCTTCATCCAATAATCCTGATCTCGTGTCGAGAGTGGAGAGTTCCCTGTCGTTGAAGCGTGAAATTATGGGCGGCCTGCAGCTGAGACTGTCGAGAACATTGAGTACCCGAGGGACTCGTAGAAGCACAGATAAAGCGAACGATTATCCATGCTCTCTGTGATCTCTCTTGGTCTACAAGATACTATTTACTCAGCTTTTCACTAGTCGAGAGGCGCGTTGTCTAGAGGCACTTCAGGATGAATCTGGAATCAATTGAAACAAGATTCTGTAGATGAGCAGACGATTTACACCTTCTTTTAAGTAGAAAAAAAAACATAATTACCTGATCAAAACTTCTATTTGAACCGTATGAAATGCGCATTAAGCACTGTTAACTTATCATTACGTTCCTCTATACATATCTTGTGCTAGATTGCTGCAAGTACAAATATAAGATTTTTTATTTGTTACAGTTTTCAAATTAAACAAGCTAAGAAAATTCATTTTTATCGCGTGTGAATGCTGGAGTGCCGATATCACGTATTCACCGCTGCTATCAATTTCTTGGAATGTCCTTTTACGAACAACACAGATGCAAGAAAATTAGCAATATCGGAAAATATAGTTGAGATTATTTGGTTCCTGTCATATGAATCGAGTGTCGTTCCGTTGAATAAAAATATCTTTTCAAAACGCGAAATACTGTACAATCAGATGTTTAAAAAATCTTGTGGTTCATTTTTTAAATTTCCAACACAGTACAATTGCAAGTTAGCTAGAGATGCGAATGAGAATCACTCCTCGCTTTAATATATCGAGCTTGTACTCGACAGTTTCGGCTTTGACAAGGGCGGATGAGTCCATATATCCGGTCGACGAGTTCGTAGATCCGAGTATATAGTGAGGCAAACTCTGTTACGGAATATCCTAGAGGAAAGCGACTTCACATACACGTCGAAAGTAATACCACTAGCTTATCATGCGCAGCACAAATACAAGGAGAAATGTGTGCTTGTTTCATGCGAGAAAGACTCCATGAGCTTCGTAGATGAGAGGAATATCCAGAGCACGGCCCGGATATTCCAGGAGCTTGACTACAATCGTAGTAGTGCGGCATAGCCCTTGGGGACACGAACGCGCGGGGTGACGCGACGATGTAATAATCTGCGTTCGCGCATTGTCCGTCTTGTCGGCACGGCAAGGTCCTTTGACATCTCGCAGAGTTTAATTAAATTCGAACGTATAATAGGTACGGCAAGAAGTCTATAACAACGAGGATAACGACGAGGACAACTGGTATAGTCATTCGTGTCCTCGTCGTCCAGTCCTCGATATTGAGGAATTACATACCGGCGTATTTAGTACACGGAGCATTCATCCTAGCATAAAACAAAATAGAAAGTATCTGGAGGATTTGGAGTAGAATTGTCACGAACTTAATCATTTAAGACATTTCGGTATTATCTACATACTACAAATAATACATAGAAAAGTTTGTGTGTAAAAACTCAATCAAGTTTACCGACTATTTATGCTAAACAAATCATTCCAAATCAAAAGATTCAGTATGCGTTATTTCTTTATATCTTGAGTTATTTTTATCGTCTGATTGGATACGTAGGGTAGACGTACCATTTGTGACCACTGTACATTAGTGGCCACACAAAAAATGTATAGATCAATTCATTATTACTTTAATCTATGGAAATTACTAAATGAGTTTATTCTACAATAATCAAAGCAAACTTAACATTGAATGTTCAACGCTTAGAATGCCTTATTGCTTAATAAATTATGTTCAAAGCTGATTACACCATTTGTGACCAGCGCTGTCATTGACATGCAATAGGTATGGCCACAAATAAATCACGTTGATGGCCACATACGGTACTAAGATGGCCACAAAAGGTACTTCTACCTTATAGAAACAAAAGCCTAAGGTGTTTCGGAAATTTTACGCATTGGAGCAATATTAAAATAAGATCGGTATATCCGATGTTTTATTGAAGATCTTGCAGTCTATGCCAACAAATATTTCGTAAGCATGTAAACGAATGTACACCATAGATTCGAAGCTACCTATTTATAAGCTGTGCTGACTAATGCGATGAGATTATATCGGTATCACGCAAACATACCGAAATATGTTGAATTTGTATAAAATTTAACGTAATGTTTAACAATTCGTACAGAATAGATTCAAGTAATCTTGTATAATGTAAAATCACACGGTATAATTCTACTACTTTTTCGAAATTGAAACAGCGATTTTAACTTTTTACTTTGACCATAACTATTTTTAAAAGAATCTCTCATCGTAGGCAAGAGGTAATAAAGTCAATGGTTTCTCTTATTGACTATTAGAAATAACTATGAGTTGTGTATTCAAATAGTTTGCTTAAAAGTAATTAAACAATTGCACTTTAGCGTTTTGAGTTTCTGCGAAGCACGCTTTCTATTCCCGCGAACCAGCAAAGTTCAAAGTAATCATACCGAATAAAAATGTAAACAAAAATAAGCGAATGAAAAAGCCAAATTCTGTAAACTTTTGCAATTTTTGTATATTCATCAACAGGGAACCCAAAAAGCTATAACAATCTTACCGTTATTTATAAGCTGGTATATATAGCTATACATAGATTTTCATTCTCGTCGGAGTATTTTCCTCGTGAGAGCCTCTATCGTACCGGAAGTTTCTCCGAGCAAGGTTTTATACTACTATACTGCTCATGGTACGCGCACGCATGAAAACTACCCCGCAATGGCAAGTTTTGTAAAGGAGGTGGAGCTTGAACGTAGGCTTTCTCGAACCCGTGTGCTGCGACTTTGCTCGCTCCAGCCCTCGACTATGTACTCCGTACTCGAGAGATCGTTCGAGGTTTATGGTACGCATAATCCCGTTTATCGTCCTCGTAAATCCACGAATATAGTGCCGCGCTCACGCGCTCGCGCGCATGCCGGGGCTTTAATCTCTTTTCATTTTACGATGCGTTTTACGGTCCAACGGACGCGGGCTCGCGCGCTCTCCAGCAAATGCAACGTAGGTCATGTCCTACTAAAGATGTGGTTCGGCTATGTTCTCGCATCTGTTACCGTTTTTGTCGAAACTCGATGATAGCAAATTAATGTTCCGACTTAAATTGCTTTCTCTATTGTTAAACTGCAGGTGAAATCAACAAATGTTTTAACTTTGAACAATAAATACAATTAATTTAGTTAAACATCCACACCTAAAATATTTATAAATTGTAGTACGTATTGATTCCGCACTTCTGCTGCATCAGGCTTCCAGTTTAACTTTGATTCAGAACAACGAGCATCCAGTAATAAACCCTTAGAATAAAAGTTCATTGGTGTTCCCATGGATCATAAAACATATATTTTCTCTATATATGTATATTTCAAATCACCATTTTTTTCTTTTCATTTTTGACTTGACAGTGCGAAGAAGATTCTTACAAATTCGCAATACCATTTTTTCTACTCAACTCTGTGGCAAAAAAGCTCATACGCAGAGGCAATGGATTATAAACACGTATAATTCCCTTTGCCCTCTATACGGCGTGTATTGTGTGTATAGTCTATGCCTATAGATATCATGAAGGAGGTACACAAACGTTTCCGTTTTGTAAGGGTGCGACGAGGATACCGCACCGTCGAGTTAACAGCGCACTAGTGTGACGATGGAAGAGGCAACGAGCGACGACGGGAGGATATTCCGTGTTGCAGAGCTCGAGTGGGAGAAGGAAAGTCGAACGGAAAGCGAGAGAGAATAAGCTTTTCGGAAGGACGCAGCGAGTGGGAAAGTGGGAGGAAGCCGACGAGGATGTAGGCAAGAGTTCTGGAACCCGAGGATCGAGCCTGAGGGACTGTATAGCGTCGCTCGACGCTATATCGTAGAGCAAGGAAAAGGGACGAAGCGAGCTATGGAAAGACGCTGAAGACTGAAACGGAGGGGTGCAAAAGCGTGGTGTTCAGCAAGTCCTGAGCGGTGGCAAGAGCGACGACGGTACCGAAGCGAAAGACCATTTGGGGATGAGCGAGAGGAATAAGGACGAGATAGTATAGGGACTGAGTATAAGATAGAAGGAAAAATATATAGAGGGGTAGGGCTGAAAGCGAGACCGAGCGAAAATTGTGCGAGAGATAGAGTGTGGATCGGGCTTGGCTGCAACCCCCGGAGTCGACAAACCCCCAACCCCGGGCACGGAGGGTGGCGAAACTATGCGAAGAATGTGCAATTAGCGAACAGAACGGTGGAGAGTGGAGAGGAAGAGCGAAAGAGAGAGATGGAGTGGAAGCTTCGGTGGAGGGATGAGCCAGCTCTCGGTCTCGTCGACGCAAGAGCGCTAGCCAAGCTCAGCGTTCAGCTTTCACGGAGGTGGAGAAGGACCAAGTGGCGTAGAATCGCGATGAGGGGCTGCCGCTTGCTCGTTTCTGGAGTCAGGACGAAGCGAAGGGATGAAACGCTATGCTGGATCTCGCTTCTTGACTATGGCTAAGCTTTTCTTTGCTTCTGGATATACCCCCAGACGGTTTTCTCTCTCAGCCAAGAAAATGGAAAGAAAAGAAGATAGATGGTACGACGCCGTGGTCCTTGCTTCCTTTCGCTTCGCCGATGATAGGACGCAAAAGCTACGAGCTTCGTGGCGGCGGAGAAAGTGAGACGGAGGCCGGGGATTCTAGCAGGTTTTTGAAGGAAGACGGGGGTCACCGTGTCAAGGGGCGCGAGACACTTTGTAAGTCGAGAAGTCAGGCTCTAAAACTCTTTTCACTTTCTCGCTGCCTCTCATACTCTCCAGTCACTCAGTCGCCTTTCTTTCCTCCTTCTGCCACGCACACTTGAGTTTATTCCTGACGAACTTATGAATTTATCCGGGGCTTTTGGAAATTGTAAAATACACACTCGATTATATGGAGTTGTGCAACTAATTATTAAGTGGAATGTACATAATTATTTTGCCATTTAACAATTTAATGAATACTTTTACGCAATGGGCAACAGCCTGTTTTATTAGCAGACCATCGAACTGTAGTTAAAGAGATTTAAAGTGTTCTTCGGTGGGTTATTACGAATGAGAATATTTCAGCCATATGCTGCAGATGCAATCGATTCTTGCACCTTACGGTAGATATTCCTAGCTTGTTGTGTGTTTTTTTAAAACTTCGGCTATTGGATCAGAATAACTTTCGACGAATTATGATTAGTTTTTCGATATTGTGAAGACATTCATTGGAGTATTTTTTTTTTCATCTCAGTACTATCGCTTCATTTTGCCAGTACATTTAAGATAAATTCTTCTATTTATTTATAATGTTTCTACCACGTCCATTAGCATTTTCGTGAATGGTGGATGATACTTGGGGATTATTATTTTACAAAAATGTAATGGTGAATCAGATGCTTCACATCCGTTGTCTTCTCTTGGAATTAAGTGCCGCGCAATAGGTACGTCACTATGTATGCAGACTTGAAGCTTCGTGGAACGGTCCAGAAGCTACTTGGCTTAGTAGCGCTTATACACTCTCGAGTATAACACCCAGGGGTAAGCACTAGGCCCTTCGCTAGCTTCTCGGTGCTCCTCGTCCGTGGTTGCTAATCGGCTAAACGAGCTTGAACGCACTTCGGTGCCGGTCCGACGAGAAGACCAACCGACCCTCTCGTCCCTTCACAAACCTCCGCAACTGTGTAGCGAAACACGTTCAACAAGCAGTCTACCCGTCTGCTGTTAGTGTACCATCGATTATCACGGCACTTTGCCCGGTGAAGTTCGATGCTCGTGGAAGCTACTACGTGTATACTACGTAGAGCCTCGAGGACTTTGTTGGCCAACAGAGATCGATTAGTGGTTCGCTGTTCATCGTACTGCTGAAAGTACGCGTTGGAGAATTTCTAATGGAAAACACTGTTGTATCGTATCTGCAATGATGTCGTTTGATTATTTATGATGCATTGACTAAAATTTCCTTATGATTTTATAATGTGTGTAATATCCGTTGAACACGGGCTGTCATACCAATAATTATTCAGAGTAACGGAATTTTTGGCTCATCCAACTGTCGCTTGACTCAGCACGCCAGAAAAGGTGAAGGCAGCTGTACAACCTGATCTTTCGTCAACTTGAAGGGTTAAATCGAAATAGGGCTTCGACTAAAATGTAATACACATTTTTGGATCTGGGGAGTTCGATTGGATTATGAAATTTGCAGATTTCACTCAAGGAAATCGTTGTAGTCCTCGTTATTATAATGCGATTACTATGAGTTTTAGACCGTGAAAGTGTTTGTATAATTGCAATTTATTAACAATCCGTAGAATCCAAAAATCCACGTTTACACTTACAGCGATTCGATAGAACTGTTTTTTTTTTTTTTTTACTTCAACGATATACAAAATTTTCAGTTGAATAGTATGAGAGGCAGAAAGACTTCCACAGAAACGGGATGCGCTGACTAAATATTTATTTAGTGACCGCTCGTGACCACCGAATTCCATTTATCGGTTTAACCCATTTTCAATAATCACAGCAATTCGCAAATGGCGCGACGAAGTTTGTTTCTATTTCATGGAATGCAATTTTTCGATGCCAACAGACATCTTGAAAAAAATTAAGAGAGTAAAGATGAATGCCCTTTGCACACGAACATTTTCGCGCTTTCGCTTAAACGAGCCGCCAGATGGACAAAGAAATCCTTGGCGCACTTTGCGCTCATGTCGCAAAGAAAGACCGTTATCCTGTTGGCGCCCAGCAGCAGCAGGTTCGGATAAGAATCTCGCTATTCGTACGGTCGTGTTCAAGCGTAAGAATCTCCGTCGGGAGAACGCGCGGATTGTGCTGCACACAACCGTATCGTATCGTTTGCTTCGTAGCGCGCGCGTTCCACGCGTTGCCGATTCTGAAAGAAAAAGTTTCCCACGAGGGGCAAACCCACGCTCTCTTGCGTCCTATACTAAAACCTTGCACCACAGCGACGCAGCTCACTCTGAGTTAGCTCAAAGGATTCGAGCAGGACGATCGATTACATTGTACTGTGCAACTCATCTCTGTTTCACTAAAGATACTGACTATTCTTCATTCGTATATATCTATATAATGATGATCCGACAGTTATTAATTTATCGATGCGAACAATTAATAGTTTTTCATCCCATCAATAAATCACTAATCATAATTCTTATAACTTCAAACGTTTTCAATCTTTGACACCAGATCAAAATAAAAAAATGATCATAATTAATTTAAAAAGAAGTTTAGCCATCGTAAAGAGTAAATCGAATGGCGCTTAATCACAGCTTTTTTTATTGCTTTCTAAATGTAATGTGGAAAGCCGAACCAATTTTATTTTGCAAATTCTAGAGACATTTTTATAATATTGTTATCAGTTTCATTTCTGTGCAATAGGTTTTTCGTTCGCTATAAGGCAATTTTGATCATTAGTGTTTAACCAAAGATTTTACTCCTTCCGGTTCTGATATATATAGAAAGACTTGACCGATGTTCAGTTGCTATTTGACAGTTATTACTTTCCAAGTATAATACTTTAGTCACGAAATATTAGAAATGGATATAGACTGCAATTGTATATTTGTATTTCCGTACAATTAATAATTTCTACACTATACGTAAGTTCTCGTTTCAGCAACAAGTCAATCATACCAATTTTCATTAATTTCAAAGGTTCTCATTATGCCATTATATCAAACGACTGGAGAAAATTTAAACAATAACCTATAAAATAAAACAAACAAAAAAATTCCGAACATCCTGAAATACAGAATCATGAGAATTAATTAAATTCCGATTGATTCTAAACACGACATAAAATAGTACAGAAAAATAATCTATAGAATATTTCGGTAAAAACAAAATTTAGTCCGTCCTGGAAATACACATAAATATTTTAGTATGATAAACTTTAACAATAGTTGGCAGTGTTCTGCTCAGTTAATGGATAGTGCCAAACAATAGCTGGCCAATATTCAACGTTTTAACGTTCAAGGAAATGTATAGACTGTATTATTATACCTGACCATGGTGAAGTTTGGGGGTCGGGCAACACGAGTACGGGCGTTTCTCGTAGCTGTCGCTCGAGCTCATCGAGGGAACCGGCGCTCCCTGACGCTCGTTACTCGAGTCCGCGATCATAATGGCCCTTCTTGTTAAATTGAGCATCAGCCAAGTGATTTACGTTGATTGCCCGTCGCGTCGCATCCCTAGCGGGTTGCGAACGCGCGCGCGCGCACGTCTGCTTGCTTGCTTGCTTGCTTGCTTGCTTGCTCGGATCCTCGAGGTTTCAGCAGGATGTGAACCCAGGCTGGAGAGAGTAAGCGCAACGTCGCACGATCCTCTCGATCAACGGCTATCTCTCAACGTGGTCTTGCCTCTCCTTCCTCCACACTATATCTCATCGATTTCCTCGAGAACATACAGATGAACATACACAGTGTAGTTAGACGACGTAGAGGCAAAGCAGACCGTTTACAATCTCCTTGACGTACGTGTATGGAACTCTCCACTGTTCTTGGATACTGCCTATACTGGGTGCATACACCACTCGCCGTTTACGTGAAACACAATTCAGACGTCAATGACATGGAACAGCAGCTAGTATCTCGTTAAATGAGCTTCTCGTAAATATCAAACATATTTGTAATTGGACGTTGGAGTAAATTAATTATTATTGCAAAGCCGCCTATCTTAAGATTCATAGACATGATAAGGTCGGTGATTTTCATCAACGCATATCTTGTTTATTTGCTGATGTCATCTAAAAAAAGTACTTTAAAAAGTGCTGATGAATCTTTAGACAAAGAATTTTCAATAGGTGCATTGTTGAAAATGTTTCGACAATTGATATATGTATAGGAAGTTTTTTTTGCAGATACGATACGCTAAAGTTCATTTAATATACAGATATGTTGAACAATTCCAATAACTATAGTATAAACACAACTTTTATTAAGTTTTTAGTATATCACATATTAATTTGACAGCAATTTTTTTTTGTATATTATTTCATGTTTGTATACAGGGAGGACACGGTGAAACTAGACAGCGCAAATGCGCTTGCGCGTCAAACCGACGGTTCCCACTCTATGCGTGCAGACCGAGTAGTAAATAAATCTTGGTTTCTGGCGTCTGCCCTACCAGCTCAGGTAACGTCCCTTGCCCCTACCACTACCCTTACTGGCCCATTCCGATGGCGCGTGGGGACACAGTCGCCGCTCGGATGAGACGCACTGGCGGCCGTAGGCAGTAGCCAATCAGGCTTCCTAAATTCTCACGGAGCCCCATTGGACTGTCTAGTTTCACCGTGTCCTCCCTGTATGAAATTTAATGAACGCGTATCTGCAAAAAATCTTCCAATACTTTATATTAATCTTAATGAAAAAAAATCCAACGGTGTGGGAAAGACCATTGAGTATTTTGAATCTCCTACAAGATTTATGTTTGTCCTTAGCTTGTTTGTAAGCTTTTATACGACATTCGGTGGGTAAAAACGTCCCATGTAATATCATCACAGTCCGGCATGAAACGTATGTTTGTTAGCATACACGCCAAAAAGTGTGTAAACAGTCGTCACAATATAAATGATCAGGAAATAACACATTTGATTTTTAGGGTGAGGTAAATACGATTGTTTCAAGGAAATAAGGACCTCAGGAGTATGCACAGGGCTTGAGAGGAATCTTTATGCACGAACGGAGCGAAAGCACCGTCGTTGAGCGAGGAGCAGTACCAGCAAATGAACACGAGAGAGCTTCAGGGAACCGCGGCGCGTGTTTCCCTGGAAGACGCGGCTTGGCGCGACTAGACGCGCGGCGCTATGTCGCTCTTTGCTTTAGGGGCGTAACCAAACCCCGAAGAATGTTCGGCCTTCAAAAACGGAGAAGGAACGCCACTCCGTTCGTCCGTCCGTGAGCGAACGAGCGTACGCTTACTTGCGGGGGAGGCCGAGGTTCATGGCGGGCCATTTAACGGTCTTTGCGGAATTGAGTCATCACGCGGTTTCCCCGGAATCTCGGATATTTTCCTTCCGATGCGCTCCCGTGGCTTCAACCATCGCGCTTACACCCCTCTTTTCATCGTCTCTATTATCTTCGCGATTCCGCGGTATCAGAGATTATCTTTATTTGAATGAACAAGCATTTTTAAATGCTCTCTCAACTGAATGATTATAATTTATAGAGCCTATGAAACATTTTCATTCAATGGTGAGTAATGAACTTCAAGTTGTTCATAATAAAAACGCTCTGAGCTAGCTGTCACAGTAGAGTAATTTTTATTATCTCATAGAAATATTTGCGATTGTTAAAAATTAGCTTACCTGAGAAATTGACAAAATACGGCGAAATGCTTATAAATTTCGTATTTTCGATAATATGATTTTCCGTCATCTATTTATTTTTAGCTGATATGTTCGTCTTAACTTGAATTTATATTCGTCTATTAATATGGAACTGTTCGTGACTCACATTGGGTCTCCGTTGTCCAACGAGCTGTATATTCGCCGAGCAAAAGGGTCAAGTACTCGTTCGCTTAAATCGACTCACGTCTCTTCTAAATTAACCCTGCGTGAGGCCTATTTAGCGTAGGTCATTTGAACTTATTCGTTTCTCGAACGTGTGTCAAACTTGTCACTATTCACTAATGGTTCTACGGGCGACTAAAGACCTATGGAGCTGATGGTTGGTCAGGCGAAACTTTACGAGTGGAAGCGCTGAATAAATAATCGAGTAAATTGACGAATAAATCGCTTTTACGTCAAATTGCTTTCCACATAACGTATCCAACAGCTTTTCAGCTGGCAACTGCATAATCCTCTTGGAACTGGCGGCCCGCAGTTACATCGAACGCTTGAGTAGTAGCGGCTATCCCGAGTCATGAAACTTTTCCTCGGCAAACTTCTGCGCCGATCTACTACACGCGAGGTAGTAGCTCAGCATGAAGACCGGGGAAAGGGAGAAATAATTTATTCGTGGAGTTTGGCCGCGCGGTGCTCTCCGAAGCCGACTTGAGTTTTCCGCGCGCTTAATATCCCTCGTCTCCGGCGGTAAGGCCGGTCGAGCGGGCTTTGCACCGCTTTCGTGGACGCAACCGAGTGAAATTAAATCGTAGACGAGCGAGAGAGCAATCGATATCGAAGGAAGATCGAGTCGAGCGGACGATGAGAGGGAAAAGTGGAAAGAGAAGGAGGGAGACAGCCACGATTAGACTTTAATGAATTTTCGAGATGCACACTCGAGGTTCACGAGAGCGCATAGGACTCACAGCATCTCCTCGAAATTCATTAAGCGGTTTGCGCTACACGACGCCTGAGACGTACGACGAGATATAGAGGCTTACGGATGATAGCGCCCGAAGAACCTGAGAGACGGAAAAGGAGCCGAAAAACAAGGAGAGAAGTGAAGATCCGGTGGGTGACGAGTGTTAGGATCTGAGGAGGAGGGCGTTCAAAGGAAAAGTGGCGTCGAGCCTTCGTCCTTCTCACCGGTAGGATGAATATTAAATTTTCAGGAGAAACTAAACGTCCTTTGCCCCAGCCTGTCCTTCGTTCCTCTTTCATGTTTAATTACAGAACACGCCTGCGGTGCTTCTAGTAGCATATGTGATGCAGCTACATATTATCTACATATCAACGTGATACGCCGTGTAATAATTGAAATTATTTGCCGGGATTTACTTAAGAATCTCAAAGGCCCTATTGTTTCATGTTACACTCAGCTAGTGATTCGGCAATTGTGCATCGTAATATAGTCGATCAGTGGTGCAGTGAAATCTGCAGTTACATCAAATACTTTTTTCAATTGATCCTATTACTTCAGCTGTTGAATGTGATATAATGATGAACGCTTCTATGGGAAAAAATACTAAAACATTTGTACTTGTGATAATTTTTTTTTTTTCCATTTTTACCTGACAGTGCTTTTACGTTCATCAAATAAAAATATACGACGCGTTTATTATTATATTCCATTGGTTGTCGATTCTTAACGAATACTTCGGTGGTGATTGGAAAAGGTGTCTTGTAAAATGGCTATTCCTTTAATGTTGCAAATATACTACGTTGGCTATCGTAGGGTTACAATTGTAAGTGACACGGAAAAAAGAATGTATATCAAAACAATTACGACAGATTTGGAAAAAAAACTAGTGAAACAGTACCATAGTCTAGGTCAGTTTATGTCTCTTTAAAGATGACAAAAACTACCGAAAAACTTGACTCATTATTTTGGCGGCTGCATCAGTAAAAATTCCACATGACTAAAAGTAATTTTTCTCATTTCATACACCCAGAGAAATGGATCTGATGAGTTTATTTGAATCAATTATGGGGTGTATTCCCAATAAATAGAATTCTATTTCAATCAAATAGAGTCCATCTAGATCAGATGAAATTTTATTTAGATCAAATACAGTCTATTTCTGTTAAATCAAATTTTATTCATTTCAAATACACCCAATAATTGATTCAAATAAACTCTTCAGATCGTTTTCTGCGGATGTATTGTAAAAGCTTATGATCTGGGTTAGAACGAAGTAATCTGACTTTTTGTATAAATTAAAAACAATGCGATCTAACCATCTATGAAAATTTCCGCTTAATTTTGTTGAGATGATAAAACCAACATTCCATCTAATCTAAAAGCAGTTACACTGGTCTTCACGTTATTTCAATTATGCCAGAATGTGCGGAAGAGGCAAGACGGGCGTGATTCAAGTCCTTGTCGTACGTTCAATGTTGCCATCGAGAGACTTTACGCTCTCGACCATAAACCTCGTCGTCCAACGCCTGTGAAATCTAAGCTGCGATAAGTTGCTGTGATAGAATACTGTCGTTTGTCGATCGTACAGAATCGATATATTGAGGGACGAGGGGATAATAGGCAGGTCACGGGTGGTTTCCGTCGGATTTCTATAAGTACACACGTACCACAAGCTAGACGTACATGACAAAGATAAATCCTCTGTACTCCACAAGAGTCTGGCATGGACGCAGCAATATGCTATCAAAATTTGATTATCGTTGAATTCGCGACGCCCCACGCGTATAGTGCACATTATTGCTGCGTTGTCGAACGAAAATCAGAATTATAAAGCAATGAAGGAGCTGTCGCGACTCGCGTACGCGATAAAAGATCATGGCGCATAAAATTTAGTTGTTAACGGTCTGAGTAACAGCGTAAAATACCTCGCATATATCCGCTATACGTAAGATTCTGCGGCACGAATTACCGTAATATTCATATATTCACCCGACTTGTGCTCCCGATCTTGACGATTGATAAGTTATCTCGAGCACGGGATGGATACTTAATTTTTCTTTACTCTGTGCTATACGCCGATTTTGCATTGTCAGTGCAAATTTGCTTTATTCGCACTTGCGGCACGTAACACTCATAGTTACTGACAGCACACGGAAAAAAATGTTTGGTTGGGATAACTAAACGCTTGGTCAAATTGCGCTAGTTGATTAATCCGTTACGCCAATAAAGTCCTCGATCGTGTTACCGAAACCTTGGCTGTGCAAACCAATAACTTATAGCTCTAACAGAAAAAACGATATGAGGCAATGGACACCGATTCGATCTAAATCCAATCTTCGACCTCTCGCATCTGGTCGGTGTCTTTTTATATTGTTGCTTCAACTGCAAAAGGAAGCAACTGATCACTTTTTTTTAATAGTGCCATAATGTAACGTTTCGAGAAAATCATTGAAAATTCTTTGCCACGATTCGAAACGTTCGAGCCTCGACCCAAAGTGGCATGGTTTTACTTCCATTAAAAGAAACTATCAAAATAAAAATTTGGCAAAATTCGAAGCCGTAGTCAATTGATTGAGAGGTGAGGAGACTTTTATATGATTATCTACGGTTGTTCCAAAATCATCTTTTAGAGTCGAAAAAACAATATAAAAAAGGCCGATTAAATCTGAGAAGTCGAGATTCAGACCCAAGTCGAATTGGTGTGGATCGCTCCATATTTAATCAAGGGACTCGGTTGTCCGGACCAAGCGTTTTATTTCCGTGCAGCAGCACAGTTCGCGCTCTTTTTCTAACTCTCTTTCTTTTTTTTCTATCTTTCACCGCTATGACGTGATTAATAAAAATTCGATCGCCACCTCAAAACAACAATCATTATTCTAATCGTGAATAATCGCCACCGCATACTTCTCGGAACTCTCTTCATCTTTTTTTTCTTTCTTGAACGTGTTACAGGTCGCAACGAGCTGATCGCCCGTTACATCAAACTGAGGACCGGTAAGACGAGAACGCGAAAGCAGGTCTCTTCGCACATACAGGTCCTAGCGAGGAGAAAACTTCGAGAAATTCAGGCGAAACTCAAAGTGGTGAGTGCAATTGTGTACTTTTCTATCGTCGAATACAATACTTGCTTTTTCTCTTTTCTTTCTTATTTTCTTCTGTAACACGGATATTACACACAAGTCGATATCGCGAGTGAGTGACTATGATTATTCAATTGTTAATATATTCAAAGAGTCTGGGTTCAAGCAAGTGTTAAAAAACGTCACGAAAATGCAGCAATAAGTAAAAAATAGCGTGAAACACACAAATCCCTGGGTGTAAAACTTGTTCGTGCCAATCGTCACGGCTGATTGATCTGCCTCGAAACTCGAAAGCAATCGAGACGCATAATAATAAATAATGATGATAATAACAATAACTATAACGACGAGACCGGGTGCGCTCGAGCGGTCAATACGCTCGAATAGATTACGCGTAAAAATGAAGTCCCAGCCGCGTTTAATCAACAGCTGAATTATTAAAGCGTTTCGCGAACAATTGTAGGAACGCGCGCGAGGGGTAAACGCGTGGTCAATAAATCAGAGTCGCAGTGCCTGTTTGCTGTCCCCCGCCTCCAATCGATTCGATAGATATCTCTGATGTTTGCGTCTGCAGTAACGAATATAGCCTACCTGCTCGTGCAATCGTATACCCAGAATACTGTACATGAACAGGTCTTTCTACATTCGTCAATGAATAGAGCCAAAGTAGCTGTGTGCTAAATACGAATAAACGATGCACAGTTGAATAAACAGTGAATATATTGAAGTTAATTTACTCTACACTGTAAATTTATAATTTTTTATTATTAACATTAGTATATATAAAAAAAACTGCACCATAGATGTGGTTTATATTTGCGAAATAGATTATGCATGGTAACTTATAATTTAATTAGCGAAAAATTTGAAACATAAAAATCTATATTAAAACTATACATTAATTAATGCGACCGCATTTTGTGCAAAATTTCAATCGCTTGTGCATGATGTATCATATTTAAACGGTTAAAAAATGGTTTCGTGCCCTGAATTCGAATTAACAACTCATCCAGCATACATATCGTGATAGGGCGTAATCGGCCAATGAAATTCCGTGTACGATTGATGGCAAAAAAATTGAAAAAAAATGAAGACCCTTTTTCAATTAATTCATATATTTTTAGTGCCATCCTGGGTGATGAATATTTCGATAAAATTTGTAACTGAATTACATGTAATATGTGAACAGTTGCTATCCGTAGACACTAATTAATAGTGAATGCTATACCAAAATTCAACGATTGCTGGTGATGTGAATCTGATTGGAAAGTATGTAAAATGTAATAAGCATTAATTCACAATTTTCAATACATCGCGACCTTTCTCTGGGAACTCAAGACCGGGAATATTTTTAGCTCAGTAAAATTAAAATCTTGTCGTGATATGTTAGAAAGAAATGACCAAGTATATTCTTAGTAGTCAACGCGAGACAAAAGGGCAAGTGACTCATTATATACTTGAAAATATCCGTCAATTATTCTTCTCTTCAATAGTATATTGTGCAACAAGGGTCGAAAGTTTGCGATTGCGACGAATGTGAGGTTCGCAATCACATGAGTCGCAATTACTAATTTGGGCCCATGTTACACACTATATTTTTTGTAACGAGTGCATCAATAGTGGTGCATAAGAGTTTTGAGGGAAGAACAGTGAGAAGTGACACACCGAAAGGACGAAAGTAAAAGAAACGCGAGCTATTCTCGCGTCGATCGATTGTTTTAACACTGCCATGAAAGTAGCCACTGTCAGCCCGAAAAACTGCCGTCGTAAGCACCGCTGATCATACACGTGTCACAAAAAAATTTCTTACAGGCATGATACAATGATAACAAGACAAAATTGATAGCTTCAAATGGGCCAATGGAAATGACCTTTTGAGAATGTATTATCGAGAGGTCTCGATCTGTTACGCCAAAACTCATTATCGCTCCTGAATCCTTTGTAATGAGGCTACCACTGGACCTCACCTGCTTCGTAGTTGCAAATACACAGCATCCAGCAGAAGCCACGTTCATTCTACGTGGATACACATAAAACGAATGGTTGGGTGTTCGCGTAACACTGAAAGCAAGCGAACGTACAGGCTTTCGCATATATCTATATATATAGATATAGGCGGACGTCCGTTTATATATATATATATATATACACACAGACCTCCGCCAGAAGCCAGGGATAACTGGAGCCCGCTCGTTTCAACGCTGACGCGATGCAAAGCGAGCAGTGAACCAGGAGGGATGGAGAAAGCAGAAGCAAGAGAGAGGCGTAGAGGAAAGCACACGAAGAGAGAGCTTTTGTCCACTCGTGTGCGTTTCGCCGTTCGACCGCCTCTGTTACCGCAGTGGCGCATGCCACCGACGTTATTCACCGATGTCAGTATAGAGAAGAGAGACTGTTCGGGGGCCTCCGGTGTGTGACGTAATTTGCTGGTTTCCGCTTCCGGCGGTGCTCGTAGCGTCGCGAACCACCAGAGAGGCTTCTCTTTTGCGCTCTATGTGTGTGCGTATGGATGTCGAGCTCTGAACCTATGTTAGTGCCAGAGACGTGGCGCGCCGGGCCCAACCGAATCCCCAACAATCACTTGACCACGTTTCAATCGATTCGCCACAGTGCTTTACAGTAATTAAGTACATTCAGTAGTACAACCCTGCTAGAATATGTAGTGCTTAGATTTTCGTAGTTTCCTCATTCGATACGAAGCAATCGACGGTCCAATTGACTCTTTACTTTATCTTCCTCTTGTATGTGACAAAATTTGTTTAGCATATCCAAGTAATTATTTCAATACAAAACAAAAAAACAACCAAAAAAAAAGCGGGTTTCGTGGACAATCGCGATATCACTTCCCATCCTCCGAATCCGTCCGCATACCGTACCCATACTCCGTTGCAAAATATCGATAAACACACCGTGACCAAAAAGCCTGGGAACCCCCGAAGCCACGAGCCAGTGTACTAAAATCGGCATACCGTGCGTCTGCGTGTAATTGGTGAAATAAAAAACGAGGTAAAATACCGAACGATCGCGGAGGGAAAAAAAAAGTACAGAGAATAAAAAAAAAGGGGGAAAAAATAGCGAGTGGATGAATCAACAACACACGGAACGCGGAGAACGCGCGCGAGCGCCGAACAACGAGCGGCAAAACCCTCTCAATTAAACGAATCGATTCCCGGTTGGGGTAGCATGTATGCCAGCGTCAGCAGCAGCCACCCTCCCCTTCATCATAGTGAGAGCACTAGTTTCGCTCGCTCGTGCGTTTCTCGCTTTTTCTCTTTCGCTCTCTGTCTGTCTCACGCGTGGTCGCTGAGCGAGCAATGTACGTCCAATAAATATAGACGCCACTCGGTTGCACGAGGGGATTGTCGAAGCTTCCTACTCCGTTCGCATCGTACCGAGCAATGCACCACCGACCACGCGAACCCCCCCGTCCCCCCACGTATTTTCATCCCCGGATGGGAATTTCTGTCCGGGGGATGATGCTATAGCGCAAAGGATGCGCGAATTTCTGGCTTGTGCATTGATACACAGAAATAGGGATGCACATACAGTCATACTGAGCCCACGTGGACGCTGCCTGTTGTACGCACGCTCCCATAAACCCCCCAAGGCCGTTATTCTCTCTCTTCAGATGTATACGCACAGAGGACCAGGAGGATCGTTCACAAAGCTCTATCGCACAACAAATATTCCCCCGATATCGCGCACTACCGACGGAAACAACAAATCTCGTCGAACTCTCGTTATCAACCAATTTGACCAAAATACTATGGCTTTTGTGATTTTTGGATACAAAGTTGGATAAAATAACGAGGGAGGTAAGATCGTAATGGTCTCTCGAAATTCTGATGGTTCACTGAGAGAAATAGATACTAAGATTTTTAATATCCCATATACTAAATATTATATACTATCGGGTAGTATTTGGATAGTACCGTGTATTGTGTGTATTGTAAGGGTTTATTGTACGGAATGTACTTGGTACAATCAGATATTAACCATTACTATAATTATACTAACTGTTGCACTCCAGAGAGTGATCCCTATACGAAGCATCCAATATACTATTCGATTGTATATTTTTACTATCGGGTAGTATCTATTTCTTTCAGTGTTGGATACTGCTTGAGTCTATTAGTTATCTCTGTCGAAAAACAACATCGTCGGTGTATTTAGACCAGATTTTTAAAAAGGCATCTATCATATAGGACCATATCTGCACAATATCGTCATTAAGAGTTCTCTTCTATACTCAAACGGAAAGCAGTACAGTGATTATTTAATAAATCAATAAATACACTAGGACTCGGCTTTTTTCCCAATACCGTATTTCATTTAAATCCACATTTTCAACTTTAACGTTTTAATTTCGTATTCGCGTAATTAGTGTCCGCGTGAATCCCCAGTTACTACATTTCGCGAAGATCATAGGCAATAACGACAGATGTAATGATTGGGCTTGAACTCACCCTTGAAGCGAACCGTGAAAAATCTAGTATTTTTTTGCGTCTGTTCTGAACAGTCAATAAATAGCGATAAGGATTTTCGGCAATCAACGATAGAAGAAACTTGGCGATAAACTACCTAAATAAAACGGGTAACTACTTGATAGCCGCTTACAGTCATCTATTAATAACCTACATAGTCACATATAGTGATGCAAAGTTACAGTCACAGGCAGCGTCTATATAGATGTAAATTACGGTAACGTGTCGGTCATTCACATCACTAGTCACACATGACCTGATATAAAAGTAGAGAAAAGTTCATCCCCAATGTTTTTTTTCGGTGATGATATGTCTGTGGAAAACGATACCGTGAAACGCTTTTTGTATTCATGGATTTTGCGGTAGTTATCTCCAATACGGTACAGCCGAGATTACTTGCAAAAACGTTGGCTCCTGCTCGTAAATCGAATTGAGCGTGGATCCAACCAATCCAACACAGCATCATGCTGCCGCATGAGTATTTTATACTCCATGCTAAAGCCATTCCGGTTCGTCGCTCGGTTATAACTGATACATCGACGAGGGGCTAAAAAGAATCCATTGATATATAAATAAAAGCAGATGAAAAATAGCTTGCGAACCGCTCGGAAAAATCACCGGAAGCGATACCCAATGGGAAACCTATCATAGGAAACGTCCATTCGATGTCCGTTACACACACATTCCCGACGATTCACCCCGCATACAACCACAGCGTTTGCAAATATGAATATTTGAATTTGACGCTGAATTAAAATTGCCTCTGGCTTTCTACCACCGGATGTGTTTTCATCGAATAGAATCGATTCGGTAGTATGGTCATTCAGAAACACAATGACGTGCTTTTTCTCGCTTTGATTTTGTCGTTCTTTTATCAATCAGTTGAATGGTATAAATAATGGAGAGATGTGATTTATCCCTAACGATGAAAATCGATTATTAATGATCTGTGAAAATTTGGTAGGATCATGTCACAAAGGAGAAGACGTTACAGACAATATCGAATATGTCGAGTGCTCAGATAGTATCAGCTGGATGTGCGATACACAACAAGATGTCCCCAGTTTGCGTGGGGCACCTAGCCCTTCACGCTTCCACCCCCGTCTCCTATCCAGGAGCGGTAAGTCCCAAATCTCGAAAATCCCTCACCTGATGATACATCAATGAATTGTATCAAAAGCGAAGGGATTTCCATTCCTTGTGGCTCATCGTATTTCGCAGACCTAACGCTTATTTCGTTCGAGAATTTTTGTACGTCTGGCTTTAACTCTGTAAACAAATTGATTCAGCTGCTGCTCCCGATAAATATCGCGAATTTTCTAGCAAGGGATCTGTAAAATATAATTGTAATTGAAACGTGATGTGCTTTGGCGAACGAAAAAAAAAATACTAACTCCTTCGAGGCGTTTTATCCATTTCGCTAATTTTCAACCGCGCCGGGGGCTCTTGTTGTGTATTGTTCAAGTGTCCGTGGTACTTTTATTTGTGCTCGTAAGCAAACCTATAAATAATTTTATGCTAACATATTTTTTTCAACGTCGATGTGGCTTATAATCATGTTCTTCAATATGTACGTCTAACTCACAATTGCTAGTAAAACATTCGTCGAATGAAACGCTACAAATTTTTACATAGGGACGTACTTTTTCACTAGTTACCTGTCGTCTTTCTTCCCTAAGTTCTGTTAAAAACATTCTTGGATATCCGTATATGAGTAATTCGTAAAATAACAATAAAAAATATTATTTTTTGCGATATTCAGAACTTCTGGCAACCGGGTTTGCAGCCAGGAACGTCGCAAGATGTCAAACCTTTCCCACAACCGGCATATACCGGGAAACCGGCGACGGCGGTTTCGAGTGGTGATATGGTGCAGGCACAACCACCACCACCATGGGAAGGACGCGCCATTGCCACTCACAAACTCAGACTTGTTGAGTTCTCGGCCTATATGGAGCAGCATAGGGATCAGGAGATCGTGAGTTTCCCAAAACTTGTTTAAAAAAATTTGAAAAAACTTAACTAACCGGATTATCAAGTGCGAAACAACGTACTAATGGCGTATTTTTAAATCTATTTCAGTACCACAAACACCTATTCGTTCACATAGGAGGCTCCACGACGTACGCGGATCCCCTTCTCGAGGCTGTTGACGTCAGGCAGATATACGACAAGTTCCCGGAGAAAACAGACGGCCTCAAAGAGCTTTATGACAAGGGACCACAGGCGGCCTTCTTCCTCGTAAAATTCTGGGCCGATCTCAACACCAATATCCAGGACGAAGCAAGCGCCTTCTACGGTGTCACGAGCCAGTAAGCTTTCTTGAATATGTAATCCTTAATCTTTCAACCCTTTAATCCTTGGTATATTCAAGATTTTCCCAAACATATTGAAAGAATTTGATTTTAAAAATTGCATAAATATAAGATCAACCAATGAAATGCAATTAGGAACGCATCCTATATTTCAGTTCGACAACACACATCCGCATATCTACACGTGAAAATGATACAATTAATTTTGTGAATGTTCCGTTCGGCCCCCATTCTGATGTAGATAATGAATTGAACGCTTAGAAAAATCATTCTATGGTCGGCAATGTGATTTTGCAATCAAAGAATCAATCTTTCTTTTTACGAACACGGAGGCTCATAGCGAAAATGATAATTTCAGATATGAAAGCAACGAGAACATGACGATAACGTGTTCGACAAAAGTCTGCTCGTTCGGTAAACAAGTGGTGGAGAAGAAGGAGACTGAGTATGCCAGGTTCGAGAACGGCAGGTTCGTTTACCGCATCAGTCGTTCGCCGATGTGCGAGTACATGATCAACTTCATTCACAAACTGAAGCACCTGCCTGAAAAATACATGATGAATAGCGTACTCGAAAACTTCACTATTCTCCAGGTATGAACTTTTTCGCAATTTTTAAAATTATCAATAATATCAATTTTACTTTGTGATAGGTGTTCTGTGAATAACTATATTTCTTTTTATTTGCAGGTTGTTACGAACAGAGATACGCACGAAACGTTACTATGTACGGCGTACGTCTTCGAGGTATCAACGTCCGAACACGGTGCTCAGCATCACATATACAGACTGGTCAAGGACTAGCCTGCTTAAATCTGCTCGCCATGCAGCCATTCACCCCCCATCAGTGCCTACCACCACATTAAATCATCCATACTTACCGGGCGCGATCCGTGCCCTTGCACACTCAACACTTACGCTACACGTTATATGCAGATACGTTACACGGAATACATACAACATAAATCCGTCAATACAGAGTATTGTAAACACGGAGGACATTTATTCACTCACACAATTATGGTGTTGCTTGTTACGAAAATTTTTCCAAACGACAAATTTCAAGCGAATTTGTCGTCGCTCTGTGATAAAATCATTTAGGGCACACGGAGAAGTGTTCGTGACAAAATCGCCGAATCGACATACACGCACGAGTGTACTCGCCGTTCCAAGTTCCCGTATTATTAACGAAATCGTTCGTACTTGATAAAAATTAAGATTTTACGGATTTTACGTAGTTTTACGAGATATTATTTCGTTTAACGATACTTAGACAATAAAATGAATTAGTAAATTATGAAAATATTGATGGGTAGTTGAACTAAAGCATTGAGTGTTCTTTTAAATCTTTTACTCGTTTATAAAAGCGCGACATTTTATTCGCAAAATGAAATTTTGAATAAATACGAAGTACGACAATGAGGAGAAAGCCTTAGGTATTTTTCATTCTTTGTTTTGAAATAGAAATTAGATAATACTGCGATCTTGGAACGGCGCGATACCGACACAACTATTAGTATTATAGTTTTATTATTAAACTAGGCAATAGATCAGACAAGACATCCACAACACAGATATACATATATTACGGATAAGAGTATATATGTTAAATATTAACGCAATGATTACGATTTACATTGTTATAAATGATCGTGTATAAAGCTATCTAAGTGATTTTAAGTTTTAACCGAGATGAAAGTTGGAAAAGGATGCCATTACGATTCACGAGTCTCCTGAATTTTTAATTATTTTTTTATTAGTGAACGAAATCGGATGAGCGAAACGGTAAAAGAAAAAGGAAATGACAAAATGACTTTTGCACTTTTGTATGACTCTGTGCAACAAGAAAGCCACTTTTTTAACCACTTTACATCTGGCGCTGAGGGCTTTTACTGTGAAAATTCTCATTCTTTTTTTTTTAGTAACTATCGGTAACAAATAGAAACCAGAATGCGACAATGATTGTCAACGGTAATGTTAGAACACAATGAAATCTTAATAATTGCATATCATTTTGTGAGTTCCCACCCACTTTTTAGGCAGCGACGTGTAGGTTAGTGAGATGTGTTTGTATTTCTTATAATCAGCCTTATTTTGTACTCTAAGAAACCCCCGCCCTTCTTTTTTTCTATAGTTATTACGTGGATGAATTTCTTACTTAGCGTACTGGTTGTTTTTAACTTTCTATTATGTTTACGATGCGATAAACACCATGGGATTGAAAACCCGTGGCGCGAGGCAAACGAGTAAACCCAATAGATATTCCAATTTTTTTAATCCATAAAGTTCATCTTAATTATTGGTTCTTTCACGTGAAAATCATTTTTTCGTAAAATGAAAGCAATTCCCGAAAAAATATAACACGCCATAACGATAGATCCACTTCGATATGCGAAAGCAATTTCATAGTTTAAATCTGATGCCGTAGTGTAGAGAACCTCGAAGGTTGCATCTACATTCACGACTCATCTTTAATAATGCCTCCATTCGATCGAGTTCCGTACTTAACGTAGCCCTCGCCTTGATATGTTATACTCATTTTACGGGGGGACCATCTACTCATTCTGATTAAAATATCCTTAATTATGCTCTCGCCCTCCGGTGTCTTTTGATTCCGTCGTACCAATCGTAGAGGTTGCCGCGCGCGCTTTTGCAAAGTTTTTTTTTACTTCCTCATATTCTGATTTGTCATCGTCGGTTTACCTTATCCCAAACAGAACTTGCCTACCGAGCAGTAAACACTAACATAAACTGGAAGAAATACATATACTTTAAGGATACATTAATATTAATTACCGTATTGTTACTGTAACTAACTTTTACGAAACAAGTGGCAATGTATTTTGATCTCTCTTTAGTCAGAAATATGTCCTTTTTTATTCAGGGTGAGAAAGAAATTTGCTAGATAGGTTGCTTGGATAAGAAAGGAGTTTTATTTGTTTGATAATTAATTCAGTTTCGGTTCAAAAACAATTGGCAGCTTTTGTACTTCTTGGTTGTTCTTACTTCTGTAATGAGATTTATCTCGCAGCGAGCTCGTTTCAAGTCCCGTTAGAAAACTATTTTTTAATCTATTCAGATGTCACTGTGGTATGCTAAACCATTGAGATGCTATCCGATAACCGTTTGAAAATAAAATTATTCGCGCAACCTGTTTTGAGTTATACGAATCAAGGAGTCAGAAATATCGACTTCATATGGAATCTTACGTTTAGGCGAAAATTATTAGCATCTCTCCGGTTGTGCACTAGATCCAACGCAAACAATTGTACACTTTTCGTCATGTCTGGGATAGCTTTCATAAAAGATCTCAACATGAATTTATTTCGATACCACTAAACGTTCTTTTTTGTGAGAAATAATTAGGAGAAAGATAAAAAGAAGTACATGAAATTGAAATGGAGCACCGATACTAAGATTATGAACAGTAATAACTAATGATTTTAAAGTAAGCGAATTACATTTATAAGGAAAGATTATGAAAATATATATTTATCTATGTCTTCTGTGAAGATAGAAAATAGTACTCTCTCACTCTATATTGATGATATCGAAATTCGACAACCGGCAAAGATACAAACGGCAGATGTAGTTTAAGACGACAGAAAAAAGAAGGAAGATAAAGCAGCTCACATTGTACACAATACACACGATGAAATCGACAGCGCATTCGGATTTGTTAAATACCTTTGTACATAAATTATTGAATTCCCACAGGTCGTCAAAAAGTAATCCGATGACCTTGTTATTGGGCTAATATTAATTTTTCACCACTCAAAAATTACTCGTATGCGAAACAAAATTTTCGTACTTTCGAAAGAAAACACACAAAAAAGAGAAATAATTATGGAAATTCGACATTGGCCTCGTGGTTTCATTCTCTGCTCCCAGAAGAGCACATGATTATTACGCATCTTGCACTTAAATCAACGATCATCCTAATTTATGCAAGCACAACTTTCTAAAGCTGGCTATTAGAACGTAACAGCTATTCGTTTTCGGCAAATTCAACTTGTATTCTTCCATATCCTGGAACTGCCATATCAAAGAATTGAGCTTGATCATAAACATGAATAAAAAGAGCGGAAAAAACAAGGAATCCTACCTGTATATTATATTATCATAAATGAAACGAAACGAGGATCAAAGTAGTTGATTTAACGAGTAAATGAAAATAAATGAAATGATATATCATTAAATTAGAGGTTTAAAAATATAATAGAATTCAGTATATGTACAGTATTTGAAAAACATGTTTATAATTTGTATGGAAAAATAAAGAATTGATACAAAATGAGATAAGCTATTCGTTTATTTAATAACCAAACTTGACCTTACGTTATTAAGAAGTGCAGGTTATTTCACCCAGCAAATCCAAATATGTGAATAAAATTACTTATGCAAAATAATACAAAAAAATATTCACTATGCATCTTTTTTATATTGCTTGTACGTATAATCAATTGCGTTAACTGATAAAATTCAAAAAAAAAATTTCAAGCTTTTGTTTTGGGATTAACATTTTTTAAATTCAAAATATTGAGCTGTTTTATCAAATTCTAATTGTGTAAATTAGCAAGCCGATCTCGTGTATATTTACACATTATTTCTGAGTAAATATTTTTCAAATCTCGCGGTAACTTGTCTTCGCGCAGGTGATCATTATGTATTCACCAAAAGTCTCTATAGTACCCTACTCTACTATCAATTTGATGACGAAATGTTTGAATCATATGGTAATTTAAAAAAATTATTAAACGTAAGTAGATTGCCTTTCGCGTTATATATTACAATATATTATATTCACATGCAAAATCAACATTTTTTACCTTGAAAAAGTCCCTAGAGCCTAAGTTCCCTAGTTCTGTGACTCCGTTGGTACCACTGAAATTGAATGCCAGCTTCGGGCAGAACTTTCATCGTTGACTCCGCGTGTGTGCAGATGAAACATTCACGTTGGTGTTCGTCGGCGTAGTTCGCCTACACAATAGTGACAGGCGGAGAAATAGTGTCAACGTGTACTCGTCAGAATTCCGATGGAAGCAGAAGCAAGTAATAAAACGCTGAATCGTAATTTAAACGATATTACCAAAACTATCTATTTTTAAAACCATCGTTATAACCACAAATGAATATATTGCTACAATAAACAACATATTCTTCTTTCCTGATTTTAGTTTTTTTCTTCACATTCTGGGTGACTGACTTTACCTGTCTCATGCAAAATGTCAACAATATTTTATTTTTTTGAATTAATTGTCCTACGGCATTAGAAAAAGTTAAACTATTCATGCTATAAACAAATTTGAACTGAGCTCCGTGTTAATATCATCCATAATTTTAATTCAAGCATGAAATAGTAATTTCTGAAATTTTTTCACAGGATTAATATTTTTTAAGATGTGTAAATGAAGTATCCAGATAGGACGAATACTCTTATGCCTCAAGACTGAAAGTGACTCTGCCAATATGAATCAACAACAGAATAGTAAGTTATAAATATGAAATGTATTCACTAATGTGTTAGATACAATTCGAGTGAAAACTAATATTTCATGTATTTCCAGAAAATGTACAAATGCTCAAGTATGTAAGCTTGGTTACGCTTACCCTCCAGAATGCCTTGGTGGGTCTCAGCATGCGTTACGCACGTACGAGAGCTGGTGACATGTTTCTTTCATCAACAGGTGAATATAACATTTTTCCTTATTAGCTGCAAATAAGTTACCCGAAGAACTACTTATTCAATTGCATATTTCTAAATAAATTTTTATCATCATATTTTAAACTGTTGTTTTCAATTAATCAATTTCAATGAATAATTTATTTTACAGCTGTTGTAATGTCGGAATTTGTCAAGCTATTGACCTGTTTGGTTCTGGTATACATGGATGAAGGTAACTTGAAGAAATTCATGAATGCCCTTCACACGACCATTGTGAAACAACCTTTGGATACTCTGAAAGTCTGTGTGCCATCGCTTCTTTACATCATACAGAATAATTTACTATATGTATCAGCATCTAATTTAGATGCTGCCACACATCAGGCAAGACAGAATATTCTTTTCACTGCTCTCTAAAATGGTCTAATAATGATTTATGTATTCATGTTTTAAATTATATACATTTCAGGTGACTTACCAGTTGAAAATTTTGACGACTGCGTTCTTTGCTGTAACGATTCTCCGAAGATCTCTTCTCAGAATTCAATGGAGTGCACTTTGTCTGCTGTTGGTTGGCGTAGTACTGGTGCAATTAGCTCAGGCAGGACCAGCCAAAGCGCCATCGGGTATCGTCCAGAATCACTGGCTCGGATTTTCCGCCGCGCTTATCGCCTGTTTTCTATCCGGTTTTGCCGGAATATATTTTGAAAAGATACTTAAAGGCTCGGACATATCTGTGTGGATGAGAAACGTGCAGCTTAGTCTTTTGTCACTGCCATTCGGTTTGGTAACGTGTTTCTTTAACGACAGCGCTACAATAACGAGTCGAGGCTTTTTCTTCGGTTACGATTCGTTCGTTTGGTATTTGGTAGTTTTGCAGGCCGGCGGCGGTCTGATTGTCGCGATGGTTGTGAAGTACGCCGACAACATACTCAAAGGTTTCGCTACGTCGCTCGCCATAATCATTTCCTGTGTAGCTTCCATTTATTTGTTTGACTTCGAGCTCACGTTTCAATTTGCTTCTGGAGCGGCGCTTGTTATTTGTTCTATCTTTATGTACAGCCATCAACCGAAGATTACGTTGGCCGATAAGACGCCCACGGAAAAAGTCTGAGCTAACAGACGCTAGGCACAATTTTTTCAATTTAGGAATAAAAGATGAACGAATTACCATCGCATCGTTTGTACTGGCTACGGGAATTCGAAGTCGCTAACAAAAACCCGTTGCGTTGTACAGCAAAAAAGTAACTGATGGAACAGTATGTAAAAGTTGATAACTTTCTACCTTCAGAAACGTTATTGCAGATTGAAGTGCTGAATGACTTCATTATTTTTATACAGTGATGATGTTTAAATCACAGTATTCCTAGTATACTGTAAGCAGTGGATGACCAAGTGTATAACAGCAAGCAAATCATTGAATGTATTATGTACATTTACCATTTACAATATTCTTAATACTTTTACGACTAAATGATTATGGAATATAGCGCCTACAATATTGTCATTTATCTCAAAATAAACATTATTTTAAGTTATTCATGTTTATTTGAATAGTATAAAAATATGTTTAATTCTTTTATTTTAATTTTACATCGCCGTTAAAAGGTATATGTGTAATCAGCAATTAAAATATCGAAATTGCGATCTTATATCTGCATCTTCCTGTTATTACTTTCTGTTAATAATTATATCCTCAGCTGCAGGCCTAACTATTGTTTTTACTCGTACATCTATAAGATCTATATCAAATAAATATATATTGTCGACTTAATTATAACGTATTTTAATAAACATAATTTTTCGAGCAACAAACAACTCAAATTGATAAATTCCGAAACTATAGCAACCATTAATTCCCGTACTTTAATACCAAACATCCTTTTGAATAAAACTGATTTCAAATGAACGGATCTGACGACAACGTCCAATGTTTGTCGTTGCAACGTTGGCAAGCCTGACACAGGGGAATGTATTTCACGACAGTCGTTCTCCGTTCCAGTCGCCCGAGAACCGTGACTCGTGCTTTGCCAGATACGTTTATAAACTTTCAACCAGAATGAGTGGACCGCAGTGCAAGAAAACGAAAATGACGAGCTCGTTGGATCAACTAAAAACTATGACGACCGTGGTCGCCGATACCGGCGATTTTGAAGGTAATTCAAATTGACTTATGATAATTGTTTGGCTTTTAGTTTGGATTTTTATCTATATTATAGTTGAATTCAAGTTCTGGTAAATCGGGTCATAGGCGAAGGTGATATTATCATTGTTGTTCTAGCGAGTGGGGTGATTTCTGGAGGGGGTAGACTTCGGAACTATCGTATGTTCGTAACGGTTGCTGCCTTGCAAATATTACTGCATTCCATTTATTCGAAAATTACGCTTGGCCTGGTGCATGCTCACGTGAATCAGGAGAAATTGTGAAGGTCGCCACTGAATTACGCCGCCATGTGGTTCTTCACATGCCGGCCGGCATCTTTGCACGGGGCGGCCAATCTATTTCGGCGCGAATATTTCCCGCCGCGAACTTCAAACTATTTTATTAGGCACCAGGGTCAATTTATTTTGTATCTTGTACTATAAATAATTCGTAAAGTTGTAGATATATTGGATGTAACCTCGTTGAGTTTTAGAGATACATCGTGACTTTTTGTAATGAGGTAAACAATTTATTATCATAGACTGAGATTACGGCAATAGTATTACGTTTCGAAAGTTCCCGTCTCCTCTGATACAAGATACCAGATATCATATATTTGCAAATATACGTGACCCCCAAGTGATTTATTATTCTAAAAAATGCTGATAAGGTTTTTACGAATTTTCCACAGCTATGGAACAATACAAGCCTACAGATGCGACTACCAATCCATCGCTCATTTTGGCCGCGGCGAGCCAAAAGAAATATGCGCATTTACTCGATAAAGCCGTTCATCATGGCAAAAAAGTTGGAGCGTAAGTTCAATAAAAAAGTGGATCAAGAAGATAAAGAATCTACTTTTTGGTATATCTACGGAATCCAATGTAACAGCGTTTTTTTTTTTTTTTTTTTTCCTTCTTCAAGTATGCAGTTCACTATACGTCTTCAAAGAATCGATTGTACTTGCTTTCCTTTGACACCCCCTATTTCAAAAATGTACTGCAATATAATACTGTAGCTAAGGTAACAGTAGTTTGGAGTCACATTTTGTAACCGCTTGCATATCTCGAACGATTTCAAACCGAAATAATTGAAGTTTCAACGAAAGCGCTGTAACAGATTAATTTTATGTTAATCGCAAGAATTTTTATCTTAGAAAACACGATTTTTAAAAACAATTTAAAATATGGCCGTTTTATGATTAAATTTCGAATTTACAATTGAGAGGCGCGTCAGTTCGTTAGAAATCGAAGTATTCGAATATCAATTGAATATTCACGAACGTTACGAAATATGCTGTAAAATATTTGCAGAACTCTTGCCGAACAAGTTGAGGCCGCTATCGATATGACGTGTGTGTTGTTTGGCTTGGAGATCTTGAAAATAATTCCTGGCCGCGTTTCCACCGAGGTCGACGCACGACTTTCGTTCAACAAGGAAGCAAGCATCGAGAAAGCGAAGAAACTTATTGCTCTCTACGAAGAGGCAGGAATAAACAAGGACCGTGTCCTTATCAAGCTCGCATCAACCTGGGAGGGTATTCAAGCGGCCAAGTATGATCTATTTAACGATTCTCGGAGTCAGAGAATATCTTGAGTACGGAATCGCTTAAATATTATCTTTTTTTCAGGGAACTCGAAGAAGAATACGGTATTCACTGTAATTTGACGCTTCTATTTTCTTTCGCTCAAGCCGTCGCCTGCGCCGAGGCTGGCGTTACCCTGATTTCTCCGTTCGTCGGAAGAATCCTCGATTGGTAATCATTTCTTTTTTTTCCATTAGACGTGGAGGACATCATTTGCTTTGTGCTGGATACTTATGAATATTTTGCAGGTACGTCGCAAATACCGACAAAAAAACTTACGAGTCGAAGGAAGATCCCGGCGTTATATCCGTGGCGAAAATATACAATTACTACAAGAAGTTTGGCTACAAAACCGTCGTTATGGGCGCATCATTCCGTAACGTTGGTAGGTTCAATTCTTCGTCTAACTTCTGTTCATTTTTGTTTTATCACGTTTTATTCTAATACGTTTTCGTTATAATACCAGGTGAAATTAAGGAACTCGGTGGATGTGATTTCTTAACGATTGGACCGAAGCTCTTGGAGGAACTCGAGAAGAGCAACGAGCCAGTGCGCAAAGTCCTGAACGAAGAAAGCGCGAAAAAGTCGGATCTTCAGAAAATAAGTCTCGATGAGGCAAAGTTCAGATGGTTATTGAATGAAGATCAAATGTCTACCGATAAACTCAGCGAAGGTATTCGCAAGTTCGCTGTGGACATGCGCAAGCTCGAGAATCTTCTGACGGAAAAAATTCAAGCTTAAATGAGCTCGAAATATCGCCATTCGTCTTAAGGTGGTGTGGTACATATCTCAAAGCGTCTTAAGTCTGCGTGAGATTGCTAAAACCTAACGAAGTTTTATTTTCTCTCACATTTAATTTTTTGGGTAGAAGGCGAGAAGTACTGACTGTAGACCTGGCAGACGCACTCAGATTGTTTCATTTTTTACCGCAAAGACCAATACGCCACGAAACACGCTTTACAGTTTCTGTTATCGAAGGAGCAATAAGACATCTTAACCTGATGTGTTACTCGATTCTGTCGCTCATTCTTGCTCTATTACGATGGCTAATGACGTTTTTTCTGTCGGTATAGCACATCACCTTGAGCCGCAATTTTCTGCCAATAGGAATACAAGCTGCGTCGATAACACGGTGTATATTTTTGTAAAATTTCGTTATCAGACGCTCCAAGCTTTCCCGATCAATGATATGTATGAAATTCGTTGACCGAAATGTACAAAAAAATTGGGTTCCTAAATATAAATAAACTACATTTAACTACAGAACAACTACTGTTTTGTTCTGAAATTCGGTCACTGTTAGATGAAAAAAAACTCGTGTGTTTATATCGAAACAAATCTTTACTTAAAACAGAAATAAGTAATAAAATATCGCAAGGTACGTGTTTGCCCGTTGGCGGCTGCTAATAAACTGACTCTCGCTAAGAAGAAGGGAGACAGCGCGCTCGGTGGGTCCCGAGATCAACGCCACGGAGACGCCCGAGTGTATCATCGCCCTCGAATGCGACATTTGGACTCAACATCTACAATACTATTGTATACAATACCATCTTCTCGGATAAAATGAATCATTCATCTGGCAGTAACAATAATGCCGAGTTGCGGTGATGATTGCGTAAATCCATGTATGGCTTTCATTGGTACTGGTTTTTGGCCGGGTGGAAGTTAACATCGAAATTTACTCAGTAACTCCCATGAACGCGCCCCTCCATTTTTTTTAACAGTGACATGTCTCGTGCATTTGGATCATGAAGAGATGGAACTATTGCATTGACAGAACCCTTAAGATTATCGGGATGGTAGTACTTGCATACGCCGAGATATATATAAAGTAAACAAAATTTTAACTGGACAAACTGGTTTTATAATTTCAGTCATCTTATATCAGACGCAAGAATCTGGAAACCGTCCAGTAAAAAAGTGCAGTGCCGGACTGCGTGCCGCCAGAAATGAGTTACGTGCGACCGAATGTAGTGACACTGTGACAGCGCAACGTGCTGAATCCGGCACTGCGCCAGCACCGTTCTAGCACGTCGTGCAGTATAGGGTTAGTGCACGATCTGCCGGAACGATGCTAACACTGTCGATTTTAGCACGTTATACCGTCAGCGTCCCTAGCATACTCTACCACCGATGAACTACTATTGTAACCACCACAGTGGTTATTGTCGAAAAAGCGACGATACTTTTCAGTGAATAACCGACGAATCACCATAGCAAATTCAACAGTGAATGTGCATCCCAAGTCCAAAGAAGCTCCGCCGCTGCGATAATTCTCTCACGTAGTGGTTTTCACGTTGTATCACTCTCAAAGTACCGACAAAAACGGCAGCTCGAAAATCGTTTTTCGTAGTATAGTTATTCGTCGAACAGATCCGTGAAGATCAATTGATCTTCACATTAATATGCTGCAAAACGACGTAGCTGGAGGTTTTTCTCTAGACTGGACCGCTAAAGGAATCGCCGGCAAAAAAACATTCATTAGATTGTCAGTTGGGGGCAATGCGAAGACAAATGTCACAGAAGAGAAGCATGTGTAAAATAATAAGATCGAATGTGTAGATTTTTCTAATAAGCTTTCACAAATATTACAAATTGTATGTTCAAAAATAAAATGCGCAGCCTATGTCACGCATATCGCAATTCTTTTCTGATGCTGCAAGATATATTGTCTCGCCTAAGTCGGAAGCTTTTTCGGTGAAACGCTGACTGGCAAGGGACCGACTCTACACCTCCCAAGTCGATACGAAGATCTACATTTGCGTCTACACAAATAGTGGACACAGAATCACTTTACACGCATGCAACTTAACGCGAAATAACTCGAAACCTAGCACTAAACACCGTCGGCTTTACGCAAGAACGAATCTTCGTGTCGACTTGGCAGGTGTAGAGTCGATCCTCTGCCTTCGTTGCTGCTCTATTACAATTTCCCACTCAGCAATGTAACTGTTATGTAACAGTTACATTACTGAGTGGGGAATTGTAATACAGCAGCAACGAAACCGATGTTTTGGTGTAGTGGGTTATTGCGCGGTCGAATTACTGTTAAAAAATACAAGAAATGTAAAACATTGTATATTGCTGAACCTTCAAAATTATGTTTATTGCCTTGATTCAAAAAAATATTCTTTCACTTCAATGATATCAATTATTTGAACGAACGAAAATCGATTCTGTGTCTCAATTATAAATGTACGGAATCCAACTAAATGATATCGTTCTTTCAATTGTTCTCTCCTCTCTGTTTGACATGTGGGTTGATCAGAGTATGTGGAGAAACAATAACAAACAAAAAGATATGTAAGATAGGTGAATGTAGAGGATGGATCGTCTTTGTGGGCCTTAATCTCTTTGAGAAACATGTCAATCAAACTTGGATTTATCCCCGGTTGCCATGTTTTCTTATGTCTAGTTATTTCGCCCTCGAAATACAGTCATGCTAAAACGTGTCTCTTGTTGTATGCTTCATAGCCAGTGAATCTCGGTAGGATGTGTCTGACAAATGGAAGATTATTGATGATGCCGCCGGTAACGTTGCATACTGTGTTCAACTGATGCATCGCATTCAAAACTTTTATCATCGTTGAGGCCGGGTCACTCTGATCGTACCTAAACATAAAAACCATCTAAAACGTTTATTTTATGGCACCTTGTTCATTCACCAAGCGCCGTTGAGTGGCGTATCATAGATGAACTAAGTTTTATATTAATAACCCCGTACCGTCTACGCGATAGATTCATTTTACGCACTCGTACGATAATTATAAGGGTGGACTTAGCGCTATCGTTGTAGTTGCGCAAGCTGAGCCGTTCAAGCGATACATTTAGCTATTTACGCAAGCTGAAAATTATAGCTTATGCCGATAAGTCTGATCACGCATCGTACACTAGGTTTGGTAACCAAGATATCTGCTTATAATATTTAGGCATTTTTACCTCGAACCGGTGACTACGGACGATAAACTATTGATTACTGCCAATGACGTAAAAGTGTTGAGATTGTTGATAGTTCCGTGATTACATTCCAGTTCAATAACTTTCGTCAAATTAATGGCATCTGCAAGGATCATTCTTTTCGCAAAATCTTAGCACATTTAAAATTAGTCAACCGTAGTTGAGTTGTGTCAATATATAATTTGATCGTCTAATTATCCATTAAGGGAGACGAGTTGCACCTGACAACGACCATGAGTAATTTTTAATTTTTAATGATACTACCGCTTAAAAATTGACCTTTGAATGTTTACAGAATGTTGGGAGAAGAAAAAAAATTGAAATTTTCAATTTCGAGGTGTTAGCTTATTTGCGATTAATTTCTTTTTCATCAGCTGAAAAAACTTCTCTTTCTGGGTACAGTTGAACCGGCGATCATTATTTCACAAAAAAATAAAACTGTATGCTCAAGATATTTCAGTAGTTTGTTCTGAAAGGCCAAAAGTGAACATTTTCATAATATATTTTCCTGCATTCTTGCGCATTATTTGATTACTCCAAAATTACTGATCTATGTAAATGTTTATGTGAGTTATATCAATGGTAAATACCAAATCAATAAACGCAGTAGTATCAAAAATAAAAATAAAATTTCTCGTGCCCTTTTCCGGTGACTCGAGCCCTCAAAAATAAAACCTACTTTCTTTGGTGAGCCCAAACATGCCCATCGTTAAACCACGAATAGCTCCTCCGCACCACTGGGTAAATGCGTATCCATTAGGCCTCCCATCGAATTCCCGGCGTTTGAGAACTTCGGGGACGGCTTCACGCCCAGAGACGACTATGACCGGATCGGCTAGTCCCAATCTGAGTCTAACTACAGGTCCATATTTTTCGGCCAGATACAGCCAAGTCTTAGCGAGGGAGGTGGTTTCCTTGGATAATCTCCGAGGTCGACTATGTTGCCTAAGAATATAGTAACCCATGAGGTCCTGAAAACGTAAAGAATTTTGTTTTGTCTTGTCTTGGAGACACTACTTTCGCCGCACTTTTTTTCACGCACGAACACATGACGTAACTTACACATATTACATGTGTCCTCGTACTGTTTCAAAGAAAAGATCACCGGCGATCATTGACAATAGTAGTATCACTATAATTACGACAAGACACCACATGTTTTCGTGTAATACAATTAGTCTAGCTTTATTGCACTGATGATAAAAGAATGTGACGAGCTACACACACCATGTGCACATATGTACTCCGCCTGAGAGACCAACGTGGACTACGAGAATTTTAAGCGTGGCTCATTAGTGTTTTGAAAAAGTAGTGATCATTTTTATCATACCTTCATGTTCTTGAGCCTGACCAAAAACAGGTTTGTAACAGATTCTTGAATGGAAAAGACCTACACTATATATAAGTGCATAACAGCTGTCGGCATACGTCAATGTATTAGTTTGCGGCTCCGATCAACAGAAAAAACCTATTTCATAAACAGACCTTGGAATTTGAATATTGTCCTTTCCAAGGTGGTCGGATTTTCATCGTCCGATTAGGTCCAACTTACAGTAAGCTCTCGTTTATTTTACGGATTTTACATTAAAGACGGTTGCCGATTCAATACCGAGAGGGCTTTTAGCAAGATATCCAACGGATTCCAATTTCTAAAATATATCGTTGGTTGATGCCTTTTTTGTATGCACTGTGAAGCAAATAAAAAAAAGTCGTACCCAAGATTGCCTCTATAAACCCTTCGCTCTCTGGTCTTTAAACTGATTTTTTTAAAAAAGGGTGCCAGCCGCTGAAGCGATAATGAAAACCAGAGGGGATGTTATCGGAGAGTACCAAAGTTAATATCATCAAGCCGTTGATCAATGGTAGAGTGATTGGTCCCAGTTTAGTTCAATTTTCGATAAATAAATGGGCAACACGAAGTATAAAACAAAATAAATAAATTACTCAAAAATCACAGATTTAAATGTTAACCCAGAGTTCGTTCGGTTTATTAGAAAAGTCCGTTAAGTACCAAACAGAGGATGTCCTGAAAGAAAATCAGAGATAACGAAAGTTAGTAAAACGTCAATTGACGCGCCTCGCAATCACGGCCAAAAATTTACGAGCGATGCACGGCATCCGGTTTTTACGCGAATACTCAAGCTGACTCTTCCATATTCGTTGTTGCAGTGAAAGCCTTTTGATGTCATCCAGCTAATTGTCTTTTCATGACAATTGGAAACCAAGTTTTGGCCACAGGTTCGAGCTAGTAACCGCTCAATTTCTTCGCGTTACCTTAGTATGTAAGCCAGTTAATCGCTATCACCGATAGTGAAATGATGTTACAGTTAACATTCACTTTTGTTCTCTTTTCGTTCACAAGTTCCATTTATGGACGAAATGTTGTTCATCTGATACAGAAGCAATATACCGGAACGATTATGACTACAAGAAATGGCAGAGACATATCAGCGTTATTACACTGAGAAAAAAATTCAGTTGGATAAAAGAAAATGTTCGAACCAAACAAATCTGGGGGTGACATACGTTCAAACAAATATTATAGTAGGTCAACAAAATATGCAGTCAAATTTCGAAGTCGAGATATGTGTAAGTTTAGCGATTGTAATGTTATATCAACCATATTTTTGCGTAACACAACAATACATTCAATTATGCTTGAAAAGTATTTGATTGGATTAATCCGTATCTCGTTGATATAAAAGCAGTAATATTTGAAGAAACGTAATGAAATTATGAATAAAAAAGCTAATCTGTTCAGTCAACCACATCTGAGTATGAAATATGCAATTATTTTGTTCATTGAATTCATATTTTTTTGGAATAAAAAAAAGTCCGAGTTCATTTATCCCTCGCCCATTCAATTCGATTCATTATAAGGGTATAGGAAATAAACAGTCAGTTAATTCATCGAAACATTGGTTCAAATAAAATCCATAGTATTTAAAGTAAAGAAAATAAATTATTGATTTTAAACGTATTTTTTTAAAGAGACACTGCATTTTGTTGGTTGAATTAATAATGCGGTGTACCAAATGAATAATGATTTGTGAATAATACACATTTGTTCCGTTCAAAACGCCGACCTGCAAGAACTTCCAGGTATTCATGCGCTTTAATTGAATATTTGGTCAAATAAATTTTGAGTTGGTTGAGTATACGGCATAATTTTGCTGAAACCTACATTGAAATCGTATAGAGGGCTGGATATTGAGTCACATTAACAGAATATCCTATTAGATTAAAAGAAACGAAAGTAGTACCTACTTCAGGAGTAGTTGAATCAACTTTCAACTGACTCAAGTCAAATATCGCCGCTGTATACACAATCGTGCACCTGCTAAGGGTAAATAAAAATACTTGTTATATATACATGTAAAAGCGTGAGTTGACACAACTGTCATTTGAATCAAAACATAATTTCATTCGCAAAAAAATATAGTACTATCCGTACAACCATTCCTTTATTTGACTCGACAAGGTGTGTGCTGTCGAAATAAACGTTTATTGATTTGAACGTAGGAAGTATGGTAAATGTTCCTATCCGTGGCAGAGCTCCTATTAGTGGCCGGTTACGTAGATTATGCGTTATGGCAACTCTTTTAGATGCTCCAGCAACATTTTTCAGTCATGGAAATTATATTTGTAAACTGTTGCTGGAGCATCTCAAAGAGTTGCTAAAACGCATAATATACGTAACTGGTCACTAATAGGAACCCTGCCATTGATGGGAGCATTTACCTTAGTCGATATAATCACGTTCGGTTTAAGGAAAAAGATTTGGGTTGAAGAAGAAATGATCTATTCACATCAGTTTTATATTAGTTCAGATGTTTTGAGTTTTCCGATTCGGGTTTAGAAAAGCTGTAAACATACAATCGATGAGAAAGGAGAAATAATTGTACTCTTGAAACATGTATTTTCGTTTGAAAACCGGTAACGATTTATTAAGAGATTTCAAGCGTGGACTGTATTCGATGAGAGTCCGGCGAATTTCCAAACGCGACTGACTCAATTTTGAGCAGTAACGGTATCGTAGGTACTGAGAGCGCTGCTAGCCTTGAACAGTTCGCGGCATCGAAAAAATGTAAACAAACGCGATTTCGCTTCTCGCGAGCGAAATTTCAATAATTGAACATTTGCCGCAACATCAGAAGAATAATTTATTGCGTAAAGATAAAATGTTTGGTTACAAAAATGGAATAAGTCGTTTTAGTCGTTACAATTATAGTGAATAGTATAGTAATGCCGAATTGTGCAAACGTGAAATTTCTTGATGTTGATTTCCTTCCTGATCCTCAACGCGAACATCGTGTCTCCCGAAAAAGCATCTTGACGACGCAAAGAATGATCGTTTTTTGAAATCGATTTTTGTTCTTCCGACGAGTCACTTTTAATACTTTCGGTGTCACTACAAGAGTTTCCTTGCTGTGTTATGGAACAAAAATAAAAAAATATTATTAATAAATTATCCAGGAAAGAAAAATCAGTCTTCATAGAAAATGCTACGATAATGTGAAGTTTGGGCTATTAGATTTTATCGCGAAATATTACTCGTAGAAAGAAGCACTGATAAATGAAATTGACAAATGAAATTAATAAATGATAAATGAATTGAACATTTATAATACCAACACTTTCTTTGACTTGACCGAATGCCACGGTCCACTTCTCGATAAATAACATTCGATCGCCGACTTTTGGAATCAACTCTTTTATCAAGTCAGGCTCTAACTTGGCGATATTCTTTTCATCGATCTTATTATCTGCAAAAAAACCAAAAAATGTGGAGTTAGACTGTAACTCACTTAATCGAAACCGTTAATTGAGAGAAAAGTCGAAACAATAATTGAAAAAACTTCGATTAAACTAAACAAGTCTGTTTTAAACTGAGAAATCCTTTGAGAATAACAAAAAAACAAAATCGGCAGTAAGCTATATTCAATTAAATCTCGCGTTAATACAACTAAACATTAATTGCGTTAAATAATTGCTTATTTCAGTTGACAAAAATATGATTGAGGGGAATATATTTTTTGTTGTGACAGATGAAAATTTTGTCAATCCAACCAAATTTTATTTACGATTCGTTATAAGTTGCCTCGTACATTCCAGTGAAAGGTCATAGCGCACGAAAACAAAGAAATATATATATAACGTATAACAAATCGTAAATAAAATTTGGTTGGATTGACAAAATTTGCTATATTCGTTACGAAGGACGCGCAACGTACACAAAGAACGGCGTCGTGCGTTACATTGTATCACAGTTACGAGCAGGCGGGCGAATCTTTCGTCCTAAACTGTTCGATTCGTTCGTCCAATATTATTCATAAATTTCGTCCAAGGCGAACATTATGAAAATGGGAAAATATTAATTTTCTCGTTGAACTTACCTTAGAAAGTCTGAACGAGCTCGGCGTCTTCAAGCCCCCACGATTTCAGAAGCTCGTCCATTTTACGCCGCAAGAGGTTCGACCTTGCGTCGTCCGTCACACGCGGAAGATACTGAATATGCACACAAAACTCGAAGCCACTTGTCGCAAAAATCACGGTGAGCCAGGAATCTAAGGACTCTGAACGTCGACAATTCTGGAACTTTCCAGTCTGGTATAACAAAGGGCCTCGCGATGCACGACGTAATGCCCCTTCGACAAATGACGATCGTCGACTGATGCTCTCGCAGCCACCTCCCCTCATCTGCGAGGGGCTCCCCACTCTGCGTACAATGTTCAACGAATCGCGGGGTTGACTTGCAATGGGACTGCTTGAGCGTACTAAAAAAATTTTACATAGAGAAAATCTTACTGCAAACAACCTGATAGTTTGTCAATAGTATATATATAGTTATTCGCCACGGAAGAGTGAGACTCCACTGCTACGAAGTATTCTATTGAAATGCGCGTGCGCAGAACGCATTCGACGAATACACGAGTACGCAGTTCGTTATGCGTAACTAGTTCTGTAGTTGAATTAACTAAATGATCGTTTAAATTAACGAAATAACCAATGAAATATATTTTGTTGAGGAAATCAACATTGTTTCGCTGCTTTGAACGTCTTGCTGCCTTGAATGTCGTACCCCTTCTGTATGTGTTAAAAAGACTGAATTTCGCGAAGTGAAACTAAACAAATCGTGGTTGACCCAATATATAATCATATTTAGTTTGAAACATAATACAATCTATATAACTGCACGGCTTGAAATGAAATATCGAACTTTATTGAAATCATGTACGGCTCAAACAAAACTACGAGTTTGTTTCTTTCAAATGAATATTATAAAATAGCTTTAACAAAAAGTAAATTCTTACTCCAATTAGAAGACTGTTAAATCAACAAAAGAAATATTTTGTTTCGAACGCAAAAAGACTCAAAATAACTGAATATTTAGTTGATGCGTTTTATCCACTGAACCATGCATTCGTTCTAAACAAATGTTTGCATGGTTCATATAATACCAAGAGCGTTCCGCACGACATTAATATTTATTCGTATCGACAGTATTATTCTTACTAGCTATGAACGAAAATTAACAAAACTAGGTGCTTATTCAAACATATATTTTACTTAGATTGAATAGATTATCCGATTGATTCGATCGAACCTGTTCGATGTTGGTTCAAATATATAACATAGTTGCATTGTCCAAATGTTATTCCATCCAAACGGACTATGCTCTTGTTAGTAGTCGAAATAATTAGTAAAATGGTTAATTTTGATGAACAACTGAAACTAAGTTGGTTTTACAATCGCACAGTTGGATTAAACGATCCATTGTTGAATTGACTGAATATTTCACTGAACAAATGCAATTATTTGAATCAACTGGATTTTTTTCTCGGTGTATAGATCCTTGAAGATAAACAGACGTGTTTTTGTGTGATGCGCTGTTGTTGTTGATCTCAGAGCATGCATATATACTCGAGGCTTTTCCACAAAAAATTGCGGGTCAGCTGGCATGTCTTGATGGATAAAAAATTCTTCTGGGACACATAAGCTTGTACCAAACAGTACCAAACGAATGAAGCTTGAAGATCTTCTTTGATAAGACGTCGATCCAAGCTTTTGGTTGACACATTAGTGCCGCTTTCAAGTTCCACCATGTCATTTGACGCAGAATAATATGGTGAGGTTCGAATTTTCTGGGCTCCAATGAATCTTGTGATGGCTTGAAAAAGTTAAGATTCGAATTAAGATCCTTGATCAGATGAAATTGTGAGCGGAGTACCAAACTGAGTAATCCAGTGATCGAAAACAGCTGTAATCACTGTATCAGCGAGAATGTCCTTCAGCGGAACTGCAACAGGCTATCTGGAAAAACGGTCTATGATCGTCAGACAATATCGAAAATCTTTTATTTCCGGTAAAATAATAATATCAAGATGGATGTGATTGAATCGATTGTCAGGTACATTGATGTGTTTGGGTGGAAGGCGAATATGACGATGCATTTTAGCTCGTTGACAGGCCAAGCAACCACGAGACCATTTGAGAGCATCACTTCGGATTCCAGGCCAAACGTATTTTTCTTTAAGATGCCGAGAAGTGATCCTGCCACTCGGATGTGCCAGAGAGTGGATGCTGTCGAAGCTTGTCTACGCGGAGATTTCGGAATGTACGGTCTCACTACTCCTGCAGAGATATCACAGTACAGCGAGACATTGGAATCCAGGGTTAGTTTTTGGAGTTTCAGAGAAGAACCGTTCACAAGGAGGCCTTTCAATTCGTCGTCCATTTGTTGATGTTACTTGATAGTGCGTGCGTCCAGCGGTGTAGGCATGTTGATTGTATTGATCGAGTTGATGCGTAAGAGGGGATCTGCAACCGAATTTTCACTTCTTCTAACGTAGGCAACGTCCGTAGAAAGTTGATAAATGAATTCCAGTTGTCTGCGTTGTCGATCAGAAGCTTTTTCCAGTTTTTGTGAAAACGCATAAGCCAGAGGCTTGTGGTCCGTTTTAATGACGAATTGGTGACATTCCAATAAATGTTTGAAGTGTTTGACTGCAGCGAAGATTGCCAATAATTCTCGATCGTAAGTGCTGAATCTTTTTTCCGTGTCACTAAGTTTTCGGGAGAAAAAGACTACAGGTTTACAGATATCGTTTTGGATTTGCTCCAGAGAAGCACCTATGGTTGTTGTGAAAGCATCCGTGGTTAACGACAAAGCTGAATTCGGTGAGAGAAATGTTGAAAATGCAATGTTAGCTTGGTTTTGTTTGCAGTTTTCAAATGCGTTGCTTGATTCTTCGTTACAAACAATTTTTGTCTTGTCATTCTTCTTAGAGTTTTTCAGGTATTCATTCAATGGTTGTGTAGTGTTGCGGATTTGGGAACACAACCTCAATAATAATTTGTCATGCCTAGAAACCGTCGAAGTTTATGAACTGTTTCCGGCTTAGGATAATTGAGGATTTTGTCTACGCGGTCCTTAGTTGGTTTGTATCCTTAAGCGTTGAAAGTATATACCAGAAAATTTACCTCTTGTTTACCCAAAACGCTTTTGTTTGTGTTGATCACGAGAGCTTGCTGTTGAAGCCGTTGAAAAACAATGCGTAAGTGTTCTCGATGCTGGTCGTGATTGTTAGACGTAACGATTATATCGTCGATGTAAACAAAAACAAAGTAGAGGTTACGGAAGAGAGAATCAATGTAGCGTTGAAATGTTTGCGTAGCGTTTCTCAATCCAAAAGGTATGACAAGATACTCGAAAAATCCCTAGGGCGTAATAATAGCCGTTTTAGGAATATCCTCTTCGCGCATAGGCACTGGGTGATATGCTTTTTCATGGTCAAGCATTGAAAATACAGTTTTTCCATGAAGCAGTGGAAAAAGATCCTGTATTAAAGGCGGTTGATATTTGTCTGGAACAGTAAACGCGTTTAATCTACGGTAGTCACCACAAAGTCTCCATCCGTTTGTTTTCGTGGTAAGATGTATGGGACTGGCCCATGGACTGTTTGAAGGTCGCAGAATTTTTAACTTTATAAGATGATTGATTTCTGCTTTTGCTGCCGCTGATTTTCCTCCAGCAAGCTTGCGAGCTCGTTCGTAAACCGGTGGTCCATCCGTTATGATTCGTTGTGCGAAGTTTGGCTTTTCGATCGGTTCTCGTGTTGAAGGCTCCGAGATGTCAACAAATTCTCGAACCAAATCGAGAAAAGAGATATCAGAATGAAGTGTTGAGATTGTATGTAAAGACGTTCGTAATACTTCACCCTTGGAAGTACACGAAGTTAAAGAATCGATCATCTCACATTCTTCAAATTAATGAGTAATCCGGAATGAGACAAAAAATCGGCTCCAGTAATTGCTGGCTGAACATCAGCAATAAAAAATCTCCAAATGAGTTTTCTTCTGAGGTTAAAATCAACGCTGAGTAGCGTCGGACCGTAGGTGCCAATCTTCGTGGAGTTTGCTGCGTCAGGCTTGAAATTGTCTTTCTTGAGTTTTCTGTTAAAATATGTAACAGGAATTACGCACACAATTGAACCAGAATCGATCAAATATCGATGGGTGGTTACCTTATCGCACATGTGGAATCATTCTTCATCCGAGATCATATTGAAGTTGCTGTCACCGATCAAGTCATCGTGTGACAGCGTTGCTAGTTTTCCGACGGGACTTTGTACTCACACGGTTCGAGACATTTCTGAGCTGCATTCCCAAATTTTTTATGATAAAAACAAATCGGAGTACGCTTTGCCTGTTTGAGTTGTGTTGGAGAGTTTCTGCGCTGAGTTTGTCAACCTGTTGATTTTTGACTTTTCATTCCAGATTTGAGTTACTCGAAGGATTTTGACAAGGTTTCAATTTTATCCAAGGCTTGTCGCATTTGGTCATCGAGGCTGAGGCTGTCCCTGCGGTGTTCTCCCTGTTTGGATGTTGAGAAAACCGAATAAGCAGGTGAAATATCATGAACTCAATCTGCAAGTTCAGCAAGATCATCAAGTGTCTGATCAGTTGTTGCAGAAAGAATGCTCCGCAGTGTACCGGGTATGTGGTTCATCCATAAAGAACGGAGCAGAGTGTCTGTGACGCTACCCATTGCCAATGTTCTCATCTCTCGAAGTAATTTTGAAGGTTTTTTATCACCTAATTCTATCTGTGTGAGTAATTTTCGTAATTGTTTCTCTGCTGTCTCTGAGAACCTACTGAATAATTTTTCTTTCAGTTTCTGATACCTGTCTGCCGCTGGTGGGTCAATGAGAATATTAGACACCTGTTGAGCTGCTTCTGGACCCAGCGCTGAGATTGTGTGGTAATATTTCGTATTGTCTGTTCGAATTTTCCTTATCTCGAATTGTACCTCAATTTGCGCAAACCATAATTGTGGATTTTGCTTCCAAAACGCCGGCAGTTTTAATGCAGTCACTTCAACCACATTTTCGCGATTTATATTATTGCCCTGTATTCCTTTTATCGTTGATTGATGCTGGGCGTGTAAATCACGTAAATTTCCCGGGAGCGGGAAGTTTTGCGACTCAATAGATACTTATGGCGTTCTGCCACGTGGTTGAGAATGTTTAACAGGCATACTCGTTGATGCACATGTTTGACTTATAGGTTACCTTTCGTAATCCACTAACATCGATCACATCGGGGTCACCAGTTTGTAGATAATTTATCTACGGGTTAAAAAAATTAATAGTGGATAATGTAACCCCTTTAATTTATTAACTCAATATTACAAATAACTTTAATAACCGGGGCGGTGGTCTAGTGGTTAGAGTACTGACTTCTAAACCAGAGCATCGGTAGGTCGCGGGTTCGATTTCCGATGCCGTCAAAAAATAAAAACATGGACACGATGAAGCTCCAGATGTATATACGTTAGACACTCACAGGTAACTGTGGGGGTCACGTGTATACAGCTGTAGTCTGTGTTTACATTCTCGACGAAAATCGTGACGTAGCTCCGGTCCCGTGAGGCGAACTCGAGACCGCCGATATCGGCATAAGTTTTTTCCACAATGTTTTTCTATGCCTTTAGCAGAAATGCTATGGCAAATGCGATATAGAGGGGGAAGTCGGATGCGGCCGTATAGGGGCATTACTGATCCGGACCAGGCCCTCAGGGAGAACTGTCTATTGACCCGGGCGACCCTGTAATAGGTGTAATGCCTGCAGACGGGGGGGAAATGCGAATATAAAAAAAAAAAAAAAAAACAACTTTAATATAATTAATCAGTCTTAATATCTTTGCACACGTGCCACAGCTGTAATGAGTCGTTGAGTAACAAGAACGTTCTATTCCTTCCGGGAAATCAGGCATTGCTTTCGAAGTCGGCGTGGTGCGGTCGGTGTAGGAATTGGCCGCTTATCGGTCGGTAAGGAAGGATTCTTGTTCGGTGGTATTTCACGAGTCCGCTAGCGCTGGCGACTGTGGCAAAACCGCCACAGCAGTATATGTTGAGGTGCTCTAGGATGAAAAGAGAAGCGCGTGTGTGAACGAGCGATCGAGTCAATTGCGATTAAGACGTGCAGCGTGTTGCATGCTGTGCGAGCATTGTAACGTTTCTTCTTCTTCTTCTAACAATTCGATTGGGCCCTCACACCCAGTGGTACTCCAATCTGGCCACGGGTTATAAAAAACGCATTGTAACATTTAACTAATAAAATATATATGAGAAAATTTAAAAAGGTGAAATAATGAGAAGTTGTTTTTAAAACATTTGAACATTGGTCCGTCGAGAGCCGGATTACGATACAACATGGTGAAAAGTGCAAGTACAGAACGCGGTAAGTAAGAATAAAGGTGCGTCGCCATTTTGTTTTTCTTCAGTTGAACACGCAGGTCGAATCATCTAGACGAACGAAATCGTTCTACGTATCGATCGTGTGTCTTAATCTCGCCACGCAACTGGCTAGAAAGGGACGGACTAAAATTCAACATAGCAGGAAACTACAGCAAGTTTTCGAGAATTATTGTAATGGTGTTTCGCGAGTCCACATGCAGCAGACTTCGCAACCCCATAGATACTAATACAGACGAAGTTTTTAGTGTTTAAATATGCATAGAGCAATAGCTCGATATACATATCTATAAATTCGTAAGTGTTATTTGGTCGATCGAGAAGCATTAAGTGTTTTCATTATCACTGCTAATCGAACGACGGTGGTTATAACGCTACGCCAACACAAAGACACGTGGAACGTTCTCGACCACGAGACAACGGATCGACGCCATCGGGAGACAGCAGCAGCAGGCCATCTCGGCAGCAGGCAGCGGTGGTTCTAACAGACGCAACGTCAACAAAGAATCGACTCGCTACATTCGCAGAGGTCGACAGAAGATCATTCTACGAATCGAGACGAAAAATAGATCGTGTACGTGATAGCGTACATATTGCAAGTCCGTTTCATCTTAAAAGTACAAGCGATATATTTCATTCTTTAGTTTATTTGAATTTTTCGACCATAAGTTTGTCATGGCAGATTTGATAGTTAAGCTTAAGAAAAGTCGCGGTACGATTAAGGGTCAGATGACACGTGTGCATAATTGGCTTCGAACTTTTGATGCAAATCTTCACTCTATTCAAAAGGTTGAGGTCATGTTATTATACGAGACTGTTAAAAAATTATGGGATGAGATTTACGAAAAATAAGACGAGCTCGAGTCAACGAACAAGAGTTTTGAGGAGGATAGCGAACGAGAATCATTCGTGTATAATTATTACGCAGCATCGGCAATTGCAAAGGCATTAATCACGCAATTTGAAGGAGACCAAAATAACGCCGGTAATAATAATGGTAATCAGATTATCGAGGCTCACGATACTCGAATTAAATTGCCTCCAATAAACTAAGGTTCGCTTAACGGTTCTTATGAACAATGGCCAAGCTTTCGCGATACATTCACAGCTATGATTGATACAAACGCGAATCTTACGGATATTAAGAAACTTTATTATTTCGTTCGGTATTAACGGGGGTAGCTGCAGATCTTATAGTTGCGATGGAGATGTCCGCCGACAACTATGCTATAGCGTGGGATTTGCTCAAACAGCGATTTGTAAACAAGAGAGTGAAACAAGTGCATCATGATTTACAAGCGCTCATCGTGAAAGAATCGCAAACATCGTTGCGCAAACTGTTAGATACTACTGAAAAGCATGTCAAGTTTTAAAAAATCTAGGACAAAACACAGATGATTGTGGCACAATTTTAGTACATCTGATGGTAGCAAAATTTGATAGCATGACGAAACGTGAATGGGAAAGTAAATCGCGCGAAGTAGCAATATACGAGTACACCACAGATTTACAGACAGAGTTGTCACTGATTCTGACAAGGAAATTTGCATCGTTTGCAATGAAGGCGAACATAAATTATTTCAGTGCCCGTCATTTTTCAATCTAACACCGCAAGTCACGCACCAAGAAGTGAAAAGGCTCAAAATCTGTCTAATCTGCTTAAAATTAGGTCACATCATCGAAACGTGCCAATTCGGATCGTGTCGTGTGTGTGTCGCAAAAAACTCAACTCTCTGTTACATTTCAATCGAGTGGAAAGTACAGCATCGAGTACTCCGAACAGTAACACCCGAACGAACAACTCCGCTGAGACATCGCAAACACTTTGGGAGGATCTCTCAGCGTCGCTGACTAGCTGTGCTTTACGTTCGGACGAGAAGAGATTATTAGCCACAGCAATAATCGAAATCCAAGATCATGAGCATTTCTTGATTCCGGATTTCAAACAAATATCATATCGAAGGAGCTGTGCAAACGACTCAATCTCCCTCAACATGAAAAGTATTTGCCCATTCGCGGCATCCAAAACACGTAAGCGACAGTATTCAAAGAGACTCATGCGACGATTCAATCGAGGTTCAATGCCTTTAAGGTAAAATTGTCCTTCTCAATACTCTCTGAAATCACGTCTAGGCTGCCACTTTCCGAAATCAACAGACGCAGCCTTCAGAACCCGAGCAACATAAAACTGGCGGATCCGAAATTTCATATTCCGTCAAAAATTGACGTATTGATCGGCAGCGCGATAAGCTGAGAGTTATTGTGCGCCGGCCGGTTAAACTTGGCAGAAACCAACCGGTCGCCCAAAAAACAGAGCTGGGCTGAATTATCGAGGGTTCTATGGGACTTTCAAACACCAAACAACCATCTATTGCGTCAGCATATTTTCTTTCGGTTGAGACAGAAATTCATAATGAACTAGAGCGTTTTTGGCATGTAGAGGAGGGAGCATCGTGTACGCGACTATCCGAGAATGACAAAATATGCAAAGAAGAATTCCGAGGCACTCATCAATGCAATGGGATTGGAAGATTTAAGGTTCAACTGCCGATATGCGAGGATACCGAGCAACTTAGGAGCTTTCGAGACTCATTATAAAGCATTTATGGACGAGTATCAACAATTGGGTCACATGACCATCGTCACTGAAGTCCATCACGGAAACGAAATTGTAAATTACCTGCCGCATCATGCAGCAGTCAATCAGGAAAGTACCACAACCAAGGTTCGAGTGGTTTTCGATGCATCATGTCAACAGGAGTATTGCTGAACGATATTCTCCGCACGGGACCGACCATACAACAGGATCTGCTCTCAATTTTACTTCGATTCAGGCAGCATCCAATCGTCATGACAGCTGAAATTCAAAAAATGTATAGGCAGGTACTGCTACAAGAACATCAGCGGGACTTGCAGCGAATGCTGTGGCGTGCGTATCCTGACCCAGAGTTTCAGGAGTTTCGCTTGAATACTGTCACTTATAGGTTGGCGTGCGCCCCATTTCTTGCAATAAGATGTTTGCGTCAGCTCGGAATCGAGAATCGCGAAGAGTACCCGACGCTAGCGAAGTTGTACTCAATGATTTTTATGTCGATGACATGCTGTCTGGAGGAGACGATATCACGAGCTTACATGAGAAGACAATCCAGATTTCTAAGATATTGGAGTCCGCTCGGTTCATATTGCACAAGTGGAACACAAACGAACCGTTGATCTTCGATGGATCATCAGAGACCACAACGCTGCCGCCGGGAGACGCAATGGAAACTAGGGGTCTGTTGGAATACATCCGACGATCGACTGCATTATAAGATGCAAGGCATTATCAAGGATCGTCGCGCAACTAAGCGTTCACTATTGTCAATGATCGCCCAAACAAATGATCCTTTGGGACTGATGGGATCCACGATCGTCTGCGCACAAATAATATTACAGGAACTGTGGCAATTGACTATAGAGTGAGATGAATCGCTTCCAATAGATCTTCACACAACTTGGATGCATTATCGAGGAAAGATCATGGACATCAGTTCCATCACCACTGTTATACGCCATGTGGCATAAAACCTCATGCCCGAGACAATTATTCACAAATGTTATCCATCATGTATTAACCATTGTAATCATATCTTAAATCATTTCATTGATCTCTTAGACCATTGCATTGGTGTCTTAAAATCGCATTATAAACTTCTATTCACGAGCGACGCCGTGATTAGCCACTGGCGACTCGGAGGGGCGCCTCTGGCCCGCTTGCACGCCATTGGCCGGTGCCACCGCCGGGGGGCGCCGCACACCGCCTCGCTCAGGTATAAAAGTCGGGCGCTTCGCGCTCTCCCAACAGTTCTGACTCCGATCTCACCATGCTCACACCTACCTCCATTCGAAATGGAGGTAGGACCCAGGACGCCCGGTCTCCGAGCTTCTCTCGCTTTTCCGCCTTGTTATCGAGCTGGATGCTCGGCTCTCAAGTTCCCTCCATCTAGACGCTCGATCCTCGAACTCTCAGATGCAGGCCGTCCTGCTCCCGCTTTCCTTAGTAATCCCGGAATCATCCTCCCGCCAGAGGTACGTTAGATTCGTGCTCGGGAATTCCTCCGACCGACGCCCGCCGATTATACACACGCCCGCTCGTGCTCCAACAAACTCTTTATCGCGATAGAACATACCCCTCAGGCGCATGCGGAAACGGACAGGTAAAAAAAGATATCAAAAACACGGCGAATGTCTGCGCCACGTTAGTAATGTCTGCCCCCCAATAAAACCACCGTCGGCCATAACCACAACATCCTCCACGATTGTCACGAAACCGAGCGCCGACGATCAAATCGTTCGGCTGATTCGCCGAAACGACGCTTCAACATGACGAATTAGACGAAAAAAGTGGAGGTTTGCGTGAATAATACCGCTAAGTGATTTCAATTCGACCAATTGCGACTCGAAGAATCTGCAGCCGGTCTTGAATCCAACGGCTTCTTCACTCGCCGCGCAGGAATTAAATTTCATCATTACTTGCTCTGCCTATAACATTAAAGAATATGAAGTTCTACGATAATTTTGTGGACATTTTTACAAAGAAGTAATAATAATAAGCCATACAATAGTTAGCATAGTACAGCTCCAGTTAACGGTACAATTCCGTAAAATACTTCCAGCGAACATAATTTGCCACTGATTTCGTCTAGAAAATGTGTAACATATTCACCCACCTACGTGTTATAAATCTTCTAATGCAGCATATAGTTTCAAAGTATTTATAAATTTATTCGGTTTCCAGATGGTAAGTACGCATCCTTCGGTGATTACTATAATTATCTTCTTTTTAACACGTTCTTTTTTCAGGTACTGCTCAACAGCTTTTGCTGAGGTATTAGTAAAATTTCGAATTATAACTTTATTTTCTTTTTTGAAGTACTTTGGTTCTACAGCATTTTCAATGGATCAATGAAATTCAGAGTCCTCGTTTAATTTCATTCATTTTCAGGCACTGCAGCTCTATAGCTTTTATAAAGGTAAGTATTAATAAGAATTCTAATTTTATTTTATTTTTTCAGGTATTGCGGTTCTACTGTTTTGAGGATAAATGACATGCATAATTCAAATTTATACCGTTCATTTGTGTCCATTGTGAAAATTGTTTCAAATTGTAAAAATCCATTTCAGTTACCTCAGCTGTTAATGAAATGCTTTATTTCGTCATCAAAGTTACTATCACTTCAGGTTCTTCAGGATCTCTATAGTATGTATCTTTTATGATTTCTTTTTGTTTTTCGAAGTATCAGTTTATTTTGTTTAACTATAAATAGATTAATCCGACAACTTACCCGCAGTTTCTCTTTATTCCACAGTCCATTCCGAATTTTCTTTATGATGTGTCAGACATCAGAGAAGACGAAAACCTTCCGATCGTTGTCCACAGGGCGATCGAACCATGTCTTTGTGTTATCCATTGTCCTTCTGACCCCCCGAGACCGACCACATTTTTGCATTTGTTGCTGCACCGTTAGCAACAACTCCGTGTATTACCGTTTCACATCGTTCCAGGTACGGCTTTCACAACAATTTTCGCGAGCACATCGCCCTTTACGGGATTCTTGGAAGCGAACACGGCAAATGGCTATGTATAAATATCAGCAAGCGGCTGGAACATTACAACGAGACCGTGCGTTGCCTGGTCTTTAATATCTGTCGATTTCCGTCCGTCTTCGCCAAAGTCTGTGAGGCCCGAGTATGTTGAATCTCTTGAACAAACTGCTGCAGATTCTTACGGTTTGTTTCGTCCAAGAGAAGGATGCCGTGACGTTGTCGTGGAGTTTTTGACGCAAAATGTTTTTTCGGGAGTTCCGCGAATTCTTCTTCGAATTCACATTTCGAGTTGATCAAAGAGATATAGCTCCTTATTGTTCTCATTCACCGCAGTGGCAGAATATTATTTTTTCTTAAAAACTCGTAATCCCTTGGAGAATGGATATTCATCAGCATGTACAACATGATTTACTCATCAGTGTACCGTCGGCCTCTGGCGCTTTTTTTCTTTGTCGCGGCGATGATTCCTTTAAGAATGTATGATACGTACAGTCCCGCCAAAAGTAAGTTTCAGAGACAATTTCGATCACTTCCCGATGGGATAAAAATCGGAAAAAAATATATAACGTGCTGAAAATATTGATTTCGCATAATAATAATCCGAAAATGTTATTAACAGATTGGTGAAAAAAACAATTGCTCAACAAACAATCAGTCAACTTTACTTTTTTTCTAGTGAAAATGATATGTGAATTTATTTGAATGCATACGAATTTTTACAGATTTTTTTCTTTATTTTGATTGTTTCTATTTTCAAAAATCCGTGCGAAATAACGAATTTTGGATATGTGTTCGGCATAAAACCATCTACTACACTCAAGATTTCTTTGCAAAACGCATATCCAAAATTTGTTATATTCTGCGCATTTTGAAAAATAAAAAAAATAGAGACCGAGTTTTCTGGCGTCTTTCACGTCTCAATTTCATCAGCATGGCTGATAATTTACATCGATCTACGGGGCTTGAGAAGTTGTCGATACGTTTCAATGCCGATGGGTTCTTGAGCCGAGCCGCCCGTTGCTGTATGCACTTCCTCGTCTTTATGCAAGCCACGCACCCTTTTTTTTTGAGACCAAGGAGCACGCTTGACTTCGTCATTTGTCCACGTGATCTTGGTATGCCGTACCGGGTCGGACAAAACTAATATTAATATCACCTGTGCTACTACCGACGTTCATCCCCCTGAACTTTTCTAGGACTGCCTTCAGCTCATTTTTTCCACCAATAGTTTTTCCATATTCTTGCCGTGGGGGTCAATGTGCCGTTCGTAAACAAAATATTGCAGCCTCCCGTCCGCGTCAAGTGTTACAGCTTTCTGTATAACTGGGCAACGCACGTCGTTTTCAGTTTTCATAACTGTGTATGTGAAGGCTGTCTCCTGTACAGCTGCAGTACAAACGTTTTGCAAAGTCAACCTCTCTGGGAGATATGCACAAAGCTCATTCCCAGATAGAAATTTTACCGTGTCGACAAAAATGCGCCATGTACTGCAGCATTAAGCTGCATTATTAACGGCACAGCGTCCTGATGCCGGTAATGTGTCTGCAAAGTTCCAACACGCGTTGGCGTGCACAGCGTGTCGGAATTTAGCTGGCACATTACCGGCATCAGGACGCTGTGCCGTTAATAATGCAGCTTAATGCTGCAGTACATGGCGCATTTTTGTCGACAAGGTAAAATGTCTATCTGGGTTGTTAACCTTCGCATTTTCTTCTGGTATCCCTAATGAAATCAAATTGAGGGATGTAATTCTTTTAAATGGCAAGCTTGAGTTACTTAAAAAACATGATAACATTTCATAATGACTACAATTTGACAACTTTAGTTCATCTGAAAATAAATTTAGTAAATTTAATTTAATTTCAGATTGTGCCAAGAGAATCTGCATTATTTTTGGTGGTAAGTATAAATCAAATAGTTTTATTCATCTAATGTATGCACACAAATATCAATAATATAATTTGTCGTTTTCTACCATTGTGACTTCAATAGTGATTAATGTATTTGAAAAAAAAATTTTTGCAATAATTTGTTTTTAAAAGTGTTGCTGTTTAAAGAGTATATGCATTTTTTGTGTGACACATGTAAGCTATAAGTTACGTTACTAACTTTTGCTGAACTTACGAGATGTGAGCACTCCACGAGATATCTGAGGAGCGCACAAATCTGCTGGTACAAGTCCAGTAGTCGTTTACTCCGTAGACAAAAGAGACAACGCTGGTGATATGACAGGGCTGATAGCTGCAATTATATCAGGAACGATTTATGATACAATGTTGCAATTCAGTTTTTCATTCGTAATGAAGTATGAACCATTGAACAATGCTGAATGTATATAACAGTGTTTTTTTAAAGGTATAGCCTTTACTATCATTTTGTTTTATTTTTTTTTTTTTCAGGTAACACAGCTTTTGCGGCGGTAAGTATGGACTAATAATTATTTTGCTTTTCCCTAATATCCTGTAGCTTCTATAGTGTGAGTATATACAGCATTCCTGATTCTAATTCGTCTTTATCAGGAACTGTAGGTCATTTAGTGATAAGTAGAAATGATGATTAGAATTCTAGTTTTTGTCAGTTTTGTCTGCAATTAATATAGCTTCTACAGTAATGAGTACTAATGAAATTCAGAATTTGAATTTTATTTATAATAGTAAGAATTAATAAAACTGAAAATACTTTTTTTTTTTCATTTTCAGGTACAGTAGCTTTGCGTATTGATGAAATTTGGAATTCTAATTGTATTTTCTAATTTTTAGGTGATGCAGTTTCTACAATTATTGCTTTAAATGGCGTACAAGTTTATTTTCTTCTCTTCAGTTTTTGAGCTTTTGCAGACGTCACAGCAAAATTGGCGAATCAAATATTGCTGCTACCGCAAGTTCCATTGATACTTCCATCGGAGACAGTTCCACCTGAGAAATGTCTGAGACCCTATCTGGAACTGACGGAGACACATCTGCGATATCTGTAATATTATCAGATCAAATCAAAGAATTTGTCAGATGTTAATTATTGAACAGGTTCACAAACTCTTTTCGATTAAAAAAACTTACCATTGATAGCAGGAATTGTTTCTGAATCTGGTGTCTTTGCGTACTCATGGAGTGGAACACAGTTTTCCTTCCCAGTTGGAGCACTAAATCCAGATGAAATGGCAAGCTTCTGGAGCTGCGGATGCTTGCGTGTGACCTTCAATCGATGTATATGTAATTTGAGTTGCGACGTATTCAAACGACGTGGAAAATTATTTATTACTTTGCCATCTGCGTGAAGCTTGATCTATTCACGGCGAATTTCTTCTTCTCTAAAGTGTTCTTCGCACACAACATCGGTTAAATTCAATTTTGTAAGTCTCGGAATGGCATCTTTCCACTTCTTCCATGTCTTTCGGCACATGAAATAAGGAAATGAGGAACACTTTGACTGAATTCTGCTGCCACTTCGAGAATACGGCACGACACATCATTTTGACATTTTTCAATTCCTAAATGTTCAGTCAACTGTCATAAACACAACAGCGAACAACAAACAACAAAACAAATATTCAAAATGAAACGAATCAACACCTTTTGGGTGGTTACGTTTACTAATACTTTCATCAGGAGCTTGGATGGCAGCGTCGCATATTGGCTGTGATAGAAACTAAAATCACTTTTTTTAAGCGGCCGTACCCCCACTATTAGAATTGCCCAGAGTTTTCAGACCTGTATGTAAGACCATGATCTGACTTATTGCAACTGTGAATAAATAGTTATTTTGTGATTCCAGTCATTTAAAGCTTGTAATTTGTTTTCCTTGATGTCTGCACGAGAACCTGGCCTCGAATGCCGTCACTCAAAGCTACAAAAGTAGCTTGGTCCCAAATAGGTCGCAGAGTTTTTCCAGTCGCGAAAGCGCCTGGCGCCCATATAAATTAAAGGGAAGAACTCTTGGGGACTTTGGCTTTGAGGTGTTTCGGGATTATATAATTTTTCACTACAAAATTGGCGCCCAACGTGGGGCCGTGTAGATATAAAGTATTTTCAAGGGAAATCAAACTATAATACGTATACTGTTGTGGCTCACGCGGTACGCTACTACGCAAACCGCAGCTACGGCTACGCTCGCAAAATCACCAATTTTAGTTAAGGGACTTACAATAATTCGGGTTAAGTGGGTCAGCTTCACTGAAATGTATTGTTCGACTTCACAGTACAGTTTAGTGAAGCTGACCCCCTTCAGGAAACTCCTTTCCCCGTCAGAAACCTCGTTCGGCTGCCCCTCAGGGACCGCTTCGCCTGCGCAACAGGTGGTTTGAATCGAAATATTTTTAGTCCCGGGATTCTCGACACGGGGGTGGCGGTGGCGGGCGGCGGTGAGATTTTTTTATAATATAGTTATATGTTTCTTTATTAACAATCGACATGCAATACGATAAGTTATTGATGAGAAAATCATACAAGTTCTTACTGGAGTCGTGATCCGCAGCGACGATGAATATATAACTGTAGTGTCTGAAAAATAAAACGAAAAGAGGGTGTATGAGTCCCTGACGGAAGAAAATAGCAGCTCACGGTTCGCCTAAACACGAAGAGCAGTGAATCGTGAATATCATGCGAGTACTGAAAAGTATACACCGTCCTTATGGCTTAGCGAAATAAATTGTGTTTACGTACTGCACGGTTAATGAATGCGGGTTTTTTATGAATATCTTCCATAATTTCTAATGTGTCGTTCAATTGTGTTAAAGTGAAAGGTTAAAAATACCTTGAAGTATCTGTGCTGTATAAAATGTGCTAAATTTATAGGTATATCTCTCGAAAACAGAGCGGCTAATAATTTCTGTAGTCATTTTGTCTCCCTTGACGCATTCTTATTCCGATTCTACAAAAATTTTATGAAAATACAAGACCAACCTCAAGAGTTGTGTATTTTATGTCACAATTATGATATTTGAAAGATGTTCTTTAGTTACACGACGTTTTGTAGACCGAAATGGATTGTGAAACGTCTCCCGTAACGGTTATAATGGGCTATTCAGAGAAAAGTCAATTATCTCGTTCTCGAAGTTCTTGTAATTGCATTCAACCTTTCCACCCGCCGGAGTAATCTTTAATCTACTTAATGATGTTTCGGAAGTAATAGGTTTGAAATACGGGAACTGCGAGAGCAGAAGAGGTCTAAAGGTGGGGCTCAACTCCGGGAGATGTTAAAGTGGAGGGGACTGCGGGATTAACAATGCACTTGAGATCCAACGAACACTGTGCAGCGTTGCGGTTACTGCGTTGAAGACGCGAGACGATTTTTGACGAGCACGCTCCCTTCTTCAGCGTCTTCTACGTCATCGTGGTCCTTACGAGGACATCGCGAGTGCGCGAGCGAAGGAACAGACAACATCTTGAAGATCGCATTACGTAAAAAAAAAGGGTGGTGGAGAAAATCGGTAACGGAGTGCGCGTGATTATTATATAGAGAACGACAAAACGAGGCCACAGACCGGAAGTACATTCTAGGAAATTACAGCAGGGATGCAATTCACAAATTCACAAATTTTGTCTTGCGGACTACTTATTATTCTAGTAAGCTGCATATGTATATACAATAACTCAAACCATCTATAATCACGCTTTTATTCGTCTCTCTTTATTGTTGCTATCGAGATTTGACCGTAACACTTTGCTCTCGTAAAAATCGGGGGTTCTCCAGTCGTTTTTATTTTGACCGTGTCGAAGACACGAGCGAGTCCGACGGTCGTAGGTCGTTAAGTCAAGTGCGCCAGAAAAGACCAGCAACTGTTCGAGGATTAATTGCCCGCGAAGTCGGAGACACAGTGTCGAACGTAACTCTCGGTCACCGAGTTGATTGTATCTTGTACTGTGCATTAAATACACTGCATTTGGTCCCGTGAATGAAGAAGAACGACGCTTACGTTCAAAGAATAATGGAAAATAACTAGATAATTTAACTATGAAGATCGTAGAGATGGGATTAAGTTTGCATGTGATAATAAGGAGGAAAAATTAAGGGTTGTACTAAGTTGCAAATTTTTCCCAGATTCTCACTAGGATTCTTTGCATATATACACTCGAGTGGACTCTCGCTTCACGCGATTGGGATGGTTCTTCTTATCGAGTTTTCGCTCCCACCGCTCAATTTATTTTATCCTGCGGGTTATTCGACACTTCGAATATTTTTTCAATCTTACCTTATGAATTTATTGAAAATATTATATAGAAAATAAAGGATGTAGTTTATGGGTTAGCGAGTTCGTTTTTATCAATATACCGCATAATCATGCTGAACGGCAAATTCTATGCAAGTATATTTTATTGCGCATGTCAAATGAAAACAGAGGCATTCAATTTATATACACTGAGGAACAATTTATGTTAATCCAAGCAAACGCATTTTGTAGACTTGAAATTTAGTTACATCAACATATTATTTAAAAAAATAAGGCCTATGCGTAATCAACTAAATGTAACACTTTGCTTAAAGCGAATGGGTTAAACGTACCGACATATTCCAAATAACAAAGTTATTTCATTGCTCCCAACAATATTTATTCGTTACAGACAGTATATACATTTGACAACGCAACTAGGTTCAACTTCAAGAGGTTGACAGGATTGGTGACTTAAAACGAACACCGTCGAACTAAATATTATAGTAAATGCAACATATGTTCCATCTATTGAAGTGCGTGCGATATTGAATTAACTCATCAATCAGCTGTAGAAACTGAACATATCGTTATATTATCACAACACATGGACGAAAAGATCAACTTTCTTAAACACTTTTTATTCCGCCTGAATATTTTTTTCGCTTCATTGTATTACATTGGTATTTTACATACCCTTTGTGGTTTAGTCAAAAGTGATTTCATCGATGTGATTACACTAAAGCATTCGCTTTGCTTCAATCGAATAATAATTTATTTCGACTTATTAAATCATTTTGTTGAAACAATTTATTTATGCGAACTTAAAAATTGGTCGAGGCAATTAACTATGTTCGTACCACGTACTATGTACATTATTTGCAGAAACAGATCCCAAATAAGAAAATCTGAAGACATGATTTTGTTTGAATCTCGAAGAAGGTATAATTGAACTGAATATGCACATTTATGTGTAAAATAATAAGTGATAAGTATAATGTAAGTGTGAATTGGTCTAACCCATAAGATAGTCAGAATTAATGAATATTGATTTAACTATGAATCAAGAATTTCAGGAATCCGTAACGTTCTCAAGTATTGAACGTATCAGCCGTACCGATATTCTTACAGCCCAAAAAGATATTACTTGCTGCACTGAAAACAAAGATTATCGTTCTATATTAAAAAGTTCGTGGATGATAAATGCGGAATTCATTGTTAGCGATTTATTCGTCTTCTGATCTATTGGTGGTGTCGTCAGACACACTGAGATCAGGACCAAGTTCATGCATTGAATTTGTTTGTTTATGTCAGATGTCAAAACTGACGTAAAGTGACCCGGGCGCTTGAGCGCGCGTGTCGGCTAATTCCCTTTTTACAAATTTCATCAGTAACGGAACGGACGTTTTATTCGTGATGTGATTGGTTGCTAAGGAAGTCCGAGATAAACAAGTTCAGTTTGGTCTCAAATTTGGCATAAAAAAGGCGTCTGCAGCATCCGTGACCTTTTAAAGGGTTGTAAAATCGCAGCAGCGCAAAAGAATTTCATGCACGCGAGCCAGCGCGTGTGATTAGCCTAGTCTTTCCCTAAAAAGTTGGTGGGTCACGAGATATCTCGAGAATATGGAAGATTTGATATTCACATTTTTGCCTCTTTATTCGTGCTGTGATTGGTCGTCGCAATCGTAAGACCGTCTGGGACCGAAACCAAGTCACACATTGAATCTTTTTGTTTATGTAAAATGTAAAAATTGACACAAAGAATCCCGAGCGCGCCAGCGCCCGCTCAGGATAACCCTATTTGATAGGGTTATCCTGAATCCAATATGCGTGAATCCAATTCGCTTATGACAGATTCAAACAAGTTAATGAACAAATTATTAAAAATATCAAAACCAATGTTGCTTCAACAAAATTTTAAAGTGATAAACGAACTTTCTAAGCGAAATAAATTGAGGAGCCAAACCATAATTCTTATTACATTTAGATATCCAAGATTTTTCAGTAGTCGGCAATGCGCGTGAGTTGTTAGGTAGTTAGGTAGATATAGGTCGCAGGTTCGAACCCCCGGATAGGCAAGACATTTCCTTTGGTGGAAACTAAGACCCAATGATTACTGATAAGAAAAAATGTTTGAAAAATAATTAAATATTTTTGAGCCCGAATATACTTCTTCTTCATACTATGCCGAAAGTATGTCCCTCCGGCCGCGATATCACGGCAGAAAGGCTAACTTTTATGCCGTGGTAGAGACGCGCATGCGCTCTGCCACTGCGGGCCGAAAGAAATTGTTCGTGCACTGAGCCCGGCACACACACACACACACACACACACACACACACACACACACACACACACACACACACACACACACACACACACACACACACACACACACACACACACACACACACACACACACACACACACACACACGCACACGCACACGCACACGCACACGCACACGCACACGCACACGCACACGCACACGCACACGCACACGCACACGCACACGCACACACACACACACACACACACACACACACACACACACACACACACACACACACACACACACACACACACACACACACACACACACACACACACACACACACACACACACACACACACACACACACACACACACACACACACACACACACACACACACACACACACACACACACACACACACACACACACACACACACACACACACACACACACACACACACAAGACGGCCGAACGTTAAGAACCGCTCACTTTGTTTATACACATAATCTCATTCATGTATTGGTCAAGCTGTACATGTGCCCTCTATAAAAACGGGAGTAGCAACTTATTCGCGCGCAGTCCCGCTCACTACAAATACTCTGTATAACTTCAAAGTTTATTTACAATTGATGTATGCTGAACTTTAGCAGTTACGATAAATCAGTAAGTGATATGTGCTCGAATAAACATAAAAAATGAGTGCATCATCTTCAGATGATTCACCAGACGAAGATGAAGTGAACAGAAACTTCGAAATAGAAGCTCAGGTAATTGTCGAAACTGACACATTACCAAAAAAATCTGCTGAGCGATATATGCTTGTGTACGAAACCTATCAAAAGTGGAAAAGGGAACATACAAATGCTTCTTTCTGAATTCTTGATGAATATTCTTTAGGAAAGTAGTGTCTATTCGGATGTATTTGATTTGATGCCTGCCTCCGACCAGCAACACTCGCTTCGCTCGTGCCGCAAATGTCGGGGCAGGTATCAATATCTTTCAATACAAAAATGCCATTTTTTTCATACTTTCGGCCAAGTATAAAAAAAAATAGTATACACTACACGAGCAGAAATTTGAGAGCCCTGAACTTTGGGCATCATGGCGCGCAGTGCAGGAATCTCCACTTTCGGCCCTTGTAGTGTAATATACTATTATTCGTTACAGGACCCTGATGCTATATTACATACTGCTAGCGAATATACAGATGGACGAACTACAAGTGTGCCTGGTCAAACACGCATTCCATTGATTGAACTCAATTAATTTTTAATGTTAAGACGAATTTAGTTAGTTTACACAAATTTTCGTTTTGTTCAAATAAATTTTTGGACATGAATGAATTATACTCTCTAGTCAAATAATAATTTGATGTAGTAGAACGAAGATCATTTTGATTTGACTTGGAATCTGGTTCGTAAGATTTTCAATACCAACCAAATATTTATTTGTTGGACCATTATATTTATTTCGCCGCCCGCAAACGTTACATTCATTTGAATAGGACGATTTTCGTTTCACTGAATTAAAATTTTTTTTCAGTGTACATTATGTTCAAATTGTGATGATAATATAGTAAAAAACTTATCTAAAAAAAATATTGAGAAATCACCACAGCTTTATTGTCCATTTTTCTACAAGTTATGGGTATGACTACTTTGATTTCTTCTTTGTGAGAAAATCGATCAAGTATGTGCATTAAATTAGTTCGTTTGGGTTCATTGGATAGAGCCAATAAAATTAAAAATCTATAAACGCTCAAGAAGATTAGCCGATTGCTGAGCCAAGGCGAGAGTCGTTCGCGCGAAGACTTTTAGCATCTCTTATCATCGAAAATGTAATTGAATCACGTTATCAGGATTGCAACGATTTTCCAACGATCCTGGCTCGTGTACGGTTTTACTTCACGACCCGTTACCATATTAATGCCTTCGATCTTTGTGGGTATGAATCGCACGCACCACATGGCCTGATTTTTCGATCCTATTGTCAACGAAATCGCGTGCACTCGCTGTGAGACGTGTACAGTGTTCCGTGCCACCTTGGATATCACGTATTGATTATAACGATCTGCCGATCGTCCATGCTACGCTATTTATCCCTTCTTTTTATTTTTGACAGGTCTGTTGGCTCAGCGTCAACGATGCCATACCGTTGGGATCAGACCCTGAACTGGAGTTGAATAGCATGTATATGGTAGTATACTTTAATTTATCCTGTTTGTTTATTTTTTTATTTTTTATATATTTTTGGGCCATTTATTTTCCATGTGTATGTACATTCTCGATGTATGCTTAATGCTTTTTATCATACGTTGAACTTAACGAGGATTGTCTGGAAGACGTAAGACATCTTGCTTTTATGTACCATGATATTTTTGTTAGTTTTAATGTTATTACTTTTTTTTAAATGAGATTTATGGTATGTGTGCTGTAATACGTCCACAAATCATCATAAGTGTTTGGTTTTTTCCTTCGAACGTTGCCCATGTTTTTGTTAAAAATTCAATGCTTATGGGGTTTCGTTCTAAATTTAAGTGTTTTCTCAGATTAAGCATCATACGAATTTAAACAGGCGATCCAGACGACAACCTTTCAACCAAAAACTGAGATTTCTGAGACGGCTCCAATCACGGTGCAACCAATTATCACTTCTACTCCAATATCGGGTAATGGTAGAGCGTATAGATCAATAGATTCGGCAAACGATAGACCTCGCATCAAACAACATGAAATTATGAAAAAAACGGATGGAGAACTAACGCAACCTGAAGTTCGTCAAAAAGGTCATCGAAGTCCACCGAAAGTTTCTCAAACAGATAATAACGATCCCAAGATTCACATTAGCAATGTTTACAGTAGTTTTGAATCTCATCATAATGATTTTGAAGAGTGGGGAATTCCTCTAAAAAAGGCACAGGTGAATGACAAATGCGTAAATGAGGAACGGCGTCAGAACCAATCTTATACTCGAAGTATTCCTTTAAATACATCATCCATCAATTCCGATGAAGACTTCGAAATTCCCGGAGAGCCAGAAGTGAAAAGAATAAATAGTGTCCACATAGGTGAAGACATTGCACTTTGTTGGATCGAGACAACAACAATCAAAGAAGATAATCTTTTTAATCCACCAAAGCGGCTTGTCATAAGAGAGTTCACTATCTCCTTCGAAAATTCAGCATCGATACCTGATAGTTATCTCGAATGTAATGACATCGAAGGTGAGATCGCACCAGGCGATGAAGATACGATTAGGAACACCGCTCTTCATGAAGTCATTGACGAAAATTCAAAAAGAAGTCGGGAAGTCAATTTCTCACACGTCAGTACCGTAGGTCGGATCGTGGTCCGTCAGCACAAGAAGGTCAAGTGTGGAGTAGGTGCCGTAGTGTCTAAAAATATTTTTGAATGGCCTGATGGCACTGACAATCCTAAGAAAAGGGTCGAAATCAAAGTTGGTCCCTCCATAAGAGACCTTAGGTCAACAACTAATAACGGACATGCAGGATGCACTACGGAAGGTATTAGAAGAAAGGCACAAATAAAGCACAATCGTAAATCTTCATCTACTTCCAATGATGAAACCTTACCATCGTGCGAAAGCGGTGATTGCAGTAGAAATGTCACATCCTGCGAAGGTGATTGTTCCAGAAAGAGTTTATCAGAAGAAACCACTTATCCACCAAACAGCGACGAACTACTGTCGACGGGAGTTACGGAAGAAACGACTACGATGGAACCGAATGGAACGAAGTTATTAATGGCATTGCACTCGAAGTCTGACCGAAATCAAGATGAACCATGTTCGGAATTCGACACCGATTGCATGTCCTTACAGAGAACTTACACTGTTGAGCCACAAAGTGTTAACGAATCATCTGAAAGTTGTTCGGGTGAGGATTGCCATAGAGGATCTTTAGAAGAACCTAACCGTGAGCTTTCCTGTGACCAGAGCTCCGACGCTTCGTGTTCATGCTCCGGAGATAATTGCGTAAGTAAAGAAAATTCAACCAGTAGTTCTGAAGATTCTGCGAAAATTACTGTGGAGGATGGCGAAATGTGTAAAAATGGCTCGGAATCTTGTAACTGCAATGGCTCCGCGTGTTCTACTCAAAATTCAGAAGAAACTAAATTTGTGGAATCTGAAGCCAAGCGGACGGATATTTCACTACATGAAACGAATGAAAACACAACCAAGCCTCTTGTAAAATTGACACATAGTATCCCACCGTCACAGATGGATTCGAATTGTATTGGTGGGGCTGGGTTATGTTCAGAGAGGAATGTTCCACCTCAATCCAACTCTAACGAAGAAAAAAATCGCCTGGGAACAGTTGAACCGATGACTTTTAACGAACACTTGAAGTCTGGAGCCTTCTCTGAACAAAATGGGATGACAGAAGTACCAGAAGTTACTAGAGCCATAAAATTTCTAGGGGAGATTGGCGATACTCCTGGAACAGGGAACCTAAAATCTTGCGAACGATCAGGTCCTGGAAATTGCTCAAAAATGTTATCAGATGGTACAATGCGTCCAAACGCGACTTCAGAGGATACTGAAGAACATTTTTCCTCTGTTGAAGATACTACATTTAGTAAGGTTCTAAGCAAAGCGCTACAGTCATCGAATTTAAATTCGAATGAAATTAGGAACTCATCAACGTGTTCCGAGGGGGATGAAGAATGTACAACCGTACAACTGAGCAAAGAATTTGTGTCATCTTCAAATTCTGCCAATAAGATGAGCGACGAGACATCCGGAAGTTCAGGGATTGAGACACTTTCGTCGACTTCTGAACAGTCAATGCTGGTAACGACCATTCGTTTCAATGATACTGAGTCCGAGGAAGCAACTCCCAGATCTTACCAAAAAATCGAAGATTCTAATGGAGGAATTGGCCTAGTTTTTACGAACGATACTGATCGAGAAATGAGTACAAAAGAATCGAGCACGGATGCAATAGCTACTGGTTCTTCGGAGAATGAAAAATTATCTTCAGAAAAACGCTTAGTAACGGACTGCTCTACGGATTCTGGAAATTCCGTCGATTGTGTACAACTAACTGTGACACATCCATCGAGTCTTGCAGATGTTAGTACGGTTCCTTCAGTTTTAGACAGCTCTTCAAGTTCAGATGAAACGAATGAAAAGGTGGAAGGTCAAGATCAAGTTCAAGCCAAGACGGCGTCTATTTGCGACAATGATGATGAATCCTGCCAAGATTCATCGTCTTCAAGTAAGAGCACCGAAACTTGTGAAGATGGTTCAACTAACTGTAGGAGCGGAAGCATCAGACCAATTTCCACATCTTGCGGTTCCGGATCAGATTCTTGTTCATCAGAAACCAACGAATCCAGTATGAATACAACGAAAAAATCAACTCCTGAAAAACTCGGGCTTCACTCAACCACTAACGACACCGTTTCATCTATCACAGAAACTCGTCGCAGCATAATACCCACAACACCATTGTCCACTGCGGTTAAAGGACGTCATAGACTTGCCTTGAGGATAAAGGTTTTGCTGGAACACATAGACGAGAATAAAGGGAAGGAAAAATTGGTCCAGGTCGAAAAGCATTTACTGCTTAAAGAAAATTCTAGCGAACACGGAAATCACAGTCTGATGTGGCAACTGCAAGCTCTGAATAATTCAATGAACCTGGAGACTCTCAAGGCTATATTCAATTGCTCAGCTCTGAAGAGTTTGTCGATAGATGAGATTGATGTGGATGACTTAGCTAAGGATGCAATTAATGATGAGATCAATAATTTGAAGGAAGTTAGACCGAATTCTGAAAGAAAGGCATATTTGAAAAACACCACAGTAGTTCTTCCTGAAGAGAAATCGGAACCTAATGACAAAAACTTAAATAATCGTAAAAAACGTGAAATTTCTAGTTCATTTGATATTACGCCGAAAGTAGAAAATGCTATTGGTTCGACGACTGTAGTTTTCGTGGAAAATGCCACTGATTCGACGACTGTCATTTCTGTAGAAAATGCTACCGAGTCGGCGACAGTAATTTCTGTGGAAAATGCCACCGATTCGGCGACAGTAATTTCTGTGGAAAATGCTACCGATTCGGCGACTGTAGTCTCTGTGGAAAATGCTACCGATTCGACAACTGTAGTTTCTGTTGACATTGTTACGGATTCAACAAATGCAGTTTCTGTGGAAAAAGGTACTGATACTACGACACGAAAAGCAATCCTGCACAGACTGCCAGGAGTTGAGGAAGATTTAACAAATGGTATGAATCACGTTCTATCACTTATATCCAAGGATCTTGGGGACTCAACAACCACTGATGTTAATACAACTCCGAGTTCAATTTCTTCAAAGATCCTAAAAATCTTGTCGGATCCGTCTGACAGTAGAGTTCATTTTGCAAGACCAAAAATAACCCCTAGAATAAAGCGAACAGTGAAAATCCACCAGCTGATAACCCCGGTACATGGTGAGGAGATAGAACGATGGACCAAAGAGAGATTTGTTAGTGCAGCTAGCGGTGGTCAAATTCGTAGATTGATGGAATTCAAAATATTACGGGACAACAGCGAAGATTCTTGATTTCGGATTATGGACAAACCTTGCAAACTATGTATTACATTTTATCTACAATAAAACTCGCAACTTGTGATTCAATAAAAAAAAAGCTTTTATAAAATTAAAATGTTATCATCACAATGTCAATGAACGTTATTAAAATTCTGTGCAAGATCAAATGATACATTTAATTTAATTTGTAATTGTAAAGTCAAATAGTATTTAGTATGCGGCTTGCCAGGTCATGACGTTTCCGTTGTAGTCGTCATAACGTTTCTTACCGTTGACGAAGAGGTCACTGCCAGATCGATTAACTCGACCCTCATGTGCTCAGTGGCGTGGACCACGCCGTGACCCACAGTCTCAACAGCATTAGGACAATTAGAAACGCCGAATGACTACCCATCGTCAGGTGAGAACAGGAAGTGAGCGTCTCGTGCGAGAAATTCTTACTCCACAGTAGTTCTCGAATAGCAGACTGTGCATACACCGTATTACACGGACACCGAGCAAAATATGAGTACTACTAAAGTTTAACCCAACCTTCAAAAAGATATATCCATTTTTTTAACGGTAGCATTTAAATGTCAGAAGTAGTTATAAAATGGTTAGTTCCTATAGATATAAATATTAAAATAACTTTTGGGGTCGCTACAGATCAGATCTTCCATCATTTTCCTTCGAGCGATTAATTCTTACCGTTACTTTTTTTGGATTATTGATTTGGTGAGTACTAGGTATCATCCATTAGAAAAAAATTGTTTTACTATGTTTCAAATAATTTTTAAACCCTAAATATTCGATAATAAGTTACATTGTAATTCCACATAGGGAATACTCTTCTGGCAGTCGTGTATATGATCTTTTTTTCACGGGTTTCCATATTCGGGGAGAACGCTAAGCAAGCAAGTATAAATTAATTTCTCCATGAACGTTGACCGAGCATCTTTATAACCTGTTTGAACCATCGATGCAGATACTCACTAACTACATACTTGTATGTTGCAAAGATGGATGCAAACGTATAGTATTCTTACAGTGCGACGGGCATACACGCGCACGGACATTAAACCCGGTCATACAGAGACTTTCACGTCGCTTTCTGCAAGGCCATTTTGTATTCCGGAGATTCACCCTCGATTTCCTCGTTGAAGCCGCGTTACATCTACGCGGATCTCAATATATATATCGCAGGTATTTGTCGAGTCTATATAACGCGTCGAGTGCACGTTTCACGTCGGAAATATATGGAGGCACGCGTTTCTCGTATTCGCAATTCCCGAGGTTTAAAAGTTCGCCTGTGTGGCCTCTTCGGAAAGGAGGTTCGAAAAATACTTTTACCGCAACAGTCGCGTTGCGAAACACACCCCGTTCGCAATTGATATGCTAACATCGAAAGCGGAATTTACAGTCAATGCAATTTCTACAATTTATTTTAGATATCAGCCTGTACAAGCAAAATTCGTTTGTCTTGTGGAGAGTGAATATTGTCCGGCAGCAGGCATTGACATTTATTGATGCTGGTTAGGCAAGAAATTTTGGTATGCTCAAACCACGACTTTGTTGGTCCGTAACTTTGTAAATATCAACGACATGAAGAACTTGCTAACGACTTTTTTGTAGTGCGTGAGACGGACAACAAAATTTTCTATTAATTTTTTGTCCCAACTTCAATAGTTTTGCTAAACAATGTAAAAAAAACGGAATACTTACAACATAAAAAATGTCAAGGCTCTGTAATAAATTATATATTGAAGATAGAAATTCGACTCAATCAGATTTTTTGTTCGAAATTCGATGATTCATAACATGTAGTCATTGATTTTATGAAAAAAAATTTCTTAGTTTGCAGGGAGAAAGAACGAAAAAATCACTTTCCTGTGTTATTTAAATGAGAAAACTTCAGACGCGATGATGGACCTCTAAGAATTAAAATTATGAGGTCCGCCTTTAACAGGATCTTTACTAAGACGTATCCTACCATATGTTGGGTAGAGAGCAAATAAAAATAGAAAATATCGCTCTTCTTTGGCATTATATATATATAATCGGATGCACTACATTTTTAGATAGGCCATTTATTGGAAAATATTCAAATAAATTCGAACGCTTCATTTTGAGTAATTATATATTTCATTGCTTGTTTTGTTGAATGAACATATATTGTGTTGATTCAATGAAACTATCGTATGAAAATGTCAGATAAAATATCATTAATATACCATCAATCCTACCAACTGAATTTTCCGCTGAATCAATTCAAGATTTATCTCAATAGTTATTCAAAATTGTTTGATATTAAATTCCTTCGATCAGATAGATTTCGCAATAAAATCTATACCCAATTTCCTTTTATTCACTGCATGTTTCCATTGATTTAAATATGTACCATATACACATACTTATTTATATAATCGACTCAACACAGTATATCGTTGGTTTAACTATACGTATAGTTGCTCCAAATACCAAGCTACTACAATCAATTATATATATTTCGAAAAACTGTTATTGTGTATTTAATTTATTTTTCTGTCAGTGTACATGTTTCGGGGTATTTGGAGTTCGGCCTGTCGTGATTTCCACAGTTCTTTAAGGGCAAAAAATAGAGGTCTTTAGTGTCTGAAAGTGGTTTTGAGATGAATACCGGAGAGGATCGAAGATCTGAACCCCCGATGAGCGTGGGCTCCACCCTCAAAAACCACTCTGGAATTCTTTTGTAGGCATCAGTCGCTGCATCCATCATATAAAATTCGAGAGCGCTGGTACATAGTGAGAACGTAGAAATCATTTTGCACGAGTAACTTAACGTAAAATATCTTTCAACTCTGTATGGAAACATCGTAAATTTACTTGAGGCGGATGCTCCAGTCGTAGATGGTATGTTAGACGATAAAAGGACCAAAAGAAGAATATCCGGTCACAGATGTTTCTTGGAAAAATGCTTAGCTTCCTCGGATCTTTATTTACTGTCGAAATCGAAGAGTGGCATTTTACTTTCGAGATACGAGGATGACTAAGCGGTGGAGAGCAGGTAAAGTGGTTGGAAAAGTCTTCGGTCCAACAACTGTGGGAGAGTAATTATTACAAAAATGTTTTTTATCTTTTAGTTTATTGTAAAATTCCAAAACTCGATTTTGAATATATTCTAAAAGATCATTGGGAAATATCAGTAATGCATTTCATATGCATTACATCCATTGGTACATTGCAGTTCACATGCCGTGTTTTCTGCAAATGATAAAATGACTAGCCTACCAAATATCGGTGTTGTTCCAAATTATAATCTCAGAGAAACCGGTTTAATGAGTTTGTTTCGATTGAATAAAATTTATTTGACTCACATAAATCACCAAATAAGTTTGTTGGTACGAAAACCGGTATTTAATTTTGATAGAATAGAAAATTACTGAATACAATTTAATAGTATGTAGATCAAGTAAATTTCATTTGAAACAACTACTACTAAGTTTCTCTGAAGACTTTTTCTACGACTCAAATAGATACGATGTTTGATTTGAATAAACACATTGGACTTCTATATCGCTGGATGTAGAAGCGCAGTACAAATTATATTTAGCTTTAAAACGGGCCAGAGAACGAATCTTAGGTTACAGATGATTATCGGAAAACGGTCAGGTTCCTGGAATTTTCATTTACTTTCAGAGTAGTAGAATGGAATTTCGTTTCCGAGATACGAGGGCAAATGAGAGGTGGACAGCAGGTAGCTTTGGTCGGGAAGATGCGGTCCATCAGCTGTGGAGGAGATCACATCAACAGGTAGACGAATTCGTGGGGCAGGTAAGTGCTATAAGCGAACCTTTGGAGATGAGCGCGGTGCACGTTCGGCGAACGGCACCCACCGGCATTCACACGAGGCTGCTCTTCGTGCCGTGCGATAGAAGAGAGTACCGGCAGACAAACGTTTGCGCGAGCGAGTGAGCGAAGATAGAAACGAATGAGCGAGGATTGGAGGTGGTGGATGTGGTAAGGCCTCAGAGGAGAGAAGAGTCTCTCGAATATAAGTCACCCGGGCGCACCGTGCGCTGATGGACTCTCTCTTTGACCCTGGTCAAGTGCACATCTCCGGCTCATCCTCTTTCGCGTCTCTTTTTCTATTCTTCAGTTTACCAAATAAAAAAGCACAGTAAAAATAAAAATAAGTCGCGCGTGTAAAAATCGGCATCGTGTGCATCCTTCGAAAAAAAATTGTGATGCATCGCCTATGAGTTTTAATAACAACCTTTATTCAGAATTTATACGACGCCGCCCTTGCATCCTGGGAATATATCGTCGATGAGGTGTGACGGCATTATTTCTCGTTGTCGTTGGATGTTTTAATCATCGGTGCGTGCTACTGCAACCCCAACGTTGTCCAGTGTGCCATTGTGTGTGATGCTACAGAGAAGAAAAGCCTGAGACATGAACGTTCGATTCGTGAGTAAAAATGTGGTTTCTTTATTCTATAAAATATAAGATATTAGTGGTGTGGGATAAGATGCTTTGAACAAATTATTAACTTTTCGTTATGTTGCATTTATTCACATGGCGATTATAAATAAGGGTTATGCGGTAATTTGTAAAAATGAAGTTAACGTAAAAAACAGCCAGATTTTTATCTTTTTTATGGATTCCGATTGTATGCACTATTTATATGCGTTTTAGTTTCTATATATAACATTCAATGAATGAGCCAATTATATATATAATCAGCATTTGACAATAGATTTTTATCTGTCATACGCATTCGAATTTCAATTACATTGACGGCTAAGACCATGTAAATCGTAGTTAATGTATATGCGTGTTACGGTTCAGTAGATTTTTCGTATTTTTTTCGTGAAGCTAATAAATAAAAAGATTTTTTTTATTTTATTTACGTCACACTTCATTTATGATTATTTTTTTGTAGAGTTTCTATAAGTCGTGCTTAAATCTTTTACTGAACATTGTGTTTACTAGTTCCATGAATTAAATTTGTTTTACAGAAGACGATGAAGGCGAAGTAAATGTTGCAATAAAATGAAAAGGGTTTATATACGTGTAATTTTGAGTATATCATTTGTGGTATCAATCACCTTTTATACAAGTTGCTGTCGGCAAAGGCAGTTATGAGAGAGAAGTGAGAGTGACGCAGGCGCGATCGATTAATTGCGGAACCTGATCTGAGAACTTGCGGTTAGCAAATTGTATTGCATCCTCGGTGCAGATCTAACGCCATTCTATCTAGTCAAAGCTTATTCGACTAAAACAGGGCAAGAAAAGTATGTGACGTATTAATTCTAGAGAAAAAAAACGAATGGCTAAGAAATTCGCTCTAGTAAAAATTTCTTCATGCCAGCCTAGATTCCACATTTTTTATTATTTTATAAACAAAGCATTAATCCATATTCACGGAACATCGTCATACCTTGTACCATATGAAAGCTCTTATCGTGCACTCGTTGCCGAAGAATATATAACATAGTGACTGAGTGACACGTGGGAAAAGCTGCACTAGAGTATAGTAATAGCGTATTTTGCACCGCATCGTTTAGATCTTGAGTGTCGGTAAGCGCGGAGAAATTGTGAGCAAGAGCATATAATATAGTATATACCGGTACAACGTTGTAACAATAAAAATATATCCCACATGGTAGCCTAGTTATTAAAAAAATAATTCATAGGGATACCTACTTATTTTCAAAGTGAAAACTTATTCTTATTTTTCTATTTCTTTTCTTCTTTTCCAAGGACATTTCTCAATTCGCACAGTATTCACATTGTAAAAAAGTCTATGCGAAAAATACATTTGTGACCCTCGCCAGATCAAGCGAAAGTTTCAATACTATTTTCTTATACGTTTTAACGACGACGTTACATTTTGAAATATTTTATTGAGCACCGCTGCTCACAAAGCAGTTCATTTATTTTTAATTATTTATTTATTAATTCTTTAGTAAACGGGATAAGTCCCTTGTAAATTCACTATTAAAAACAAGCAAAAATATAGAAAACATTATCCTCAGTGCATTTCAATTCAATTAAACCGTTGGGCATAAAAAAAGCGGTAAAGCGGTCTTGGATGAAAGTTGAATAATAGAAAAAGACCAGCATTATTTAAAAAAAATTATATGCTAAAAATTAAGTTACCCCATACGTAGAGTATATAAAATATGTCAGTCATTCTTCGTTCGAAAGTATAAATATTTATTTTAAATATCGATATTCAAGTCTTGCGTGCGATATCGAATGTACGCAAAAAGGAAGTTGATGCGAAGGTGGAATTGGCAATGGGCCATGCAAGGGAAATTTTTCTCTTTCACCTCGGCTGCAGTCTGCGTTGTTGACCTGAATACGATCTGTTCATTTGTGTGTGCATATCAATTATCGTCCGGCGCTGATAAATTTTTTCGGAAGCAACGCAACGCGTCTTTCTTCGATAACAGTTACTTTTTCTTCACTGTTCACTTCTTCCGCTCTCGCTCTTGAAAGGAAGTGGGTGTACATACTATCTCGCTCTCGTTTACGCGACTTCCCATTGTTTTTCTTCATGTACTTCGTATAATCGTTTTAAGTTCGCCGTTAGATGACCTCTTAACGAAGCGCCGTCGACTTCGGGGTCGACGAAAACGACCGTGAGCAGTACTCCTATCCCGATGATCTTTGTTCCCACGGGACTACCTACGGACGAGTGAAATGGAACATAGGTTACACTCAAGTTGTATGTACATGAGAGATCGAGACCGGATGGCCGGCATCTTTGAAAAGGGAGACTCGGCTTAAGAAGCAGTGATACACCGCCGGTAGTTTCATCGCCGAATGATAAACGCTTATGGGGCTTTCTTTCTCGCACCTACGCCGAGACGAAATATTTCATTGACGCTAAAGAAATGAGTGGGTTAATATTTTTGTCATTGATGTCAACGAAATATTTCCTTAATTGCAATGAAATAGTGCACTGAATGTAGTTATGTCAGGAAGGCAAATCAAACTGATGTTCATTAACTTTTGGCCTATCGACATTTTTACATGGCACTCACGGGGGCGTTAGAGAAATTAATATTTCAATCGAGAATTCACATACCTAAATCAAAGATAGAGAAACGATGAAAAGTACCGCGGATTCGAAAATTGTTTGTGAATTTTTGCATATCATAAAAAAACGAGGTCACGGGACACATGTTAAAGTAAACTAATATTAAAGTGCACGATTCCGGGTCGGATAACGTTACCTAACCCAGCTGTCATCCGATTTTCGAGGTGTCATATAAACGAAGACAAATCCATACTTAAAAAATAATTTACTTGCAAATAATTGTGTACACTTGATTGTAATAATGTTAAAAAATTCTTGATTATTTTTCGGTATCATCACTGTCATAATCAAAATGCAATATATAATACATTTTCAATGTCATATAGATACTGCCGTCTATGAATACGGCGCATTGCCGTAGCTACCTTGAATTTCAAAGAAAACATTTCGTTGCCTGGAAAGAAACATTTTCTAAGTGAGCATATAATAAAGAAAAAGTTCAATTATTTTGAAGAAAAGTTTTGATTGATTCAAAGAAACGGTGTTCCTCATTGAAAAGATGTACTTGATGGCAGCAAGTGGTGGGAAATTCATCGCCCAATGTTAAACACATTTAGGGCTGTCTCTCTCGCATCATGTCACGCTTTTGTTTTCCGGTTCTCCTTAACAAACGCGGCTTCGACTTTCAAGGAGCTCGTACTTTAGCCCATTTCTGTTGAATTTAAGCACGTTTTCTTCAAATTTGATAGATTTCATTTGTCGAGTCGTTTAGGGAAAAAAAGATCTCAAAATTCTAAGCTGTGATGCCGGAAGTGCTGCTACCTACTTCAGTAAAATCAACGGAAAGAACAGCGATCATTTCGTTGATTTAATGTTACTACTTTTTGTCGAGCTTGAGATCATATTCAATGAAAAGATAATATTAGAACTTAAGCATTTCTTTTCATTGGCGAAGATGGCTGTGAATCAATGAAATATTTTAATTCGATATGCAACCTTACATTTTAGTTTTCCGCTCCTGCAGACCAAACGGCTTTGTGTTTAAAGGAGCCGGGCACTCAGCCTATTTGAACTGTAATTCCACACATTCTCTGAAAATTTAAGTTTTGTTTGCTGAGTAGTTTAGGAATGATTAGGTTCCAAAATTTCGAGTTGTGGTGGGGGGATTGCCTCTTAAAACGTCTTGAAGTTAACAGGACTTTGTTAACAAATTCAGTATGACAGTGCATTAGAAACTGACAAAAATCGTCTTTCCCACTCAGCGGGTAGGCAATCTCTCTCGATAATCTCTCGGTAGTCAAATGATTCCACCGAAGTGACATCCTCGGGAATTTCGTTCAACTCGGGGGACCAAACACCGATTTCGCGATCTTTACTATTGAAATCAAAGATTTTGTATCAATTCTATACTTTTATTTTGAGGTTTAGTTTTAAATGATATCGCAGAAGGGTTGATTTGATCTCATTACCCTTGATGAAATTCAAGATTCGTCACATAAAATGCATAATGCAATTAAGCTTTTTTTCAAAACAAAATTTGTTTCATTCAATAAACAAAATTCTTTCCCTGTATAAAATAACATAAAAATCAGAATCAGAAAAAAATATTGAAAACGAATGCATCGCTCGTGTAATGAGAAGAAATCACTGAGTTAGCGTGAGAGTCGCATGCGAGCATCATCTCATAAAGCATTCAGCACCGATGTTAATCTATGCTCTGTCGAGAATAGTCTGCTGTAACTATAGCGCGCAGTTCGAACATCGTATATGGATTCCCAACTTTCTTCGGCGTGATCGATAAAAACTCCAAGAGTCACGATTCGCAGTTTCAATATAATTTACGGTCAGCCTGTATTAAGTATTGACAAGGAATTTATTATTCACTGATTATTTTCATTTTCTTCGCATTTTCCTTTCGTGACACTTGGCTTTACAATGTTGTTTTCCATAGATCATTTACGTATACCATATTATACAGAATTAATATAACACGATATAAGGAAACGTACGTTTTTCTAAGTCGATAAGAATACTCGTAGCGCTTTCCTGTCGAATTTAATCAAGCGACCATCCGGTGCAATCTGCGGATGCATCAAATTGCATTATAGATGCGCTTGGTGCTAACATTCATATAATTTACGGTCAAGCCGTGTTAAGTATTGGTGAGAAATTTATTGTTCACTAAATGTTTTAATTTTTTTACCTTTTATTTGCATCACATTTGGCTTTACAATTTTATTACTTATAGATTCTTCACTTATACTATATTACATAGAATCAATATAATATAATGCAAGTAATTGTACGTTTCTGAAGACGATCAGAAAACTCGTAGCGGTTTCACGTCTAACTCAATCAAGCGATCATCCGGGGCAATCTGCAGATGCATCAAATTGCATTATAGTGATGATGCGCTCGGTGCTCACGTGCGACGGAGTCTCGCACGCACGTGTGAGTGCTGCGCGAGGGCGAATACAGCATCACAGCATGAGGCGGCAAGACTCTCGAGCGCGCGAACACGCGGCTCGACTCTCGTAATCCCCACAGCCCACTTACCTACATTATTCCAGTGAGTTCACTTCGCGACTCTCGGTGCCTTATGTACCGCTGGGCGTTCGACCAATGCTCTCTTCCTCGACAGCAAGACAGCCTACAGCTGATCATTTTTTCCAAAACTTTTACCCAATCAGTTCACTTCAGAATTTTAATTGCTGTGGTGAAATTGAGTCCTAGATATCAAAAGCCATGCGCAAGATCATTTACCCTTTGACAACAATATGAATAACGTGCATGCGTCTAGCATATTGTGCATTTTATACAGATATTATTAAAAATGTTTTTGATATATTAAAAGTTTTGGTTTTTAAAAATTTTGAAATATTAGTATTACGGGTTAGGATTTATGCGAATTAGAAGAAATAATAGATCAATAGTATATTGGACCATTTGGCAAGCGAATAACTTCTTTCGTTTGCTTTTTTGAACTATACCGTTTATAAGTTTTATATTTTCTCGCATTCTTTCGTTTTTCGGCTTTATAAGCTTCAGTAAAAAGACATTTCGAAAGCGTCTGGTAAGAACAGTGCATTGGAAAAGTGAGAGTAGCGCGAGGCGTTTAAATGACCGTCATTTTCGAATTTGATCAAAGTTCTAGTAATTGGGTATTTCGGAGTTTGTTAATTCAATACAATTCAGCCCAACCGAAAAAATATATATCATCAGAAATTATTCAAACAAGATATTACAATTTGTCGTGCATAAACTCTTCGTCCAAATTTTCAAAATCCTTTTTTATTATTGAAAACAATGTGACAAAAACACGAGAACTTGTTCGTATTCAAAGATCTCTGCTTCATGTATATTTTGTTAATAGTTTGAATTTTAATAACTAATTAACCTTAGACAACTAATTACCTTAATGAATGACTGCATGGGGCATCAATGGCATTAGTTGCAACACAATGTGTCGTGTAATCGATAAAAAAGTAAGCTGTGCTCAAGACCTACAAATTATCTCGTAAGCTATTTAAAATGCCGCATTATGTGGTGTTGTACCAGACAGCAGACTTCTCTTAACGAATGAAAAGATGCGATTCATTAGAACGACGCAACGCGATAAAGGAAAGCGCGGGAGATAAATGCCGAGCTTACAATACCACGGTAATAGTACGAATACAACGGGACGGAAGGAGTACATGCGGATGAGCGAACTCAGCGATCCTATAGTAACTCAATAGTATACAGTAGTTGCTCCAGCGATGTGTTAAAAATATTCATCGCACGAGAGATTCCACGGGAGCTCGCTACCGCACACCGTCCGTGTCTCAATGTACAGTCTGTTATAGCAGACTCTACGGCAGATTAATCGCGTACGCACGTAGTTCCCGCGTGCGGGGAGCACGTGAAAAGGCTCTTCACTTTCCTACGACCGCGGAAACGCTCGCTTCCGGCTCTCTCGCGTGACGCTCATTTTGCTTCAGCTTCTTCTCTTTTATTGTCTTCTACATCTAGAATAATACGAGACACGCTGTATACATCATTGCCCCGAAAAATTCTTCGTCACTACATAAGGTTCACACTAATTCGCCTAAATTTTGATAATGCATAGAATTCAGTGATACTTGAATTAGACGTATTTCTAATTATGACTTAGTGTTTCAAGAAGTGCTTGTTTATAAAAGAAAAAAATGGATGTTTAATTATTTATTATTAACCTATATAAAAAAGATGACATAGTAAAGTAGATGTTTTGACTTTTGCATGGAGCTCAAGACAAAAATAGGTCGTATTCAATTTGAAAATAAACGATAAATATTTGTGAATTTCGCAATAGTTTCAAAAACCCGCGTTTTGGCTTTTTGAAAGTGATTCTACGATTTACGGCCATCTGAATATTGTCGACAGGGAGACTGAAAATAAGATATTTTCAGATGGAACATTTGTTTAATGTGTCAACGTTAATTATTACTGGAATTGAGGTGCGAGTTTGAAAATTTCGGTGGTGTTGAAGAATGCTTTCAATAAGTATGTGCCTTCTCATTGAGTTTGTGCCTCTCACTGACACGTAAATGGCACAACGAGCTCGTTGTGAAGATCCTAAAGATAACATGAGCACGAGCGTCCACTTGGGAAGCCCAGTCATTAACGATACATCGGCTTATGACGCGGTTTTACGATCCATCTTCCAATGTTTTTATTTTCCCTCTCTTATCTCGTGCCGCGTTCAATGCCGCACACGCATGCCAATATAATATAACTTGGTCATGTCCTAAAAGTCCACATTGTAAATTATCGAGCGTAACTGAATGAAGCTGTTTTTTCGTACTCATCTGTGGTTCATCTTGAGGAGATATCTGAAAACATTCTGTATTTTTTCGGAATAACATGTAAATAGCTTCTGGCAATCAAGCTTCAACCGTTTCGTTTACTCGAAGGACAACGAGCATCTTAGCAAATGCAAAGAGTATAGTTATAGGCTCTTTCTTCTTGGGATCTCCTTTCACATCAGATTGTCACCTAAATCGCGTATAAGCTTCAGTGCGATAAAAAATATGTTCTATGAGCGTATTTGCTTCACTGCCTGGCATTTCTCTTTTTCACTTCATTTCGTTTCATGAAGATTTCACTAAGAATCGTAGAGGCAAGTGTCGCGATGACTGTTGAGAAACCAAGTGGCAGCGTGCAGCACGTGTTTTACCAGCACGAGACTGGAAGAATCCTGCTGCTTCTAAGCTAAGTTCTACGCTTGCCAGCCGCTTCTTCCGGCTTTATATTTTTTTCGCATCTCTATTTTCTCTAGTTCGCACACTTCTTTCTGCTGCTCTTTGGCATGTAGCGTAAACTAGAGCGCTGGCTCTACACGATTAAGATGTTCTGACTTCCCTCGACTGGGTATCATGCTTCTCGCAACAATGAAGAAGTATATTGACTGGAATATTTTTCGCTGGATAATTTATAGTCCGAACCGGCCGCATACTTCGTCCAAACTACCAAGCGTTGGAGACAGGGTCACGTTTTTACGTTCTGGTTTGGAAGTAAATCAAAGATATAGTTTTTTTCAATTGAAAGAGTATTCGAAGAAAATGAAATCGAATGTTCACAGAACATCAAAACGTATATTCGAAGCAAACCGAATCGAATATTCGCAGACAGCTGAATTGAGTTTTGATGCAACTAAATTTTGACAATCTTGTGCTACTGAAAATAAAATCATAACTAGTAATACGGAGTTATTTGGGGCTACGAAAACGTTCCACACTATTTATTGGTGCAAAATAATTTAAATAATTTCCTTGATATTGCAGCGGGCACATAACATAACATAAGATAACTGCAAGCAAATATTTCAGCTAACAGAGATCGTCCTCAACGTCAGGAGAAAATAAAAACTGGCGATCAGAACAGTTTTTGATCCATTAATATTTTTCTGTACGATCGACTACAGTAAAATCATTTTACTATCTTCTTTAATATCATAGCCAATGGGGAAATCACGTCTGATTTAACAGAGATGCTTGAATTTCAAATAAAAAATAGGCCAGTGCGAGCTGTAGGTTAGATACACCAAATTCACACGGCGAGAGTATAATATAGGAATTCACCCTGTATTTAGTGTGGCAATCGAGAAACATGACGAAACTCTAGCGTTTTGTCCCATACGCATCTGAGACATTTGTACACTGTGTGTACGAATATGCGATTACCTGGAAATAGCGATGATGCACATATTTTAGTTCTTCGATTTTTTGTAATTTTTTTATATTAACTAGCAACCAGGTAACTAGAATTTGGTTACATCACCTAGAAATTATAAGTGCTTGTTACACCACACATTTCAGGTCATAAATACCGTGAGACAAGGGTAACAGTGTCTACACTATTAAAAATACGAGTAAATTTGATATACAAAACCATATGAGATTCACGAATTGAGTGAATTTCATATCAATGTACACTTATTGTAAATTTAGTAATATATGAAGAATTCTGCGATGCAAATTTTCAAAAATTATAGTACGTGAGAGTTGTTGTTGATGCTGTGACTGCAAATATGGGAAGTGATGCGTGGTTATTCGACTTTTCCTTTTTTTTTTACGTTTCGACTCTGATCATAATCGTCTTTAGTAATTTTATTATGTATTAAATAAAATACGATTTTTTTATAATCTCGGTTGACGGATTTCTTGGCCATGTGGTGTCATGTTTTTTAAGTCAAGTCCTCTTTCTGGACGATGTACGTTTCTTTGTTTTCCATTTAATAATCACCACTACATTTTTAGATTATTCCATAGCCAGGAAATCCGATAACCGAGATTATAAAAAAATAGTATTTAATTTAATACATAGTAAAATTATTGATTGATCATTGAAGAGGACCCTGATCAGGGCCGAAAAGTTTAAAAAAAGGAGAAGATCTTCAAATTATTCGCCAATAGCCGAATAACCCCTCATCACTTCTTATAGTACGTTATAGTAGTTATAGAATTGTAAGCTCCATTTTAATATACGAATATTGTATTTGTCAACGACAAATCCATCTGAAAACTAATACACATGCATCCGAGATTCATAACAGGTATATTAATAGAAAAATAAAAAAGATAACAGTGTATAATTGTGCCAATGTTTACTCAAATCTATTGTCACTTTCAACGGCCTTAGCCATGTTCTCGAAGTGCCATGGCAAAACTTACCATGCTGTGACGTGTGTGCGTGACGCGTATAATTTGATTTCATTGGATAGTATGGTAAAAATCTCCAAAATAGCAGAGTATTCTAAGTATAGGTTTAATCCCTATATTTCTTTCGAGATCATTTCAAAAAATTTCTCTCCATGTTGTATGGATTATTTCTATCTTCCAAGGAGTGCATGGTCACGGACGAGCTGTGCATCAAGTACTTTATCGAGTGGCGGGACGGTGGGTATAGCGAGTATACCAGCGATGAGATACGAAATTATTCTCACGAGTCGACCCACTTAGTTCGCGGGGCACCCATCGTGCCTATTCTTCTTCTCGTGCCATTGACTGCGCTACTACTCTGCGAGACCATCATCGTCACTGTTGTGCTAGTATATGTCGCGGTCGTAACCACTTTAGTGTCTGAGCTCCTACTTCATAGAGTAGGATACATACAGAGAGTATATCGCGTATGTGGAGATCGTGGCATTTACCTGCACGGCCAAGCACGATTTACTCTCACAAATGCACATGACAAACGGCGAGTCGTACGCTTGCACAAACATATAACACGTACAGTATACTTCCCGTTTGTATAGCCTTGTAATGTTTAATTATTTGTTATTTCATTAAAAGAGAGAAAATCTCTATCCGTTCACACTTTGCGTTGAGTTGCTATTTCCTTCGGTTAGCGACGTTGAAGCTCGGCATGCGTGATTCCGTATTAAGCGCGCTTAGTATACACAGGACACATCCATGTAACAATAATCTCCTGGCTACATTCAAAGAAGAGAAATCTCGCGCTCATTGTACGTCCTGGTGATGGTTATCGAGTTATCATCGCAGCATCAACAAAGTTATGACTAAAGGTTTATCGATCGAAATATGATTGTGTTTCTGAAGCTACATCATCTATTTATGAAATAAATCTCTGGAAGTCAAGTGGTTAACTTGATTCCTTCGAATAAGTGAATGGTTGGGAAAAAAAATCTTAATTTTTTCTAGGGCTTGGCGTGGTTGGCCTTGGTGATAAGCTGCTGGTGCTGCACGATATCATCAGTATCGGCAGCGAGCAATGGAGTCCGGCCACGTCGTCAAAGTCGAAGAGCAACGTTAAACGAGTATTTGACACCACCAGCTCCTCCCAATGCCCACGTTCATCGGGGAACGGGGCCTTCCCGTAATCCAAGGAATCACCCACATTCTGGGGTTTCACAATCGTCATCTGGTCCAGGTCTCTCCTCGCCAGTTAGGCACGGAAAAATATTAACACCACCGGCACCATTAAGTCCACAATCACAGGGTTATTTCGCGAGGTTGATGGGATGGCTCAATCCGTTCGGCGGAGGTTCACCACCTCAACGACCGGCGTCAACTCAGCAACACCGACCGGATAATGGTCATCAAGGAACGAATTTCAACTCGGGATATCTACAATCTCCACTAGGGCCAAACGGGCATTCAGTTCCTACTTCTTATGGGCCACCAGCACCATCTTATGGACCACCAGTTTCATCTCATGGACCACAAGTATCGTCTCATGGACCACCGGCGCCTTCTTACGGACCACCAACAAATTCCTATGAATCGTAAGCTGTAATTTCTATAATTTATTAGCAGTTGTGTTATATAATGCTTCGAAATTTTTTTTCGCTTCTGAAGATGCAAACATTACAATTTTTATATGTATGAAAGAGTGGTTAAAAAGGTGTATAGTGTAAAGTAACTTATACTTATCGTTAATGACTACTTGTCATGAGTTGGAAAATAAAACGATATTGGCGTCGCGACGCTACCGCGTCTCTTGATCATCGCACGATGTTTTTGATCGATACTAAATTTTTGCAGTTTCATATGCAAGTGAGCCGTATGCGCTTCTGCGGTTCAATTGCAGATAGTCATTTAGGAAGCTTATCAAAAGCACAAAACTGTTAGTGGACCTTTAAATAAAGTGATGCACGTGATGTATTAAAGTAAATATTACAAATCGGTCGCATAGAAGTGCAAATGTTGTACTGTTCGTTTTTAGATATGCACCAGGTCAATCTCTGCCGCGTCCTCCTTCTCCTCAAGGAGGTCATGGCTATCATCCACAACATCAGGGGAAAAATTGTAATCCTTGCAACCAGGTACCATGGGTACCACTCTACAACGGGGTAAATACAGTGGACTCTCGTTATGCATCCAGTTCGATAGACTTGAAACCTCCAGAGTCCTCAGACTCCTCCATAAATCAACATCAACATCCTGGGTCGACGAATATTTACCAGATGCCTTCGTTATCACACGAAATAAAAACACCAGATTTCGGATACGGCAGTCCGCCTGCATCAGCTGTCCCCAATCATCATCAATTCCCGTTGACGTCGGTACAACCTAATAATCAGCAAGAGAATCAAAACTTTAATTACCATCAAACTGAGTACAGATCGCCTTTCACCGGTCCCATTCCAAATCCTCATTTGTATCCAGGAGCAATGCCACCGCTATTCAAAGCAAAACCTTTCGACTCACAGCCTCAAGGTACCGACACGTCTCTAGTTCCTCCGCCCATCCTGCAGTTGAATTATCAAGCGCCATCTTCCCCTGGAGGAGAAATATCGGCCAATGGAAACTTAGGAAATGGATTTGGGGATTCTTCTTTCACAACTCTTCAAGGGCAAGATCAGTATAATCCATCATCAGATTTGAGTTCCCAATTTCCTGCATCACAGAACCATCAGAACAATCAACAGCAACTCCAGAACAGTGGCAATGCATATAATCCCTCATTTGATCACCACCGAAATCAACCCTCCCAATCCGGAGGCTCATTAGACGGAGAGTATGTGGATGAACTGCCTCCAGGTGCAGAAACTGTGTCAGGTCCCGAGGACCACTTTCCCCCTCCTTCCCTCGATGAGCACCAGCCGAATGATAATGGCGCCGCGAATTCGGACTTTACGCAGACCTTTCACGGTTCCACTCAGCACGAGACGACTTCGGACACAACGTCAGTTTTGGATAATGCAAATTCTGAAAAAAGTAATCACGCCACGAACTATGGTAGTCAGCTATCCACGGATGGTCAACACGTAATTCATTATGAACAGTCGCCAGTTATTGATTTGAGTCCGGAAAGTGTGAACGAGAAACGCAAAGACTCCAACGATTCAAGTGCTTCTTCGTCGACAGCCACGGATGCGGTCGAGGATCCTCCTGTAATACTTCAGAATGCGGACGGCACTTACGGCATCAACGCTACTTGGTCCAGTGAGGACTCTTCAAAGGTTCTGTGGCCTGACGATGATGCCATTGACTTTAACGTTACTCCGGTTACTCCTGCATCCATACCTAACGAACACTCCAGTGAAAACAGTCAATATGTAAGATTCGAAGATGTGCAAGCTTCACCCTCCAGTGGGGACATTCTAGTTGGGCCTTCGAGTCAAGACAGTCAAAAGTATACGCCTGGTTTCACGGGATATTTGGATCAGTTGTCGCAAGACCATACGGGCTCTTCAGGCTTCCTAAATTCCAGGAATGAAAGCCAGCAAAATGAGCAGGGCTATGATACTCAGAAAAATGATGACAGTGATGGATCGAAGCAAGATAGTGTTGTATCTTCCGGAAATATTGAGGCTGCACGACAACAAAATCAGTTTAGTCCTTATCCGGGTTTGATTAGCTACGATCATGGAGAAAGCTTCGGTTTTAGGTTGCCTGATCCTCCTCTGCGATCCACAACCGAAGAGCCTTTTCTCCAAGCTCTTATGAAGTCATATGATAATTTCAAAAAGGAAGAAGCGAAAACCGAAGGTCAAAGTGGTCGAGATCGCGGTAGTGGAAGGAAATGGTTTGATCCACAACAAATCCATGCTGGCTCGGGCTTCCAGCCTTCACGTGTGAATCCTGGCGATTTTAGCGAGGAGAATTCAAGGTCGACAATTCGACAGCAAGGTGCAAAACGAAACAAACAGGTTTGGACTTTTTTGCATTTATTAAATTCAACAAAATAATTGAGAAGTATTACAATCATACTATTTTCGTTCAACAGGTCCAGATAATTATCCCTTACACCTCTCAATACACACCGAAGCCATTCCACCCGTCTCCTGAGGACTGGAGTACAAAAACTACACCAGGCAAAACACAAGCTCGAAAAGCACCAATTTACGAGAAGAATCAAGACTATTTGGCTCAAGAGACAAGAAGAGTCGAGGCCGAAGTTTCCCAGATTCTCAAGTCGCTGGAGAATTCATCAAGAACAAAAGAAGTAACAAGATCCCCGGCGGGAGTGAAGGCCAACACTTCTATAGATGTTTTGAGGCTGCAGAAGAATATCGATAATTGGACGATACAGGTATGAAGACTATATTTTTATAAAATGGATTTCGTTAGTAGATACGATATTTTTTTTCTCCACAAACATGGAACAATAGTTGATACATTAAGTTATTCTTGTGAGAAACTGGCGCAGGTCAAAGCGGTTCATAGACGATAACCGATTCGCTCTAAGGCGAAGGCAGAATAGTAATGAGCGGTGAATGCGAAAGTCAAATATGGAGTAGGCCCGCGTCCTGATGAATGCTACGTGGCTGGACGAAAGGTATTGTGAGGGAGCGTAGATTGTACGAATGATCGTAACATAAAATCGGAAGAAACAACATCCGGGTATAGAGAAATTAAAAGAGCGCACGGAGAAAGAAAGTACAAAGTCTAGTGAAACGGGTAAAGAAGCACGTACGAGTCAGGTGTAAACGAGGCATGTGGGACAACTTCGGATTTATGACTTTTACCAGCGTACTATAGGATGAAGTTTCGAGTAAAACAGAAGATTCACCTATGGCTTGACTTGTCTTGACGTTTTCTCATCTCACCGACTGCTAATCAATTTAAAACGTATATTTTTATTCTTCAAGGAATATTCCAGAGGGACTACCGCTAGTATGGCTATTGTTAAGTCTTCCCGGCCGTATCTATCGCCATCTAAACAGATTCCCAATGAATATTTAACGACTACGGAACCAGTAATTGCGGCAACGGATTCAATAGAGAATTCGAGAAAGGAAATCAGCAACGTTCTCGCTGGTTTTAGTTTTAACGACCTCGAGCATGAGGCGTCAGCTAGTGATCAAGTTGATATTTCACATGTTGAGGTAATACAAATTCAAAACATAATTTACAATAAAAATGATATGACAAAGTGTACTTGGTGCACGCCCAAACACAAATAACTCCAATCGTAAAATATGAAATACTTCAAGCGATAACGATACACATTAAAATGACGGCCTTAAAAACATTTTCATTTTTTGATCCTATTTCCATTGATCTTGAAAAGAGTTCTAGCTCTATTATGTTTTTATTTCACATTATTTAAAATTTTTATGGATACTCGCTACTGTTACATGTCTTATTTTGAGAACTTATTAGGATGTTATATCTAATAAGTAACCTGTAACCAAAAACACATTTCTTCTCTAATTGAAGGTCTCACCCCATCTGAACGAGGTGTTTTCAGTACCTCCAGAAGACGTAGAAGCAACCACAGCAACCAGCATTATGACGTCGACTACTGAACGAGATTCCTGGAAGCAACTTCCGGTCTCGATTTCCCCGTTAAACAAGGAGCGTGTATACGTCGTCACTCCGCAGACCGTCCCAAGCGCGCTAACGAATTCTAACAAAAGTGAAGATAAATCTGTGGGAAACGATACTACGAGAAATTCGAAGGGGGAGAAAGATTTTATCCAATTCGAAACGATAGAAAGAGCCTATCAGGTTCTACCGCAGGCGGTAAACAATCTGGCGGTAGCATCCACGGGGCCAGCGACTATTCCTCTTTGGGGCATAATGGAACACGAGGAATATGCTTCGACACTTAATAGAAGTACGACGGCGATAAATCCAATTCTCTACGCGGGGCACTCCAAGGTACTGATAATTCATGAAAAATGTTGTTAACTAATCTTTTTTGCATTTGGAAAATCTGCACGGAGAAAAATGATATGCTGCCAAAACAAAATGGCGTACTCGATTGACATAGCCAACAAGTTATTTCGCCAAGTCAATCAGTTGGCTGGTTCAACAACTACTTGGGTGATCCTCTGAATGTGTTAGCAGACATGAATGATGAATGTTCGAATTACTTGGTTCATTAGTTGCGCTAAGTATTCAGTCGCACTATCCAACTGATTGATATCTTAATATATAATTGATAATAGTTACTCATTTATACATCTTGGAATTATTACTTATTTGCATATTTCTTTTATTGACAGGTATCTCATACGAGACAGTGATGTTGGGCTAATACCTGGCTCCGTAAAGAACGCAAAGAAATATTCATGATGAACGTGCGCGTGTAACCCACAGACTGCAAAACATATTTATACGTATCGTACACGTGCGCGTTACACTATATACTATTTCGGAGTGATATAGAAAGCATACGAGTGTACCTGTGTGTTTGTGTGTACAAGTGTGCTCGTGCGGGTTAATGAACTTTCGAATTCTGCGCGTAGTATGCGAGTGCAACTGTAGACGTATAAGTTACTATAATAGAGTAAACGCTTTGAGAATGCCGACCAAGATAAGACATGGCACTTGGCCGACTTGGAAGTGGTTTAAAGGTTTTGTTTCGTCATTCTTTTTTATACAAACGCTCTAGAAATTTTAGTAATTATTGAGAAGCTTTCGATTGCTTCTATGAAATTCGTACCGCATCCAATTCGGTCAATTCCTCATTGTCTTTGTCCTGGTCCGCGTTGCGGCTCGGTCAGTAAAGTCGTTTAAGACTTAATTGGAATGATAAACCGTGTACCGTTAGGCCAAACTATTGTATATCATGTGAGGTATCGCCAAAAGATTCGTCAATGAAACGGAGGTAGCGTGAAACTAATTTCCTGAACAATTCCTCACGATCCCACCGAACATGTCCTATAATTCGCGATTACTCGACACGTACTCGGGAGACATACAATGAAGACTTTTATTCTGTTTCGTCTAGACGAGATGGATTGCTATTGATTGTACCGAGGATTTTAGAATTTCGGAGACACTATTGCTTTCGTTTTGACGATTTCGCATACCTGGATCCTCGCCAGCAAATGCTTCGTGAATACCTATGGGATCGTTGAAGCACTTACGTACGCCCGAGTCTTGCGGTTGTAGCTACGTGAACCGCATACGCACGTACGTTTATGGCTATTGTTAGTGCGGCCGGAGAAAACACTGGCTATTCAATACGAATTCATTACCGGTCACTTTCTTGCTGACTCGGGGAACGAGAGAAAGACCTATTGATTATTCATTTGGTGATGTTTCAATTGTCGCGATACCAGATGGCACAAGTGGGTGATATTTGAATGAAAATGTATTATTTGTTATTTTTCGGTCTAATAACTATCAGTAATTGTGAGGGAATATTTGAATTACTTATCATTATGTGAATCGAAAAAGGCGGGTAAAGAGAATTATTCCTGAGAAATCTTCTTATTCTTTTTTATTAAGAATTATTAACAACTACTTGGAGTGAAAAGTACTCTGAATACATTTTTATTTAACCATTGCACATACCAAATGTTATTCGTATTCCGAATTAGACCTCCATTTTTTATAATTATATAATCAAGATAATATTAATGATCTTATAAAAGCTTGTGATTTTATGAAATCGCATTATACGAAAAGTTTTATTGGCACCTTTATGAAATTATTAATATTCTGTCAATCATAGGATCGCTATCTCAAAAACGGTCTATACCTGTAAGTTACGATGGCGATGCATTCATGCATTAGTCAAAGGCGACCTTGCTGAACTTTACGAAAGGCACTTTCCATGCCCAGCGGAGTTCGTCCACTTCTTTACATGAAGCTTTGATTTCTCTACTTTTCTCGTCCTTCGTTTTCTTCCTCTTCTATTAGTCTGCTTCCACGAATACCTTGGCCTTCTTAATCGTGGAACGTGGAGAACTCGAGGCCACGAAACTTTTACGATACTTCCTGAGTGAGTGTAACATGAGGGAGCCCGAAGAGGAAAGGCGAGTGGAGAATCCGTGTGAACCTTAGCCGGAAGGTTGTTGGGAAACTGTTTCATTGTATTTCACCCGATCCATCGTAGATTACGCGAGAACGCGAACGCGAGATTCCGTAACTAGTTCGAGAATTCACTGGCTGATAATTAGATCCGCTTCAGCGGTAAATGTGGATCAAACAAGGACACGACCTTAATGAGGTAGTGACGTGTGTCTTCGCGTTGCTGACGAGAAACGTTGGAAGAAATTACGTACCATTAGATTTTTTTCCGATTCTGTCTCGTTCGAATCAGCAAAAAAAATTGCTTTAAATAGAAAATAATTTTTTACTATAACGGAATTGATTAATACAGTTGACCGTGGGTCATTCTCGCACGTCTACTTGTTCGTACTGTTGCTTTCGCTGTCTTCGTTTTGCGATCCTACTGACGATAAACATTTCTGTGATCCACATAACAATCGTGATAGCGGTTGTCGAGTTTATGACGATTAAGGAAGGTACGTAAGTTCCATATTTATCTCTGGAATAACCTGCCAAAAGAATAAATTGTTAATTACATTGTGAACATTTATACTAACCTCGATACTTTGATTTATTCTCAGGATCGAATTTATAGTTTCAAGATAAAATCAGAATTCAATCTTAAATTGGGTCTTACTATATGTTTCACTTGAGTTTGAACTACAGTAAATTTTGATCTAAGAATCTGGTTCTGAGACAACTTATCACTCACCGAGGAATGGACCTAGTATCATTAGAACCAGTCCATTGACGACCATCTGAATTCCAGTGGCGGATGCCAATCTCTCTATGGGAATATAATTTGGAATTACTAGAGACATATTAACTGAACGGATGCCTTTGGCGAATCCAAGTCCGGCGGAAATAGCGAGAACTGCAACGAAGCTTGAGGCGAAGATCAGCACTGGGTAAAAAAACAAGAGAAACCAATAAATATCAACCTTTTAACAAAATGTATGTTAGATCAATTATGATGGATGTTTCAATCGTTCATCATGTATGCTTTGACGACAGCAAAATCGATAGTCAAAGCCCACAACAAGTTTTCATTATTCATGACTGATGACTGAGACATCAACTTTACAAGAGTGAAAGAGAAATCATTATTTACTCGTTCTGCAACAGATCAAAAGCAACAAGCTTAATAGAGCCATGTGCCTAGCAGGTAAATGAAGCCATTCGCCCAGAAAAGGTGTTACGCCCCGAGACACCAAATCAACGCTGGCGAGTGTGCTCATGACAGCTGCAATGTTATCAGTGTCAAATTCCATATCCCCAAGAATAAAAGGTGTGAGAGTAGCGAAGTTTATTTCGGCAAAGAGAGCGATTGACATTCCCAACATCATGTTAACGTAGATAGGATCACGCAGAAGATCGAAGTCGAAGAATTGGACGATACTTCTCGACGTAGTCTTCCAACAATTCACTGCACTTTGCCAACAAGAACACCTTGATTTTTCCGGAATCCTGCAAATTATTTATTGCGATAAAATCAATTTATTTCGCTGCATATAATAAATTCATGGGAAGCGCAAGTGTGAGTTCGGAGAAATAACTAAAGCTTGATTAGGTTGTTTATTATTAACCCCCTAAGTATCGGTGGATATATGTCAGTTATAATAAGTGGCGGTAATAGTTATGTGATTCACGAAATTTCGAGACATTTCGGAAACAGAGGCAAAAGCGATTAGAATTCCCCGTTCGGTATATGCCCTAATGGATACCGAGCTCATCATGAAAGGAAAGTTTTATGATATATTTCAATTTATTTAAACTTTTTCCAAAATCACGCTTAAAGTGTTTGAAAAAAATGTTTTCTCTCGAATCGTAGACTTAACTCGTCCGTAAGTTGTGAAACTACGGTTCTCGTTCACTATAGGTTGCGAACATTGCACGTTTCGAAACCGAGTACAGTAAAATATATTATCATCCCTGTTCTCTTGAATTTTTTTTTTTTCAGATAAGGGCAAAGTTGTTTATTGTCAGAACTCCGTTACTTAAAGGATTAAGATATTTAACCAGAAAGCGCTACTACCGACACTTTTTCCGCAACGGCTGGGGTCTCCTGTACCTCCTGCTTCAGCAGTTTTTTTTCGTTCAAAAGCGGTACATCCTTCCCGAAAAATTCGACATCTCGTAGAGATTTCGTTTCTGATTCAGGTTCGTCTTCGATTACCAGTGGTCCAAAGTTTATGTTCTCGTCGAATATTACCATGCTGCTGCCCAGGTTAACGGTCTCAAGGCTCTTGCCTGCCAACAATTATTTTCAATTGGTATAATTCGTACTGAGTGGTTCGTTAATGGCATAATTCGTTCTGAGTGGTGCGTTGATGGTATAATTTATACTGAATGCTTTGTTAATGGATATTTCTGCAGCTAACAGGAAAAATTACCGGAACTCCACCATTTGTAGGGTGAAAGATGATCTCCATTTCCGGTGGCACGTGCTCCCTGATCGTCTTGAGATATCGTCGACGGTCGCCGATCGATGCCGTTACTTCTGCCCTGATTATTATCGACATTTGACGACAATGTTCTTTTTCTAGTGCCTTCCTTGCTTTCCGGCGTCACGTTGTTTGCCACCTCTTTAACGACTTTAATCACAGTTTCTTCAAGCTCTATAAAGGTATAATTCCAAATTATTGAACGTGCCAAACCATAGATCTTATAAAAATAAATGACGACGATACATTTATTTACCATTCAATGGTTCTGGTAGATCGTTTTTGGGCTCGATGACTTGCCACGTCGCATGCCACTTTACTGGCTGAAGTAGCATAGTTGCAACCAGACAATGTAGTGTCAGACCTCCGAGAACCAATATTGTACCCTGAAAAATGAAGTTTACGGTATAGTACAAGGACAAAGTGGAACCAACGCACCGAAAAATCAATGGGATAATGTAGATCACTGCTACGTCCCGCAACTTCCGGATTAAGCACTCTTAAAACACCTAATACGTTGTTTGTGACGTTCAATCGGCTGATTGAGACGCCCAAATGGTTGGCTGTGACACCCAATGGTTGGTTCTTACAACCAATTCTGTTGCTTAGAGCGTATTTAACAATCGCAATTGGTTGGGCGAACTACTTCTTTGGTTCCGTGCACTGTGGTGTCTACAAAGATACTCTAAAATATGGGGTTTCCAAGCTTAAGGTTGCCCAAACGCCGACAGGTCTGCTCTTTGTTAGAATGCCAATGAGTACGAAGCCCTAACTTTTTTTTCAATTATTAATGTCAATAATGCCAAGGTAGTTAATACTTTCTTTACTGGTTAATTATTGACATTAATCATTTCATTGAATCGTCCTGATATTGAACATTTTCTAAATGTTGATCATTTAATTATGGTAATTATTTCTCTCACCCAAATTTCGACCAATAGAATTGCACCATTCGACGTCACGTGGTACAAAATTATACTTTTAATTTTATGATAATTTTATCTGTTGCTATATATAAAAAATCAATGATCATTCAGCCGCGTTAACCATCTGTCTAACGGACAGATTGAATTCAATTGTGACAGTTGAAGGATTTTATCACACATAAACCGTAAGTTTTGTCTCATGGTGCAATTCCATTGGTCGCAATTTGGATGGGAAAAATAATCCCCCGAATACCACTCGAGCTTCGAAATTAATCTGATATTTCCGTCAAGGTTCCCTACACACAAATGAGCTAGTCAAGTTTTCCAGAAAAATCACTCGTGCTCTTGATTTTTTAACCTGGTAAACTTGACTCGTTTATTTGTTTGCAACGAACCTATCGGGTAATATCCGATAATTTCGAAGCTCTTGTGGTATTACAAATGAATATTCCCGTTCTGCATAAGTTGATAATATTCGATTCAATAGTTAAAATAAAGAAGTTTAGAATAAAAATAATATACAAGGAATCCAATGTTTTGAAATTGGACAAAAGGATTCAAATGATGCGATTTAAGTGACGCATACAGCGCAAATCAGATAATTTACCTCTTGACCTAATGATTTCATAATTATAGCACTAAGACGGTAACTCTGGCAATACGACACGTCGTAGAACAGAGAACGGTGAGACCGGATGAGAGCGCTCTGGTATGTGCCCCCCACCAAGGCGTACCCGAATTTGATATTTTTTATGGGCTATGTGATATACTGTCCTTGAGGCTTATGCCTTCTTCTATTCTTTTGTCTCTGACCGTGTTTGCTGCCTCTCCGAAACTGTGGAGTCCTTTTAGTTCGTTTTTTTTCTCATTACCGTCGCGAAATCAAAACCGAAATTTTTGTCTCGTGCTGAAATAACCAATACAATCGACAGAGTGAATGTATTTGCCAAATTCTGGTTTAATAAGCAATTGAGTTGCTTTATTGTGCTGTGTTCGCTCGAAATATCTTCTACACCACCCCATTCCGTGCTACGTGGGGTGCACCTCATCTTCCGCGCACTGCATCTGCATTGATTCAACCTTTGACCACCCGTTCGGTAGCATCACTACCAATTCCGTCGTTTTTCAACGGTAAGTAAAGAAAATAACTCTTATTTTTATTATGCAGAGAAACACCCTTGCACCCCTTTTTCGAGCTTTCGCCTGAAAGGGTAGGCTCAAAAGATGATACGCACCCATCCATTTTCTTTTAATTGCCCTGTAGTCTAGTGTAACAAGGAGAGCCTCACTGATCTTTGCCTAGAGTCATTTTATGCGGAATCACGATTCGGTGCCATAACATTACGTAAAAATAAGGAAGTAGGATGTAAGGCAAGGTTACACTGAGTCTACAAGGTTGATGTTTATTAACCGACAAAACTCCCAATACAAATTTCGAACAAAATCGTACCCTGTTAAAAATGTCGTTTTAAATTTAATACCATTTCAACACCGCTATGTAGGTCCAATAGGTCCATACCATTTGGTGTAAACGACAGTGAAAACGAGCGGTGTGAGAAAATCAGTCTTATTGATTAACACTGAAATTAATTACACCAGGTAACCCATTCAACACAGCCACATGGTAAGTAAATGACACTGAATGATGGATCGATATCACAGAATTTTGTAACATAACTGCGACATGTTATGGTCTCAGGTGGTAACACACGAAGACATGCGTTCGTACATGAGAAAAAATCAAAGTGTAACACTTATGGTTGTGCGCGATTAATTTTGAATGGGGTAACCGGTTCGGGATAATATAATATGAAATAAACATTTTTTTATGTCAACATGTGACATTGTCATGCAATCAATTTAATACTTTGTAATTCCGCTGTGGCTCTACTTAGGTCGATGAGAGTCAAACAGTAAAAGAATCTTAGCGAGTCGGCTGACGAATAATGTTAAATAAGAAAAGTACGTTTTGAAAGTGAAATATCCTGGCTCGATTAAGTACGACCGATTCATGGTAAGGCAAAGAAGTGAAAGTCACGAAGTCGTGCGGGAGTTGTGGACAAACATTCTTTGTTCAAAGTAACACCGGTTAGTGTTTGTAGACGTAAATTCGTACAGTACTGAAATTGAAGATTATAACCGATTTACTAGGCTAGCAACGGAGTGCGTTAATTCATCGGTTAAAAGAGACTGTTGACTCCAAAAGGCAGTTGCAATGACATTTTGTGATAAATGAATTAACCCACTTTATTGTTAGTCTAGTGAATCGGTGATAATCTTTAATTTCATTACTGCTGGAAACTACGTTTATGTACACTGACCGGTGGTATTTCGAATGAAGAATGATCACAACTCCTGCACGACTTTGTGAATTTCACTTCTTTGCTTAACTTCGATAAATCGGTCGTACGTAGCAATCTCTTCACCGTAGACTTTTAGCCACGAGATTATGCCTTTATTTTTAAATTCACACTTTTCGTGAGTTCACGCACGAAGGTTTTTTATTTGTTCAATTTCTGCCAATCCGCCTGAGTTTGGCATGCGCACGCGTTCGGACATTGTTCTAATTGTAAGTATTTGCGTCAAGCTACTACGTATACGTCTAGCAAGATACTGAAGAACGACCGCGCTTCCCGGCAGTCGTTGAGGTATAAGCCGGCAAGGACACGCCGGAACCAATGAGCTCCCAGATACAAGGAACCAATCATATTCGGTGATTATCGAAATTATTATTGGGACTACACATTGACGTTGGAATTAAATTCATATACAACTTCGGTGTTGCGGATTTACTCTGTGATCTGCGGGTAAATGCGCGACACTGAAGTTAAAAATCAAGACTCATTGATGTAAAGTAACACCACTGCCACTGATGTCTTGCAAGATCATGCGAGGGCACTATGTGATGTAGTCTTGACACCTTTAACAATCTAATGGACACACTGGATGGTAGTTAAATGCTGATGGTATACATTATTATTTGTCAGCAAACTGTGTTAATTTCTGTCAGAGTACACCTCATTACCGATATACCACAGGACAGATTTACTCCTAACAACCAAATGGTATTAATTCTAATACGGATTTTTATCACGGCATTTCAAACCGCCGATTTTTCACAGTGTACTGCTTAGCGTACTTGCTACATTCGCTTAGCTTTAGTTCAGGTAAATATCTGCAGGCACAATGGTTATATTACAGGGAAATGCAAAGCGCTGGGTCAAATCAGCGGTGCAATGTTGAGATCAACTCTATCGATACATGGTGTCGATGTAACTGTCGATGTAACTGCAACCATAATTGGAGAGTCTCAGTCTCTACGTATTGCAGAAACTTTTTGTGCTAATGATTATTGATGTTAATAAAAGTAAAATGAAAGACTTTCGACTAAGCCGGTAGCAAGTGTAAAACGCGTCGAAAATACTTATTGAAAATGATGTGTTGATAAGATAAATTCGGAAAATGGAAATGAGAAAAATTCTTTGATGATCTAGTGAGTATTTAAGGTAGGCATGTCGTTTCGTATTTCTCATCATATTTGACACCCGTCATATAAAAATGAAGATACGGTTGAATGGTTTTGTGAGTACAACTGACATAACATTGGAATAACTGGTTTACTAGATACAGCTTCTGATAAACGTACAGACATTATAGAAACTAATACACTATAATTATAAAAAATGAACCTGACGAGTACCTGAGTTCCGTAAACAGAGAGTAGGAAAGATATCAATTGCGGCATCGCTATAGGCCCCAATCCCGTGACTGCCATAGCCATTCCAACCGCACGTCCGCGTTTTTTGTCAAAGTACGAGTTGATAGCCAGTGAGAAAGATGACATCGTTAGTCCGACACCCAATGCTTAGAAACGTAAAGCTAGGTATTTAATGTAATCCATTTACGTAAACATTTTTATTAATTTGGTACATGGATAGTCAAAAATAACTTGCCATCTTGCGAACCATTTTGAGCATTACTTACAAGCCATTAAACCGTAAGTGACCATGAAATGGGTAAAGGTCGTTGCGAATGCAGTTAAAGTGATACCCAGAAAGAATATCATTGACCCGATGAAGGCTATCTTCCGATATCCAAAGTTTCTGAGCAATGGCCCGTGAATCAGTCCAACACCCATACCAAAAGCCGAATTCACACTTATGATGATCGTTGCATCGGTTGCAGCAATGTCAAGCTGCTTGAAAACATCTTTCAGAACGAGACTGAAATTCTGGAGTATCGGTACCATAATTACCTGCAAAGGATTTAAACAAATTGGTTTTTAGTGAGGAAAATTAAACGTCATGGTCATAGTCTCTATAACTTAAGAATTGAATTAGAATGACGCCAGCATTATCATCACTTTTAATCACAGTAAATGCGGGCCAATGACCTTGCAGTTAGAGACAGTCATTGAATACCGCTGCAGGCGCGCAAAACATAAGGCAACATCACATGAATTCGTACTTCTTATCTGTCTCGTCTAACACGGGCCTGATTGGGATTTTTCAATAACAGCCCGCTTCAATATGCTCGAATATATTATCACAAAAGATTTCAGCGGATTAGGAATGTAATCTATACGTGCCCTGGTCACGAAATTGGAGCAAAATGCAATGGACACGAGTAAGAGCGGTTGAGAAAAAATCTATGTAACAGATATTGCCATTTTCTCACGTGCTTACGTATGGAGAAAAAGACTGGGCTGATACAACCGAGACATTACTTGAAAATACTAACAAGAAACTATTTGTAATAATACTATTGGTATTATTACCAATAAATACTATTGGTAATAACTAATAATATGGAGCGTACAAAATATTTCAGAACAGCTTTTACAATCGAATTCTCCACTGTTTTTAATAATGCTCCTTTCCTTGTGGTTATTGTTTCATATATTGTGAATAGCATTTTGAGTATAATAAAGTAAAAGTACTTACATTATTCAACGCATACGCTATCACTACAACCCAACCCCAACCCCCATCGGGGGGTACCATCTTCTTGTCTACTGTGTCACTTTTAGCCATCACTTGTTAGGTTGAAAAATAAAATTATAAAATTATGATCCACAAATTTCACTGCCCACTATCGTACTTAGCACCGGCTTTAGCACTGCTTATCAGGAATACCGACACATCTTTCAACACTCGACAATTTGATGATATCACGCACTGTATATCCCACGCATTGGGTATCCCACACACAATTTGATGGTATTAACCACTGTGTATGCCACACACGCGCCGATATTCGTATCCCGAGTGCAGGCTGTTTGCACTTTGTGAGCGCAGCTTCCTGCCAATATAAATCCTACCAACGTCTCACGAGTCGCGACAAAAGCATTCCACTGGAAGCCTCGATCTAAGAAGTTAACGTCAGTGACACACAACCGAGATAAACAACTCGCTGCCTCTGTTAGACTGGAGTGGAGCGGCCATTTCTGTTTGGCCGATATTATCACCGACAGAGTGCTTATCAGTATTTTCTTCTTGATTGGCGCTTTGTGTCAGTAAAACTATCACCGGTCCTTCTTTTTGTACAGTGATAGATAAGATACACAATCCAAATACAACGTTCTGTGAAATATATTCCCCTAGTCGATTTTTGATTAGGTCAAATTTATTTCACCCATTGCCTCGTTTCAGACTTTCACGATTAAATCTTTAATTTAAATGCAATAATTTAGTTTTGCTCTGTTTTTATAAATTCTACTGTATGATGCCCTGACATGTATATATATATTTAATAATCGAAAGTGTTTAAAAAAAGTTATTATTTGAATGTCAAATGATACAATATTTCATTGTTGAAAGTTTGAGACTCGCTCCGTGTTTCGAGTCACTTGAGTGTAAACATCAGCTCAGGCAACGCATTTCGAAATACATATGGTTATGAAACTATATTTGCATCATAATTTAATTAATAGCGCAATTTATATGAAGTAGTTAACTTCAATGAGTGCTACTGAAGAGGTGACCCATAAACAACGGACATAAGTTCATACTTCATTGGTGTTGATTTTGTTCGATATCGAGTATAGGATAAGTAAAGGGGCCATTGCACTCGTCGCTCACTGCGTCAGACACCACGAGCAGTCTTAAATGGCTCACGTAGCTTAATGAGCCATGGTCAATGACTTGTTTTCTATATTTACGACCTTGAGTTAGTGAAAGCCATTCGGAAAATCATACGGTATTATTATAATGTTTTCCCTGTGATAGCGTGAAAAACCTGGAACGTGGTATCAGACACGAGCCTCTTTCATTTGCTCTAGTCGATGTCGTTTCGAAGAGCAGTACCATCTTTCTATGATTTTCGAAATAATTACATAATAAGTAAATATGTTGAGGAAATGCAACGGTATGGTGTAACTGCCGGATGTTTCTCTTAGCCAACCGATTATCGGTCCAAACGCCAAGAAAAGTATTCCTTTGAGCATTAGATGTAAGCCTGTCGCAGCTGGTAATTTTTCTAGTGATACATGATCCGGTAAAACGAGAGCCGAAAATATAAAACACATCCCCTTTCCCACAGAGCACATGATAGCAGCGGCGAGGATCATGTTGTACGTGTTAGCATGCGCGAGTGCTGAAACATAAAAAGTGACTATTACAGGTACAGAAATATGCGAATTATGTATTTTCGGTAGTTTATCCGGCTTCTGGGTCGATTGTTAAAAAAATAGTTATTAACTGCCCTATTTCGGTGCATATAAAATAAACCTGCTTACCAGCGCGTCCCAGCGTCGAAAGTCCAACTCCAATCAACATAAATGTTATATTCTCCCATCCAATACGACTAGCGACCACACAAACTATTAATCTAGTCAGCACGTCAACACCCCCGACTATTGACATTATAACTGCGATCTGGCGAACCGTCAATCCATAATCCGCAAGGATAAACGGTGTTAGAAGTATAATATTGATTTCGATAATCAACACAAAGCTAACGGCAATTATTATATTGACGCAAGCATAATCTCGCAGAAGATCCAGGTCAAAGAAGGCAACCCCTGCACGAAATGCGTGACTCAACCACGACAGCTTGTTTTGTTTCTGATAAAATATAAAAAATTATTGGTTTATGTTTTAGGAAGATCATATATGTAGCAATCCATATGATTTCAGCCATAAAAAATCAATAAAACAAAAAAACAAAAGTGAAAAGAAAGTCTAACAATCAAGTTAAGTGATGATAATAGATACACTGAGTTTGAATGTTGTTGAAATTTTTCCTGGTGAAATATGATGTGTTGTTAATGGCCCACAGGAAAAAAATTAATTCGGAATTAATCGCGCAATCGGAAAAATTGTCGGAAGTTCGGTAAGTGTTGTTAATGTGCTTCGACGATGACAGCCGGTAATATTTGGCAGCCGTTCTATCTCGCGCATTTTTTGTCACCACAGCGCAGATCCACCACATGCGTTTCTCCACAGTGCGGATACTCACGCCAGTTTTCCCTCACATTTCTAATCCTCACGCGCTTTTTTCTCCACATGTCGTTCCTACACATTTCAATCCAACACATTTTTTATTACGCAATGCGATACCCCACAGGAGCAATACAAGACGTTTTAGTCGCACACATCCGATCCAACAAAAACTTCTCCAACACCTTTCGTTCCTACACATTAACTCTGTCGATATCAATCGAAGAGAATATCGCGCGTCGGTAAGGTTTCAGAACTCCGAGCAGGCAATGGTTCTACCTTACTGACACGGCATATTCTCTTCGATTGATATCAACAGAGTTATTGTGTAGGAACGAAAGGTTTTGGAAAACTTTTTGTTGGATCAGTTGTGTGGAACTGAAACGTCTTGTAATTCCCCTGTGGAGTGTCGCATTGTGTAGTGAAGAATGTGTTGGATTGAAATGTGGAGGAAAAAGCGCGTGAAGATTAGAAATGTGAAGGTGCGTAGTACCGGCACTGTGGAGAAACGGATGTGGTGGGTCTGCGCTGTGGAGACAAGAAATGTGCGGGAAAGAAGGGCTGCCTAATATTTTTATTTTTAGATGGAAGTTGTGGAAAATCGTAACTCGGTGTCTGAGTCAACCGATGCCGAAGGTTCCGTTGTTATCGGTCTTCCTATATGCGAGAATCAAACATTTGAAATCTTTCTATGAATATTCAGCCAAAGTCCGATAATAATAATTCTGTAAGTAAATGCCTAATTTTTTGCATTTTTTTTTGCAATGCCACGAAGTTCATGATTTACAGTATTAAAAAAAATAAATATCGAGCAGCAACAAGCGATAGGATAGATGCTTTTCTCAAGAGAAGCGCTGTCCTTGCAAGTCTACAGATCTCATCGAGTGAACTTATACTTACACCGAAAATTCCCGTTGGTTCGGTAAAACCGAACTTATATTCGATATAAGTTATTTTTTTATGGTAAGGACAAACACAACAATGTGAGAACGATACATCAACAGTGATTCGCAGCTGCCAACGTTATTCCGGGATTCAAAAATGCCACAGCTTCATATCCACGTCGAAGAAACATTAATCATAAAGCGATATTGCGCAACAACCGAGGGAATTATCATACCAAAACAAAATAAAAAAATGTTTTAAAAGTGTCACCGTGAACGATCCAACTAATCAATCTATACAAAGATTGTATGTCATTTTTTCTCAATATAGCGTACCAAAAAACCCGAAACAAAATTGCTAAAAAATTTTGTTTTTGTGGGCGTTGAAAAGAGGTACATTTTTGTTCTTTGGAGATTGTTGATATGGAATTGTTTCCGAGATATTATAGATTAAATGAAAAATGAAAAACATGACATATTTCGCCAGGAAAAAATTTGAAAAATTTAAATTTAGTGTAGCTATCATTATCACTGAATTCGATCTTTAGTGGCATTTGGGAATTTTTTTTTTGCCAAATTCATATGGAGAGCCTTACATATGAGGAGACTTTTTTCGAGGTTCTCTTGCTAGTTGGACGAAGAGAAATTCTCCAGAATAGAACCAATTATTTTTGGATATTGGAACCGTGATTACATAGTTTAATGATAGGGAATATAGCAGCAATCCCCATATTCCTTATAGGAAATCAATGCAAGTAATGACATAACATAGCTAAAACAGGACCATACCAAGTTACGTTATTTCAACTAGCGTCGTGCTCAACTTACGTTCGCAACTTGCCTTCTGCTGAACTTACTTCGAGCTCAACTTACCTTTGACTCATCTTACGTGGATGTGAAAACTGAGTGCTCGCGTAAAATAATCACTTTACGTCAAGCTCAACCTGCGTTAGTGTCAAACTTGCATCGCGCTTAGATGACATCGTGCTCAACTTAGGTCGTCCGTTTTTCGGCTCTAATCGTAATACCGGTGGCTTAACCCGGTGGGTGCACTACTGATGACGCCTGCAACTTGAGTCGTGTTATACGTACGTTACGTTCAGCTGCTGCCGCGTCTACCTTATCGCCTAACCAGTCCCCCGCAAGTTCCGCAATACAAATTTTGTCAGCATTTCGTTTTTAACAGTTATTTACAGAATAAAATCTGTTTCCTGTGACGTGTGCATATATTTTGCTGGCTTTGCATTAACCGCATTTCTCCATTGTTTCAGAAAAATGACTGTGAAATTTTATTCACAGAAAATATTCTTTATGGCTATTAAAAAATAGACACATTACTTGACTCACTCTATCCCATGTTGATATAGATAGATAGGGGCCATGCGTACACCAAGAGAAAAAAATGTATTGCCTCGATTTAAAGAAATATGCTTTCACTTCAATGATGTCATTTATTCGAACGAACGAAATTCTATTCTGTGTCCCAATCATCGAATTAATAATGATTATATCCAATAGAATATTTTGTTCCTCCAAAAACGATTTAGTTGAATTAAATGTACGGAATCCAACTAAAGGATATCGTTCTTTCAATTATTCTTTTCTGTCAGTGTACGTATGGCCCCTATCTATTTATATCAAGATGGAGTAGAGTGGGTGATGTATTGTGTTCATTTTTTAATAGCTGTAAAAAATATTTATATTATTAATGCAAAAACGATACTCGTAAAGAGCTCCGCGCGAATATATGCACATGACATAGGAAACAATTTTTTTTCTGTAAATAACTGTTGAAAATTAAATGTTAAGAAAAATTGTGTTACGGAAGTTGAGGGTGACTAGTTAGGAGGTAAGGTGAGCGCGGCGGCAGCTGAGTGCGACTTAACTTGAGCACGAGGCGCGTTGCACGCGCCGTCAGTAGTGCACTCGTCGGGTTAGGCGGATTAGGATTAGAGGCAAAAAACCGACGAAGTAAGTTGAACCCGATGTCAGTTGAGCGACGCAAGTTCAACACTAACGTAAGTTAAGCGAGATATCAGTTCAACGCGACGCAAGTTCGACACTAACGTGAGCACTCGCCTCACATCGACGTAAGAAGAGCCGAAGGCACGGTGAGCACGACCCAAGTTGAGCCGAAGGCAAGTTGCGAACGTAAGTTGAGCACGACGCAATTTGAAATAACGTAACTGGGTTCCGTCCGGCTACAACGTAAGTTCTATAGCTGATACATCGAAAAATATCCGTCAGCGTGACAGATAATTTTTTGATTATCACACTAAGTATCATTTTATTCCCATATCTTTCAATGTGTCGTCGAGCGAAATTCACTTACGTCTTCGACCTCTTGACAGGTTAACGTTGAACCTTTTTCCAGCAGATACTCCGTTCGGTTATTATTCTCATGCATGATTTCGCAACTGTTATGATCGTGGTTTTCAATATCATCTGAATTTCCGGATGTATTGGTTATTTTAACCTCTACTACTTCATTTATGTCGATTGTATTTTTCCGTTTGCAGCTGTTGGCATCGTCGCTTTGCCTACAAATTCTATAATCCGAAAATGTTTACATGGGAAAGAATATTACGTACCTAAAAAGTGATTTTTACTTTGTGTTTCAGAGTTCGCAACTTTTTTAAGCTACAATCGTCCGAGAATTCTCTGATTTTCTTGAAAGTCAGTGAGATTTGAGGACTTATACTTCATAAAACATACTAATAACACTAAGATTGATTAATTAGTGAAGCAAATGTCAAAAATCTTATACAAAAACCGAATAATCATTTGAATTCCATGTACCGGTTTTGCTTCGTGCAAGTCATCAGCAATGTTTCCATTTCGTTTTCTTCGCCATTGTCATGAAGATCACCTCCAAAACGTTGACACACACGCCCCTTAATTTCATCATGGTATTTATCCCGATTTTGAACGTTTTCTTTCGGAACAATCATCTTGGAGCCATTGATCATTGCAACAGTTGACTTCTCATAGTGTTCCTAAGACATCAAAATCTAATGGATGAGTGAAAACACTGATATTTTCCTAGTAAGTTTGATTTTTCTGGGTCACTAAAAAAAAAAGGAACTTAATCAATCAACATAAATAAAGAATTCAAAACGGATCTGAATATTTTTTACCGTAGCAACGGTTTCCATGTTCTCATACTTTGTACTCCTTTTTGCATTCATTTGGACGGGTTGCAGCAAAACAGCACAGACAATGGTGTGCAACGATATGCCTCCAAATAAAATAATCGTTCCAAATGCTCCATATATCTGCATCAACAATGTCACTATCTGTGGCCGAAGAAAATAAACGAATAAAATCAGGAAAAAATTGTAGTATGCCGTGAATTTTTACGTTAACAGACACTGATACAGCTTGGGAATTTCGTTGTACCATGTCGAACGTTTTTTGAAAATACGGCTTTATATATCGCGGACCTAGAAGGTTTGCCCATTTCTACTATAATTCCGTATATTACCTCACAATTTGAGGTTCTCAAAATGTATGAAGCCGTTGGTAAAAAAAGGTCTCACAATTATTTGAGTGGTGGGGAAGGTACACTCTCGCGTAAACAAAATAACTTTATCAATGGAGCACCTGTGGAGTGAAAATATTTCCTAATCCAGAAAGGACCCAAGCAAATCCGACCGCTATGCGTCTCTTCTCTGTAAAATAAGGTATGAGGGACAGCCCACTTGCTGCCATCACGATATGTTGACCACTAGCTATAAGATAAAGTATATATTGGTATCTGGAACGGATTGCAGTTCCTTGCGTAAAAAAACACGATGATCATGATGTATACGTACTATGCAAAATTGAGTAGAAAAAAAGGATTCCATAGAAAGTTTTTATAAATGCCAGGATACAGATGGCTACTGAACAAACGAGTCCACCCACGCAAGTCGCTTGTCGGAATGTGTAGTTCCTGTAGAGAGGTCCATTCATTAAACCTATAATTGATCATTTCAGTATAATACACATGCAAAAGTATCAAGTCCATCATTGATGTCTTATGGATCCATTAGCAGAAATAATATTGAATTGTGCCTATTATTAAGTCTATCTGATACGCAAAATCTTCACCTTGTCTATAACTACATTCCTCTTCATTTAAATTAACTGTTACATTAGGATTCATAATCCAGGAATGACAGGTTACATTTTTTTTTCACGATTCGATATTTTTCGCTACTTCAAGAAGCTTTGTTATGGTGAAATTTCGTCTTGCCAGAGTTACATGTAAATGCGTTCAGAATGTTCCCAAACGTCAAAAAATCACATTAAAGAAAAGTGTTTTAACGCAACCTTCAATTTTTTTAAGATTTCGGTTCCGTTTTCACGTCGTTTTCGATTCACTTTAAAAATGTCTGTATGTCCTCTAACTGCCACATTTTTTTACATATCGAGTTAAGGTTGATGGTCGTCTTCTCCGTGGGGGTACAGCGGAGTGGGGAGACTTCTATGCTTTAGCATTGTATGACGTAAACACTACCAATTTGCTGGCACTACATGTTAACGTCTTGAAAAATCGTCTTACGAGGTAATAATTGCATGTCTGTGGAGTAATGTGTAGCGATAAATGTACATTGTTAAAAATTCACGGTGTCAAACGCTGTTGGGGTGTGCTTTTTCTCTGTGTTACCGATTATAGTGTTAATATTAAAACTTTTCACAGTGCTAAACTAACACGAGCGGTTTCGTTAAATTTATTTCCGTGTTAATTTTCTTCTGTAACACCGATTCGTCACTTTTACACCGTGAGCGGTGTTAGTTTAACACTCGCTAGTGATGAATCGGAACTGATCGGTGTGACTGACGCGTTGGTGGTGGGGAGCCGATACAAAGAATATCGCGCGCATCATCATATTTTAATACCAATTGTTAAACACCGCTTATTACCACCGCGATTGGTGTAGATTTATGTAGACACTGACTTGGTGTTGTTTTTAACACCGGATTTTTAACAGTGTATTTATCGTTATGTATTCAGAATACCCCTTGTAGATTCAATTATAACGGATAAATAAAAGATATTACCGTTTTGTTAAGATTACATATATGTAATCGAATATAGGGTCTTACTCGAGTAAGATCTCACTCGAATATATTCGAGTGAGACTTCACAACGTTACGTGGGAATGCTGAATTCTAGTGCTTAAAGGTTAGAGCCTATGATGCCGGAGTACACACCGTACAGGCGCGTATCACCTCGAATAATTATGTGACAGCTGATTTTTTTTCTGGGACGCCAAAATGTCAGACATTACACCCAGTCATTCGGCTAGCACCCCGAAAAAATATCATTGGAAAGGGCATTCTGTGAGTGCTAAGATGTGCAATAAGAAATTGCTGTTTCTTGTGCGACAAAAAGAAAATAATCGTCACCGGAGGCCAAGCAAGAGTCCACCGAGTGGAGTTATATTTTTTCAAATGATTTTGTTCTGTAAAAATAAAGAGTATGACCGTTCAATTTAATTCTCGCGCGCCGCCTCGGTACCGCTCGTGACACTCGTGGCTGATGCAGCGTTGACAAATTTAACGGGCAGCCATCCCGTCTCGTATTATTTTCGGTGCGGTGCACCAAGTTTTTTCGAGAGTTCTCCGTTGAAAGGGTTATAACCCTATAATTTCTTTATGGAATTTTGATTCTCTTATTTTCATCTACATAGTACTCGTTTTTTGCAAGGCATTTACGAAAAATATCAGTTAGTACATGTGATTGGCAATCATTCGCAATATACACCGTATCCATTTTCAAAAAGATTTGTATCAAGTTTGGCAATTGATTTCTCAAAAATAAATATTATCTAGGTTAATCTCCGTACAGTCGATGTTAAGACTCTTTATCTATGCGCTAGCGAAATTTGAAGAAGCTTGCATAACTTCTATATACTATATCAACAACCTTCAAATTTTGCACAAATATGGACTATCATAAGCCAATGATCGGTATCGAATTTAAACAAAATCTATTAAACCTTTCCAGTTTCACACTATTTTCAATTTCAGTTAAAATCTGTCGTCGCGTTCCAGCTAGTACGATTTAAAAAATACTGGTTCGGAATTTGAAATAAACATCAGATTTTATTGAACAAGGTATAAGGTTTACTCCGGCTTAAGTTCGTTTAATTGATCGATTGGGCAGAGAAATAAAATGCGATCTGCAGCGGTGAAAGTCACTTTGGATTTGTCCTTTTCAAATCACTTTGTCTAAACAAAGAAAACAACTGACAGTAACAAATAGAATCATTCTTAATCAGTATGAAAGTACCGGTACTATACTGTGTTTGTTCGCAATTGAAACTTGATTGATAAAAATTAATTAATGAACTTGCAATCAAAGTAACGAATCAAAAAACAAAGTCTCTTCAGGAAACCCGAAGTGATAAACATTTTCTCGCAAGCAGAAATGGGTGGATTGCGATAAAAGGTAGAGACGAAGTAATATGCCAATGTAGTCGCCAGCTTTTTTTAGTGTAATCGAATAAAGTGAACCGTCCGGTAGCTATTCGTATACATTTTTTTTTCTTGCGAAATGAATGGTTGTCCAAATATATTACACTATTGCCTTTAAAAAAACGACTTTGAATTTATATTTAACGTAAGGAGAGCCAGGCTTATAAAATAGTGCGTTGTGTGACAAGTGCGCGAAGTAAAGCATTAACGACGAGCGTGAAGTTAACTGCCCGAGCAATGCGAGGACAACAATTACACGAGGCGTGATCACCTACGCGTGCTTGTCAGAAATTATATTCTATAAAATATGAGTGCGAAGTTCGACAAAAATAAATTCCTTATCTCAGACACTTACCTACGAATGATCCTACTGCAGCATTAACGTTAATTATCGTTGTGGTTTGGGATGTACTTATTCCATATTGCTGTAACCGCTCGCGAAAGACGAGACCAAAGCACAAAGTAAATGATAGAATGAAGACCTGACAAACCAAGAAGAACCAATACATTTGTTCTGCACATTTTTGCTACTTTAATAGATATTATTTCTCATCTCAAAATCTCACATTACAAAACCCGGCAGCAATGACAATTATCCAACCCCATCCCCCGTCTGGGGGTATCCATCCTGGTTCTAAATTGTTCACCACTTTGCGAATATTTTTATCATTTTTTTTATGCATCTTTATATTTTCTGCCTTACTAGCCATCCTGAATATCTAAATGACTTGGAAATATGTTACGGTTCTCCGAAAAACAATTGCGCCCGCCACTGTTCACAGTCACTTAATGATTGGACGATCAGAAGCAAACTGCAATTCACTAATATTTTCCATCCAAGACTTTCATTCAGTATCTATGTCACCCCCCACTTAAATTAGACATTATGACATGGAAATCACCTGTGTATGTAGTAATGCTGCGTTTTTTTGGCATAAATATTATTGGCAATATATGACGTAGCTTTATCCTAATGCTTCAAGCTGAAATTCGAAATGTTAGCTTTGCGAAACACAGGTACGACGACCACAATCTTATACGGTTTCTTCATATGCAATGACTTATCAGAGTAATTGAAAAATAAACATTATAATTGTTTATTGAAATTAATCTTGATATACTTTCAATATACAAAGATAGATCGACACTTAAAAATTAAGGCCAGTTTTAATATCTTGAGCAAATCGTATTTCCCATTATGAGTCATGTGCAGCTTAGAAGGCGACGTGGATCCAATACGATTCGTTGTTGTATACGTTTTACATGAAGCCAGTACTTTTTCTCGGCTTCTCATTTTATATCAATACAAATTTAATATTTTAAGTTTGCACCTTCGTATTACTTCTATTTTATGATGGCTCAACATAAATATTTTCAATAACAATAATATATTCTATTCTATGAATTGGTTATAAATGAGTTGCTATAACGATTTTCTATGTGCCCATATCTTATAACTGATATAACGAAAAACTGGTTGTCGAAGTTGAAAATAAATTACTGCATCAACAGACTAACGCGAAAAAAGTCCGCAAATCAAAAAAATAAATTTGTTGTATAATAGATTACATTAGCAACGTGGTATTGCACTTGAGCCTTTGTAATTTACTCTGGTGAATGTCGTTTTGGAAAGCAGAACAATTTTCCAATGATTCCCGAAAGAATTATGTAAAAAGCCCATATGATGAGGAAATATAATGGAACCGTGTAACTGCCATACGTTTGTCTTAGCCAACCCATTGTTGGAGCAAACGCCAAGAAAAGTAGTCCTCTGATCATTAACTGCAAGCCTGTCGCAGCCGGTAATTTTTCTAGTGATACATGATCCGGTAAAACGAGAGCCGAGAAAATAAAATACATCCCTTTTCCCATAGCGCATATAATAGCTACGGTCAGAATCATGGTGTATGATTTAGCATGTGCGAGTGCTGAAACATGAAAAGTGACTATTACAAGTACAGAAATATGTGAATTATATATTTTCCGTGGCTTTAATCCTTCTGGCTTCATTTTCTAATAGTATATTGTGCAACAAGAGCCGACAGTTTGCGATTACGACGAGCATGAGGTTTGGTACTTGAGCGAAGCGAGGGCTGCAATCACACGAGTCGCAATGGCTAAAACCGGTCCACATTAAAAACTGTCCTTTTTTTAACAAGTGCATGGTGCTTAGAATTGTAGGTTTGTGGGACGAATAGTGAAATGTGAGGTTACAAATTTTCGTCTCTAGGGCCTCTAGGGACGTGAAACACGTTCCGCAGGACTTGGAACACGCCAACTGACTATTTATTAGTTAGGTAAAATCTTGTTGCCACAACCATCAGGTTTGTCGGTGTCACGATCTGGTATTAGTTAAGTGTGATCAATATTAATAAGTTACATTTACTATTCAGACTTAGTTGACTTGAGATCACACAACCAATTTTATTACAATTCTAACTAAGTAAGACATTTGTGGCTTTCAATAGTAGTTGACCCGAATAACTATTTGGTTCGAGCAACGACACAGAGTCAACCAACTGAAGATGTTGATCCAACCAAGTGATTGTCTCATCCTCTGAGCACTAAGTCACTTCGTTGAAGCCAACTATTCTTTTCGTTAAAACGTCTAAGTCGTTTTTCTGTGTAGGAAGTGACATACATTCTTAGAGACAAAAGTGTAAGACCCAAGGGACCAAATTGAAGGAATCGTCCACAGCGCTTGCGTCAACCTATTGTTCCAACACTACCATAAAACTAGCAAATTTCGTTGCGCAAAACTGCCATGAAACGCACCACTGTTCGTGCACGTGTTATGAAATAATTGAGTTATCGACTGTTCTATTGCAGTAAGCCAGTGCATATAAGATTGTATCTGCTTACCGACGCGACCCAGTGCCGAAAGTCCAACTCCAATAAACATGAATGTTCTATTCTCCCATCCAATACGAGTAGCGATCGCAGAAACTATCAATCTGGTCAGCACGTCAATACTTCCGCCTATTGACATAATTATTGCAATCTGGCTATCTGCCAACCCATAATCTGCGAGAATGAACGGTACTAGACATAGAAAATTGATTTCGATGATGTAACCAAGGCTAACTCCAATCATTATATTGACGCAAGCATAATCTCGCAGAAGATCTAGATCAAAGAAAGCAACGACTTCACGAAATGCGTGAATCCACCACGACAGCTTGTTTTGGTCTTGCTGAAATTTATAAAATTATTGTTATTTGTTTTAGGAAGATATACTAATGAGAGGGCCTTTTTCTTCTGGTTCCTCTTGTTCTGTTGCACGAAGAGAATTTCTTTGGAACAGAATAGAAGCCTATAAGAAAATATTGCAGAGAGGCTGCAATAATTTATGTGTACGGAAAAACTAACTCAGTAGACATAGCTTCAATGTTGTCATGTAGTTTGTACATTAAAGAATATACGTCGGAGTTGGAGAATATTTTTCAATTACCGTGTGTCATCGAACAAAGATGCACTTACGTCTTCGATCTCTTGAAAGGTCGCCGGCGAGCTCTGTTCCAGTTGATATGCCATTTTGTCATCATTCTCATGCACAATTTCGTAACCGTTTTTACCGCAGTTTTCAATATCATCTGTATTTCTGGGAGTATTCGTTACTTCACCTTGTGCACCCTTATTCATGTCCATTGTATTTTTCCATCTCCAGCTGTCTCCACTGTTTTGCCTACGAATTTCATAATTCGAAAATGTCTACTTGCGAAAGAGTATGAAGTACATGGGAAGTGGGGTTCCCCTTGCATTTCAGAGCACGCAACTTTATTAGGCTGCAATTGTCTGAATATCTACAGATTTCATAGCCGATGATGAAAAATCAAATAACAATAAGTTTTGAGATGAGATATAAAGGTTGTGGCCGCAGTTAATGATATTGGATGAAGGTTTTGGCTATTGGCGACCAAATAAAAAGAAGATAGCTGCTCTTCTGTTAAAACATTTCGACCTTATTGTAGGTCCTCTTCAGTTATTATTCCTCATCTTACTTTGATCTACAATTTTTTTTTTTTTTTTTTACAATGTTATTTTTAATATATGATACAGATCGTGAGTACAGTAAAATTTGAGGTTAATTATGTGATTTAACGCACTTTTATTGTAACACAAACACAAAAATTAACACAAAAAATTGTAAATCAAAGTAAGATGAGGAATAATAACTGAAGAGGACCTACAATAAGGTCGAAACGTTTTAACAGAAGAGCAGCTATCTTCTTTTTATTTGGTCGCCAATAGCCGAAACCTTCATCCAATATAATAAGTTTTGAGGACCTTAACGTTACAAAACATACTAATAATACTAAGATTAACTAATTAGTGAAGCAACTAAAGAGATAGGAATTGAATACAAAAACCAAATGATCATTCGGAATCAGTCTACCGGCTTTGTTTGGTGCAAGTCATCAGCGGAGTTTCCAACTCGTTTTCTTCGCCATTGTTATGGGGATATTGACCTCCAAAAGGTTGACACGAACGCTCCTCGATTTTATGATGGTAATTATCCCGATTTCCAACGTTTTCCATCGGAACAATTATCTTAGATCCATTAATCACTGTACCAGTTGACAATTCATAGTGTTCCTAAGGCATGCAAATCGAATGGTTAGTGAAAATTCTGATGTTTTCCGAGGAAGATTTTTTTTTTCGTTTATCATCAGAACTACGCTGTTAACAATATTATTAAATTTACAACACGTTTAATATACGAAGTTATATCAAATTTACAAACGAGGTATACCAAATCCAAATTCATATATAACGTATAGAAATTTTTATAATTCTGTTTTAATTTTTATACCTGTATGTTGAAATTAATGTAGCTGACATTGAAATTTAATAAGCTGTGTATTGCAAAAGTTGATTCACAAACTTTGTTGTAATATTAATATATCACTGTTGAAAATATTATTACATTTACAACACGTTTAATATACGAAGTTATATCAAATTTACAAACGCGGTATACCAAATTCAAATTCATATATAATGTATATAAATTTTTATAATTCTGTTGTAATTTCAATACCTGAATGTTGAAATTGATGTAGCTGATATTGAAATTTAATAAGCTGTGTATTGCAAAAGTTAATTCACAAACTTTGTTGTAATATTAATATATCACTGTTGAAAATATTATTAGATTTACAACACGTTTGATATACGAAGTTATATCAAATTTAAGTTTGTGTGTAAATAATGACAAATATTGCATTGTTCTTAATATACGAATAATTTAATATTTATACATACTTGTATATGAAATTTCATGTACTGTATATGCATAAAACTTCATATACATTTTATGAATTTTCATACAAAAATTTTTAACAGTGTAAAAAGAAAACGTAATCCATTGATATAAGTTGAAAAAATTGAGACGAATCTTAATGTTTCCCACCTCAACAACGGCTTTAATGTTGTTGTACTTCGTACTCCGTTTGGCATTCATCTGGACGGGTTGCAATAAGACGGCACAGACAACGCTGTGCAAAGATATACCGCCAAATATAATAATCGCTCCAAATGCCCCATACAGAGACATCAGTAATGCGACCAACTGTGTGTAAAGAGAATGGACAAATAAATATATAAAACAATCGTAGCACTAGCATTTTTTGGCGTTATTTTTTTTCTCAAGCGGCAATGATACTCTTCTGGGAATTGCATCGCGCAATGTCAAGCGATGAAAAATCAGCTGTATAAGTACAGCTGATTTTCCTGATTCTAGCTCCGCTTCTACAGCTGATTCTAGATCCGCAATACTTCACGGGGCTAGAAACTTTGCCCATTTCTACTGTAATTCCGCTTATTCTCTCGTAATTTAAGCTCCATTTATGAAGCCGACGGTAAAAAAATAGTTTCTACGTTTTTCAAGTGCCGGAGAAGTGACATTTCGCTTGAAGACAATAACTTTACGAGCGAAGCACCTGTGGGATGAGAATATTTCCTAATCCAGAAAAGCCCCAAGAAAGTCCGACCGCTATACGTCTTTTCTTTGTGAAATAAGGTATAAGGGATAGCGCAGTTGCTGTCATTATGATACTATGACCACCACCTATAGGATAAAATATAGATTAATATCTGAATCGCAGTTTACTGTGTAAAAGTAATACATGTGATATAGGTCATTTAGTCATTTTCTTGCATATGCACATAGATACGGCCGGAAATCTCGACCCTGGAGGATTGTATGAAAACACTGTAGACCGATTTATGACACATTCTATACCAATTCAGCCACCACATTTTTCAAAGTTCCCGAAAAATGTTGCAGTTTTTTAAATATTGTACTACTATATATTATATTTCCTTAGAAAAAGTCCCCAATTTCGAGAGCTTACGGTATTTTGTTTACGAGATAACCCGCTTGCTTATATTTTGTTTGGTTTAGTGACATCTCGATAACTACAAAGCGTCAAGTCTCCGTCTTTTACGTACTCTTCATAGAAATTTTTTTCTAATTATTTTACTTTGCGTGAAATTTAATTATAATGTTTTATATATTTTTATCTAAGTTTTTCAAGTGAGGGCTTCTTCCTCTATTGCACTGAATTTCTTTTATCTTCACGGTCCAATTATAAAGAAGTATGTATAAAGGCTACGTGGCAAACGCAATAATGAACGCTATATAATTTGGTAATAGGTGTTTTCAGATTTTAATCCAATTCAATTGAACATCAAGTACAAGATAAAATTTGTTGTGTTCTCTCTGCGTTTCACAAGATTACCTGTCTTGAGGCTATGGTATGATGTAGTAAGAAACCCTTATTACATTTTTATTTATTTTTTAAATGATTAACAAAAACATTAGAGGTATTTTGTGTATTTTCTTTTGTTTTTCGATTTTATTTCTCTTTTCTTATTATTTATTATTCGACACAATTTGATTCACATTTGTTTTTCATGGGTTAACCACGGCAATTATACTTACCATCACAGTCATAATCGTGCTAGAAGTGGACAAAGAATATCGCCTCATTTCACGTGCCCCAGTAAACACGTTTTTGAACGGCAATTTAACCTAGAAATTACATGTGATTGTAACAATGTTACCCTTGTGATATGTCGACGTTATGTAACGAAGGGGTAACTTGTGATGTTGCATTTGTTATATGCAGGTAATGTTATCGTTATGTAACATATTTTCGTTGCCGTTGCATAACAAAAGCTATAAAACTGCAACGCAACGTGCAAGTAATAATAGGGACGTCACTTTTGTGACAGGAACGCAATGTTGTAGTGATGTAACGTGGCAACATAACAAGTATGTTGCAAACAGTATGTAATATACATATTACGGTGGTTATATAACACAGTGAACATTCATGTTTTGCAACTGTTAAATACCGTAGTTCCGTTACAATTATATAACGAAAGTGTGTAACTGTAATGTAACGTGTATGTAACGACTGTAAGTCACTGCAGCGATAGTGCGGTCATGTTAGAGTTACGTAAATGTGGTAACATTAAAAGAATGTTGCAAGAGTATGTACCTTTGACGTTACATGTATATCACAGTCGTTATGTAATGCACGTAACGTAACGGTTATAAGCCGTAGTTGTGTTGCAGTTATGTAACTAAAATGTGTACCTGTAATGTAACATCTTTGTAACGATTGTAATGTAACTGTGGGGATAGTCCGGTCATGTTACAGTTCCATTGCTAGAACGTTGCAAAAATATGTAACATCTACGTAATGTAGTTTGTTACAGTTATGTAACAAAAATATGTTATTGTTACGTAACATGAGTATCACGATGGGATGTCCGCTAGATGGCCTATGACTCAAACGTTTCTCGCCAGCGATTCGTGTCACTAACGTATACAAGTCAGCGTAACGGTGCAGCTTCATGTACACACCGGAGTGATACTCATCGGAGACTTCAACCGGTTCGCATCATTTGCCAATAGCTTGTTCTACTTTTAATAGTAGCAGCTAATATTTTTGACTCCCAAGGGTAGCAATTTAGCAACCCTTGAAGCTCTTTTGTGGACTAGTGTCCACAAAAGAAAAGCCAATGTGTTGTCAATATGACTACATTTTGGCAATATAACAAAACAGTAACAGCTGTGTAATTTAAGATGCACACCACAACATAACTAAATTGCAATGCTTACGTAACACACGTTACATAATATGGTAAAATTACTGAGCGGGAAATAATAACTTATATGCAAGTTACCGACAATGTTACTTGTATCTTTTGGTTTAATTGCTGTTACGTTGCGGTTACATCGTGCAACACAGTGGCAACATGACGAGACCGCAACGGTTATGTAACGCAGGTTATATAACATATCGATGTTATTTGTTACATATCAGTTACATTGCGCAACGTGCGGGCAACATAACTCAAATGTAACAGTTACGTCATTACGTAATTACATGCGTTCATGTAATATAACATGGTAACATTGCTGAGTAGGAAATAGTAAATTACGTGTAACTTACATGTAAGTTACACGTGAGGTTACTTGTTACATGGAGTTACATAGCCGTTACATTGTTGTAACATTACCGTGTTTACTGGGGCTGTTTGCATAAAACAGAACTTTTTTTCCCGTCATTTTATTTTCATCGTACTTCTGGACAATCGCTTAGAAATGAGGCGATATTACTCGTCCACTGATAAAAAGATTTTGACTATAAAGGTAAGTATGACTAATTCTATCTCGTTAATTATTGCATTTGCCACTTTGCGTTTTTGCATGTGTTTTCATAATAGGTCAGTGAAGATATAGAAAAAAAAATCAATTCGATGAAGGAAGGCCCTTACTTAATAACAATAACCTACAATATAACTATATTTCGAACATTATTGCGTTTGCCACTTAGCCCTTCTATATACTTCTTCATTATGGGTTATTAAAAATTTTTGAAATATATTGAGTGCAATAGAAGAAGGCCCTTACTTAGAAAATGAAAATTGAAAGAAAAAGATAATTATAATTGAATTTCACGAAATGTAAAAAAATTGTACAGTATTTATATAAAGGGTACGTAAAAAAACGAAGATTTCCATATTTTTCACGTTACAATACGCTTCGCAGTTATCAAGATATCAACAAACCAAACAAAATATGAGCGAATGGTTTATCTCGTAAACGAAACACTGTAGGCAATTTGGTACTTATTCTAAGGAAATATATTATGACAATATTTAAAAATTACAACTTTTATCGAAAACTTTGAAAAATAGGGTGGCTGAATTGGTATGGGGGGTCTCTTATATATGTTTTCAGAACGTCGGTTTTGTTACAGAAACCAAACAATTCATTTCTCGTTACAAATGTCTATGCCACATGTTTGGATAAAGTTTTCCGTCCGTGGTATCATCACAAAATTTTTTAAATACTTTTATTATTTTGTATTGTGCGATCAGACTTATTGAAGCGAATAATCGGTCTGTATAAGGATGAAAAAAAATTTTTTGTTGATAACAACTCTCCGATTTGAACTCCTGATCATAGTTTTTAGGTATCTCGGCTTGATTGTACGAGATTGGCTACACAAATGGAACACTGTGGTTCAAATCATTCTCGAGTTATTACCATTCGAATTTTTGACACCACAAGAAATTGAATATTGATGCTTATTTGCGTCGAATAGATTATTACTGGTAAATACATAAATGTCACAAGTACGGGTGACATATATAATATGTGTGAATAATTATAAGAAAAGTCTTCACGATATAAAACTCATTAAGGACTCTCACCTCTCCAGCTCATTAAATACATTCATTTATTACCAAACGAAATCATATGATCATGATAAATACGTACCGTACAAAAAAGAGTAGAAAAATAGCAGTCCGCAGAAAGTTTTCATAAATGCCAGCATGCAAATAGCTCCTGAACAAACAAATCCAGACACGCAAGCCACCTGACGGAAAGTGTATCTCTTGTAGAGAGGTCCATTTATTAAACCTATAATTGATCATTTTATTATAATACATGTGTTCAAGTGCCAAGCCCATTATTGATGTCTTATGGATCTAAGGTAAGGTTGAATTGAGTCCATTTTAAAAGTCCGCCCAATATGCAGAACCGTCACACTGCCTGCATCATATCTGCATTCCTCCAAATTTCAATTCACTTTCAAATTTGGATCCATAAGCCAGTAATGATAGGTTAAATTTGTTATTCCTACGACAAGATATTTCATTAAGTATGACCCGTTAGGGTGAATCATCCAGTGCATAGTAATTTGTATACATTCCTTATTTGCGAAATTATCGTTGCTTCAATATATTACACATTGCCCCAAAAACAAAGACCTCGAATTCATTTCAAATATAAGGACAGCCTTTATCAGGTGGTTGCTTAATTGTATCACAATATCTTTTACGAAGCACCACGTAAAAAATCACTAATAGCAATTCAGTCGAAAGAACCGGTGCAGTGGTCTAGTGGTTAGAGTACTGGCTTCTAAGCCAGAGCATCGGTAGGTCACAGGTTCGATTCCCGGCGCCGTCGAAAATTTTCGTCGAAAAATACAAACATGGACGCGATGAAGCTCCGGATGTATACGTGAGACACACACATGTAACATGTGGGGGTCACATGTATACAGCTGTAGTCTGCGTTTACATTCTTGACGAAAATCGTGACGTAGCTCCGATGCTGTGAGGCGGACTCGAGACCGGCTATATCGGCATAAGTTTTTTCCGCAATTTTTTCCTACGCCCTTAGCAGAAATGCTATGGCTAATGCGATATAGAGGGAGAAGTCTGATGTGACCGCATGGGGGCCTGGTTACTGATCCGGACCAGGCCCTCAGGGAGGAACGGCTACTGATCCGGACCAGGCCCTCAGGGGGGGACTGGCTACTGACCCAGGCCGACCCTGTAATAGGCGTAATGCGTGCAGACGGGGAGATATGCGAAAAAAACAAATTCAGTCAAAAGGCAGTTTTGGGGCCTCATTCATAGTTAACGAAGGTGCTAACAAATTTCTTGTTCAGCTGACAAATCAATTTTGCTATGCTTACAAATCTTTTTACTGGTCTGACTAATCTTTTCGTGAGCCTAACGAAACGATTTTCGTTGCCACGACACAGAAATTTCTCTCTGTCCTCAAGAAATGTTTTGAAAAATTCCATTTGCTGAATTTGACTGGGTTCATTCATCGGTGGATTGACCCCGCTTATAGAAAAAAAATTATTATATCTCGGACACTTACCTGCAAAAGATCCTACGGCAGAACTAACGTTAATTATCGTTGTGATTTGGGATGTACTTATCCCATATTCGTGTAAACGTTCCCGGAAAAGAAGACCAAAGCCCACAGCAATCATTACAATGGAAACCTGGCAAATCAGCAAGAACCAAACACTAATAATCAAACTCCTCGATTTGTACACTTTTTGCTCCTAATATAAATAATTCATCTCATCTCGAAATCTCACATTAGAGAGTCCGCTCGCGACAGCAATAACCCAACCCCATCCACCGTCCGGAGCTACCCATCCAGGTTTTAAATTGTTGAGAACTTTGCGCCGCTTTCTGTCCTTTTTCTTATGCACATTGACATTTTCTTGGTTACAAGCCATCCCGAATATTTAAATGACTCAATTGACTTGTTGAATGGAGCATGTATATTAAAACAATTACTGATGCTCATGAATAAAACATGTGTCTCAGAAAAAATGACTGATACTCTTCAAAGCCAGTGCTAAATGATCTGACGATCTAGCGGAAGTTACGGTGTACTAATTCTTTTTATCCGACGCTCCCATTAAAACATATCTCATTCAGACATCTCTAACAAAATTTGATCTGAAAACGCCTGCGTACATAACAACGTCACGTTTTTTCCGAAATCTTTATCTTCACTTGTCAAAGCTATGTTTACATTATGAGTTATGATTTGTAGCTTAATCTTTTTGCTTCAAGCTGCAATAATGAATGTTCGCTTTGCGTCACTCAAGATCATGTACACAATTTTTTACGCTTCTTTTTATTTATCTTATCATAGCAACCAAGAAATGCTAATAGTAAGTGTTTGTTAAAATTAACGTTAATATATTCCTCAAAATAGTTTAGATTAATTTAACTTTGACAATAGACGTTCCCTGAAATTGAAGCAGTTAGGAAATTGCATTAGTAATTATTGGTTCAAACTAACGGTGATATATTTCCAAAAAACGGAAGTGAATTGAACTTTGATAATTAACGTTCCCTGAAATAAGATTTCAATCTCAATATCTTGCATTGTACACGTTTTCATATAAGTACTAAATGATAAAATTGTCATGTACCCGGTAAATTTTAATTAAATTACATATGTAACGAATATATTTTAAAAACGGAAAATATTAGCGCGCAGAGCTATAGGGCGCGCCAGCGGTCCAGTGACTCGCCGAAAAGTATCGAGCGTAATTATACAAATAGAGTAGTATCGAAATTGTAAAGCCACTCGCCGAGATTTCGGCACCTAATAAAATTCCGGTTGCTCGGCTGTCGACCACGACGACGAGCAGACGTGCTCGTCTTCTCACCCGTCATCTTACCTGGAGATTCCGATATTGTTGTGTCGACCGATCGATAAATCATAAGAGCTGAGTATTTTAATTCATTCTAAATAATATTGGATATCAAAAACCATATTTATTGTTTACGACTAAGGAAATTTATCCTGAAAATTAATATATATATATCTATAATTACATTATTCGACGAAACATTTCCTTTTGGTATGATTTAAATAAAAGTAATGAAATGTTAAATATAAAAATCTCGACTCTCAGCTGTGCTCTATTTGTTATACTTTTTATGATCTATATTCGTGAATTCTTGTCGGTAAATGCGTTCATAACCATCGAACTAAAGTTAAAAGCAAAATAAAATATCACACATAATTTATGTTCGATCACTAGATTACAGAGTAATGATAAATAATTCGGCCAAATATCGCCGTGTGTTTATGTTATGTGACTCATGGTTGTCCACTTTCCACTGTATTGGTAGTGCAATGTGATATGAAATGATGACAATGCGCACTAAACACATGGTATTGTTTTAGTAACAATTTTCTGTTGACGCACAATTTTAGTGACTTTACAGAAAATCGTTGATCAATTTCCAGACGTGATTCTGATAGGTTTTCGTTCAATCAGGATTGGATCAAAATCGCATTGAAGACCACAGTACACTTTGTCAACAAACTCCGACATTTTATCACTAGTTTGCCACCTAATACATGTTGATACGCATCAAGCCGAAATGGTTCGACCTTCGGTTCGATTTAATCGTTTTCTCTTCATAGAGAAGTAAGAGAGCTCCAGTATCCAAGATATTATTACGACATATGGGAATAAGTTGAGAAAATGCAGAGTTAGCGTATAATCGGCACAGACGTCTCTTATCCAACCGACCACTGGTCCAAATGTCAGGTAGGTTATTCCAGCGAAGGCCTCTTGTAGACCAGTCGCAGCAGCTAGTCTTTCCAATGGAACGTGGTCAGGTATCACGATAGCCACGAAGACTTGTCTGAAGGCTTTTCCAACACCAGTTAATACTGCTACTGCCATTAAAAGATTGTAGGATTTCAGATGAGCCAGTACTAAACATAAAGAATGCCGGTTATGGTAAAATATCCCGATGAATTAAGGCTATGCTATGCTATATGCCACGTTTAATGACGTTACGTTTTGGTCACTCTGAACATTTTTGCACCTGTTCTTTGTCAAATTTGCCGATTGTTTTTGAACAGAAGAAAGGTGAGTTCTTCAATGCAATTCTAAATGCATCCGCCCGTTTCACTACATTCGGAATACAGACATCTTCATTTAGTATATAGAAACTGTGTTCTATTCATCTTTTCACGCGGATGTATCGATGTTTCTTTGTCCTAATCGATCTAATATAAAGACACACATCTATATATGGAAGCAAGCAGATAAATTAAAGAACACTGACACATCATCTCGAATGTAGCTGATTGTATTCTGAATGTATCGGAAAATGCGAATCCATTCAAAGTTGCGTTACAGAACTTAGCCAGAATTCGCTTTGATCCAAAATTTAGGCATAAAAAAATAGCATTATGGTATATAATATAGCCTCGAAAAATCTTCTGCGCGAAATTCTTACAGGTTCTGCTCGCAACCAAAATAACCATTGAGACTATGTAGAATACTCTGTTTTCCCATCCAATGCGCGAAGCTATTATAGGGATTGCTAGTCTGGTGATTATATCGACTATTGCCATGACCGACATTATATTCGCGACATCGATCTGCTCCAGGCCATAATCTCCCAGAATGAACGGCGTTAATTGGAACAAGTTGATGTCAGAGAAGTTCAGAAGAGTAATTCCGATCATTAAATTGACGTAGACAGGATCTTGTAGAAGGTCCAGATCAAAGAAGACAGCAAAAGCGTGCCACGTTCGCTTGTGCCAAGAGTCTTTTGTCTCTTTATGCTGTAATAAATGAAATTATGTTTTCAATTTATCGGTTCGTGAAATAAATAGGTCATCATTTTCGTAATTCGATTCTAACATTACTAATGGTCACGCTGCTCGCTTTATTTACCTGATCATATTTTTCGGAACACGTTAAAGTATTCACACCGAACAAACTCTCTGTAATATTATCACCATTGTTCAGCAATGTGTGATCATCAATTTTTTGCATTTGATCGTTGTCCGTATTCTTGTAGTGATCATCCGCTGTTACAGTTCGCGCGCCATTCAGCTGACTTGAGTTTCTTCTTTCCAAACCATTTTTTTCTCCGGTAAAACTGAAAAACCGATAAATTGGAGAACCTTATTACATGAAAGGAATTCGATGTATAAGAAAAATATTGTGATTCGGCACTCAATAGTTTAATCTTCAAAAAAAGAAATAATGGCAATATATTCAAATGCTAGGCGCACACGCAGTTCGAATCCTGGCAAAACCAATGGGATTTTTCTATGTGTTTTTCCTGCCATCTTTCTGGCGGAATCCATTATAAAAAAAAGTAAGTTTAACAATTGACATGAGACGATTATGGTTAGGATTGTCGGGAAGCTGGAGACATAGTAAATACGACCGTTGTTTACAGTGAGCCTACGTTTATACTCGCTCTAGCACCGAGTGAGAAAATTCGAGGCCGCGGTCCGAGGAAGGGAGAAGAAATGTGGCTTTAGGTGCCCGTAACTCCGAGGGGATCGGTGTATAAAAACTTACATGCTCTAATATTTATGTAGAAGAAAGTGGGGTACATCGGTCGTAGGCAACGGTAAGCAACGGCGTGTGTCAGGGAACACATTCGTCAACAATTCTAGTTTAAAAAAAATAAAACTGTGAGTCCAGTGGGATGTTAACCCTCCAAGTTAATTTTAAGTGGCCTTATGACTGAAAACATTTTGAAAAAACGTACATTTTGGCCGCTTAAAAAAACTTTCACCCTTCGGAGAAGTTCTGTATCTAAACTGACTATTGTTTACCGCTAATACCGCTCGACTCATATGATTTTTTACATCGGTGCTGTGTGCCCATTTCACATTGGTTTTAATTAGTTCGTCATTAGGTTCCATTACTTAGTTATGCATCCTGACTGCTCCTCTGGGGCAAATCGCGGGAGTTATGCGTTTTACGGCAAGCAACTGATTTAAGCGATTACTTTGTAGCCAATGTTCTCGAAAATGGTAAATAATTACTTAACCAAATTTTGTACGTCGCTTATATCACTAGCACCCAACGTCTTTTTCCATAAATGAAAGTGATAAGTTGTTGATTCACTTAGATAATTATGTTTTGCAAATAGTGCAAAAAGCCTATTCGAATAAATCGAAATGTCACAACATGGCCGCCATTATCGTGCTGTAGTGTAACTCACTCCACAGCGCATATGGCAACGTGTATACTTTAAACAGGATGAAATAAAAATAATGTTACGAAAATTAGAAAACTCCCGACGAAAAAATAAGCTTAATTAATAAAAAAATGCGGCAAATAAAAACCGGTGAAATAATTAAATAACTTATCATATTAAAGTCGGGAGATTCTTCCGTCATGAAGTGATGTCATGATAAATTAAGGCTATGTTATATGCCACTTCGAACTTTGCCACGTTTAATTCGTTCTAAAAAAATTTGCTTCTATCCCTTGTCAAGTTTGCTGATTGTTTCTGAACAGGAGGAAGTAAGGGTGAGTTCTTTAATGCAGGTCTGAATGCATCCTCGTGTTTCGCTACATTTAGAATTCAGACAACTACAATTAGAATATGGCAGCTGTGTTATATTGATCTTTTCGCTTGGATGTATCGATGTTTCTTCGTGTTAATCAATCTAATATAAAAACTCACAACCATACATTAAAGCACAAAGATGATTTAACTAAGAGATCGGAAAAGAGTCAATTCAGAACATCTTATTCCATAATGCGCTTGCTGAAATTCCTAATAACAATTCATGTACCTACTCGACACCATCAAACTAGATTCTTCATTGGAAATAGCAGATGTTGATGCGTTCCTCGTTTGCTGAAGGCATTTTCTATCTATCTCTCTTTCTCTCTATCATTCTCTATCTATGAATCGTTTTGCTCGATGCCAATGAGATATTTGAAATGTTCATCTCCGAGAACCTGCAGTGCAAAAATAATACGCTATCGATAATTACTATAACAAAATATTCATTAATTGAAAGATTTGGAGTGACTAAATACCATTTATCGTTAGTGGGAGATATCATCGGTGTTTCCGTCATGATAACATCAACTCCCATGACTCCCTGTTGTTTGTCGTCGTAGGAGAGATATTTACTTCCGAATCCTTGACCTAAACGTTCTTTGACTATATTAGTTGGCTTATTGTTGAGCAGTGCTTTGCCCATCGATAGAGCTTTGCTGGACCTTTTTGGCAGTATACAATTCATCTCCGTGTCATTTTCCTAAGACACGGAAAATAAAAAAATTAATTGTGACGTCAACATGCACTTTCGTTCCACAGAAGATTACAAACTCAAACCTTGATAGCGTCCATCCGGGTATACGTTTTCTTCTCCTGACACACCGATTCTTCCTTGACATGCTTGCTAACGGGTTGCAGCAACAAGGCGCAAGCGAAGGCGTTAAACATTAAACCTCCGAGCAAGAGAACCGTTCCACTTACATCGTAGATTGGTAGCCATAGTGCGACTAGCTGTCGAAATTAAATGCAAAGTAATTTTGAACATCCAATCAATATCTGTATAATCTGAACTTCGACAGAAGGACTTCGTTAATTTTACAGGTGTTAATAATTATTGATTCGAACCTGAGGAATAACCATGGGTGCGAGGCCGGTGCATGTCCATGCTAGACTGATGGCCATTCTTCTTTTCTTCTTGAAGTAAGTATTGAGAGCTAACGCACATGACGACAATGCAAGACTGCTACCGATGGCTATACGATTGAATTAAGCATTACTTAATGACGATAGTATATAAATAAATATATGAAGCCATATTACATACCGTTTCGACCTGGGTTGGACCCTCGACCTCTCGGATTTGGTCGACATTTTTTTATATGATTGGACCAACACCAAAGAGTACTGGAAAAAAATTTCAGTTTTTTTTTAAATTCTATTTTTTTATGCGATTTTTCAAAGCTAACATATTTTAGCCAAAATTTAAAAACCTGGAAAAATTCTCAAAAATTCTGCATGAAATCAAAAAAATTTTGAGCCTTAAACCAAAGTGGGCCGGGTTTCGCTTCTATTTTTTTTCTGTGAAAAACTATTCAAAAATTCAGAAACAAAAAGGAAAACTTATCAAAATTTTCTAAAATATTGCTTTCTGCTGCAAGTACTTTTGTTTTCGTGAAAAAAAAAAATGCGATTCATAGAAAACATGTTCAGAATGTTACGTTAAACAAGCATATCTGAAAAAATGTCCGGTACATGCATATATGCAATTGTGGGAATGTCTATGGGTATGTATTTCGTGAGAGGCAGTGAACACGAAAACGGTCTCAAATTTTCAGCAAACCAGCTGAAATTTGGAACACATGTCGAATGATCACTGAAGTAGATTGCTATTGAAATCGGCCTCAAACGATTGACAGGAAGATAAGCTATCACAAGATTTAAACTTTTTATCTCTAGAAAAGTTTAATAACAAAAATCTTGATAGCTTATTTCCCTGTTATGGATAGAATTGCTTCGGCGATTGGCGGCTCTCCTTCCCTTCGCCGAAGCAATTCTATCCATTCCCAACTAACGGCTCAAGCTACACCAAACTAATATTTTCCTTTTAATCGATTAAGGCCGATTTCAATAGCAATCTACTTTAGTGAATATTCGACGTGTGTCCCATATTTCAGCTAGATTGCTGAAAATTTGAGACCGTTTTCGTGTTCACGGCCGTTCACGAAATACATATTTTAGAGAAAGCAATATTTTAGAAAAATTTGATAACTTTCCCTCTTTCATTTCTAAATTTTTGAATAATCATTGATAGATAAAAAATGGAGGCGAAACCCGGCCCACCTTGGTTTTAGGCTGAAAATTTTGGTTATTTCATGCAGAATTTATGAGAATTTTTTCAGATTTTCAAATTTAGGCTAAGATATGTTAGCTTTGAAAAATCGCAACAAAATACAAATAAGAATAAAAAAAATCTGAAAAATTTTTCCAGTTCTTTTCAAAGTTGGTCCAATTAAATAAAAAATTATCGACCAAATCCGAGAAGTGGAGGGTCCAACCCAGGTCGAAACGGTATGTAATGACCCATATGTATATTTGATAGTGATACCATAGAAATACCTAGCGATCTGGTGAAATATTTTAAGACAATTTGGTGAAGTATATAAGCAATAATACAAACGATGTATTCAATAATATACTATGTACGATTTAGCTTAATTAGCAGGTGCTTCGTACTGTTTTTAGCTAAGGAGTCAAGGTTGTTATGAGTGGAATAATCCTGATACAGCTGCTGTGGGATTTTTGTTTCGTATAACCATCAAATACATTTCTTATGTTTCTGGCATCAAGGCCATTCATCATGATCATACATACCGTGAAAGATCCCGAAGAATATAAGTATACCGTAGAAAGTCTTTGTAAACGACAGAACGCAAACTGATAGCGCACTGAGAAATGAACCGAAACACGACACTTGACGATAGCTGAACTTCCTGAATAGTGTCCCGTTGGTCAAACCTAAAAAATATTTTACAATCTGTATGAATGTTTTGTATTGTGTATTATTATTCACAGTGCGTGCATTTTATTTGTACCATAGCAAATAATTGTGCGACAAAATTTGAGATAAGAGCGAGATTTGCCGCCTAGCAAAGCAAGCTGGTGCACTGAAAGAAAATTATAATATTAGTAAGGAAAAGTAACAACTTTTTATTTATTTGTTTATACAATCAAATTTTTCATTAATGTTATCATGATAGTTACCATATTAAGGTGTGCCAAAAATGCGATTTTTTTTCTGTTGTCCCATTCAAATAACACAGGGAAGTGATTTTTTCCATTCTTTCTCCCTGAAACCTAAGGAGAATTTTTTTTTTTTTTATAAAATCAATAACTACATATTATGAATCATTAAATTTCGAACAAAAAATTTTTCAATTTTTTTTCAACATTTTTGAGCTAAATTATTGAAGTTAGGACAAATAGTTAAGAGAAAATTTTGTCGTCCGTGGCAAAACGTCGGTGGCAATTTTTTCGTACCTTTGATATTTTCGAAGTTACAGACCAACAAGGTTGTGGTTTTTGTATTTTTAACTTTTATTGAGTAAACTACTAATGTCGGGCCAAAAAAGTCAGTAGGAATATATTAGAACATTTAAATTTATATAAAATTGTTTGGGTAAATTTTTATATATTGCTAACGGTTATAAGTTACAGACTCTTTAAATCTTATTTTAATGGTTTTTTATGTACATTAATTTTTTGTCGGATATGCGTAAAAGACCATCACAATAACATTCAATGAGTTTGTAACGTAAAACTGTTGGCAATATATAAAATTACACTCAGACAATTTTTTAGAAAATTCAATGTTCTAATAAATTCCTGTTGACTTTTCTGTACTCACATCAGTAGTTTACTCAATAACAGTTAAAAATACAAAAACTACAATCTTGTTGATCTGTAACTTCGTAAATATCAACGATACGAAAAAATTGGCACCGAATTTTTCATAGGGCGTCAGACGGGTAACAAAATTTTTCTTTAACTTTTTGTGCTAACTTCAATAATCTCCCTTTCAAAAAGTTCATGGGTAACGGAAAGCATTGTTAGCACCTTATTCGAGTTGTAATTGGTTGCTGGGCAAGTCCGCGAGAGACAAGTTCAGTTTGGTGTCAAATTTGACATAAGAATAGGACGTGCGCTGCAACGTCCGTGACTTTTTGAAGGGTTATAAAAACGCAGCAGCGCAAAAGAATTTTTAGACACGAGCGCCAGCGCGTGTGATTTGCCTAGTTTAGCTTAAAAATTTAAAAAAACGGAAAACTTACAACATTAAAAATTTCAAGGCTTTGCAATAAGTCAAATATTGAAGATAGAAATTCGACTCAGCAAGATTTTATGTTTGAAATTTAATGATTCATAAGATATAGTCATTGATTTTATGAAAAAAAAATCTTCTTAGTTTGCAGGGAGGAAGAATAGATAAAAATCACTTTCCTGTGCTATTTAAATGGAAAACTTCAAAAGAGAGACTTCAGAGAGCAAAGAAAAAAATATCGCTTTTTTTGGCCCACCCCCATTTATATATATTATCATATGTTGGAGAAGCCTGCTAACTGGCTGCGGCGCGGATCGGTCGACCGTTGCGGCAGACTGGCAGCACCTCCCGGACGCTTGGAGAATTTCGCGCTTCTCAGGCTCAGCGCATGCGTACATCTACTTGACAGAGAGAAGCCGGTCTTGCGCGCGTTTTTATTCACTTGCTCTGTGTTAATGGCCACGTGACAATAGTTTCACTTTACGAATCGTTCTCTTTTTCTCTCTAGTCTGCTCAATTGGTCCTCTCAATTAGTCAGCTCAGTGAATATATAGATATCGCAAAACTCGGATAAAGCTGAGTAGAATTCTCATATCGGAATATTGTCATAGTTTCTTGTATGATCTACGGCCGGCGGACTTTGTCAGCAACAAGTGTTGCACGTGGCTGACATTCGATACCGGCAAGACCGCTTGCGTAACTTCGATCAATAAAATTGGATTACGCTCGTCGCCCTCATTAAGTGCCTCTCAAATTGTATTGCTTAAAAAATTCTCTGTCAGTGATCACTGCTTTTTGTTCTGCTTGTTATTTGTGAGTGTTAAAATATATTTCACCTTCATTAGGAATTTTCTGTCTATCGCCATTTCTATTTCAAGACCTGTTCCACCACCAACCATCAACGACTTTTCTCAACGTCATAGTTAGCGTACCCGTGAAAATATTTACATACGATAAAAATTAATAGTTGTTGTTATAGTTCACTGGGCTACTACCACAATTTCTTTGAGAGTGATAATTACACGAGTTGGAAATCACTTACGGCGCACTTGTCACAGACTTTATACTTTCAAATACCTGCGTCAGAAGTTTCGGTTTCTTATTCTGGTTGCGGCGTTTTCACTGGTTTAGAGACATTAAGATTTCAAAATGGTTTAAAGACATTACCATTTAGAATAATAATAAAGATCGATTGATCTGAGTTCACGTGGATTTTTTTTCTTGAACCTTGATATCATTGATACATGTCGGATTGAAATAATTTCCGTTATTATTCTTAATTCATTTTCAAAATACAAACAACGTTATAACTACTTCGATTTAAATTGGAAATGTAATGTATCGGCTTATGCATCAACTCTTTGCAAGACTCAAACATCACAAGAAGTATGTTTTCGTGGCGATTTTCAGGTCACTACCTAAGGAACAGTAAATTATAAAATAAGTTTCATTTTTAGAGTGGTAGAGGCAATAAAACTGCCTCTTGAGGAAACCGTTCCTTTAAATGAAGGTACCTATAAAAATAAGTAAAAATAATATTTTATTAGTCCAAGTGATATTCCTGTAGTTACTTCTATAGCAGCTCTTTTGTAGTTACGACAGCAGTGAAGAGAGTTAATGTAATTTTAAAAATAGTCACCTGGGCTAATAAGATATAACTATTACTGAATATTTACTAGGACCATATCAATTTCTCTCAGTGTAAAGGAAAGCGAGAGGATAAATCAACCTATTAATTTCCTTGGGTTCAATGAAATCACTTCTCTTGGTCTCTTTTTGAGCACCATATTATCAAGACGACGATTGTTTGATAGACGAATATAAATTCATCGTAAATTAAATGTCCCCCGTTGTACTCACCTACGCATGATATCACCGCACTATTAATGTTGGATATCGTTGTTGCTTGAGTTATATTTATTCCGACCCGCTCAAAGTATTCCCGAAACAAAAGCCCATAGACCAGCAGAAGTGTTAGAGAGCAAAACTGTTGAGCAGAGCAAAATAAATTATTATTATACCATTTTGACGGTTTTATATAAAATAGATATCCGATCCGACGTTATCAGTGAATACATTTTATCGGTGAAAACGTTCTTTTTGCCGATCAAAACCTTACGTTAGAAAATCCAGCAGCTATGATGATCATCCAACCCCATCCACCATCCGGAGCAACGAATCCCGGTTCCACATCATGTGCCAAGTTGGGAAGCTTCTTTTTCTTCGTTTCATCGCCAATAACCGTTGCTTGCTCGCAATCCATCACAAAAGTTGATTGCCAGGATGGCTATGGGTGTCTGTTCGTACACTTGAATAAGTTACTACTGATAATCCAAGATACTTCGATTGTCTAGAGTTGCGTATTTCTAGTCAAATATCGCTTTCTTCGAGTCACACACATTTTCTTGCCACCTTCAAGCATGGTCGTTAAGTCGATGTTTGTCAAAGATAATACCTAGCCGAGAGTTACATATCAGTTCTTTCCAACTGATTAATAACTACTGAACCGTTGATATGGTAAGGAATTACTGGAGAAAAGTTGGGATGATCGGCAAAAAAATTTCTTCAAAATATACTTGTCAGAATTTGTATGTTATGTAATTTCAGATGTATAAACATTTCTTAAAAATATATACATTTAAAAAAATTCTCCCCTCCTTAACACGTCATTTGTTATGTTGTTTCTCTGTCTCCGCAATACACTAGATAAAAATGCATATGAATAATTTCTTAACATGCACAGTAACCGTGGGTTATTGGCTCATCCAAGGATTCCTTTCGATGCAGGAATAACTTTCAGTTTGTATAATAACGTCGAGCTTATTCTATACAAACGAAATTATATAATGCGTTTGCAATCAATACGTGAATGTCGAGATGATTCCTATTTTCCCTCTTCACGTAACTTTTAAACATGACTGAATCTCCGGGCTTAATAATCACACTTAGACAATCTCAAGCTTCAACAGTGCTATAATGTAGTTATACCGATTTGCATTCGACGGGTTGCCAAGCCTCCTCATAAATTGCCTTCGGTATGTAGTTATGCAAAAAACAATTTTTTACGTTATTATAAATAAAAGATGGTTGGCGCGTCTAAGTCTTTTTTTGCCATAACAAAGTCTAGAACTAGTCACTGAAGTTAAGGAAATTGTTTAAAATAAATATTGTACATAGCATGAATATTCAGTCTGACACCTATTATCTGATTTATTATATTCTCTTTTTTATTAGGGCTCTCTAAAAGTCACGAGATATTATTGATATAAATCTTATCTTCATTATCTATCTGTGTTGTTGACACGGACTTGTTCACTTCATTTCATGACAGGAATTCGAAAGGCATTAGGATCTTTTAAATATTGGGTGTGAAAAAAATAACACGTCAGCGTAAATCACCCAACATTCTTTTACGTAAAACTTTGAAACTCTTTTATTCCCTTCTCGCGAGGTTTTACCACACTAAATCAGGTATCATGGGAGAAGTCTGCGTACATTTTTTTATAGAAAGTAGTCATACTCGACGGAATGCTAACGGTAATTCTAACCAGTGACGTACGCTATATTTTTTGTAACAAGTGCACAAATAACTTTAAATGGTAGTTTTGCGGCACAAAACGTGGAAATGAAGTCTGCGAATTTTCGTCTATAGGGAGGCAATTAAAAGTCCCAAGGGACGAAATTAAAGCAATTCTGAATTGCCTTTGTGTCAACCTAGCTTTTCAACAGTGTCATGGTAACATGTATCCCAGAAAACTGCCATGACTGCACGGAATTTTATGCACGTGTTACAACAATTAATTTTGGTCATTTACCTTTTGATCTTTCTAGTGCTAACAAATTGCACTAGCTGTTCGACACCGAATGCAATATTTAAGCGCACAACACACATTATATTCTCACGATATGAAATGTTTCGTGTGCTTTTTTATAAATCAGACTTAATCAACTCCGTACATGGTCAAGCTACAACTGAGAGTGACATTTGAGCGTAACGCACAAGAATGATCGTTGCGTATACAGAGAGAGGCACTGGCATAGTAATCATGCTGAATTCATACACAGTAGGTCAAGATTCATGTAGCAATGAAGTTTTTCTTGTATGTGCTTTCTTTCTGCGCTTACGTCGCGTATTTCAAACTGATTGATAAAAATAGTACGCCAATCTTCTTAACACAGTTTTTGCGGAAAATACAAATAATTAACGGCGTTCATATCGATTTGAGAAGAAAAAAAACGTACTTTATTATCTAATCTGTCAAAAAAAACTTATTAACAATTCCATACATTTGAATGTTTGCACAGGTTGTAAGAAAATTCCATAACTATATAATTGGAAAAAAATGGCGGTTACTTATTTGATGAATATGACGTATTTTTTTATTTATCCAAAAATGTATCACCTTCGATAATTAATTATTCTGTCCTGAATTTTTTGGGCTAGCATGTTTGCGTCGTATAGTCTCTAAAAATGAACTGCACCAAATATGAAGGGCACAAGCAATTTCAATTAAATTTACCATGATAAAAGTAACCGCTTCATTTCGCCGGATAACAATTTTCACCGTGATAGTAAGCCAGTTACAATATTAATTTTTTTATAGCCTATCCATTGTCCAGTGACAAGAAATTAATTAATTTTTCTATGACATATACACACTTACACACCGAACATTTTTCTAGATGTTTAAAACAATTTTAAACATAGTGAATTAATACACTCGATAAAAAATTTAACGATACTAAAGCTCCGACTAGGAGACAGCAATTGCATAACGTTATGAATATTTTAAGCTCTTTGCGTTTTATTTTGTGCTTCGAGATACTCGAATGATATTTTACAGAAAAATGAGTACACAGTACTCGCTGATAAGCTTCGTCGGGACCCTTATTGAGAGAGCATTCACGAAGACATAGGATTCGTTGAAAAATCATTTGCTTGTTAATATTTTACTTGCTCATCGATTGAAACGGTCGTCGATGGTATGATATGTCGGAACTGTTTCGATGTCATTATTGTTGCTGCCGTTCTTGCTTCTTCGACGTATGGCCTTCCAAGAGAACTCTATCGACCATGATATAAAGGTGAGAAATATCAAAACTGTCATTGCGTGAATACATATTCTGTAGCTCCCACTGTAGTCCCTTACGAAACCTGAATACATGATTTTGTAGATACCGTGGTTATTTGATTGTTGTTCGAAGTATGTAGTTAAAATATGTATAAAACCCGTTGATAATTCTCACCGATAAGTGGACTTAAGGCCAATGAAAAAATTCCTTTTGACACCATAAATAGTCCATAAGCATGGGGCAATTTTTCTAGGCTGCAACACTCCGAGACTGACAGACTGAGGTTTATAATAGCAGAACCTCGAATAAAACCGGTGATGATCAAGACTATGATCAATGAAATTCCTTTCACTTGCTCTGCCAGTACTAGAAAAACAAATTTTCTTATTAGGAATCTATAATTGTTAGTTTTCCGTAAGTTTTACAAATTAGAAGATATCTACGATTTTCTGTACTGAAAAGCTTTGTTTTTTTTTTAAATTCTGTTGTAATCATAAAAAGTATAAAATTAAAATAAGCTGATGAAATTGTAAAATGTAACTTATGGTAGAAAAAGAATTGTGATGTAATATCATTTTTTTGGAACAGTTAGATATCTTCGCATTAACAAAAGAACGTTCTCTAAAAAATCGCAGTAATTTTTAAGAGACTTGGAAAAATCTAACGCGATTTTGATACAAATGTGGCTAGATTAAAAAATAGTACATTGTGCAATAAGGGTCAAAAGTTGGCGATTGCGACGCGTGCGAGGGCTGCAATCACACCCGGCGCAAACGCTCATTTCGGACCCTATTCGAAACTATACTTTTTGCAACAAATGCATGACTGATGGTACTTTGAATGGTAGTTTTGCGGGACGAACAGTGAAAGGTGAGACTACAAATTTTCGACCCTAAGCTTTGAAATCAGATGTGACTGTAACGAAATTGTGAACTGCGCCTGCGCCGATCAATCTCTACAACATTGTTATGAACCTAGCCACTTTCGGCCCGCCAATCTGCCCTGAAAAGCACCGTTGTTGATGCACGTGTTGCAAAAAATACCTATTGTGATTACTAGGAAAATATTTTAAAAATAGAATGACTTACTTGATCGGCAGATGCCAATGAGTAGCGAACCGATCCAGAAATTTATTCGCTTGCTCGTTCCCATTTTGTCGTATATTACTGGCAAAACCAACCGAGCGACAATATCCATGAAGGCGCTGAGAGAAAGACACCACGCTACTTCACCTTTCGTTAGCCCTTTGAGAGAATCATTGAAACATCTATAAGTTTACTTTATAAAGTCAAAATGATAATTATGCATTTTTGTAATAATCTTACCAACACTTCGAAGGAAAAAAGGTGCCATCAGTTTAAAATTGAGTTCAGCCACGTTGTATAGACTTAATCCGATAATAACGTTAAGAAAAATAGAGTCCTTAAGTAGCTCGAGATTTAAAAAATTCGAAAAGGTCTCCAATGCCAATCTGTACCAGGCTAATTCTTGCTTTGGGTTATTAGACGGTTCGTCATCCATGAAACCCGAGTTTCTCGACGTAACAATGCGTTTCACGTAATGATCTTCGGTTTCTATGAGATTCCTCAAAAGTTCTTTAGATTCTGGAGATTTTTCAATTCCTCTGGTTTCAGCATTAGGCGCGCTTATGTCGTTTTGAATATCCTACCAAATAAAGACTGTGTTTTTACCATTCGCTTTTCTTAAATGATTAATTTTATATTTTTATAATCGAGATCACTAGATGGGCTTGGGGCATCTCTGCTTTTGCTTCTTCATTCTTCAAGCTTAGAGGAAGCTTTGTTTTCGTGAAATTTTTTTTTTCGAAATTTTCATGTCACGATACTTAAAATGGTCTAAAACATCGAGAAAAATGGTTTTTACGAAATGTCTGTATGTGTGTGTGTGTGTGTGCGAGTGTATGTGCAGATTTCCTTGTACGCACGATAAGTGTCGTAATTTTATACGGATTTTCGTCTAATTTGGCACTCAAGTAGGTTATTATATAACAAAGTTTAAGATTGTATTTGACGCGAAACGATTCAAAAAATTTATTCTTACTGCATTTTTTAAATTTTGAAAAAACCGTTTCCGCTCCATAACTTAAGCAATTAAAGAGGCGCCGAGCTGAAATTTTGTATATAAATAGATTACACATTCTTTCAAAAATGTCTGCAAATACTATAAACTCATACAAATTCTGAGATGTCCGGCTGCAATTGCTGATATGACTTCACGATTATCGATTTCCAATTAAAGATTGTAGTCTAATGAATTCTTGAAATGTCAGGAAATTTGGATTTCGGTGAACAAAAAAAAGGCTTTCTTGAAGGAAAAAAATCAAAATTTTCCACAGATTTATCTTAAATTTTCTTCACACTTAGACGACCATTTGAAAAGATATTTGGTACAAATTTGACACAATTCGGTCTAGTGGCTCAAACTTTATGGCATTTTGAATTATTTGAAAAATCTCGTTCGAGCGCTTGCTCATGAAAATTACTAGGTATTAGGTTCCAATTAAGTGTACGTATGGACTATCATTGATCAATTTTCAAGTAACACTTTTATACAAATCGGTCGAGCGGTAAAAATTTTACGTCAGTTTGAATTTTTATAAAAATGTCTACCAAGTATAAACAAGTCTGCAAAGTAGAACTTTGCAAATTGCTTCCTCATTATTTTTCGCTTTTTGTTACTACCTTAATGCAATCCATTGTAAGGTTTCACGTTGTAAATACTGTGTTTACATCGTAAAAACTGTTCACTTTTAACCTTCGACCCATACGCATGCACAATTCAGTTTCATAGCTCCCTAGGGAGGGAAACGCTTTATTTATGTCTGGCGTCCGTGATGAAAATCTTACTTCACATGCGTACTTGTAATCGGTTAAAAATTAGTATGCTTTATGAGACAGGACGTGATTTTCACCTAGGCTGATTTGAGCTCTTGCTTTGCTCAAGCAAGAAATTATATGCTCGGTGAAAATCATACACTCCCCGCCCTTGTACTATAATATGTGATTTATGCCGCTTTTATTCTATGATATCAAGCCTGGAAAAATTAGTGGATGTAAGTGTGATCTAACATTCCATTATAAATGCTAAAGATGCCTCGACTGCGTTGATACCTTAAGAGTGAGAGGTTCCTTAGATTTCTTTGGAGCTTCCAAAGGTCGAAGGAGGCAGGCACCAATTAAGGAGTGCATTGCCCAGCCACCGATTATCAGAACTGTACCTCGAAATCCATAAGCGTCTAATAGAACATGTGCTAGCTGCAAATATATATATATATATACTTTTTTTTTAATAAGTGGTAATAGATAAATGTGCATATTTCAGTTCTGAATACTGACAAGGACAATTCATTATGTTATTGTAATCGTAAGTCATACATATTAACAAAATTGAATGAATATATATGTGATTCTACCAATTATTGACAAGAGTTTGCACTTTCAGTCTCCGATTTAGTTGTAACTTCACTAATAATGTTAAATCCTCTCAGTGGAGGTCACTTCAATTTTTTCAGATTTTATCTCGAGTACCCTATAGGTTTTCTGAAGGTCTGTATTTTGTGCGATTTTTGGAACATCATTCCAATACAGAATTAACAATTTTCGAAAAATTTAAGATGACGACGTATTCCTATGTATAAGGGTCCCAGCTTTAAAAAAAAATATTGCCATTTGATTCCGAATTTGTTGAGGCAGTAAAAATTAAGAAATCAGAAGGAAAAAAAACTGTTTTTTAAGGGCTTTCCGTCACTTTAATGAAAATTCTATTTTCATTTTTTTTAAATTCAGAGTTATTCACATAATATATGTAAATATAAGAGTTGGATCTAAACAACTTGTCAAATTTTTCTAGACTCATGAAAATTTTTATTTAACGAAAATATTATTTTTCCATACGATTGAATACAGATTCAGAATATATAGACCAATAATCATACTAAAAAAACGAAACCCTAGATAAGTAAGAGCTTTAACACAAAATGTGATTTACGCCTTTGGAATTCAAAAAACAGTTTTATGACTAATATGTTAATTTTCATGTCTTAAACGAATTCGGGACCAAACAACCGTTCTTTTTTTCAAAAGATCAGACTTTTCCCACACAAGAATACGTTGTGATCTTACATTTTTCGAAAATCATGAATTCTAATATTGCATTGATGTTCCAAAAGTCGCAATAACCTTTAGGAAACCTGTAAGATACTCGAAAAAAGAATGTGAAATAATCCAAGTGTTGTCCTCGAAGGGTATGCTTAACATTAGAAAAGTTACCGCTAAATCAGAAAGGAAAGATTTGAACTCTTATCAATAATTGAGGGAATTACTCATACGTAGCTTATATTACCTGTGGCATCAATGTCATCGCAATCGCAGTACCGACCATAGAATATCCAACAGCTTGGCCACGTTTCTTATCGAAGTAATTATTCAAAGCAACAAATGAAGCCGCCGTAGCAAGCCCGGTACCGATACCCCCCAACACACTGTAAGTACAGAGGACATGAGTGATGCTCCGGGCCCTGGATGTGAAAATCAGACCAGTAGAACTCAGCAACGCTCCGGCAAAAGCGACATTTCTGTACGAGAATTTCTTCAGCAAAGGTCCCACGAAGAGGCCTAAGTATTCGATTGTTTATGGAAGCTAGTTACAGCTGTGACAGCTTTTTCATTCAGCAATAAAAATGGCTAATACCTGAGAAATTCATAACTGCATCATAAACGCTGGTTATCAAAGTTGTTCTTGTTGAATCTGTTTCCAAATCCAAAAGAAAATCGTGAAAGACTAGGCCGAATGAAGGGTCCAGCGCTCTCAAAGAAAACTGTAGAAACAAATGGTATAATTAAGGTATAATTAATGAACACTTGTTCCTCTTCAATTGTAACATCAGAACAATTAAAAATACCGTAACTAAACTGCTGCCTAAGCACGCCATCCATCCCCATCCTCCGTCCGGAGCTTTCGTCATCTTTGGTTCCTTCATCTGACTAAAAAATTCCGAGCGGGTTTTAACAATAAAATTTTAACGTGGTTCACTGTTTCCAACTTCACATTCAACTATTCAACTCACCTCCTGTTCAATAATCGTCGGACTGTTTTCTTATCTTTCCTAAACCTCTCAATGTTAGAGATAACTGTTCTTTACCTTTTTACAGCTATTTATTGTGTACGAATTTCACGCCAATTAACAAAATTCCTTAGATACACTAGTGATTTATCGCTTATGTAATCCGTGATCGTAATAATTTCATAAGATAGGTAAGCGATGAAAAATCCGACAAATGAGGAAGAAGTGTGGATGCTTGAATATGTGCAGATGTTTCAGGCAGTCGCATTGACTTGCGGTTGGTTAATGCTCATTTAACCACGGTGGAAATAAATCGTATCCAGTTTTCTACGTATAGCCGCGACAATGACAATTATCACGCGGAATATCCGGTAACGAGATTCCGAGATTTTTATTGACCGTACGTCAATCGTCAAGGCTTTTACACAATGACACTGGTCGCACTTGTTGATTCACAATATCAGTTCGATTTCTTGTACGATGGGAAAACAAACTTGCGATTGAGCACGATAATCAATTATATCTTGATATTGGGTCGAGAATCAACTACAAGCTTTTGTGTAATCTATTATATGAAGCCTGTCGATTACTATTATCGAGCGTTTCCATACATCGGCAGCAAGATATAGTTGTCTGTGGCAACGGTATTCGACTCATTGGCATATGTACCGCAGCTGAGGTGCAACAACTTTCCAATTTAATGTTGAGGCGGACTTGATCGTAGTTGAAAGAATTTACTTCTTTGATACAAAATTTCACACGTGATATGCTTTTCAATAAATATTCCTAACCAGTTCGATGTTCACGTGGCATGTCAATATAATTAAGCACAGTTTTTTTAATAGACCAATCAGCGGTTAATGTCATGGCGCGTAGCATCCCGCGACTTCGAGGATCTAACTCGCACTGATCCTCCGACGTACTAACTTGTAAGCCTAAGCTGTATCTGCCAAACGATTTCACGTACGGTCTGCTGCTCACCAGCTATTATCGATGAGCAATCGGAAAATATATACAAGGCTAATGACGAAAAAAAACTATGACTACGATGCCAACGCCAACAATCAGCAGCCCAGATAGTTGCACTATTATATGGATTATTTCCTGGTATACAGAAACATATCCGTTCCGTGAATCCTTCCAACGATCATATAATTCGATGAACGTCGTTACGGCTAAGCCGATTATGTTTGACTACATAAATTTTCCTAATGGATCTGTATCGTCTAACGAAGGAAATCGCTTCTCGAAGTCCGAATGGAAGAATCCGCTGTCCTTGGACTTGTTAACTCAATCAGTAAACGGAGTGCGTTAATACAATTAATAATAGCTATTACTAGTTGGAAGATTTGGGAGTTTTGATCAGTGGTAGTATTTGGTGACGACAACTAGTTCATGATATACTAGGAAAAATAAGATTATAAGAAAAATAGGAAAAAGGTATGGAGAGGAATGTCGAGTCATTTATGTTGCTGACTTTGTATTTCATTGGTAGCTGTATAAATTACATTGTTAGTTGTATAAATTACCACGTAAATTTTAACACAGATAATGATCCATTGTTCACCTTAGTGGTCTTGTTGCAATGAACTTCTTATTCGACATGGGCTCAAGGTTAAAACAAGTCAAATGCGATTCTACCGCAAAGTAGACAAAGTAAAATCACTAATCAATATACATCGTACATATATAGGTAATGAAGTTCCTGTAAGATGTCACTGGACTGTAATTATATTTACATCTATTTTTCATAAATTAGCTGAAACTATGAAATTTCATGATCTCCCTGGAACTATTTTGTACAGATATATTCGATAATTGACCATGTAAATTTTCTGCAATGGATTATTCATTACAGAGTCCATAAAAGCTTGGCACGACTATTAGTATAGTATAATTACATGTTGAATTACGATATAGTTAAGATAGATCTGTCTTCTGAAGAATGAAAGAAAATTGCAAATACCCCTCAATGGTATAGGCATCTAAAACGTCCATCTAAATTGAAGGTACTGAAAAGAATTTTGCATAATAATAATTCTTAATGTTATTTACAAATTAATTTGGAAGATAATCAATTAACGAATTATCTGGCAACCGATTTTTTTTATATTACGAAAATGGTCCGTTCATTTTTCTATATGCGTATAAATTTTTAAAGATTTCTAAATCTGCTTTGAATTTGTTTTCTTTTACGGATTCATTCTGCATAAAACTTTCAAAAAAATCAAATTGAATTAGAAAAGCTGGAAAAATTCATACGCATTCAGAAAAAAACAGTGAATCATTTAAATTTTTTTAAAAGTTGGGTTTCGGAGAACTTAGTGAATTAATTAATTTTTCGACCAATCTATTACTAATATCTTAAAATCATGATTATGCAAAATTATTCTTCCCTTCAATATGTATATATTTTTTTAGATTCTCATACCATCGAGAAGTGTTTGCAATTTTCCTTTATTTTTCTCGAACTTATGCGAATTCAACACCAGGCAACAGAACTACCTTAATGAAGGACAATTTGAAAGTTAACGTGAAGATGCTAATGAATTGAGACTCCACTAAAGTATTGCTTACATGCTTTGCTTATCAGTCACCATGTGGGCTCCGGTCAATGAATTCTTCGATGGAAGCGTATATTCAAGATATACGCAAAAATATATGTTTTATACATTTCATATATTTTCGACGAAAAATCCGGTATCGAGGATATGTCTTAAGATATATTTTGAAATATATATAAGGTAAGTATATATTAATTGTATTAAAAATATATCACGGGTATATAAGTTTTATATGTTCTTAGACATGTATGCATTGATGGAAGTATATATAAAATATGCAGAAAAATATAATCTGTAAATATTTTTAATGCGAACGACATAAAATGTTTTTCGTTTACAACATATGAATCATAAATTCTCATATATATGTATATACAAAAGGGTGCCCCAATAAAAAAACAAATATTCTCGTCTGTTGATGAAAAAGTTGAAATATATGCAGAAACATGTTTTGGTGGAAGGGGCGCTTTGTGGCTAATTTTTTAGAGGTCGCTCATGCGAGATTCATTTTAATTTGAAAAAAAGTTAGGTTGACGGATAATTAATTGAACAATATTTTTTTCATCAATTTGTTAATAACATCTTGAAATTATTATTATACCAAATTAATTTTTTCAGCACCATATGCTTGATTTTTCTGAAATTTTTAACGCATGGAGAAGTGTTCAATATTCGCTCTGAGTCTCACGTTTAGGCAGACTGTACCGCTCGTAATCTTTATATTATTGGTAGCAACCTACTATGACCGATCGTAAGCTTTATTAAATAAATTTTTAAAAAATGGAGAAACTATTCTGTAAATTTAATTCTTTACGTTTTAATAGAACTTAAAATACAAATCTCGCGTGAGCGACCTCTACAAATTGGCAAGGGACCGACGCTACACCTCCCAAGTCGACACGAAGATCTACATTTGCGTCTACACAAATACTGGACACAGAATCAGTTTACACGCATGCAACTTAACGCGAAATAACTCGAAACCGAGCACTAAACACCGTCGGCTTTACGCAAGAACGAATAAATTTCTTCGTGTCGACTTGGGAGGTGTAGAGTCGGTCCCCTGCCTACAAATTAGCTACAGAGCCTCCCTTCCAGAGAAATGTATTTCTGTGCATGCATGTCAACTTTGCAACCAACAGCCGAGAGATTAAAAAAAAAAAAAATTTCGGGACACCCTAATATACATATTAGGGCGTGTATAAAACTAACGTGTGAGCCGTGGCAACCTAAAAAAAACTAAAGAAATGTAAAAAAAACGAGAAAAACTGATTTATTCTATGGATTAACGCTCGACGCATCGAAGCATAATTTGTTCTTACGTACGATTCACTTGCAATTTAGTATTTAATGGTGTTTGATGATGCCAGTTATTAAGAGGCAATGATACACCTCCCCCCCCCCCCCCCCCCGCAGAAATTTCGAAAGCTGTTTTCTCCCAAACGATACGACAGATAGGGCCCGGATTTTTAGAGGATACGCAGGAGTATCGTAGAATTGGGCTGAGTTTCTGGCTCCTCATTCGACATAGCCGTTTATTTTAAAAAATTCAAAGAAAACTAGTGCGAGAGAGACAGAGCTATGTTAGAGAGAGAGACAGACCTATAGGCGTTTAGCATTGCGCGTCGAAATTTCTGGCGGTGTACCGCTGCCTCTTAATCCAATTCATGCAGAATTTTTGAGAATTTTTTCAGATTTTTAAATTTGGGCTAAAATATGTTAGCTTCGAAAAATCGCAAAAAAATTGAAATAAAAAAAAATCTGAAAAAATTTTCCCGTACCTTTTGAGTTGGTCCAATCATGTAAAAAATTTTCGACCAAATCTGAGAGGTCGAGAGTCCGACCCAGGTTGAAACGGTATGTAATGACCTATATATTATATATACAGCATTTTATCTCTGTATATTTCGAGAGATCTCACTGCTGGTGACGTATCACAAATCGAGGAAGTTAGGAAAATTCAGAGGTTTCGTAACACCCCGGAGTGGGGGGGGGGGGGGGGGGGGGGGGGGGGGTGAGGTCTGTAAGACCTCAAAGTCCGGATTATTTTAAGTCTCTTGATGGGCCCCCAAACGCGAATCTTTCTGAGTGCCTCAATATACCCCAAAGCTTGTAAATTCAGGGGGGTCTGTGGGACCCCATTGACCGAATTTTTTAAAGTCCCTTAAGCGAGTATGCGTAGCACGCGAGTCACAATAACGATATACATATTTAACTACTATATTTAACATACAAATTGAATGCATTGAATATGTAACAATTATATATATTATATATATTTTATGTGTTGATAATATATATACGGCAACGTAAATCGTGTGTAAATAACATATAACCGTACTATATTGGAAATCTATAATGTACGTATGTCAAATATATATCCATTCATCTACCCCACAGATATATCTAAAATATATATTCTCGGAATGCATTTTGCTCCGAAAAGTTGGTCATTCAAGGTATATCTATAATATAAATGAGTTATACGGAGGATACATCGTATGTGTCTTATATATATCTGAGAATTATTACTGCATACATTACAAAATGTATTTATCTACATACTCTATTTCCATGGAGGTTCCCAGCTTGACAGTTGTGCACGTCCGGTCATCATACTATAAGGCGTTATAAGCACGGCGCCTGGTGTTATGCTACCATCATTAGCGAAGGTAAATGTAATGGAACGAGTGTTTAAATTGGCTTCTGTAAAAATGAAAGAATCGTGAAATTCTAGCAATATATGACCAATTCCACCAACGTTTTTTTCTCTTAAGAAGATTTAGAATAATAAGGTTTTGTTATCGTAAAAACTTCACCAAATTTCAATACGATAAAATATAAATCTCATGAGATATTAGGATTTTCCAATTTTTCATTAAAACGGATCTATCTTGGGACAGTTTTATTGTAGCTACATAAATTTCTGAAAAATGGAAATGTGTGGAATTTTATAGCAAAAAAAATTAATACAGCTTTATATGGCACATTTTAGCTCAAATTAACTCAAATTGTCAAAAAAACATTATCAATATCATTTTTCGTTCACCGAAAGTACCGCTACTTGTTAGCCGAATGAATTTTCTAAAGTTCTGTATATGAATAACACATTCGTTAATATATTCTTTTGAGATTCGTAACATTCGTTATTTACATACATAATTTGAAAGAACAAATTCGGTTCAAATATAGCGAGATATTCGCAAAAAAACAAAAATTTTTGTAAAATGCTTGGGCCTTACAAATGTCTAGCAACTACGAATCCCGTGTTGAAAAAAAAACTTCAAAATTTGTTTTTCATACTCAAAACGTAAAAAATTTCAATGTCTCGACAGATTGCTATGTTTTCGTATTAAAATTTGGTAAAGTTTTGACAATAACAAAGCTCGATTTAAAAAAAATGTTTGTAGGGAAAAACATTTTGCTGGCTGAGTTTCGGTGGAATCGCTCATACATAGCGTGCATTAATTAATAATTTTTTGTCCACATACATTCTTGTCCAAAAAAATGCATCTTTCAAACTATGTCATAAATATAGAAACGTTTTGAGAATTCTAAATCCCAAAAAAAGCATCCACTCATTTCGGTTGGTCGATTTCTTCGCCATGACTACGAGCTTCCGGTATCGCAGACATGCGCGCCAGGTTGCGGTACCACCGGGCGTTGCGGACTTACCGATATATAACCATGACCATCGCTGGGAAAATGTATTAGAGCGGAGATGTACATTGGTTTCCGGGCAAACAACATGCACGTGAAATTTCGTCGATTGATCTAGAAAGGGCAAGTATTATATATACAAGATATAATTTGGATTAATCGTTTCTCAAATAATGATATAAATATATAGTTTAATGACTTTATTTTTGAAAAAGCATCGCTAATGTTTGTCAGTCTTCCTGTTGATTGGTAATGTCCATTGGCAATGGCCATGTGTTTTCAATGTATAAGGACCTAGATGTGCATAATCTATGATCTTTTTTGTACGGCAACGGCCAAATGTACAATTTCAACGGAAAATATTTCAGCTTTTCGTTATCATAAGAGGACATTAGATTTTGTGATCGTGCGACACACGATTGTTATACCTTAGTTCGTTTAAGCTCCGCTGCTTGGTGAAGCGTAACTCACTTAGTCGGTAACAATTGATAAGCTATTTAGACTCCGCACGAATTTCGAGGTATAGAAGCGGAATTTTGTACTTACTAGAAGCGGAACGTGTAATGTAATTCAGCCCATGGAAGCGGAATTTTGTAACCTCTGACACTTTTCTTTTTCGTGAAACGAAAAAACAAAATAGTCGGTGAATTACATTGTTAAAAATAATGGAGTTATCTGTCTCGTAACTCTATGTCACGTGCTACATGTTTCTTCACCCTTGTTGAAGCATCATTAACGTTGCCCTAATAGAATATCTGCAAGTGGATCTAACTTGACATTAGCGTTTCTTTAGGAATTAACGCAGCTACTAAAAACCAAGCAGTGATTGAATTAAACTGCGGATAATTTAGAGAAAACGAAAATATGCGTCCTTTATGAAGTCAATTCATAAATCTACGTAAATTGTTAATTAACCCCTTCGCTATATAACTTGAATATAATCGTGGGTTATTATGCAAATATCCTTCTCATACTGTGACGGGTTCAAAGATTGTCAATGAATTATGATGTAGCTGAAAATATATTACCTTTAAATCAACTACTAAACTGTTTTGCATAGACTATATTATAGACTACGCGTGCTTCATACTTACATTAGCCTTATGAGTATATGTGAAGTTCCATATATTCCAGACGAATCATTTGAATTTCATTCAAACAATACTTCTATTATAAATTACAATAACCCGTTCCTAATTATATACGTGGATATAGGCATAACCTCTAGCCCCTTTCCGACTTTAAGTTAGAATTCGAAACGAGGTGTACCAAGGCAAAAATAACCAAGCGGCCTCTTATCCTACTACAATCGCAATCTATTTACGGGGTCGTAGCTTTAATACGCAAACACTTTTGTCATCTCAATACTTCTGATATCACTAGAAAATGTACTCTTAAGGCCTATAGTGAAGGCCCATACGTCTCGCTGAAAACAGACCTTGCGCTAATATTTGAACAAATGTTGTAGAGATTAGTCGCATGTGGTTTTGACCTATCATTTTCGGTCGAAATTCATTGGAGCAATTTAATCGAAATCAATTCTGCCTTCTTATAAAGAAGCATTGTTTTTATCGGAAAAATTACTCGCGAGATTTTCATGTCGGGACACTTAGAATCGTGTAAAACATAGAAAAAAATGGTTTAAAAAAATGTACGTATATATGTGTGTCTGTGTGTGTCCAGAACCTCGACATTTATATCACCTATAATTTGAGAACCGTTCAACCAATTGAGCAAATATTTGGCATGCAAGTAAAGTAGCAGCCTGTTTTTGACTGTTGCATTTTTTTCCAAATTATATGCAGAAATTTTTATTTTATGGCTTTTTTAATTTTTTGTAAAAATAACGACCGCGCTTTAGCTTTTGTAAATTTGACGATATTTCGTTAAATGATTCTTTATAAGCACAGGTATTTTTGAATTTGTTTGCTATTGAATTTTATCGAAAATGGTCCAGATTTTATAGAGTTTTGAAATTTTTGAAAAGCGTTGATTAGTACAGCGTTTCGTCAATGATTTGCAGAGTAGGTAAAATTTTCCAGAATTTTGACTTCTTAAGAAATGATGCTCGTACATCCACTTTAGCAAGATATGAAATAACGAACTCCAATTTTATCCATGAAATCAGTACTGTTCAGCAATGATTCGTGCATAGTTTCGTCATAATTTGCTATGTGGTTTAGATTTTACAAAATTTTTAATTTGACACAATAAAAGATGCAAAGTAAAAATGTTTAACTTGCTTCCTTATCGTTTTTGGTTTTTTTAAATTGACTTCGCCTATGAGAAAGCCAAAACCGACTAACATACGTCCCCATAGAGGTGATTTTGTACAATAACCAAAAATAATGAGGAACCAATTTGCAAAGTTCTACTTTGGAGCTTTTTTTTTTAAGTGCCTACGCAATTTCTGTAACAATTTCATTGGTCACGTTTTGATCAAAACTCTAGACATATCTTAGGAGTGTCTAAGCATTAAGAGCATGTGATACACCGTCGGAAAATTCGTTGCCCAATGTTACACGCCTATAGGTCTGCACTGAGAGAAAAATCTGGTAATTTCAAAAATAATATAGTTGGACTGACGATAATCTAACTATAAACTATAATTCCCAGGAGGAACGTCTATATTTTATGGTTATAGCGAATATAATTATAGTAGCAATTATTAAAATGTAAATAGTTTCAAAAAATATTCTAATTGTTTCAAATATACCGTTTTGTTGCATATACAATTTTAACGTTTGTTTCCAATAACCGTACAAGTATCGTTTATTGAACCATATTATCATCGCTTCAAGCATAAAACATTGCAAGCCTTCCTATATTCATTTTACCATGTAAAATCGTTAAATAAACGATATGCTTTTCTCTCAGTGTGTCTCTCTCGGACCTAGCTCTGTTTCTTTCGCACCATTTTTCTTTTGGTTATCATAAAAAAAAGGCTGAATCGATTGAGGAGCCAGAAGCGTAGCCCAATTCACGACACTCCCGCGTATCGCCTCAAAATACGGACCCTATCTGTCGTACTGTTCGGAAGAAAACAGCTTTTGAAATTTCTGCGGGGGGGGGGGGGGGGGGAGCATCACTGCCTCTTAAGAGGATGTGAAATACCGCCATTGGTGTCAAAAACTGCAATAAACTTTTCTCGCAGACGCTCACCCGCGCTGCTAAGCGCAAAATGTCATCGAATAGCAAATTACAATCTCTCTTCGATGACACTTTGCGCTTGCCGGCGTAGAAAAAGCGTCTGCAATAAAACTTTATTACAGTTCTTGCTACTGACTGGACAGGGGGTAAGCGCGGGGACAGGTGTTTCACATGCTCTTAACATTATGTGTACATGTGAAATTTGATTACTGTTTGAAAGGTTACAGAGGAATTAACTAAACATACATAAAAAAAAGGTTTACTTTTTTATTGACATAACACACATTATAAGCACATATATACTCATAATCTATGTCCTTCTTAGATTCTAAATACGATTTCCGAAGGCCAATTCGAGATTGGCCAAATCGAGAAAGAACCAAAGAAGAGATCGTGACAAAACGAACTCATCTAAAGGCCCGTACTATATACTTATGATCCACATGTCTAACTGTAAATATTTGAACAAATGTTGCAGAGATTAGTTACATGTTATTTCGACCTAACGTTTTCAGCAAGGATTGGTTCGATCAATTTAATCGATAATTCTTTCAGTATCTGCGTGTCTTCCGTAATGATAGGTTAATACCTATAATTACGTCCAGTTCATGTCACGGCTAAAGATTTCTCTTATTCAGGTATTTTCGCAAGGACAAAGTTTTGGTGCGGTTGCAAATCGGGATCACATGTGTGACTAATTAGTCGGATCAGAGACTTACATTTTTTCCGACGAAGCGTGATAAGCGTCATCGTGGGGTCGCCCATTCACAAAGACGCTGATATTTTTCTTCTTCAATGGTATCACTCGTATTTAAACGTCGAAATGTTACCTGAGGAGAATCGCGAGTGCTGATAATGGCGGTTTACCGGATTGTACGGCATGAGAACAAGAATCAGATTTGTTTGCAGTAGAAGACCTCGAATCTAATGCCAATACAGTAAGTAAGGCCTGATACCATAATTTACTCGGTGACAGATCTACGTCTCAGTATAGAAAGATCGGGGTACATGCGATCGCTGAGTCCCCGGAAATTGCTACCAAAAGAATCTAGATAAGAATATTTTTACATACGCGAGACGCCAAGAATTCGCGTTGCAGTTCACAATTATAATTTCATTGCCTGTTCATCTAGCGAGCTCATTCCGCCGGAAGTCCTCCTCGACAAAGTGTCGATTTTATTGTCATCACTGTCATCGGCTTAGTATCGAGCGAAAAAAAGAGTAATTAATCAACGACAATACTATCTAATTAACACAAATGTTTATTGTTTTTTTTTATTCAGTGAAAATATCTAGGGGTTGATCGTCAAACATAAAAAGTACTGGAATCGTTCGAATCCTAGACATTTATTAGGCTGGTGGGCTATGTTGACCAAGTGGCGAGTGTATAAACGAACCTTACGCCATTTCTATATCTGCAAGTAGACTATCGGCAGTTTTCCTAATCTTAGACTTGTTATCGGATTTGCAGAGGAGACCGACGGTCGTCGCACGGTGGTATTGTTCGTACTATGCCAGAAACGAAACCCGGTGAGCTATCGACGAGGGTGACAACGACAATTACTTATACCGAAGGGGACGGTAATGTACACACGAACAATGAACCGTTGCTGGAAACAAATTTGGAAGAGGAGGAGGAGAATTTTACGGCGGAAGATCTGGCACCTGAGGGGGGTTGGGGTTGGATGGTCGCTCTTGCCATGATTGTTGTTATCGTGAGTGATTTTCTTCTACAAACCAACTTCCAGTTTTATTGATAAGCAATTAATTAAATGGCGATGCAAATATTATTATGTTTCTTATGTGTGCATTATTATGTTAAAGGTTCATTATGCGCTAACGTAGAATTGTCATTTTTTTATGCATGCTATCATTAGTTCATGTAAAATTCTAATTACAATATAAAGTAAAGCAACTCCATTTTTGTCATGAAAATTCCTTTTCGAATTTACTGTAATCAGAAAAATATATATACGTCGGACTTATATATATTTTTCTAATCGATCCATAGAACGTCAAAAAATGCTAACTATAAAGGACTAACACTATTGTCAGCTATATGTAGTGATATCTCGTTTATTATAAAACATGACTTGTAGCGGAAAAATATAAATATCATATTAACCATAAAAAGCACCGATTCTTATGCACATGCTACCAACAAAAACGGAATTCGTAAAATTGACTATAACAACTTCTCTCACCAACATCACGAGACTTGTCCATCTCCCTTAAAGTCGTAGGATAAATAAAGCTACTTTTCCAAGTGTTTCATGTCTTTATATCTTCCCTGCAGTGCGAAGTAAATTACTGATCGTAACTGGATCAATCTGAGTCTTAAGCTTTGTTCCCTCTTGACCACTGTCATGGTGACATCGCTTCGCACTCACATTAACAGGACTACATAAAATTTCATTAAGCAAGAACAAGAGAATTAAGAATTTTTTGTTGTCAAGTTCGGAAAACGTCTGAACAGCAGGAAACTTAACTTCCGAGAATGTGTACTGTATATGTGCATGAGCTTATATGATTGTTGTGCACAAACAGAAAAGGCGTCAGTCATCGAGATAAGGCATGTGACTTGGCAAAAATATTCCCATACCACCAGTAGCGTCAAAACAATCGTTAATGGTTAGGATTATATACCAACGCTAATACACATGGATTATGAAAATCTAATTTACAGATCACCGCATTGTGTGCAACCCCATCGTTCTCTTTGGTCTTTGGAGAGTTTTTTGCGGCCACCGGACAACCCGGATCGACCCTGACTCTACTAAACTCCGTCTTCATGATCAGTTTCTCGTTTTCCGGTATGCATCCCTAATACTGATTTTCTCTTATCGCATGCGCATCACAAGATCGTACGCACTTGTATTTGATGTTAACAAACTTAAATTCAGACTATTTATATCAAAGAGCCTGATGTTAAGACAAGGATTTTAAATATTAATCGTAGATATATGATAAATGTAAGAGATGCAAACAATCATCTCCCGACACTGTATTTTCCGCGACAGTTAAACTTTACCATACTCATTTTTGTTCCGTTATGCAGGACTTTTGACGACTGCGTTGTTGAAAAATTATCCTATGAGACCTGTCGGAGTAATTGGCGCCGTACTTTTCGCAGTGCCAAACATTATGACGGCGCTCGTGTATCATGTGTGGCAAATGGCATTAATATTCTTCGTGCAAGGTATTGGCCTGGGTATCATGAACACGATATGGAACGCCAACTTCAATGCCTATTGGGTGAAAAAACGATCAAAGGTATTGTCAAACATTGGCAACAAGAAAGTCATCGACAAAATTGCGTAGTTGACATGTTTTTTTTTTTAGGTAATGAGTGCAGCCCAAATCATCATTGGCTTAGGTGGTATTGTGTATCCTTTACTGATTGAGAAGATGATGAATGTTTATGGATCACGAGGTAAGCCACATGTTTCTATCGAAGACTGAAAAACCTACAGGCCTCATGCATTTTGGATAGTTTAAACAATGATTATTTGAATTATTAAATAGATCATCGTCATAAATCATTGAAGTGAATTCTTTGAGGTAGTGATTCACTGTTGAATGAAAAAAATTGTTGCAAAAGCTGAAATTGATCAGAATAAAATTCACTCAGTTGATTGAGGGAATTAGAAAGTAAAGAAAGTAGTTGAAGCGTTGAAATTTTTTTTGACTCAACTAAATCTCGCGGTCCCGGGCTGTCAAAAGATTGTACAGTTAATCCAATGAACTATTTCAATTCCATTTAACAATAGTACTTTGTGATACAAGTAAGGTAAAGCGAACTTTATGAGAGGGCTGCGACTCACTTCGCAGATCTGTCATAAAGTTTGCTGCACCTCACGAGTATCACATACTATTTTGTGTATCGAATGTATAAAGTGAGGGGGGGGGGGGGCTCCGCCCCCCCGGTTGGAAGAATCTTAGTTTTATGATTCATTTTATTATTATTCCATTAGTGGGACAAAAAAACAAGGTCCCGGCGGAATGAAAACAAAAAGGGATCGCGGCTCACAAATGCTAAAGAGACGTGTTGCGCGTAGCGTGCGAGATCGTAAAAATTCGCGGATATGCGCATGCGCATGCGCTTTATATTGAGGTTTCGTCACTTTATGATAGGCTTCCGGCACTTTATGATAAGCCTTCTCATAAAGTCCCACTTTATGTCACGCCCGGCAAGCTCATAAAGTGGTTCTTTTCATACATGAGATAGATAAATGATTTTTTTAACTTAAGTCACTGAATGCTTGAACGGATTGAATGAACTAATACTCAGCAGATATAAATAAATAATATAGAAATCCCTCATAAATTGCAGAATAGTACATTGTGATACAAGTACGGGAAAGTGGTTGTTCCGCATGGGTGAAGTTGGCTGCACGTGCTGGAGGCGAGTGCTGCCAACTTCACAATCCATGCGGAGGATCCACTTTCCGTACGAGTGTCATATATTATTTTTTTCAAATAAATGCAACAAGAGTGCCTTGAAATCCCGGTGAGCACTGGTAGTACCCGAAAACAAACTCTTAAAAGATTCGCATAAAATTTCATGCAGGTGAAGCATTGCCGGGGTCCAGGGGTGGAGCCTCGATGGGGGGGGGGGGGGGGGGCACTGCACAAATATCCTTTTCCGATGTTAAATTGCAATAAAATGAACCATTATTGTGAATAATATAGACTTGTTCGTTGGGATATGTGTTTTTTTTCCTTTTTTATCTAAAGGAAAAATAGAGGACGAGTGAACAATAAACCGTGCAACTGTGCTAAACTTGCTTTTAACTCTCACCCGTCAGATGGCGCATCGGTAGAGACTCGGCGCCCCAATGCTTGTTCGGCAAGAGCGGCAAATAATGTAGAGGCGAGTGAAATAATGTAACGGAAGCATAAAATAATGCACCGGAAAGGTGAAATAATGTAGGACTGTAGTCTTTCTGCGCAAGCGCTGGATATTATTTTGAAAATATTATTTAGTACAAAAGGCGATTCCCCACACATTTTTTAAGCACGGAATAAGGCACTTTTTGTGCATGTGTTAAAAAAAATTATTTTCATTGCCAGACGTTATAAGTATTATTATTCCATAACAATTCGAAAAAAAAATTTATAATTTTCACTGTTTTATACCGCTCTCCGAGAGAAGTGTTCACTTGGGGATTCAAATTTGAGACCTATCAACCTACATACCTAACGACCTAAAGCTCTATAGACAAGCGTGCTTACCACTAGACTTCAATGAAACTCGTTACGCGGGAATTTTTAGGGTCGCTGATTACGAATTGGAACCTAGAATTTCGAACATGACGGATCCAATAATAAACGGATCCACAAATAAAAAAGTTACTTGATTTGAATGGAAATCTGTGCTGGGGAGGTTTTCAAGATTGCTGATTACATATTTGAACTCCAATTTCAGAAATCTAAAATAACGCATCCAACATAACGGACCAAAATGCATAAAGTGGTTTAATTTGAATGAAAATTCGAAGCACGAGTTTCTGGGATCGCTGATCCGGTATCTAAGCTCTACATTCAGAAATTCAAAATGGTGGATACAACATCACGGATAAAAATTCAAAACATGACTTAATTTGGTTGTAACTTAGTTCTCAGAGGTGTTTGATGTCACCGATTACGCATGTGTGGTCAGTGTGGTTTTCCGTGTACTGAGTTTCATTCAAATCAAGTCTCTTTTTGCATTTCGATCCATTATATTGGATCCTCTCGTGCTATAATGTTAACATTTAGTTTTTATTAAAAAAACCTCTGCTGTTGCTTGAAAGCGCATAGTTTCAGTTGTTCTAACAGACGTCACGTGAACTCAACAATTCAATTTAGGTCGGGCAATTAACGAAGTGTTAATTCAACTATACGTTGTCAAGTATTTGATTTAGTTGATTCAATCCTTTATATCTTCTACTACAAAACATATACAGTTGTTTAGACTTCATATGTGTTGCGTCAACCAACAATAATAAGTAAAAAAAATTAATTTGTTTAATTTGACTCATTCCGTTTCTCAATACCAATAAAAGCATTAACCAATTGATATCATAACCTCAACTTAGTGATTGAGCGCAGCCAACTTTTAACTTGGACAGCAATAATAGAAAATTCAAGTCCTTGGTCTAACCTACTATTTTCCGCTACCAATCCAAAATTCATGAGAAAAAGATTGGGATTTGGCTTCATGACAGATTATTCATAAAGTGTGGATTGTTTCCCATTGTTTCGACTATAGGGACAGCGGCCATGATCGGTGTTCTAAGCCTCCACTGCATCGTCGGAATGATGATGATGCATCCGGTGGAATGGCACTCGAAAGACCCAGACGAGGTCCGGAAGGAGCGATTGAGACTCGCTGAGGAGAGGCGGAAGCTCATGTCTGAGAGGCTGCACGATAAGCCCGTCCGTGTCGGTGGCAGCATAATCGTACATCCCGTACTCGCAAATCGTCGTTCGACTATTCACGGGGCCCAGGTGTTCGCGGAACCAAGCAGGTGGAGCAGTCTTACCAGCTTGAAGGAAGCTGGAGGAGGCCGCGGTGTTCCTCTTCTCATAGAATCATTCAAAGTACGCGCGGTGCTACACACCACTTGAATCCGTATTCGCCCTCATTCGGCTCTTTCTTTTCATGAAGTTGCGCATTAATTTTGTTTAAAACAGGCGAGGGTTGACCCGGACGTTGACAATGGAATACGCATGCGCTCGAGATCGGGAACAAACCGTGCATCCATGATCAAGAGAATGTCAGGTTTCTCCGCTACCAGTTTAGGACATATACCTAACGTCGGAACCTTCGTGGAACTTCCACGTAGAATAGAGAAGAAAGGTCGAAAAGTTGACAAGATCAAAGTATTCGAAGAAAAGCAAAAGGGGGAGGAGAAAAACCAGGAGGATGAAGAATCAAAACCATTGGGGATCTGGTAAGTTTGTATATGTTATGACAGTTTGAAATTTAATTTATTCCTGCTCCTGTACAATGTTATTAGAGAAAAAATCAATTTTATCTTTCCAGGTCTACAGTGAATGAATTATTTGAGCTATCGCATCTGGAAAATCGTGCTTTTATGCTCACAGCTTTGGGAATAAGTTTTGTATTCACGAGTGACACAACATTCGCCTCGTTGTTCCCTTTGATGATGACACATCGCGGTTACGAGACAAGTGACACTGCACTAATCTTAACCGTATCAGCCGCGACTGAACTCATGTCGAGAATATTTTTAGCTGCATTCACGTTCTTTTTTGATGTTCAACCGAAGATTTTGTTCTTTGTGGCAATGATAAGCATAGGCTTTGCTAAAATTGGATTTTTATATTTTGAGCACACATTGACTGGGGTCCTAATCACTAGTGCATTTATTGGAGCTATTCGCTCCTGGATTTACGTTCCCCATTCACTCGTTCTAGTCGATAACTTTCCGATTGAGAATCATGCTGCTGTTTATGGAATATTTTCACTGGTTAATGGAATGACTATGATTGTGTTTGGTCCTGTTGTTGGTGCGTACATTTTAGAACTAGCTAAGTAGTAAGTATTACTTAAATAACGGTGTTCTTCTTGTTGCAGGATTCATCAAAGATTGGACTGACAGTTACACGATATGCCAAATGGTGCTTATCGTATTGAATTCCATATTCATTATACCTTGGAGCATGGAATTACTAGGTTCATTCCAAAAAAATAGAAGAAAGGTAAAGGAATCGAAGCAGAATTTAGATTTTCAAAGTAAGATAGACCCACCGGTGTGACATTTAATAAATTCAAGCATCAATAAATGTCGTGTTTGTAATTTGCGTTGTTTTTTTGTATCCCCTATCATGAGCTTCTGTTGATATACTTCGATAAGTGGAGGGCTATTGAATTTAATAAAATGCGTAATCTAAAATATGCTACTCATTTTATTCAGGCACATGCCATTTCTACAGATGTTTCTAGGCACTCGTTTATCGTTTTTACATATTCAAATCGCAGTAGTTTCCAGATTCAAGCGACAACAACATTCTTGTTCCTCGGCTCAATTTTTATCCTGAATCCATCGGCCCTCTTGAGAATAATATCTACTTGCAGACGGAAGTCGCTCTCGGTGAGGTCTGAGAGGATTTTATAGTTGCGCAGAATAGTCGAAAGAAGCACTTTCAGCTTAAGCATCGCGTATTTTCGTCCCACACAGGATCTGGAAAAAAAAATAAACAATATTAAATCATCTAAATCTCCTCAAAATGTTGTATCTACATGAAAAAAAATGCGCTGCTCACCGTGGTCCAGCGCTGAATGGAATAAAAGCGTAGTAATGTCTGTTCTGGGTTTCTTCAGCCAAGAATCGGTCAGGGTTGAATACTTCGGGTTCTGGGTAGTACTCTTTCAGTCGATGAATTCTGTAAGGTGGAATGACGACTGTGCTGCCTTGAGGAATTACGTAATCTCCAGAAGCTGTTAAAAAATTCATGCAAATGTTACCGATTCTGGATCAGTTGCCTCCGAAAAATATATCACATTTTCTTACCCAGTCTTACGTCTTCGTTAAGGTATCGTGCAATAGCCGGTACAGGTGGGAACATCCTGAGTGTCTCCATGATCACTCTCTCAAGGTACTTCATTTCTAAAGTGTCTTGGAAGGTGCACTGACGGTCAGATCCTTTGAATATCTCATCGATTTCTTCATAGACACGGGCCTGTAATGCAAACGCAGGAAATAAACAATAGGAACTTAAAAAAATGAGTGACAATTGAGAATCGTTCTTCTAGAATGCGCAAAAGAAACATAAATTCCTTGTCAAATGTCAACCGCAATGAGCTGATATTGATAGCATCTGCTGATGATTCTCCGGAAGCTTAAAAATAATATCGGATCTTTTGAAAAATGGGAGATGCGGTGACTGGAAAGAAGCTGTTCGCGAGAATGTGCGCTACTTGTCATAATGCTGACAAGGACGGAAAGCACAAAGTTGGACCTAACCTTTATGGGGTTCTTGGCAGAACTTGCGGAAGTGAGTAATCGTTATCATCCCCGTGAATTATCAAACTAAAATCACAGCATTTTTAAGCGAATTATAATGCTTAGCTACCACGGGCTTCAATTACACGGAGGCCATGAAGAAAAAAGGTGTGACGTGGGATGAAAAATCATTGGACGAGTATCTTGAGCAACCAAAGAAATCGGTACCAGGAACAAAGATGGTTTTTGCTGGACTTAAAAAAGCTGAGGAGCGTAAAGATATTATTGCCTTTCTCGCAACCTTAAAGTAAAAACGAAGCAACTTTGTCATAAGGAAACTCCAGATGTTTTTGTAAATGTCATCTCTGTTCAGTTACTTATTCAGTTTAACTACGCATAAATATGATTATTTCACTTACTTGAACGTCCTGGTGAATACCCAAAAGGCAGAGGACGAAACTAGATCCGGCAGCTGTGGTGTCATGACCCTGAAAACGATAGGAACGTTGAGTGTCACCGTAAACTTGAATGGACTTTATTTTTACTTTAATTGTTGTACCTCGAACATGATGGTGTCGACTTCTTCCTTAACTTCGGCTTCGGTGAGATTATTACCATTTCTTGCTGTCTCGAGCAAAAGGTCCAGAAAAGCGAGACGCCTCTTTTCACCTGGAAACACAAAATTAATATTTGAAGGCGAAAAACTTTTAAAATTTCTGAGAAACTTACCAACATCATTCTCGTCAATCTCATCAAGATCGTCTCTCACATATCGCATTTTCTCCTGATTTGCTTTGTTGTTGATGCCAGATTTCAGTTTTCCGAAGTCCTTTGTCTTGTCATCAATATGTGAAAGCGATGCGTCGCCTTTTTCTTGATATTCCTGCTTCCTCCTTTTGATCACGCCGGTCGTGAGTCCATGAATAACACCCAAAAGTTTCTGTTGGAGTTTGAAATCACCGGTATACTTGAATACGCTGTCAAACATCAGTCGCAGGTCGTAATGTCTTCGGTGAATGATGTCGCACATCCTAAAATTCAAGAAAACATGTACAAAAATTCGAAAACCCTCTCAATGTGGGTAAATGTTGTAGATAAGTTTTTAAATCGTCTCACTTCATTACTGCCATAGCATAATCGAAACCAGTTTTGTCCTTGCGACCTCTCACACCCATAGCGGTATCTAACAGAATGTCCACAGTCACCGCAGACAAATAATCATGACAATCGAATTCCTTTCCTACTTCTTTGCGTAGCCGAATTACAAGATCTCGACTGTTTTCGTAGAAGAAGGGTACAAAAGTTTTCAGAACATTCAAGTGGAAAGTAGGAGCAATTATTTTCCTATGTGATCTCCATTTCTCGCCCGAGCTGATGAGAAGACCTTCTCCGAGCCATGGAGCGAAGAATCTGATGGCAAATTTTATCAGTCAATCTAATATTCTGATCAAATCATATTTTTGTCATTGCTACATTTCCATACCTGTATTCTGGCGACTTGTCAATGTGCACTGGGCTGCCCAGGATGATTTCAACGTCGCGAGGATCCATGATGAAAACAACAACCTTGGTACCGACGAAAGCTCTGATAACGTTTCCATAGCCCTCATACCGAAGCAAAGTGTTCAGAGTATCCTTTGGGTCAACACCAAGGGCGATGAGAGCATTGCCAAAGAACGGCACCGGAGGAGGTCCTGATACACAATGACATTGTTAACAAACATCACATTACACTGAGAATGCACAAGTGGTTCGATCGAGTAAATGCTAATTTTACCAGTTTCGTCAAAACTCGTAGATGGTAGAACAAATTTTTACTTCTTCAAATATATTGTGACGCATATTATTGTAGGATAAACAAATTTTTTTCGATCTACCAATCAAAAAATCGGGCGAACCTCGCTAAACGCAGATTTACTTATTGCAACTATATTATTATTTTCTTAGTATACAAAAGTTTTAAGACAATTTGATTGTTTGGCCTACCTGGCAATTTTGCACCCATACGATAGGTCCTCATATTCTGTATATAATAATGTACAGCCACCAGAGTCGTGATGATAAAAATCAACGGATAAAAGACTCCAGTGGGCAGGTACGACGTTGACATAGGCACCGCGTCCATGATTTGATTCGCTCTATGACACAATGAATAATACGTAGAACGAACGCAATGCAGCAGCAGTGGCGTCGACAATGAGTCCTCTTCTTCCTCCCCTCGTCGTGGAACTTGTCCTCTTCGGTATCCAGCCTCCCTAGAATTTACCGAACCGCAGTTTGTCTACGTTACACCCGCAGACTATATACGTATACGATGTTTGTATACAGTAATATATCGTGTTGAATTCGCGAATTTGATATTATTTGATTGTGCCTCATGCGATAGCCGCGGTGACAATGGCACTTTCACCGATTCTCCGAGTACTTTTATAAACGGTCATCGGGCTGACGTTAAAAAAGTTCCATATTTTATCGTGTTTATGCAACGACCTTGCAGCGCCCCAACGTCGTGGTTTGCATTGCAAATCAATCAGTAATTTAAATTAACTGCGAAAGAAAATATCGTAAACACAGCTAAATTGTCGATATATTTATAGAATAACCAATAAAACTTACTTCAGCTATCCTTTATCACTTTATGAATAGATAATCTTAGAGCTCGGGTACTCTCTTCGTGGGCCGTATCCAAAAGAGTCAATGTGAGGCGGCAGCGTTTACATTTCCGGGAGTACATGATCCGGTCTCCAAGTGACTTGCCCCGTTTGATGTCTAAAATCAACGTTGCTTCTAAAAAGTTGCATACGCAATTCTACAATGTTATTGAATGCAAATAAAATCGCAATTGTTTCTTACAATTCATTAACTTGCAAAGCGTTGCACGTCAAGTTTCGATTAATTGATAGCATCTATAATGCACGATGAATTGGGGTTGCATTGCAAGAAGCAGTCATACATTGGCAGGTTGCATTGGCGAACGCATTACATTTATCAGCTTCTAAGCAGAGATTCGCAATTTCTTCCATAAATCGGATTAGTTTGCTATGAAAGTCAGTCAATGGATAGATACGTAGAAAATAGAATAATAAAATCAAGTTGTTTTTTATGTGATTCTATTTGCGTTACTGCCTTGAAAAGATAAACTCTGTATTTATATATTTAATTTTCGAACAATTTTTGAAATAGATATTGATGCCTAATAGCGTTAGTATCCATACGAAAATTCATTAATGATTCATTGTACCGACGTGCGCGAAGCGACGCATATAAGAACATCCGGTATAGTGCGCGGGGTCGAGATGTTACGAAGTTTCATCAAAATTCCATGTATTTGTTTTAAATGTACAGTCGGGAATAATTATATGAGCGTTTAACTTATTTCACTGGGGCTTTCCACTTATTTTCAAGAGTTTGAAGGGGAAGGATCGTGTATAACGGGCAGTGCATTATCAGGATATACCTAAAGTACGAGTGGTCGAACGGAAGTGACGTGGCAGTTCGCGAGCACCCCCTGCGTGGAACGTGCCCCGGAAATCGACCCTCGTCTACTCGATCCGAGAGGGAGGGACGGCAAGAAAAAAGAAATTGGAGGACGGATCAACGAAGCGAATCCAATTTCAGGAACCAACGCAATTACTCGATAATATTTTAGTGTTATTGTCAACATTATTACAACCGGTGGTGTATGATTATGCTCGCGCGTGCGTAACTGCCCTTCGACACCAACGATTTTTGATGATAAATAAGTCGTGCATAAACTATACTTGTCAAAGAATAGTTTTTATATGGCAGTCTTAAATATTCTGGTAAGTCACGTTGAGCTATAATAATTCGATCGACCCTCTGTGTTCTGTAAATACAATTCGCCTGAATATTCTAGAGGAGCTAGACAATTGACTGAGTCGACTAACAGTCAACTAGTGAGAGATAATTAATGGTAAAAATTCAGCCCATATTTTAAAAGTCAATATTTATGCCAGGCTTAGAAGCAGACACTTTTGTGACAGTTATAACTCAGTTAAATTCTGTATTACAGATGATATCTTGAGCAGTCCACAATGATCTTATAAAAAATGTGCAATGGAATCTTTTCTATTTAAGTATTTTTGACGTTCCACACAATATATAATAATCAATTGTATTCAGTCGCGGAAATAAAAGGTTGTGGCCATTGCTACTGTACGAATCGGTCGAATGTATGTTATTGTCTGTCATCATGCTATTTTATATAAACCGACTTCCTCTGTTGAAATGATTTGACCGTTTAAAATGGATTGAGGTGGGAAAAGTCAGGTCGAAATCAACAATATTCATTGATGCATATCTCATGCGTTTGGTTGTTAGTGTCATATCCCAGTTTGGGCATTGATTAAGTGAAAATTTATTTGAAATACTTTCATTATTATTATTTATTTTCGTAGGTAGTTACGTTCATTGAATATTCGAATTCTTTCTAAAAAAATGCATTCATCGAAATTATTACTAATTATAGAATAAATGTGAAAATTCTAAGTACTGCTTTATAACTAAACATAATGATGCGCTCCAGAACATATGTAAATTGAACTTTATATGATGAATTCCGATGCTTAATTATATCAGAAAATTGTGTGTTTTCAACTTTTTAAGCAAAGAACTTCAGTAGGCTCGGCTCGTGGGAGTACTGTAACGCAATGGCTTTATAAAGAAATTGGTTAAGGTGTTCCTATGGACGATGCACTTCAAATGCCACTGTTCTGAATTTTTTTTATAGAATGTTCGTCGATAATCTTCAGAATTTTCTGCCGAATATAAATCTGATCGCCTTCGGGAATTTCCAATATCAAACTTGTTTATCCAATATGCACCATGGGTTCCAATCGTTTCAAAATGCTTGAATATAATGGATGATGTAATGAAACAAAGCAAAAAAATGGCTCGAAAAGACAATTGCCATTCCAAACTCGTGTTTAAATCGCAAGTCGATTGCCCGTGTTACTTCTGAGATATCATCCGAAAAAGTATCTGTTTTGGTGTGCTCCGCTCTATGAGTCGTGCATTCTTGGATTATCTCGCTCTCTCGCACCAATCCGTTTTGCACAGAAAACCATTGAGAGCTGCCTTTCTCACATCTTCTCAGCAGGCGTCCATAGGAACTCCTTAAAACTTGGCGCACATACTGTTAAATACGTTATCTAAGCACCTACGGGATTTCAATTACATATAAGTAAATCACGTACGTAAGTTGAGATATTTACTCTTGAACTTTGCGCGATTAACATGTATCTCCTATACCGCTTACGCAAAATCGAGACGTTTTCTGTTCCATAATGTACTTGTCATATCGGAAGTGAAACGAAAACGAGAATATGTTACAGACGCTTAACACGAACATGATGAAAAGTGTAAGAATGGTTTACCGTTTAGTTTTTGAAATATTGCAAATAAAGCAGAATAAGGTACAGCGCGAGTGTCCTACGATTTGCATAACTTTGCGCCCCGAGCACCACCTCACCTATTCCCACCACTATACATCGTGAAGGCACTACCTTAAGGTCTGCACTCTCGTCTATTCGTAAAGTCATTGTTTCAAGGCGGGTTTAAAAGAATTTCATTTATAGTCGCATCCACATCTTTGGTACATATATATTGAGGTAATTTTCGGACAAGATATACTGAGAAGAGTGACAACGTAGAGGATGTTCTGGTCTTGGATGAAAAAAATAAAATTCTATGTTTAATTATTGAAAGAAGAAAAAAAGTTGAATGCATAGAGGAAAGGTATCTGATGCACAACTAAGTTCTACTTAGCTATTTCCAGATAACCCAGAGTAGCCAAATAATATTACCACTTATAAAAAGAATTAATTGAGAGTTAAAAATTACACATTTTTTCACATTATACTAGAATAGTATATACATAAACAAGTGATATATCCATCAGTGAATACCACTAATTTCGATTGCACTCACTTTTTTTAAGGATTCATAGTGGTTGAATAAATAAATAAAGGAACAAAGATTAGAAAAAAACGAACCTCACACATTTTTAGGCATAAATAGTATAATGTATTTTAAATATTTCATAGCAAAATTACAAGTACAAAAAATAGTCTTGACGAAACGTAAGAGTGATTCGTCATCGTAATATCGTAATCGATTAAGGCACTGGTATATATACATTATATAATTTTTTTTGATTGTGTTTCTTGCGCGCAACGAACGAACAATTTCGGTTGGTCGAATTCGACGCCAATTATAATGGCTCATGACAATTTTTGTTGAGCATTCGTAAGTACTCGATAAACTATTATCGTTCGATAGCATCCGACTGCTAATCCTTTCTTATATTATCGTCATCACCTAATTTCTCGTCATCTTGTACATGGAAAGTCTTAAGGCACTATGGAAAATATCGAACAGTTAAGTATTAGCGATCTCTGTATATGTTCGTTAGAATCAGTTATTCAAGTTTCGATCCCTGACATGAAATGACCGTATTACATAGTAATGTATGGGCTTACGATCGACGCAAAAATGTACAGAGAGGCTTCTGTTGCGCATCAATCCCATTTTTTAATAATTTTTTTTTTCAACGTTCAATAGAAATATTCTCAATAGATGATACGCATATTGAGCGTCAAATGGTATTTTTATGTAACAACTGTAATGACAATAGTTCTTATAGTTGTCCTGTCGGTATGTAAGTCATAAACTTTGGCGACAATGGTAATTATGCTATTTAGTGACTTTCAGTTTGAGATTTCAACAGTGTATCATCATTATTCAACGCTGTTTTTTTATTATTTGATGTCCACTAGACTCAACCCAAGCCATGGCGTTGATAGCCTAACCTCACTTGGAACTTTGCGCTTTCGTTGGAAACACAGATTTCTGTATACTATTATATTACATGTTTTATGTGTAAAATATGTTTTATTATTATATCACTCCATACAAAATAGTATATCGAATTCTGTGGGTCAATCGCAGAAGCTGTCACGGCGTTAGGTCATCAACGCTTGAACCGCCACACGGTAAAAAATTAATGTGACAACATCTAAATTGTAGATAATCGCACTATGCAAATAGTGATACGCGGTCTTTTTTATTAAGTCGGACCATTATTTATGATTGTGTAATAACCACAAAAGAATTGAGGAAAATGCTTTGTCGTTCAAACTTTAAGAAAAACTTCATAAACGATATTACAAAAAAAAAAAAAAAACTCGGTAGGTCCAATCAAGACATTGATTGGGCTTACCAAATACTTGGTCGTGTTATCAAGTATTTGATAGTTTTGTCAAGTAATTTGACTGCACCTACCAAATTTTCGTGATACCTTTTCGAACTAATTTTTTTTTCATTAAATTTTCTTCGTGAGTTTGTGAACTAAGTTTTCCGTAATTTTTTCAATCACGTTTTTCATAATGTTTTTCCGTTATCTCGGGGAATTATCTGCTCTATAGTGCTGTTTTATTTTTCTTTTGGCTACATGTTATTGAAACTTAATGAAAATAACTGTATGTAATGTCCGATTAATCCTAATTTATTTTGCAAACAATTTCTGCAGTGTCCAAGATCGTGTGGAGCATTGTTCAGTTCTTTGAACGTTTGATTCAATCGATAAAATTATAATATAGAATTAGGAATACGAACTTTTGGAATAAGCATCGAGTTCAAAAGCCGACTTATCCGAATAGAAAGTGACCCTGGGTCTGAACGTTAAAAAAAAAATTAAGTACGAGCGTTCGAATTTCGTACCCGACATAACTACCTTAAAAGCCTTGCGTAGTTTTGTTCGAACAACAACGAAGCGATATTTCTCTTATTGTACGATAAAAACCCTGTCTCGACTGAAATCAAGAACGGGCCTCTACAAATGATCCTCAATTGTTTTCGTTGGCATTATCTTCATTGTCGTATCATTAAGGCATTCGTGCAATGCGGGCACGTTAACGGCAACGAGGTGTTTAGTTAACTATTATTATTGTTGTATATCTTTGCGGTCTCGTTTGAAAAGGAGTCGGCCTCGTCTGTTGGAGTACTTTCGGCTGAGTAAGTACAGTTGTCGTGGGTGGCAATCTGTCCCATGCCAAGGTAATATTTCTTTTCCATTTGAGATCATGACGCAAAAAGCAGACGACCGTTTCCTTCAGAATAATCAAGGCTCTCATTGACCTAGAACAATACAATAAAAACCGTTCGGTTAGTCCCACTACAATACATATATCATGTGGGAAGTTTCATTATAATAAAATCTCGTAAGTGATAATTCAAAGTAAAAATCTCGTTCCAGAAATTTGCAAGCTCCGAGCAGATATTAGCACATGGTCGAAACACATTAAAGTAAATGTACAAAAAAAAATTCTCACCCTTATTCACTCCTGAGATTGGAAAAAAATTGGAAGCGTAGAGTAGGATGTGAACGAAAAAGACCACCGGAAAATAGCTCTATATACGTTATAGGATATTTTCTACTTGTTATATGCCACATAGTACCGTAAGAGTTTCACGTGTTTCAGGAAAACCGTTAGCTCTTCCATCAAAATCCGAAAGACGAGGGTGCAAAATCCGAAGAATATATTCACTTCCGAGTTGCAGAAGCCCTTTTTTCTCCCCAGGATTGCCGATATCGTTCCCCTCAGCGGAGTTTCGTGAAGTTAGTGTAGCTTCTGTTGCTTTCGAGCATCTCTTTCCTCGGGAAGATACTTTCGAAGGCTCTTATTGTCCACCCTCCCATTGTATCCTCGGGATATAAAGTGTACCATATTTCACGTGTGTCTAGCCCCCAAGTGTGTACACACGAAATCGCACTAGGATTTTTACCTGGTCCAGTGAAAAATTGAATCCAGCATTGAGGAGAAAGGAAAGTATCTAAAATTTAGCCAACGAGGATTTGAGATCCCTGGGGTTACCGAAAATCCGAGGGGTCGTGGGAATTCAACGGCCGAACGAATCGCGAAAATTACATTTTCGTGAAGCAATAAATAAACCAAATCGAATGAAAATTAGATCTTCGGAAGGTTCGAAAATCACTCTTATCGATACATACAATTCTGGAATTTTTCAATGTAGATCTCAACATTTACTCTGGATGTTTTATTGAAGTGAAATTCGGACAACAACCAAAGACATTAAAATATAAACGAAAGAACTTACTACTTCCTCAGATGAGTGTTCGATACATTGCAAACTTTATGAGTTAAAAAAAATTCATTATTTTATAGTTTTGATTCATCATATTATTATTATAATGAATTATGATTCTAACTTTTTGATCTCTCAAACAAAATGAAAATGTTGACCTTATTTTTCTTTTGTTGTCATCCGATCTAGCGTCCTCGAGATTTCTTTTAGGTCCTTTAGAACCTTCATGACACCGCTCTTTTGATCTTCTCGCTCTTGGCAAGCGCGATACATGGAGCGGACACGATGAAAGAGTGGGATGACAGGCGAAGATAAAGGCTCGCTCGACACTCGTAGTCGGCAAGTATTTTTTCCCTTTTTTCCTCTCAAGTGTGCACGAAGTATCGTTGGGTCTCATAAGGGAAAGGAACGGAGAAGAAGAAGATGAGCTTCAATGGCCACGCTTCGGCTGCATACACTCTTCATCCCAAAGTACCGCGGACGAGAAAAGTGGGTGTTTTTGAATGCGGCTACCCATCTGGAAGTGCGAGTGTCTCGAAAATGGAATAATTTTTCATTCTGTTTAAAGGAGTTTCATGATTTTTTATATTTCTCTTAATCATCACAGCAGCAGAGAACAAACAACAGCGGAGAGAACAGATTTTTCAGGAGTACTTCGCCTGTTCTCCATTTCGATAATCCCTTAGACCTACCGCACTCATCGCTAGATTTTACAAGAGTTAAAGTGGCGGTAGTAGGACACGTTTTATTTCGACTTTATTTTTTTTCCATGTGCAAAGTTGGCCGGAATCGCGTATATCCTTCATATTATTGCTTAGTGGAACTGCAAAAAAATGTACAGGCAGTCAACTGGTCGTAAATCAACAATGTAAATCCTCTATTAATTGTTTTAAAAAATGCATGAATTCTGTTCATCTTTCCGCGTGTAATTCTTTATTTTTTCCTGTTAGGTACGATGCGTAATGATACGATAAGTTTCCTTGTTTTAATCAATTTTTATATTTTGTAAATTTTTATACTTAGATTTAGATCAGATTTTATACTTATAGATTTTTCATTTTTATAATTGTCGATAATTAATTTTGATGATTTAAAAATCTTTTTTCTATCAATTTTGCTATTTCCATTTCTATACATATTCATATGAATATATTTTTTTCATTTCATTTTGTGTGATATTACGGGAATGCGGTACGAAATCCCACGCCACGAATGACACATGAGGGAGATCAAGCCAAGGGTCCTCCGCTCGCGTTCTTCGTTTCTCTTTCTGTTCGACGTTCGGGCGAGGCAAGCACCGCAAGTAATTCACGACAATTATAAAGTGAGGTCATCTACGAAGTTTACGAGATGCGTCGTCGCGGCAAATTAATTTAATAAATTCCTTACTTGTCTCCCGCGTGGTCACGTAAGTGCGTACATAGTATCGTATACCGGGTTATTTAAGAACAAGAGATCGCTGGTCAACTTAAAGAAATGCTTTCGGACTCAAGGCAACTTAAGTAAATACGATTGGAGCATCGGTTGATAGATAGATCGTTTACAATAAATACTTGTACATTTTTTTCGAGATTTTTGTACCACTGATATTCTCTCATAGATTAGCAGCTTCTTTTCTTCGATGAATCATTATTCAATCGCCTATTTAGCCCCTTGCCATTTTTTGGCCGTAAATTCATCATCTGGATGTTGCTTTTCCATTGACTGTAAGCTTACCCTTTCATTATAAAGAAAATAAACGTTCAATTTGTTAAAACTTAAAAAAATGCGTGCGTCAAGCTAAATGAATCATGAATCCAAATCGATAAATTAAATTTAGCATATAATGACTATTATCATCGACGTACGATACCAAAAACCGAAGTCATTTCCGGAGTCCGGAATTCATTGTAGTATTAGCTCCTAACCACACTTAACCTGACCATCATTGACATATGGATCTGTATCGTAATTATTTCAGTGTAAGGTGAGATCAGACCCAATGCAATGATATCCGTTAAATCAACATCGAGCAATACCCGAAACTTATTTAGTAGCTGCAGAACGGAATACATTTTTATAGTGAGAACTGGAGGAACAAAAGAGCCGAGACGTCGATTATGCTGGCGGAGCCCGCATGTCGTGTAACCGACGCCGTATATTCCCGCTTCGGAAGTTCTGCGTCGGCAAACTGTGCACGCGCCACTGTATCTTATCAATATACATTACCAGCATGATATTTCGTCTTTTTGTGTTGTTGTGCGTTTCATGAAAATATCAGCGAGGCCATACATTTATTTTCCATGAGAGGATTGAATATCGGCCAGGAAGGACAAACATTTAACTGAATTTTGAGTTCAGGGCATTCGAGTAGAGAAATTTTACGATGTTATTTATCCTTGAGGCAAACTGCTCTAGGTTTCTCAATTCCGACTTTGCGATTTGTTAAATAAATAGTTATTGACATATAGACGCAACTTCTACTGGGAATAAGACTCATGGATTCCGACGTGTCGAATTCTGTGGAAGTTAAAATCAAAAGATGTTCGACTCGACTCGGTAGAAGCGAAAGCCGGTCACTTTCTGTTCGTGTCGTAGTGCGCGGAGCATATGGTAAGCACTGCGCCGCTCTAAGACCACTCTGAGGCTGACTCTTCGATCGAATTGCTGCCCATATGGCACGAACGCCTCTGTCGCGCGAGCGCCCGCTGTGTCGTTCTTTCGTTTGCCAGAACGCTGATATTATATCAATGTACGGCACGTACAACGTCGCTTTTCTGATGAAAGTCAAATTTAGCTATTCCTCGACTCTTAGGCCGTTCAGGTCGGGAATTCTCACTAAAATTTACATGGCTTCACATATTATTTAAGGCTGAAATATTCGGTTGAGTTACGCTGAGAGGTAAAATAGCTGTACAGACCAAATCATTTATTTGAAGTATATATATACTTAATCCAGGTAGCTCTGTATTTGAAGTAACTGCACGTTGGTCAACATATGGTTAAAAAAACGATATATTGGTTTGAGTCAATTATATAAAAAAGTTGAATTATTTGAGTCAATAGAAATAATCGGAAGAACTATATATTCCGTTAAATAGGAAAATGCTCAGACGGATTTCATATATGTTTGATACAATGGAACCACTTCGTTAATAAAAATATATTGGGTATATGTTTCTTTTGAAAATCCATTTAATTGAACCAATCAAATATTTACCAGATTAAGATAAATATTATCCATATTAAAACGAATTTCGGCGACAATGAAGCAAATATTGCTTTTTTTCGATGAAAAATTTTAATTGGTCGCAATGACGATATATTATGAATATGTATATTGTCTGACGCTGTCGTAGGATAGCTTGATATATTGAAACAACACAATTGTTAGTCAAAATTAAATGTCTTGTTGATCCAATGCAATTTTGATTCATTCAACAAAAGGAATTAAATATATAGATCGTTTAAACGAAGGGACTATTTGAAAAATTTAGCTTATCTACCTATATATTCCTCTCAGTGCAGTTGACGTTTGGAAAATATGATGATCATTTTTATTATTGTTATCAGTATTATGGCTCTAATTATTAAGACTTAAAAAAATGTTGCTCGCGAATCGTAGTTGGGACATTTGGTACGCGGTATGTGGTATATTTTCCGAGGGGAAGTTTTTAAACCCCGGGACGGAAGAGCCGAATAATGGGCAGTGGGAGGAGGTAAACATAAGAAGAAGAAGGAAAAGAAGGAGGAGAAAAAGACGAAACCACATGATTCGGGTGGCCGGAACAGGCCGACCAGCCGAGAGACATCTCGACGCAGGTTTCCGGTCACACACAGAAGGAGAGTGAACACTCGCTCGTTCGTTTTGGACACGTCGCGAGACGAGACGGTATTGAGCCCTTCCGTTCGTGGGTGCGGGAGTTCAAGCTAATGTAAAGAATAGGAATAAAACGTGATGAAGGTATAGGGACTATAAAAGACTTTTGATATCGAGAGAAATATCGGATGCAGGTTTCATTTTTCTCCCATACATCATAGAAATGACCATAGCGATAGACGACGAGGAGACAGTGAAAAATTATAAGTTTCGACAACCAATTTAACGTTTAAATGTATGCAGCTACAACTTTCACCTGGCTGCAGCGTTATGAGCCATTGTAATTTCATTAGAACAATAATTTAAAGCACAGTAACTTCTATAATGTTTGTTAATATAATAATAATCTGTATCATTTATAAAAACATATTCAGAACTTTTTATAATTCGAGGTAATAATTTTTAAATACTCAATTTTACATCATTTTTGTTTTGAAGGGTTGAGTATATAAACTCATAAAAATAAAGAAATTCGCCGCAGAATTGTATGTTTTTTTTCTTATATCTGTTAGAAAATTTAAACTGCTTTAACGTGCTTAGGTGTCGAAACTATTTTGTCTGGATAGAAAATAGAGAAGAATTCTTGTGTTTTTGTCAGACGGACTATAATGAGTCTCCCTAATTTTCTATGTTAAGAAGGCAAAACACTTTTAGTCTTCTCGGACAATCCTCCAACATGAATATCCAGACGCAAAATATATATCGAAGTCTCAACAGCGAAGAGCAGCAGCTTGGAACCGAGAGACTCAGGATATCATTTATGGTGACGAACGAGTAACGCAAAGTGGTTTTAGGTTCAGCGAAAAGTTTATTTTAGGCGCAGAAGTGTAGAGTAGCACGCGGCTTTGCTCGACCACGTGTATGGCTCCTGATGTGCCACGAGATCCCTTCGTTTTCATGGAACACGAGTTTTCACTTGGCAGGCTTCCTCCTCGGAGCCGTCACGTGCACGAAACGCATAGTGTCGAGGAAGGAGTCTAGAAATCGTGAAGGTAGGCGCCTATACGCTTTCGACGTCAATATTCAGTGAAACCTACACGCTCGAGTTTGTAGGTGTCTCATAAATGAGGGTAAGCGGGTGGACAAGTATCTTTTTTTCCTAAAGTATTTCGTCATCCGTAGGGCAATTTAAAGTGGGGTGAATTGGACACGTGGTATCCCGGCACTGATTACCGATTGTAGCAGATCGCTACTCAAAATATGTGGAAAATTAACATACATAACATACGACATAGATAGGTCATTTTTATAGAAATTTCATTTTGGATGTCATTATCTGTACGGGGTATTTGCAACAGCATAAAAAGTTTTTATACAGTATTTCAATTTTAACAGACAAATGTTGAATAGTGAACATTCTTCAATCGCTTAGCTGCCGAAAAAGGGTATTTCGTACATTGAAAAAACAGCAATTTTTCAAAGTATCTTGTAAAATTGAAATCGAAAGAATCTGGGAAATTAGCAAAATAGTGAAATTCCATTCGATTTCATAAACTGGAAAAAATCATAGCGATATGTAAGTGATCAGAAAATTAATTTAATTCGTGTCAATAGAAAAAAAAGTGTCTAATAGTTCCGAAAAGTTACTCTAGTTAACAAGGACACTAAAATATTAATCTGCTTTGGAAATGCGAGTTGGTAGAGCATCGAAGAGTGGCTAAGACGTCTACGAAGGGTAAATTCTCCCTCAGCCTTAGGTGTTCTCAAGTTTGCCATATCGACGAGCCCTTTCGTCTGGTTCTTTAGTTTGCATCAGTGTAGCGTAAGGAGCGAAGTTGTCGACAATAAAGCACCGAGACGAGACGAGAAAAAACCTCCACCATGAAAGAAGAGCGAGTTTCGAGTCTGCGATTATTTTTCTGTGCATAGTTTTTTTTTAAAGCGACTCACTTTCCCTCTCAGTCTTTCTTCCGTTCTGCATTCGCCAGAGCCTCAGACGTCGCCGGTTGGTCTGCAAGGGCAACGCCAGGTTCTTTCGTATACTATATATAATTTTTGAACAGTGCGAGTACCTGGTTCATGAACAACGAGAGCAGCCAGAGGCGACGAGAGAAAAAAAAGAGACGAGACGATGTCGTCGAGAAGAATGAGGACGGGCGCACTCTTCTTCTCAACGCGTCGCGGTAGTGACTGTACGTGCAAGCAAACTACCATATACCATACATTTAGTCGGGGTGCTTCTTGTGCTTACCGGTTTCTGCTTTTGGCGTGCGCGCGAGTGAACTCGTCGCTGTCGGCGACGTGTTACCCAAGAACGAAATCAGACGTGGGCCAGCCGTTGGGAATGTTGTTGGGTGTGATGCGTCAGTCTTCCCTGTTCCTGTTCCCACCAACTGACTACGTCCATGAACTCTTCGGAATCCGTAATTTCTTGTTTGCAATAAAGAGCCCCGGAAAATCCGGCACTTGGACTTGCGGCGTAAATAGTGCCGCCCTCTTCGCTGTCACCGGCACCGCTATAAGGAGATAGGATACGTGGCTCTTGATTCTCCTCATTTTGAGTATAATATTCTGATGGTGGCGAGGCGACAGAATTTGGCGATAGGCGGCAAAATGTTTGGCTCGTCACAACCGAACGGACCGGAAGAGTCCGGGGCTCGAGGTTTTCCTCGTCGCCTATCGACTGGACATAGTAGTCACGTGGTGAACTCGTTGTGTTCGACACTGGATTGGGTGATAATCTGCAAAAAAACGAAAAAGAAAATTAGCGTATTACATTTTCGGTACATCAAATTTCGTTCAAGTTCACGCTAGTCGATTTAATTTGGGGATTCTGGTCGAAGGAAATACGAGTTATTGTGCAAGTTGCGAGAATACATTAAAGAAAGAGAAGAGCACGTGTATAGGGAAGACTGTAGGTACCCAAGACACGAATACTCGAATCGCAAATACGTTTGGTACATAAATCAAGTTGCACATTATACTGAGAGAACAGGGCGAGCGAGGAATTAATGGGTCGACAAAATATGGTTGTACGCATCGTGGAGTTCCACTCGAACCGTAACCCAGGGGCTTCCCCTTGGTTCGTTATTCTTTATGTTTCGTTTCAATACGCTATTTATGTATGGGAAGATTCGTAAACAAGCGCAACAGTGGTTATGTTACTATGGAATAAATTGATTAAGAGCCAGTAAGCGTGGAGTTGAATGAAGAGAAACTTTCTGTTACCTCGTTGCTAGAATTATCCTCGATTTTCCAAGAGTTTCGTCCTCCTCATCCTCGTGGAGACCTTCGCCCTCGTCATCATCGCCATTGCCATCGTCTTCAAGAACCAATCTTTCGCCTGAACCATTGTGACTTGAGGAAACGATGCTGCTCGTTGGCGATGGTACGTTGTGACTTAGGCCAGCGTTCGGATCGTATTCCAGACCATCAGCTTCCGCAAGTAATCGCTGAAGCCCTCTGATATACTCGACCGCCATTCGCAGTGTCTCGACTTTCGAAAGTTTTTTCCCTCGATCGCCATAGCCCGCTGCTATGTGACTCGGTATGTGCTGCCTCAGTACAGCGTAACCGTTGTTTACTTGCTTCACGCGGTTTCTCTCGCGGGCGTTTCGTCTTGCAACGGCGACCGGTGGTGGTTGTCCATTCTTGCCATGTTTTTTTAGCCTTGATGGGTCATACTGAGGCAAAACACTGGCGCTGTTATTTGTGTGGTTTCTTGTACCGGTGTTAATACTTTTGGCCATAACCAGATGAGACTGATTGCCCAATATATTCCTCTCGTTGTCCTGCAATGTTCTTAACAACATCAATTGCTCCTGATCGTTTCCGTTGATCTGCACCCGATTGCAAAATACCGTGACACCCATCGTAGTCATTTTGAGCAATTTATTTGTAAAGTGTTTGTAAATTTATTTGTAAGATCTATGCCGAGAGTTGAAAATAACTCGAATTTTGTGTTTAAATTAAAACTACAAACTGTCGATCCACATAAAACGCTGAGTACACTTAAACTTATAGAGTTTGCTTACCGCGAGCAGTAGATTCGCTCGACTCACGGACGGCTTATCGACTCTAATGCCTTTCGAGGACGAATCTAATTGATGCTCCCGCGCTCTCTGTCATAAATAAACCGCGCGAGCTCAACCAAGATGCTATGTATGGACGGATAGAAAATTGTCGTCGATCCGTCTGCTGTTCAGTCGAGGATCAGTAGTAACTGATATCTTAACTTATTTCACCATCGGACGGTAATCCAAAAAATGGAACTCAGTTTTCAATCGTTTATCTATCAATTACTATTGTTCATCTATCATTAATTGCAACCGATACGCACTAATTGTCCAAAGAACATAAATTTTTCCCTTAGCCTCTATTTTTACTAAAATAATTTCTTTGTTTCTCCGTATAAGGAGTTGCGTCTTCGTCTCACTGCTGATATGCTTGTGGTGGACACCAATTGTCTGTTGCTTGTCGTGTCCTCGTTGGCGCCGTTAACGTTTCCAGTAGCAAGATCGCTTAAGTAAAGCATGAGGTCACCGTCTATTCCAACGGTCGTCGACTCTTTGGGCATCGGATCGGACCAAGGCCGTGTTGTTCTTCTTCAGTCAATCGAACAGAAAAGTTCCCATCATTTTCGCAGGATTAAAAATTCATGTATACTTTTCACTGACACCACAGTTCGATAAATCACTGAATGTTCACTGTCACGAAACTTAAACTCATCAAATAACTACAACCAAGAGCACAACAATCATTTAAAAAAAACGAAGTAAGTAGTATCGTCGAGTCCAAGTCAGAGTGAACTGTCGGTCAGCGGATCAATCACACAATCTGTTGTATTATAGATCCTATTAACAACTCTTTCTCTCTAAATATACATGAATATATACATATATGATCATGGACAGAAATTATATGTATATCCACTCGTGCTTCAGCCGATTTCGTAATCCTCTTCGACTTCAATATGTAACTGAATGATACCTCACTATCCAAGTTTACTTCAATATTATTTTCATAAATGGTTCACTCGCAGAGTTCGTACTAGAAATGGTTAAACGCCGCGTGCAACGCGCCGCATGGCGTCCGCATTCGGAATGAACCGGGTACTACGCACATTCGATAGGATATGCTGCCGGTTCGGTGGTGCTTAGGGTACGAGTGTTGGGCGCTGCCGCTGCTGCTGCGGGTTTTGCCATGGAACACACAGAGCGCGCGGGTAGCTCGCGTAGCATGCCCGTAACAGCAGAACAAGCAGCCGAATGCACTTAGGGGAGGAAGCACAGGCCCTTTCCTGTGCTATACGAGCCGGTAGTGGTGGCCGCGACGATGTGGAACAACCATAAGCACAGGACATGTGTACGACGGGGAAGGGACGATCTGCCGCGCGCCGTACGGACGAGGACGATGATGACGGTCGTGGTGGGGATTTTGAGCACGCGCCGCGTCGCTCCGTTCACCAGCCCCCTCGTGTGCGCCCCACGGCGGTCGCCCTTACACACAGCCCCCCGGAATTACTGAGTAAGGTGGTGGTGGTGGTGGTGATGGTGATGGTGTGGGTCGACGTCGGGAAGCGCGCGAGCCATATGCCGGTAGGAGAATCGGGCGCACGCTCTCACTTTTCATAATAGTGTGTGAGTGGATACGTGCAGCTCTCGCAGTACTTCACTGTGTTGATATATCGACGGTATGTTGTTGTACAAAAGTATGCGTTCCAAGAATATGCCAGATTCAATGATGCGCGACATGTATTACTTTCGGCAACTTTTCAACGACTTGAATGTGTAGACGGGATATTGAAAATAATGCAATTTTATACTCAAACGGTCACGTCAGTGTAGCCTCATAAGAATATATTTTTATTCTGAATGCTACTGAACGTTTGGAAATAGAGTTTTGGGCTTTCGTGACTTTTTGTATTTCGCAAAGCGAAATTAATTCAGGTAAAGTTGTTAATCGACGTTCATATACATATGAAGTGAATCTTAATGGTGGTAGTACAAGTATTCTATTAAAAAATATATATACATAAATGTTAGTCAACTGGTGCGCTGGTTTAGTGGTCTCTAGTCCAGAGCATTGGTAGGGCGAGGATTCGATGCCCTGTGCCATCGTCATTTTTGTCGAGAATAAAAACACGGCCTCGATGAAGGTCTAGATATATACGTGAGGCACACCCAGTTTAGCACCTGTGATGGGTCAAATGTATACAGCTGATGTCCGCGTTTACATTATCGACGAAACGAGACGTAGCTCCGTTGCCGTGAGGCGAACACGAGACTGGCTCGACATAGGTTTTTCCGCAATTTCCCTATGCCTTTAGAAGAAATAGAAAAAATGCTATAGGGAATGCGATATAAAGGGGAAAGTCGGGTGCGGCCGCATGGTTACTGATCCGGACCAGGCCCTGGGGGGACTACTGACCCGGGCCGACCCTGTAATAGGTGTAATGCATACAGACGAGGTGGAAATGCAAATAAAAAAAAATAGTTGTTATTAGTCGCGTACATTAATAATCTCTGAGTGGTAAAAACATTGTCTAATGAGTCCTTCAGGCCGTAAATCTCGTAAGAGATTGATAAAACTATTAACTAAAGAAATTTTAATTTAATTTATATTTATTTTGCTCACCTTAACATGTTACGAATATGGAGTGAATTTTTATTCAATAAATATGGCGTTGGTAAGTTACCTTACAAAGGGCTTCTATTAGCTAAATAGAAAGAGGTTTTTATATTATTGAAGCATTTTTTTCTTCCTCATAGAGAAAGCTTTGTTTCCATTTTTTTTAAACTTCGAGATTTTGATGTCGGATCACTCAGAATTGTCCAAAACATTGAGAAAAGTAGTTTAGAAATAGTGTCCGTATGTTTGTGTGTGTGCAGGGTTTCGAAATTTCAATCACCTGTTACACAAGAACCATTTAACCGATAGAACTAAAATTTTGCACCCACGTGAAGCAGCAAGTTGTCTTTCATAGTTGCAATTTTTTACGTATTTTTGCAGAAATTTTTATTTTATGACATTTTGAAATTTTTCACGAAAGGATTCGCGCGCTTTAGCTTTCGTAGATTAATGATATTTCCCTAAATAATTCTTGATAAGGCCACGTACTCTCGATTTGGTATTGAATTTGACTGAAATCAGAAAAGTGATTCGGATTGTATAGAATTTTGGAATTTTAGAAAGAATCACGTTTTTGCCCAAACTTTGGCAAAACATGAAACAACGAACTTAAATTTCATACATGAAATCGGTACGACCTAGCGATGATTAGGACACAGTTTTGGCACACTATGCAATACGGTTTAAATTCTTCAGAATTTTAAGTTTTGGAAAAATGATGTTATAGCATTAACCTTAACAAAACATAAGATAGTAAAATAAAACTTTAGGCATGAAATCAGTACTATTTAACAATAATAAGTACACAGTCTCGTCATTATTTGTTATGTGGTTTAAATTTTTCAGAAATTCAACTTTGATAAAAAATAAAGCTGCGAAGTTGGACCTTGGAAATGGCTTTCTCATTATTTTTGGTTTTTCTTATAAAGATTCCTCTATGAGGAAGCCAAAATCTATTAACATAATTCCTCATTGAGGTAGCCTTGTAAGAAAAAACAAAAAAACTGAGGAAGCAATTTGCAAAGCTGAACTTTGCAGCTCTATTATGTCTTATTATTAGAGTGGTTTTGTGAGTACAGCTGTAAGTCAACGAGCCTCTTCGATTCATCGGAGTTGCAGTCTTATATTATGTTACTTTGGAACCTAATGTCTTAAGTAGTTGTTATGATGCTTCGACGATGCCAGCCTGTGATATATTTATTTTGATGGAAGTTTGGCAAATCGTAACTCGGAGTCTAAGTCTAACGATGCCGAAGATTCCATTGCTATCGATCTTCCTGTATAGGAAATTCAAACATTTGGAATCTTTTTAAAAATTTGTGTCCCTTTAAATTGCTTTATCGATCCGATTCAATATCGCTAGAGCTACGGTGGCGTAATCGGTAACGCACTAGGCTGGATATCTAGAGTTCCCGGTTCGATCCCGGGCTGTGGCGATATTTTTTCACGATTAAAAATTAATTGTTAAAATATCGTCCGTTCAGATTGCTTTATCGATTCACGAATCGATAAAGCAATTCAAAGGGACAACAATTTAAAAAAAGATTCCAAACGTTTGAATTTCCTATACAGGAAGATCGATAACAATGGAATCTTCGGTATCGTTAGACTCAGACCCCCAGTTACGATTTGCGAAGCTTCCATCAAAATAGATATATCACAGGCTAACATCGTCGAAGCATCATAGCATCTATTTAATGTATACTCAGCCAAAATCAAAGAAGACTAATGCCTCAAGTATTGAATTTTGTAGTAACAGTGGAACATGAATAATATAAGTAATTCCGGTCGGACTGACTTAAATTGTAAGTTAAGAAAAATTAAAACTGATATAATTTTTCTAAGTTATTTTAGTTATAAATGAAACTCTTTTTTTAAAGTTGGATTTATTTTTTTGCCAAAACCCTTTGGGTTGAATTTTCTCTATAAAGGTCTACATTTTTCTTAGATTTATTAATTCTGCGTGCAGCAGGATAAAATGAAGAACTAAATTTATATCTATCCACAGAAACTGTAAAGCTATTGTGTGCATTGAAAATACATTGAGAGTTTATTCAACAAATCTGCTTAGGCGTTATTTTTATTTGATCAGAAAGCGCGTCTGCCAAAGTCTTGTTTACAATCGAACTTTGGGAATTATTGCATGTGACAGAATGATTTAATGATGGTAACCGTGGGATGTACCGTTTGTACTCTGATGTTGTGTGTGTGAGAATTGTATTATGTATCTGGTGGGGAACGAAAGTGCAGCAGGCCAGTTTAAGTCGATGGGGCGAGATTTTAGAAGCAAGAATGTTTGGTACGTACTTGTTGAATGCCGCTACCATGAGGGAGGAATCTTGGTTTAATCCTCTCTCTGACAGAGAGAAGAGACAGTCTTTTATTTATTCACCCGGTATAACGACTACCAGACATGCATCCCTCATTGAACGAGTGTGTACCGTGGAATATACCACATACATGTACATGTACATACATAGCGCACTTCATGGCATGAAGCGCTATGGGATATCGCATTATGATCTGCGGGCCCTCGAAAAGCGTCGATCAAAGATTAGGCCGAGATCCACCGATGGATAACGACGAATAAATGCGTTTCGTGATTTGCATTTTCGGTACATGGATCCCTCTCCCTGCTCTCTGTCAGTCCTTCTGCCTGCGACTTTGTCTTGCTTTGGATCATTTGTTGTGCAAGCACTGTGCACCGAGTACCTGAAATCTACGATAATTTTTCTGGGTTCTCGAACACAACACCCTGGTCACTCGCATGAATAAATAATAACGTATTTGAAAAAATGGTTCGTAATAGTAGTGACGTAGAAAACTTGGGTGAAATTCGTTACATTCGGAAATCGTGTAAATTTGTATAAGAGGCATTCTTTATCAACTAGGTCACTTTTTTCGGTTGAACACCCAGACATTTTTTTTAATTCGTCAGTTTGTTTTAGTTGTTGAGATAAGTGTCTATGATTTTTTTTTCAGATTTTCTAAAGGGCGCCGTTCAGGATTTGCTTTTTTTAAGAATACACACTACATCTCTGGTATTCACTTTTGAATACACTATGTTTCTGAAAATCTCGATCTCTCAAAAAATTCTTAGAAATATTCAGTTCTTCATTTTTCATCTACTTTTCGGTGACATTGAAGTCATAATGTTTCAACGGAAGAAAATCAGTTTTGTGCAAAAATAAACAATAAACAATTTTATTCAACAAAAAACACACCTCCGATGTTGCCATTAGTTTTCCCTGGTGTGTCACATGGTATGAAGATTCTGAGAAAAAAATACCAATCTGGTACCTCCAATTCTCATGCGGTAAAAAATTACAAATCGTAATTGAGTAATTTTTTTTTCTTTTTTTTACCGCTTTAGAATCGCAGGTGTCTCTTTAGAATTTTTAGAGAAAAATCACAGACACTCATCTCAACTAGTACAACAAACTGACGAATTTGAAAAAATGTCCGGGCGTTCGACCGAACAAAGTGGCCCAGTTTATGAAGAATGCCTCATATAGTAATGGAAAATTCATAGGAGAAAAATAGTATCGCATATGTCAGACGGCAAATATTTGTCAATGTTGATCCTCTACCTGTGAACGCAACATATAAGCTACATTAGAGGCGTCGTAGTGAGAATTACTGTTTACTAAGATACAACAGAAATGTAACCCATAAAATTTGAGGAAAATAGTCAAACAGAAAAATTATGTTGAGAAGGTATTCTAAATTTTAATTTCATATAATAATGGACGCGTGTACACGTAAACACTTACAAATTAAACTCTTTTAAAGTCACATCTTCTTTAATTTCAATTCCGAAGAGTGTCCAACATTTAAGAAATTTTTATTAACCGGGTTTGACGATTAAAAGGTTCAAAATATAAATATCTTACAAGAATAAGAATATAAAAATGAATTTAACGAAAAAAGTGTCGTAATTTTATAATCAAACCCAGTATCCCCGGGTCAAATCTGGATTGTGGCAACATTTTTTTACAAATGCTTGAGTTGAAATTTCGTTCATGGCGGCTGCTTGATGAATTAATTTCATTTATTAAGATTCTACAATCGATATTTGTGAACAGATTCGAACTGACGAATTTGAATTAGGCCTTATTTTCGCGTCCTCTAAGCCTAGCGATCGCTGTCTCAGACCCAAGATGTGCCTCGCAAAAACTCCATCTTCTAAGAGAAATTGATCGCTAATAGTCGACGCTAAAGTTAACGTTAACGATATTCGGTCGCAGTCTATAACATACTTCGGTAATTTAATAAATCCAGTGCTTACTGATACGAAAAAAAGGTTATTCTTCCCGTATATCGTAGTTTTCATTCAATGAGATGAAAGGATATTCCGTTGCAGAACATATGTCGGAGAATATCCAATCGATCCAGATCCAATATTCCATTCTTTCCATCGGATTCCGACATCCGGATCAAACGAATCTCTCTTCCAGCGATTTCTTTTATCTAATATGCAATAATGTCAGTCTCATCTTATGGTATAGCAGAGTGTACAGAGTGTCGCGAGAGGCGGATGATGGAATTCGGTTCGTCACGGAAGTTTCGTGTTTCGGGGCGGAGTACAAGCGCGCATGTTCATCGCAAAAGAGCGACGAGCTGAGCTCCGGCACGCACTAAGCTCATTTCTCTCCCAGTAATATGTCTTTTTCTGTCTCTCTTGTACTCGTATTCAAAACTGGAAGGAGACTCTTTATAGTTGCGAAAGTGTGTACCCTGCAGGGCACACGGACTCCTCGTTAATGGACCACACAGGGTGGGCGTGGTGGTTCACGAAGAATTCTTCCTGTCAATTCCGGAACAAAAATATCGATTTCACACCACAGCATCGATAATGAGGACCATCAGTTTCGACCCTTTCCGTAGACTCTCTGCTGACTAGAAAACGATGTTCACACGACGGATCACAAATTTCGGCAACGCCTCACCGCTGTCCCTTTATTCTATACCGCATCTCACATACTAAAACAGACAAAAAATTACAGAAAAAAAGAAAAGAAAAAAAAAACACATAAGAAAGAGGAGACCTTCATGAATTTGTAGGCGAGAGCGGATACCATAAAAACCGCACCAACTAGATCCTCAGGCGATGCAAGAACAAGCAGCATATATAGTAGCAGAACACAATCGTGAGGCGAGAATCGATTATCCCGGTCACAACGCGTATAGCAACTGGTTAAAGAAAGGAGAGAAAATTTATTCACCCGCTCTCTTGGCTCCACCGCTCGATAAATGATACTACGCCGAGAGACACTCTTCTCCCTTTATATTTTTTTAAATTAGATCACGAGCGGTGAGATTCGTAGGTACAATAGGTGAATTCCGGACGGGGGGCATAAATCAGGGCGATGTAAAGATTCACCCTGTCTAAGGGTCCGCGATTAACATTTGGGAAAGTGTATACAGGTATAGCCACTGTAAAGTGCACTATAGTTGTGTAGCTTCGTGCACCGCACTATAATCATATCTAGTAGTGAATTCGTGGCACGAACGAGTACGAGGATGTTCGCCTTGCATGCGTCCATCGCTTGCTTTTTTACGAGAGTAAGAAATGTATGTAAAACTTTTACATGCACATACATACACATTCGTCACGCAGATAGACCCAGTTTATACCTAAGCCGAAATTTGGAACGTGCTAAACTGGCCTACGTATAAAGTAGGGCTCGAGCGAATTTATAATATGAAATATTTGGAGTGGGCTCATGAGGGTTGCCTCCATCCTCTCTGTATATCCTTGCTCACTACGGTCGTGATTGTGTGTACGCTGAGAAAGAGACTTAGTTAGATCTACTAAAAAATTAGTTAAAAATATTACCAAGAAGGTTTGGTAGGCACAACTAAACCGTTGGTTAACATAACTAAAGTAAGTAAGACAAACAAGTATTTAGTACGCCTAACCAATAACTTGGTCGCTCCCACACAATTTCTTTCTGCAGCATTTTTCACCAAGGCCTTGGTGAGACCAACTAAGCTTTTTTCTCAGTGTACGTGAACAAACTCTTGGCTCCACCTTTCGATTAATGATATTACGCCGAGAGACAATTTGTTTCCCATATATTTTTAAAAATTAGATCATAGGCGGTGAATTTCGTAGGTACAATAGGTGAACTCTAAATTCAGAACATAAATCAGGAGCAATGAAAAGCTTCACCCCGTTTAAGGGTTTGCAATTAACGTTTGGGAAACCATATACAGGTATAGGCACTGTAAAGTGCACGATAGTGGCGTAGTATCGTGCACCGTCCTATCGTTGTATCTAGTAGCATATTCACGGCACGGACGAGTACCGCGAAGGGTATCCTTGCGTGCATCCGTCGTTGGCTTTGTTTGGAGAGTACGAACTGTGTGTAGAAACCTTCACGTGCACATAGTGCCAGACCCAGTTTATACCTAAGCTGAAATTTGGGACGTGCTAAGCCGGCCCACATATAAAGTAGGGCTCGAGCAAATTTATAATACAAAATATATGGAGTGGGCTCACGGGGGTTGCCTCCATCGTCTCTGTATATCCTTGCTCGCCACGTACGTGGCTGTGCGTACGTGAACCAACGAACCCTAGCAACCGAACGGGGCTTAATCTCCGGTCCCACAACCGGGCTCCGGATGCATCGCTCGGTGGTTCGACTCTTGAGTTCCCGAGGGAGCCAACACCAACGGCGCGTTTTCGAGGATTATATTTCGACTACTCGCAACGATGGCATGCATTGGAAATCTCACTGAGGGCTACGCCACGATTTTCGTGTTGTATTGCCTAACGGATTTATTTCGAAATTCTGTGATCGAGGGAGCGCCGAATCCTGGAAAAGGACACATTCGAAAAAATCAGTTTAATAAACTTATTCCAATTGAATATCAAATCAATCACGATCGAAAAAAATTCAGCAATTTATTGGGAAAGCCATTAAAGCGTTTTTTAAAAGATTAAATATGAACGTTTTTTCAAATGCTTCTATTTAATTTTTTTTCTCGTCTAAATAGCACTTATTTCATTCGCATGACTGGTATTTGTTATATTTCACTTCAATACAATTTTCATGGCTTCAAATGACTTCGGTATTTAATTCAAGAAAGACCATGGGACTTAAATTCTTAAAAGAGCAAGTGAATTTCATATACAAAATTATATGAGATTTACGAATCGGCCTTATAAGGTCTATATTATCCATATATATGGTAAGTTTAAGAACTTGAGAATAATATCACGAGAATTCTACGATACTGCTATTTGAAAATTACAGTACGTGCGTATTGATCGCTCATTCTCAATATAGCAATATTCTATTTGTTAATGACAAATGTAACTGAAAATCAATATATGGTGTATGTATCCAAGCTTCACACCCCGGTATATTAATGAAAATTAAGAAAATCTTTACCGTGTACTTGCGATGTGTGTTTCTCCGAAAATAGTGAGTATTTTTTAACATAATTAAATTGGAGCAGTGAGAAAGGCTCCTAATGAAAAGTCAACATGACTTCATTTTTTTGCACTCAGCTAGTGCATACTTGACGCATTCATCTCGTTAATTTTTTCCAACTGTACTTTTTTGTTATGAAAAAAAAAAGTGACACGTAAACCAATGTGCGAGTAATGGATCCCAGCGGAGCGGGAGGGTGTTAGAAAAAAAGGCGTTGCTGGTGTAGGGATAGAGAGCAACACGTGTGATGTTGACGAAGATTTCATAAATCACGACGTACCGCGCTCTCTCAGCGCTGGACCGTTAATATCTCATCTTAACCAATGCCACGTGCTAACCATCCGCGCTGGAACTACATCGAGTCAAATGCGAGTTAGCCATATAGTTTCGACGCAAAATTATTTTTTCTTCATGATTCTTGCATGACCCTCGAGGGACCAATATTGCTATCATCTGGACTCCATAATAGAAAGTCCCACAATAATATCCTTCGCGTTAAAGTAAACCACGAAAGTTCCTCTTAGTATATTCTCACCACTTAAGGAAATGCCAGAAAAAGCGAAAAGATACTTAATATTTCCTCATTCTAACGATCTTTCCACCATTATTTTCACTTTCATAACATTTCATTAATCTCGGACTTCCTGTCCGTCAAATCTTGATTGATATCTACTGTCTAAACCAGGAACATACGTCTTCATGGAAAACTTCCTTATTAGGAGACTTCATCTATTATACAGATAAAAGTATATTACATTTCAGTTATTTATTTTTATTACACAAGTTCTCTAATATTACTGTAACGTTAAGCCAATCGGTTTGTATAACAGTAATGTAATCAAAACCATAATGTACTTGTGATCATCGTTACGTTGATTTAGTCAATTCATTATTAACGCTTACAACAATCATAAAATCATTCTACAACCTCAGAAAAATTTGCATGGCATGTCTGAGCCAATATTTTTCAATGTGCATCTGGTAATAGTGTCAAGCCCGCTGAAAATGAATATATAAATATTTTAATAATCATCGCATTAGTTTTAAAAAAAGTTTCAATGTATTTTCAGCCCCTATCCGGATTCGAAATTTCGATGCTTACCGAATGCGCCCTAACGACCACGAGCCCTGCTACCGAAAGCCCACGTGGATTTTGTTCCAGTTGAATTGCAAATCAGAGTTCTCTCCGAGTGACGAGCGAAACGTAGAAAAAGGAGTCAGGCGCAATCACGTGAACGCGAGATTTCCGTGGGAGTCTGAGCGCATAATAATAAAAGCGTTAATCGGCCGATATACGAAAGTGCATGGAGCGAGCGTAATACGTATGCTCACTACCTGACAAAGCCATACATATACAGTGACTGGTTGGTTAGAAGGGTGACGAGGAGCACGTCGAAGGGCGATAGAGAAAAACCTGCGGGGTTATTCTAGAGCCGAGGGGCGGAGGGCGGGGAGAGAGAACCCATAGAGCGAAACGTGTAGCGTAGCGGAGAGGCGCGCCAACGCGCGCGAGGTGGAGGGGGTGGGCCGGTGCGGGCCCTTTGTCAGGGCGCGTGCCCGTGCACGTGTGCACGACCAATGCCTACGCACGTCTGTTGCGCACTGTGCTCGCAATATATCTTTCCCTCTCTATTTTACTCAGTTGAGTATAGGGATGGAAAGGGACGGAGAGAAAAATAGGAAAGGGACAGAGAGCTTCATACGACTATGAAGCTCAGCGAGTACAGTGTATTACACAGCCCTCGGTTATAGCCGGTAGCAATGGCCGTACCGTGCATGGCACGTAGGTGCTCTCCATTCGATTTCCGAAAGGTAATTCTAGCCCCCCTTCGTTTCTCTGTCTTTTTTTCTCGGTACTGTATTATGGACGAGAGAGAAAGCGGTGAGACGAAGTGAAATGGGCGGAGAAAGAGACAGGGAATGATATAATTATACGTGTTTCCCTCTCGCTCCACTGTACTTTGTTTGATGGTAACCTAAATGAATCCCCGGTGGCGGCCCAACTTCGTACAATGTGCAAAATTATACACGTTCGAAGGTGGCGTATATGTATGTATACGCGGTATAAGTATATAGTAGCTTTTCTCTTTTACACTGCACTATAGTATATCCACCGTGCAGCGGTATAACACGTTCCGGCACTCGGCTTATTGCGTGACGCTACGAACCTCTTCTAGCACTGTGCTAACGATACGAATTTCGATACCGGTCGGTTACTGTATGTATGGGTGCTACTGCAAAGAATGCATCTATACGTTGAATCGTGTGCGTCAAATACATTGAAATTGGGAAGCCTATTGTTGGAACTACTATATGGATAAGTGGGCCAGAGGTGTAACTTTACGTGCGTTATCTTAATATCTACGAATGATTGAGCTGAACCGGAAGTTAGGGGGTTCGAAGAAACAAATTTCTGAGTAGTTCTCTGTACTCTGTTAAAAAAATCCTTATGATTTCATGGTTCAGAAATTACAAGAGTGACGAATATATATTCTTGGCGCCGGGTCGGATGTTATCCTCTCTACAAGGTCTCGAATTCTTTTTTATCCTCGCTATCACATTGAGTCGGACGAGATCCACTTGAGCAAGGAATACGCCACACAGAAGCTGTGACCCGATTCACTCTCCCTTTTTTTCAGACAATTTACATTTTTCGACGGAGACGACGGCTCCGGATGCTGCCGACATACGCTGTCCCTCGGGAATGAAAAGGAAACAAAAAGCGAGGAAGCAAGAACTCCAAGTATTCTCGGAATGGTCCTCCGACTAATAGCTATTGGCAGTAAACGTGAAATTCTTCATCTTCTTTCGTCTACGTCTGCTTCGAATTTATTATAGAAGAGTCGTTTGATGCCTGCAGCATCGGATACATCTCTAATCTCGATTCGAATCTCAATTTTGGAAAACATCGTAGTCATCTGAGCATATGTATACCTACATTCGTTTTTTCTTACAGTCACGATCTTCTATGATTTCAGAAGCCAGAAGTCACTGCACAGCTACACCGAAATCTACCGTGAATATCAGCCGGATCTTTTTGAGTCCATTTTTATCGTGGCCATTATCTGAGGAACTTAGCAAAGTCGATGCAAAGCAGAAGTGCAATGGGGAGTGTTCTGAAGGAATAGAAAATCAACCAGAGTCAAAGCTATTGAGTTTTAGTGGTGCTTCTGCTTTTGGTTTCTGCCTCTTACTTCTATTCTGTATAGTGTTGGGGGTAGAGTGTGAGTCGCGTGGCCGAAGCGTGGCTCTTCTTTTCATCCTTGTCTTGCGTTCTCAAAGCTCGTATGTACAGGACGAAGACAGGTGAGGATTGCAAGAGGGGCGGAGGAGAAAGACGGAAGGTTGGTGTGCTGTATGCTTCGTAGGAGCACCAGACGGCAGAAGTGAGACACAAAAAACGAGGAAGGAAGAGAAGAATCGGAACTCATGACTGGTGTAAAAGAGACGCACGATCCCGGCAGGCAAGAACACTAACATCAGAGACGAAGTGTGCCCGAAGCATCTGACGCCTGGCTCGGGTGGCCAGCTGCCCCTTTGCTTTCGGCCGCGCGCTCTTTCGTACTCTCTGTTTGGACCAAACGGAATCTCATTCCACGCGCTCGCGACAATAAGGTAATTGTCAATGGCTCGTCCTTCAACGTCACAGAGACAGCCAGAGAAGGAGGGACATTATTTAAAAGGAAAGTCAGAATAGAGTACCATCGCCACTGTATATGCAATCGTGCCTATGCAGTTCGATATGATACAAATGGCGCCACCCACACCGTGACAGATTTTTTCAATACACTATTTGATTGATTTTTCTAGGGGTCGGTGGGGTACTGAAAATCGCAGGCGATAGGTATTCTTGATATTTAAAATTATTCCGCAATATCGTTGAAAATTGATAAGTTTTTCAATTGTCTAAGGAAATTGAAGGATATGATTCATCGATTTATTCTAAGAGTTCCAGTCACATTATAAGTGACGTAGAAAAAAAGATTGTGTCGATAAAAACCTTCGAATGAAAATGTTACATTCAATTCTGATATCAAGCGTTATAATTCTGCAATTTCGTAAAGAATTAATGTGAGGTAAGAAGCAACATTTTTTAACCTGTCGTAGCTTTCAGAACAAGGCAGTGAAAACATATTAGTGTTCGATGTCTTATGTTATTTGTCGAAATGTGCATACTTTTTTGAGTATAGAAATTTTCATTTTAGGCCCTTATGAAAAAGTTATGATTTGAAGTTGTCAAAAGCCTTTAAAAAATTAAAAACTTACTTTATATTTGATGACAGTAAATGTCATCTCACTGTATTCAGAATCGCTACACTCAAAACGGAATTCATTCTTTGGCAAATGGAAAAGCCATTAATGACTAAAATCTGCTTACCGGTCTGAAAACTACGATAAGTGAAATAATTTAGTTTCTGATGCACTGCATGTATTTACAAAATTGTCGAATGATGGTGCTTGATCTGTTTTTGGTAAGATCTAATCATAAGATTTTTCAAAAGTATCATTTATGCATTGGAATGAATCTTCCTTTCGTGCAAAGAAATTTTTTAATTCCTGCGAAAATCAATCATTCATCAGTGCAATAAACTTAAATGGAGCACCCGATTTTCTTCTTTAAATTAATGAAAGGAAGTGTGTATTTTCCCAAATTCCAATGGATTATTTTCAACGAATTTCAATTAATTCTTCTTTTCGGAGTGGACGGATTTTTCGTTCCATTTAAGTCATCGACGAACCACATATTAACTATCACTAATACATCGAAATTACCATATACTAAAAAAGATCTTTAATACATTATTATGAAATTTTCTTCGTCTCGATGTCGCTTCCACACTTCCACTTCTAGAATCCACCGCCGAATCAAACACTTATAAATAATGTATCCTCAAAATCTTATCTCGATAAGTAAAAAATCTCAAAATGTTTCGGTACGCCTCGACATGTTTATATCTGACACTTTCCTACAGTAAAAACTAATGTAAAATAACAGATAATGAAATAAGAATAAAAAAATGTTGTCTTTTCCGGTTCGAAAATCGGTGTCGGTGTTCACAGTCCCGTGTCCCGCCTCGTGGGCAGCCCTCGAAATTTATTTAATGCTTTTTCCAGCCTCTGCGCTCCCACGTTCGGCTAATTACGAAAACACCCGTTTTCTTGGCTCCGGATCTCGGTTCGTGGGCGGCTGGTAGTGGTGAAGTGGTCGGTGGTGGTGGCGAGCTCAGGGTTCCGCCTAGGGGCCCATTTCCGACTTCCTCGGATAAGAACGGCAGCACGCAACACGCTCGGCTTGGTTCTCTCAGTTCCTGGTTTCCTCCTGTATGCAGCGATCGTTACTATAGTACAAGCAGGCGCATGCCGAGTGCTGCTGGTGTGGGGACTATAACATATGCGGGCAGATGGTTTTTGACCCTCTCGAGTTGTCTCTTCTCCCTCTTTCATCTTGTCTCCCGTTAAATCTTTCTCTATCGCTCCCACGAAACTTTAGTGAGGAACTTCGTTCTGCCACCGACACTCTGCGCGCCTACCCCACCCTCTACTCTCTTGGCTCGATCAAAAAAAGCCTGAGGCACCCTCCACCCGAATTCGTTCTCCTTCTTACTCGCCTATCAAGACAAACGGTGAAGCTGACTCGTTTATTACAACTACCACGAAGAACTTGATGCCATTTGTTGTAGCAGACCAGTCACCTTCATGGAATCCACGAGGTACCTACCCTGAAATATACCACGTATCGTGGCAACCACTGCTTTCGATTCTCTACATCCTCTACGTGCCGAAACTCGTGTGTGCACGCGTGTTTCATACACTACAGTGGTTTTCTGGCTCCCCCCAAGAAACGATGCCTCAAAGTGCCTCACCGATAGCTCACACTCGCATACATATGTACCTATAGTCAACGCACACTGCGTTCAGTACAAAGCGTTCAACGACCACTTGTTGGGCATCGCAGGATTTTCTAGAATAATACTTCACGTGCACTACTTTCGCGAGGCTCGTAGCATACGCGGAGCACTTACTGTGAGTGTCGCAGAGCCTCGTGTATTGTTATTGTCGAAAAACGTGGACAGAAGTGAGATTGTTAGAGAGTCGTCGAAAAGCGTCGATTAAATTATTAGCATATAGCTATGCTTTATATATATATATATATTCGGAGCTACAGTACTATAGCATTCCTTCGAGGTCAAAGGACTCCTTGCGCGATTACGAACGTCGACCACTTGTTGCACAACTACTGGGCTATCCCGTCGTTCTCACCACGTGACTCTAATACATAGTCCCTTTCACGATATTTGTCTTTCTCTTTTTCTGAACTCGAGTGCGTCTTTTGAAAGGGTGCGTATGCAGGAAAGCGCACGTGAAACTCTTGCACACACGTGTGCACGAATTGTGACACAGCTAATGACCGTAACTCGCAGTGCTACGGGAAATAAAAAAGAAGAGTTCAAAAAAGAAGAGAATTACATTTTTTAACGACGAGGAAATGGTGGTTTAAGTACGCTACAAAATTTCGTGTTTTCTAATGGCTTGACTTCCTCTCGACCGTCTAAAAGCAAATATAAAAAATATATATGCGAAGAGATACTTTTATTTATCTGGAAAAATGATTTGATTACAAAAAGAAGAATAGCGATTATATAAAAAATATATATTAAATATATTTTTAGATACGACCCTTTCCGTGGGATTATCGTGTTATGGACCTATGATGATTGTACTTTCCACTATCTTTATGAAATGCAAAAATTGGTATACAATAGTCTAGCATTGCGATGCTGCGACTCCTGCACTTTATTTTTAGATTGGTGGCCGTGTATATAGGGTACGTGGCAACTTTGCACGCAGAAACGCGCGGGGCACACGAGAGTGAATTTATTTAGGGGTGGATCGGGTACGTAGCCCCCCTCCCTCTTCTCTTGGCATGCGACTATATTCTTTTGTCCCGTCGACCCTGTACACGCACCGGCGCTCGCACTCCTCTCCTTTCATCCCTCGCCGTGCCGATTTTTCCTTTTCACTCTCGTTTTGAACCCCTCTCGCTCACTCTTTTTGACAATGCCTCTAACATTTCCTTTCACTACGAATACCCCTCCATAGGCACGCTCGTGCGTGCTCGCGAGGGGAGCGCTGAGCAACCCCTCGTCATCGAGCGGAATGCCTGCGCATGTGCCCTAACTCGCTTAGATACGGTGACTCTCAATAGTTCGAAAAATCACGGACCTTAAAATTACCTTTTGTCATTTCATTTGGATGAAAATGTTAGTTATTATTGAGGAAATAAAGGATGCAAAACTTAATTGGAAATAATAATTTTTTTCACAATTTATCGGTTATAATTATTTTCAAAATTGATCAGTTGGGTTGATGGAGAAATTTTTAATTTTTTAAATTTGACAACCCCTGTGACACCGAAGTAGTACGAGATCACTGCAACTATGCCGGATCACGGCTTTACGGTCTCGCATATATATCCTCGACATACGCTTAGCGTATATATTCCTCGTCTCTCTCACTCTCGACATATGCCACCTAAATGCCGAAAAACCCGGGGGCCTACTGAGAGAGACCAGTCAGGTTTCTGGATCGAGTCGAACTCTCAGAATGCAAATTGAGATTAGCCGCGGACGCCAGTTCGTCCATCAGGCCCATATATTCCGTGTGTGCGTGTGAATGCGTGTGTGTGAAGTGCTTATACGCGCATTTAGCATCGCGCACGTGGAATATATTACTGTATTCACGCATCACAGGTTTTTGTCCAAAGAATAATTCGGGGGACAAGCTTCGTAGTTGGGGAAAGATGATTATTTTCGTCCGTCATGTCTATATCTATTATATTCGTACACATAGCTCTAACGTCCCTTCTCAGGTACCCTTTCGATATAATGAACTTGATGCATTGATCTGGTGATTCCATTCGTCAACATTATTATACGTATTAGTTATTCCATAAGCATATCATAAAATTGTGCCGAAGAGTTGAAACATCATGATACTGGTAAAAAGAACTAATTATGTTAACGGTGCAAATATTTGTATCGTTTAAGTATAAATAATCTATTATGTACCTGAGGAAGAGTATCCTACGTTTGCCCGCCTACGACCATAATTACCTTTTACCATCTACAGTCACAGTTATTACCTCGATTCTATTCCCAAGATGCAACCAAAATGAAAGTCACGTGCTCACTTCTGGATCTCCAAAGGATGATCCTTCATTTTTAGGAAAGTATATAGTTGAGCTACTTTAGGACACACGTGTTTTCTTCCTTGAGACCCAACGACAGTTTCCTCCATCGCACTCGATTCCTCTTCTTGTCAAGGCTCCATTCATTTTTAGCCTGACCCAGCAAAGTAACCTACTGGTATTCCTTATAATGCTGTAATGTAGTGCTCGGCCGTAACCGCAAACCGCTATTGCGCAAGAGACACAACACCAAAGGTCAAAGAGCCATCACAGAACGAGGGAAGGAGGACGTCAAAGAAAAGGATAGAAGGAGAAGAAGGCAGGTCCGAGGTCGAAGGATACGTGAAAAGACGAGGGTCCGACATTCTTTCACCATCGATTCACAACAATGAATTTAATTCACCATCTCCGTTTCTTTCGGTCTCTTTCTTCCTCTCGTTCCGAATCTACCGAGGCAGTACAGCAAAATCTATGTAGCATCGGAAAATAAATCTCCATATCTGACGCGGCAAATAGATGGCGTTTCCCGGCTCTCTTGGGAGAGAAAACCTGAATGGCATGAGTGGGTCCGGGTTTCTAGAAGGAGAAGAAGAAGAAGAGGAAAAGGACCAGAAGAATCAAAGAAAAAGAAGGACCGCGAACGTTGCTGGTTACGTGAGCGAGAGAGGTTGATGTACGTCACGGAGGGTTACTCTCAAAAGAAACCCGATAATTTCTTTCGGGATGTGAAAAGAGAGGAGCAGCCCGTGCTACCTTGCTTGTTGCGCACACACACATAGAGAGAGAGAGAGAAAGTGAAAAAGAGAGGTAAAGTTTTCACGAGCTACGCGTGAAGAAGATCTACGAGAGGCATGACAGTAGAGAGGGGAAGGAAATTCATAGCCCGAGCGAACGGCCCCCGAATCAATCGGGCACGGGGACCGTTTCAAATTCGTGTCTTTTCGGTGAATCAGCGAGAAGACCTTATGGAAGCTACAAGAGAGGACGAGGAGATGGGAGGAAGAAGCCGTGAATGATCGTCGAGAGATCGGGCCGAGTTTTACCGGGTGGCGCAGTGACGGTCCGCTTCTGTTCGCTCCTCTCGTCTCCGCCCCGTACCAAAGCGACGTCGTAAATAAATGACCTTGCATTGATGCTAACTGTATACTCGATTATCTGTTTGCCGGCGCGCGACTCCTGTCGCTACCTTGTAGAAAAAGCCCGTTTGACTTTGTCGGCCACTGCCAAACGCACAAAAAATTAGTTCTTTTTCTTTACATTCGTAGAATTGTTGCACCCTTCTTGGATTTATTTTGTTCTCCAAGGAAAATCGTCACGCGAAGGAGTTTCCTGCTGGCGATACTGTCGCGATGACTGGAACATTTCAGAAAATTTACTGTAGACTCAAAGATGCGTTTTGGGGGTCCGATATTTCATTGATATTCCGGCGACGATCAACTGTAGAATACATCTTTTTTCACTCTTTGTGGTTGAATTTGAAGAGTTGATCAAATTTCAGTAGAATTTTTGTCGACATCTTTAACAATCGTTCGTTAAAAATCAAGAAAACGAACGATAATACGACAAATTTCTATGCATTAAAATTTTTTGCCAGCTTTATCTATTATCGGCGCAAATATGGATTAATATAACGATGCTACGGCTTGCTTGACATTGTTAAATGGGAGAAACTAAATAGGAAAAAAAATCAATTTGAGAAGATAACGCTTACCATTTATCTTCAAAGAATGGTCCACCGTTGACATCAGTCAACAAACAAGACAGAACCCCATCCATCGCAGCAGGAAGCAAATAGACGTCTGAGTTTGCAGGAGCTTTAAAAATGACAGTAGAGCGAAGAGGTTGTGGCTACCGGATTTAAGCTTCTAGTCACTAGCTATAGAGATTCGTATGTTTGAACATCGGCTCGACTGAGCGAGGCTAAACATGTGAGGGACTCACCGGGGACACTCGTGGGTCCCTAAGCTTTTCCTTTTACGATTATGCTTGCGTAGCTGCGACAACTTCCGTCTTTATACCCTCGGCGATTATAACAGAATGCGATCTATGAAACTTATAGGATTATTTTTGAGCAGTGAATTATAAAAATTCAACACTGACAATGCTATAGAAAATGAATGTAAGAGTAAGAATCCAAGCCGCGTTTATTATTCGCTATGCTTTATATTTTCATTTTTTTACACACTTACATGCGTATTGCAGTTTCATGGTAACGATACGTGATACACGCTTACAAGTAATACACCTGTACGTGTATTAAAAAAATCACTCTAATGCAAACGATAGCGAACAACAGCGCTCTTTAGAAATTGTAATAAAACTCCGAATTAGCTCTATTATTTAAATCTACATGAAATATGGCGTTGTTCATTGGCGCATTGCCGTGTTTTGAAAACAATAGCTGAATGCCATCCTTTTAAATTGAACCGTCACCTAATATGACTACACTTTCATTTGTAGCCGAGAAATAATTGCTTAGTGAGTTACAATTTTTTTCACGTGTTAATTATATCTGAATTACAAAACCTAGTTCGGCGACCTCTCAAAATTTTCACGCCCAAAACTAAAGTTTGACATATGGTCAGCAAGACAATTAAAAAAACCTGTATAACCCCATTAGATTTTGACACTCATTCACTGGCATATATCGATTATCGATATTGAAATTTTCCATTTTTTATCCAACTTTTTTCTAAATCCTTTTGATAAAATAAAACCTTGTCTCAAAAATGCATAATTATTTATTCAACATTGAAAAACATGACATGTTCATGTTATATTTATCATAATTTTTATCAGAAAACCAAACAAGATCATAAACCTTTTTTATCTTTATCTTACGTCGTCGAACGGACGAAGGCAATGGAACGACTCAGTTTCAATATATAGCACGCTTCGGAGATCCGGCAGCGCGCGTCATTCGGATATACATAGTTAGTACGTAGGATAGTGGTCAAGAGGGCGACAGGAGGAAAGAAGAGGCGGCTGGTCGCGCACGCTGAGAGTTGAACCGCGTAGAGGGCACGTGTTCCGGGGGCTGTTCGATAGGTACGTATACGGCCCCCGTCGCTCGGGTGAGGGGCCCAAAAGTCCGGGGGCGGCCGAGAGGGGAGACAGGTGCATCGTACCGCCAATTATATTTCGGAAGGATAAAAAACGAGCAGTGCTCGTGTGCGGCTCGAAAAACAGAGAAAAGAGAGTGTGTGCCGTGGGAGCACGTCCACGCGTACACTAAACTATATATAGTACCCACCTACACAAGCATACCAAGCTTTGCGATACACGTCCGTGTGTGTGTGTGTGTGTGTGTGTGTGTGTGTGTGTGTGTGTGCTTGCTACAAGTTTCGTTTTTTGCGCAGGTAAGAACTGTATTTATATTTGTACAGAGTAACTTGGCTAGACGTTGGCCTTTATATTTCGTAGTTTGTGGAGAGAGAGAAAGAAATGGAGGAAGAACAAAAAGGAAGAGGAAGATTGTTGAAACGAAGTATGGACTGAGTGAAAGGTAGGTGTATTATGGAGTGGGAGGAGGGAAAGGGAGACATATACTAGTGGCTCAAAAGAAGAACGAGACAGGAGGGAGGAGAGATGAGTATCTCTATGGAAGAAAGAAAAGATCGATGGATCGATAGTTTAAGGATAATAGGGTAAGGAAAATAGAAGAAAAGATACACGCTATGCACCATCGGATATGCGAAAGAGATTTCTCCTCGTGATTGCATGAGTCTCGTCGTCCACGCGCTGTGTAGATGTCCGCGGGGTATAATAACCAGGTACTATACCATAACGAGGTGGATCCGATCACGTTGATTCGATACTGTCGATTTCAATTCTACGGGCAACTGGATAATAATATCGATTTCACTAACGAAATATCGGAATCCGCGTCATCGATCGTTCTCGCAGGTATATAAGCAATTTCGATACAGAATTATATTCGAATTATATTTCTCATTACATTTTATATATATCGACTCGATCGGTTTTCTCGTCCACATTTTTTACCATCCTCTTCCTTTCCTGGTCCTCAATTCGATGCATATACTGTATGTATATGCACGTCGTATCGTAGGGAGACGAGACCGGCTGGCTTAAGTATATCGCAATATTTAATTGGCAAATTTCGAAACGCCGAACGAAAGAAAGAGAGAGGGAGAAAGGAATATACGAAAACGCGTTAAAATAATTTTGCGCATTACTCAGCTCTCGTCGCCGGCGTCGTCGACGTCGTCGTTGTCTTGTCGTCTTGGCGGTTCTTGGTCGATATACAACGGTCCCTCGCGCTGTTAAATTCGCGAAAGTATAACGATCGTGGGTAGCACGGTGTGCCGTGTATTTCAGCTTTGCGGCCCCACAAAGTCCTTGGATAGCGGCAAGGTGGAACCGGCGGCCACTCACCGCTTTCGCGTTATTTCTTCCTTCGTTTAATGGAAGACCGGTGATAAAGAGAGCAGGAAGAAAAAAGTCTGATATGCGCACGAGAGACGAGAACGATGAGAGAGAGAGGGAGCGAGCGGCAAAAGGGTAAGACGAGAGGAAAAAAGTTAATAAGCACGGCACGCGCCCTACCCACCTTCTCTCCACTCGATCTTCGCTTGCTGTGCCGCCACGCTACCATCACTCTCATTCGTCTCGTCTTACCGATATTTTCATCTCTCTTACTCTTTTTTCACGTTGCTTTGGTCTTGGCTGATGCGAGCCACGAGACACTGTCTTGATCTCGTTTTTTCATCTCAGCACTTGTCTCACTCGCTCCAGGGTATGTTTCGCGTCGTCGAGTGACATCGAAGATCGGTTTGGTTGTTGATGTTCGTCCACAGGTATAAGAAAAAGAGAGCGAGAGGGAAAATTTAACGAGCGAGAAAGCGAAAGCCACGTGAAAAGTATGGAAGATAAGGACAGGGTTAGGGCTGTAGTGGTGGCGTGCGAACAGCAGGTGCACGACCTCTTCATGAGGAGATAGCCGCTTCTCAAATGCTTTGCGATCCTTCTCTTCTTCGCGTCTCATTTCCTTCTTCTTCTTCCTTGTGTTCTCCTCTTGGTTGTACACTTTTTCCACTCCTTCTGCTCTCTCGTCCAACCCTTCTTCGCTACCTCTCCTCGCCTCCCATTCACTTCCGAATTTCGTTCTAATTGAAGGGTGTCTGAAACCCGTCCAGAATTATTGACATGCCTACCGTGCGAACCTACCAAGCTACTATATACTCCCTGTGGTCGCTGCCGTTTATACAGATACGACCGCGTGTACTCCCATCGAAACCAAAAACCAGCACTCAACTCGTCGTCGTTTAGTTCCGAGATTCTTCGACAGTATGATAATTTTCTATATTATCCAATATGACAAGATTTGATGTAGACCGTAAAAATCACAGGATATTAGACTCGATTTGTATGTACCGCAACAATTTAACTCTTTCACTATAGAAAATCTCTGAAATTAATGACTTTTTTCCGTCCATCTTACGGATAGTTGCACAGCATGTCTTTGTACTTATTCGTTACTGAAAAACTTAGATAATAAAAAGCACAAGATTAACATTACTGACAATGAAAAAAATACTTAAAAATAATTTTGCAACTTAACGCTCTTTACAATCTCTCGATTAACGATGATTTTTGGATCTTCGGATTCATACACCCTCTTCGGGACCTATACTTATTTTCCTACTATAGTATGTAAATTCTGCTTACCATTAGCACATACAGGACCCAATAAGGCTAAAAATTGGCGCCCCCAGTATGGCTGCCACGAGAGTACCCGTTAATTATCAACGCTGAGTTGGGCCAAGTAGGGACCGAGACTGGAATCCCGATCGTGGCTTCCACGATAGCCCCCGGATATTGTCTTGTCGACGTCCTGTTGGGCTCAATAGGGACCGAGATTGAATTTCTATCATGGCTTCCGCGAGACCGCCCGGAAAGTAGGTTGTAGAGATTTTTGTTAGACCAATTTGGGCCAAAGACGGGATTCCCATCGCTGGTTTCCACAAATAAGTCTGTTAGTAATGCAAATATGTAATGCCCGTACTATTTTCTGCACGGGTGGCTGTTATGATTTACGGTCGAGATTATGTGCGGAAAACAGAACATTGTTGGTTACTATTTTTTGAGTCAACAAGCGGTCATTTGCTTTTTTCTTCGCGGTATCGGCCAAAAAAAAGATTATATCCATTCTACTTTTATGTATATAATGAAAAACAATTAAAAAATGAAATGGCTGGTTTCTAGAATTTCATTACGTTTGACATCAATTCAAACATCATTAGTATGTGATTTTAAAAAATGACTAATTATTATAGAATATCGTAATATAAACAACTGTATATCTGCTGTTATGTAACGTAGTCCAGAACACCTCATTAGCAAGACATTAAATCAAACTGAGATTAAATTTATATTAACCGAACCTCTTCATCCGCAGTTTCACGACAAAGAAAGATTAGAGCCATTTAATGAATATGCAGGTAGCCATGCTTCGATATAACGGGATATGGCTATATAAGAACTATCAACTGGTCTCGATAGCTAATTAGGATCGAGCAAATGAATATTAAATAGGTTCTCCCCTGAGTCACTTTGATCCCGAAGATCCCAATTATAAAAATAACAAAAAATAAATAAAAAACTATTGTACGATATATAGAGTGCAAAAATAAAGACGAGTGATTGAGAAGGAAGTCCTTAGATGTTATCAATGAGACGCGTGAGGTATAGTCTCCGCAGTGTATCTTGTGCAAAGGGCCGATCCTCATTTCTTAAGTTCGACATGCTCTGGCTTGGGCGAAAGTTGATGAACCGAATGCACACCACGAGAACACTCTCCATTTCTTTCCTGAGTCTCTTTGTTGAATGCTATTCAAGTCATGCGTTAAGCAGTCGTCCTCTCATTCAACTGCGTCACTGGCGAACGAAACGATACATATATTCAGGCAGACATCAACCTATAAACACTTCGAGGGAAGGACAAGGAGAATGAGGATCCTCTGTAACCGATAGGGAAATGAGGTAAGGTAGGTGACTGTTTATTATTGGTAGATGAACCTCTCTCGCTCGTGCTCCGCTGTCATTCGTTTGGAAAAACGCGATCGGTGTGAGCTTGCTACAGGACCACGCCTCGTCGAGTCCTCACTCCTCATCGCGTTCACGTCGGTTAACGAAGGAACGAATGCACGAGCTCACGAGCAAACGTATATAAGATGGGCACAGTTAGTGCTCTGGCGTGCTCTTAGCTCATTAGTTCACTATCAAGTCGAAAGATCGGCATTCGTTTGGCGCACGCACGCGCGCACCGTACGTTTATATACCATATAGGTTATTATATACATACGCACTTATTGTGAACATATATATCGATGATTATCTGTACATGCGCAACTTTTGTGTGGGGCTACATTTGTATATAGATCGTTTCGAATTGTACAACACCTTTTGCCTTCGCGACAGACAGGTGCATCGCTTACGTCCTTCTCGCTTACACCGATCGTGCCCCCCTTATTCTTCTCTCGTTTCCTAGCTCCGTCCTTATACCTTCGTCTCACTTTTACCATAGGTGACTTCGAGCTCGCGGACTTCGTCCACTCGTTCCTCGACAACGAGAACGCCTCGGTGAACGTAACGCCAAAGAGATAGAGCGAGATAGAGCAAAAGAGAGCAAGAGAGAGAGAGAGAGAGAGAAAGTAAAAGAGGGCGAAAGAGAGAAAAGACGACAGGGGGGAGGGGGGGCGAAAGACTGGAAGGAAGTAAGAAGCGTGGACGGCACGTGCCACAAATTTTCCAAATTATTTTAGGATTTCTGGATTTGGGCCCAACTGGAATAAGAAAATGAGAATTTAAGACTCTATGCATTAGGATTTGGTGAACCGGTAGATTACGACCGCAGACGGAAATAAGAGATTATTAAGATTAGCTCCGACAGAAAGACACATATCATTACTTTAAAACTCTTTTCTTTGGTCTGTTTGAGTCAAAGCGCCGGCAACTCGAGGTATTAATTCGGCGCCCCTTGCAGATGACTGCCCGTCCAGCATCCTAGAGAGTAGAGCGCTAGCATCCAGGGGTTTTCTTGTATCCAGCAGCGTTCCCAACCGCGTTTGCATGCTCGACTAGCTTTCCATCGGCCTTTGATTGGAATTTCTGATGGATTACTACCGTAAACTTCAAGAGTGATATGACAACGAGAATTTCGGACCCGTTCGCTAACTGAAACTCGATTCACTCTGACTTATACCCCGTTCGGTCAAGTCCTTTTCACGACCTGACATTAACCCATTTGATAGACCCTTAGCAGGTATCATCGTCAGGAAGCACGCTCATTATCATACATATCTCATCTCATCGATGGATAGTAAAAAAAACGATTAACGATAAATAGATAGATAAAGATAAGTAAAAAGTCCGATAGGGCTAGACGACGCCATCGATGCTTATCTCTCGTGCTGCTACTGTTATTCGATATATTGCGGCACGCATAACTCCCGAGATTCATTTCCAATGTCAGGATATATTAATCGGATACTTAAAGGCGGAGTGACGCTGCGCCGGGAGTTTTTGAAAGTATCTTCGTGTTGTTGGCTTATTGCGTCTTACCGTTTTGCCGGTGGACCTCGTTGAGGAACAGTATAACGAAGGGAAGGTAAAACATCAGCCGCAGAAAGACTCAGCGAGCGGCTTATTATAAACGACAGAAAAAAAATGTTAAAAATAAAGAAACGATGCCAGAGCGAAAGAAAATGGTAAAAGAATTTCAATTTAATTTAATTGCCAAAGGTGGGTTAATTGAAATCTCGGGTAATTAGCTCTTCGCGCGCGAGTTCTTCAGAGACAAGTCCACCACCGCTTTTATGAGTGTTTGCAACGGAACCGTTTGTACGTATTCATAATACACATCAGGTTCTCGTGTGTATCATATACGCGTGTCCATTCTGCTCCGCTTCTCCACGGTTGCAGAGAGCATATGAGCTTGTACGCTGCTGGAGAGAAAATATAGTGCCGATTATACGTTATGTCGCGCTACGTTATTTCAGGCTTCGAGGCGAAACGTTCTGCGGACTTTTGCACTCGTTAACATACATTCGGAAGGTGCAGTAGTCCATGCTGTACCTTCTTTATTCAAGTGTGCTTATAACGTATATAAGCCACTACATGCACACACACACACACACACACACACACACACACACACACACATACATATATATATATATATATATATATATATATTATAACTACATATATGTATAATATGTATATGATATGGCAATACGGACACGAGTGTCCGAATAAGAGCAGAGTCGGGCCTCTTCCGTCAAAGATTAAAAAAGGCACAGCTTGTATAAAATGTATAAAATGTTATCATACGTCCGTGTCTGAATATGAAGAGAGGCGTGTCTCGTTCGTCAAAGATCGAAAGAAAAATGATCGCAAAACATTAAGCTTATATTCCTTATCCCCTAGAGTGAGCACGCAGAACCCGCGCAATACGAAACAAGCGGGCAGTGAGAACGAGTGGATAAAAGTGGAGCACACTCTGTTAATCGATTGTGGCGATAAACATTTTTGCCTGGCACTGAATGTCCTGCTCGAACAAACTGTCCGTCACTGCACTGAAAATTATTATTTATGACTTCATTTTTATTGCGTTTGAAAGGTAATTAAGCTTCAGCCGAAAACATGTGAAATGGATATATTAAATACGGTAGCAATTGTGGACCATGCGTTCATTATCAATGAACAAATTTTTCAGTTATTTTCTTGTATATTCATCCGTTAATGGCAATTCGATTTATCTGATGAAAATGATTTTATGAACTATTGAACGCTTTTCGATATCGTAGAAATCGACAGACTTTTGAAAATAAAATTTACCTTTTCATGATGAAATATATTCAAAATTTATTAATAGGTTTTCATAAAATTACTATTATATTGAGTTAAATCGTAAAAAGGAATGCCATTTCCATGCAAATCTTCGAACATTTCTATAGCTTCACCACAAACTTTGAAAATTAGTACCATGACGCAAAGTCGACTTTTCGGTTTCACTGGATACGCAGTATCATTGAAGAAAAACGGTTTCACTTGGCTATAGATCACGAAGAAACTTCACACGACCACCTGGCCGCGGCGAGAGGCGACGCTCTTTTCGATCAGTACATCACAGATCACGAGAGTCTTGATGACATCCTGACAATACTCTTCGAAGTGAGACGAATGATGTTCGGGATCGGTTCCGTTATACCTATTCCCACAGGACTTGAATGATGAAGGAATGAGTGGCGAGGGAGTCTACGAGGAGAAATGGCGAGCCAGTGAAAGGAAAGACGAAAACGAAGTATAGAAATGTAGAAGAGGGAGAGAAAAGACAGAGAAAGCTGAAGAGGTGGGAATAAAGGGTGGATCTAGCGAAGATACGGAGGACCTCAATTCGCAATGCCTTAAAGATATTTCTGTCTGGTGACTACATTGCTTGCTCTTGGACCTGAAAGGGGAGAACCCTCACAGTCATTTTCCCCGCAGGGATCGGCTTTATTATAGGAAAAATTCAGTGGCCGACGCCGTCATCTGTTGACGTGCTGCTGCGTGACCAACCGGACTACGCCAACTTCACGTCTATAACTACATATATACGATCATCATTTGGGAGCCCGCGGCGCGCTCTACCTCACCGTAAACTCTTCGAATTTTACGGCATTATAATTTCATAAAAATTCCCCGGTGTTACACACGATGAAACGCGAGCGAAGATTCGCCCTTACCGTGTGCGGCATCGCGCGGAGCCCCGCGTGTGCTCCTCATTTTATGCGTCGTTAAGAGTTGGCGATCGTTGTCGTTTCCCCGCTTTACGATTTCTCCCGGCGCGCGCGCAAAACCATATATGTATGTTGGAAAAAAGGACAGAAAGACAAAAATTCGGAATGACGAGAGAAGGATCCGACAAAGCCGCCGGCGGTGACACTCGTATGCCTGCACTATTCCCCTGAGTTTCTCGATCAGGAGCTTTTGATAGTCTCTCAGGAATTTCATCGCACGCCGATTTACCGAGACACGGAAAATGCATTCCCATTATCTGTAAGATGCTCACGGAAGACTGGTTCCTAAAAATATACTGTACCTCGCATTCACCTATCATGATGATTGGATTAGGATTAATAAAATAATGAATACCGTTTGTATACGTTTATATACAAGTAGCACTTTTGGTGCGTGACATCAGGTGCAAATCTGGCGGAGCTAAAGCTCTATCAGCGTCTTCTTATTGTCCAGTCAGGGCCTCATTTCGGCCTCATATAACTCAAAATTTCTGCTTGGGTACTGGCATAAATAAACTAGGTTTTGAGCTGGCTCTAAGATACTGCTCCTACAAAATCGTTCTTTGGTGAATTGCATAGATTGGCTTACAGATTCTTATGCACGATTATTAGTTACGTGTGTAATTTGAGAATATGCGACCTACCGTAAGAGGGAAATCATGTACTACGAATCATCCAAAAACTATATATGTTTTGATGGTTGCCGTCAAAACGACAAATCAAAACTTTTCAAGATAGCCTTCAGAACCCATATTCCAAACAATACAAATTTTTCATAAACAAAATTTCAGAAATCTCATACGAGTGACTGTAAAGTCAACAAGGTCTTCATAGTACTACATCATTTGCATCTGTATGTATCCGTGCAAAACAGAATAACCTCTCCATTAGTTTCCGGTTCAAAAATAGATAGAGAATGTTATTTCTTTTTTGTATATCCGAAATAAAGTATCAAAAAAAGTGCAGATTTCGAATTGGATTTCAATACTGAAGCTAGGATTTGAATGCAGAAGGCCGCACCAAATTTCATTGTGGTTCATAGATTTTTCAAAAGTTATTGTCGCTTCAGACGGCACATGCGGACCCCAGACGGACAGACAGTCAGAAATAGTTTGATGTGTTTTTTTTTATCTACACTGAGAGAAAAGATTTCTCTGATTTCGATGAAATAAGATTCTTTGCAATTTAGGTGCACTTAAATTGTAAAGAAAACATTTCATTGTCCGTAAAGAAACATTTACTTAGTGTACCATACAATATAAAAAAAGTAAAAATTTTTTTAAAAAGTTTTCATTGATTTAAGGAAACGGTCTCCTTGATTAATTTAAAAAAAAATACTTGATAACAGCAAGCAAGTGCTTGGAATTTCATTGTCCAATGTTGAGCACCTATAGAGCTGTCTCTCTCGCACCTAAATTCACTTTTTTGTTCTTCGGTTTTCCCGAACAAACGGCTTCGATTTTCAAGTACGGGACTTGAGCCCATTTTCGACGTACTTCAATGTCACTAGTTTTCATTGAGTTCGAGATCACTCAATGGAAAGATAGTATTGCAACTCGAGTATTTATTTTCATTGGCGAAGATTCCCGGGAATTAATTGAATCTTTTCTCTCGGTGTAGGATAATTAAAACATGTATTTCCATCAAAATTCATAAGCCGTTTTTGTTTGGATTGTAATACTTTCTCTTCTTACATACCTTGTATGTTATGAGATAGTAAAAACGGATACAAGTTGAAGAGAAATAACATTATGATAATTTCACGAACACTTTCATTTTTCTCGTGGTTTTTACGTTATTCAATAAAAATCTTAATTCGCAATAAAAAACGTGAAAAATATTTGATATCATTGGAATTAAATCATAATGAAAATGTATTATTCGCATAGACCCTATCAAGTATTTAGAATTGACAGGATTAATTTTTGTATCCAAGAGATGAAACGGAGTGTACCGTACGTTGCAGAAGCGACCGCGGTGGCCACGAGCTACGGGTACATCATCGGCACGAGCCATCCGGACACTTTAACGGTATAAGCATATTTTATATAAGGCCATTCGGTGCATCAACAGCCAGCAATTTATTTCATCGAAAGATTAATCGCTCTCTCTTCGGTCCCCTCATTGAGTTCTTAATTACAAGCAAAATGGTATCCTATATCCGCACAGGAGATCAAGTGCAACACTAATTTGAGAAATGTTTCCAAGAGAGAAATTTTAGAGTGAAGGTATTTTCCAATAATCGAATACAGCAACAAATTATTGCTGTGTCGTTGCGTAATTTCGAGGCAGTAGAATTTGGTTGTTGACACACTTTGGAGCCTGGTGTTAAACGCAGGGATGAGGCGCGGTCTGAGAAGGAAATAAAGAGATTAATCGCTATCGGTAGCTTACGAGGTCCCAATAACGATCTCCGGAATACCGTATTCAGCTTCTCTTCGCCCGAACATATTTTATTTTCCCAAGTTGAGTTATACAACTCGAAGCTTAATGATCGAAGTTTTTCAGTAGTATTTGTATACAGCTAATCGCTGATTATAACGTCAATTAACGATCTCTTATATCTTCTTGTATGGCGGCGATAGTATTAATACCGTGAATTGTAATTCAAAGTATTTCTTGCAACTCATACTAGATTCTCCCAACGATTTGACCCGAAAAAATCAGTAAAAAAAATTTTGCTCATTAATTATTTCGAAATTAAATATATGTATTAATGGCCACAGCTTTTTATAGTTGAATAAAATTAGTTGCTAATTTACTCACTATTAGTTGGAAAACCAATTATAGTTTTTTTTTTAATATTCAATATTGTCAACTTTTTTATATAATTGGAACCATAGAATACATCGTTCTTTTAACCATAAGCATAGTTGCTTCAGATACGAACCTAATTGAATCAATTATATGTTTTTCGAATATATGATTTGGTGTATCATTTTTTTTTCGCTTAGCTTTAACTAACGCACGTCAACCATCACTCGTTCATTTACAACTCGGTTTTCCACACTACTCTACGATACTTAGTAGGTGAAATGTCACTTTGGATAATGCAACGCATTACTGAGCACGTAACTGCTCAAAGTGCGTGTGTGTCACTCGAACAGCAAAAGGACGAGAGGCCCAAAGGACTACACGGGCGGGAGAAGACGAATCCGTTGTCAAATTGTTTAGCAGCGGGGCGTTATTATCAAGATTGTGGTGTCGGTCCCGGCGTGAGTGCTTCTGCCGCTGCTGCTGGTCCTCGCAACGACTCAGCTAGGCAGCCGCCGTGCCTTTATAACTCAAGGCACGGTAGGTACATACTACCTTCGTATGCAGACTTATCGCACGGAGATCATCTCGATTATCGCCGCGTGTCGAGCCCGAGCCTCGCTAGCGCCACGGGTACGAGTTCTCTACGATGTTACAGCATATACACCCTCCTTCCCTTACCCTGCATCTTCGAGGCTCTGTCCCTCGAAGCACAAGACCGTGTCACGTCCCTTTGTCACGGTCGAGAGAACCGCAAGAAGACGCGGGAGGGCCTCGCTATAGGCCTGAGGAAATCCAAGGAATAATGTAGGTGACGGATTATACAGTAGGTACACTAGATTCTGTGGTGGATAAATTTTTAAAGAGATCAGAGAATTATTTTAATCATGATACAAAATATTTTCGGGAATTCTGAGAATCAAGATTTTCATATAAATCGGCGTGTAAATAAGGTAGTCTATGTAAATAGAATGCTTGTGTTACTTCAACACAAAAAAAAGTGTCTTCGTCGAGCCAGCTAACTATTTATTAGTTCAATAACAATTTGTTGTTACAATCATCCGGTTAGTCGGTGTAACGACCTGGTATTAGTCACATTTACCATTCCGATTTAGTTGACTTAAATAGGTCATACAACGAATTTCATTCGTGATCAAACTAAGTGAGATGGTTGGAGCCAACATAGTAGTTAACCCAACTAAATATTGAGTTCGAGCAACGATCAGAGCTAACCACCTGAAAACAGTTGATGTAACTAAGGAATCATCTGTCTCGCAGAGCACTAAGTCATTTGGTTGGGTCCAACTATCTTTTCCGTTACCGTAACGAAGTCGTTCCTTCGGTGCAGATCTGCAGTTTAATCGAACTCCATTTCTTTGGGCCGAAGGAATATTTGGCGGAACCCTGCAATGTCGATAGATTTTTCCCATTGCTAAAGGGCTACGAAGGATCATAAAACAGAGATATTAATTTATCGGTAGAAATATAGGTTCTATAGATATTGTATGATTTCGATCACCAACTTCATTTTCATTGGTACATGAAGCATAATTCAAATTATAGGAAAACAATCCTGAAGAAATATGTGGTTGAAGTAACTCCATTATGTTGATGACAAGGAATTGTTTGGCAATCTCTCTAAAGAATGGCACCATTTTTTTCTCTATGCCAAAATGTTCCAAAAGGATTGACAAATATATTGAGTTACGTTAAGTTTGTGGAACAAGCTGTATCGAATTCGATCCACGTGTTGGACTCTCAAAGATTCAGCTTGATCTCCTTTTTCGAGCATCCCATTCCATCGTGCTTCTGCATTACTTCTGTCTTTGTTTTCTCTCGCCCTCTCCCGTTCCCTCTTTTATTCTCGTCTTGACTCTCTCACGAACGGTGTATCATTATGGACTCGCGTGCGCTGCCCCCGGTCATTCTCATCTCGTCCAAGAAGACGGCTCGCCTCTCGATGCGAGCGAGAAAGAGCTTCAGCCGCAGGCATGATTCTCGACGTTCGATCGCGCGCGCCTTGTATCCCGCTTTCTGTCTCGCTTATTCTCTCGGCTTTTGAGCACTGCCTACCATTTTTGTATACATATACATGGACGCCTAAACGAGAGAGAGAGAGAGAGAAAGAGAGAGAGCCACGATTTTTCGCAACATCCGAGAACGCGCACGCCGAGCCAGAAGCAACAGTGCCAGTGAGCGAGAAAGCAACCGCCCAATATCAAAATTACACGAGGGGCGGTCTTTGGCTTGATACACGCGATCGCTTGCTGTGTGTGCACTCAAAATCTTTGAGTGCGCAACATGCGTATTCAACGTTTACAGTGTTGCACCAAGTACGCAGCAACGTAGTGAAATCGGCCATGTACTGTCGATACCATAAATATGGTAAATTTGCAAGAAAGTATATGTATTGTCCAGGAGGTATGTAAATATAACACGAGAATGTGTCACGGATTGGGAACAGGACAAGCGCTAATTTTATACAGGCTGTGTGCATAATTAATATCTTCACGACATCTTGAATGATTTCTCACTTCAATTCTTCTTACACGGAAAAAAGGCTTGGTTGGAACAACTAACCGCTTTTGAATACGCGCCAGCCGATTTATCGGTTAGACCAATCAAAGTGTTGGTTATGCCATCCAAGTTATTGGTTGTGTTACAATGAGCATGGTGCCGCTGACCAATAACTTGGTTGTCCTAACCAATTAATCGGCTGGCGTATATATAACAAAGCGTAATTCCATTTGTACGTAAGACAAAAGGACTTGGTTTGCGTTTTGCCAACAAGTTTATGCATATATAATCATGGAGATTGAATATTGTGATGTAGTTTTATATTTTTACGGGTCTCAACAATATCGTAAGGCAAATATCCCAGTTATCGACCATGTACCAGTAATCGATCAGTCTGCGGTAAACGAGCGATTAAGAAGTGATTGTTTTTCGACGCTGTAATAAATGAACGACACTTCCTAGGTATATACAATATTGTATAAAAACTAGGCTAATCGAACGCGCTGGCGCGCGTACCTGAAATTCTTGTGCATTGCTGTGCTTTTATAACCCTTTAAAAAGTCATGGGCGCTGCGGCGGCCGTCCTCTTCTTATGTCAAATTTGACACCAAACTGAACTTGTTTTTCGCGGACTTTCCTGGCAACCAATAACAGCGCGAATCGTTTGCTAACAATGCTTTCCGTTACTCATGAATTTTTTAAAAAAGGGATTTAAGGCTTGTAACATGACAGTAGTGATAATAAGAAAATCGAAAACTTGTTATTGTGATTTGGTTATTAATTATGGCTGATTAATTCGATATTACATATGAAGGATCTGGTATTACTAAATCAATATTACTTTATCGTAAAATTATTGTTTGTGAAAAAAATCGCGGATGTGGGTTACTGATTCAGAAAAAAATATGAATGTCCGGGTAATCAACCTACTGGCGATCACTAGGACAAAATTGTGGATATAAAAATTATATAAGTCGCGTATTCTTTGTATGAATTACATGACAAAAAATTATGTAAAAATTCATTCATCGATCGAACTGTACCAGGAGAAGTTATGGGCTGGGGTATTGGGCTCTCTATCAATAACTTGACAGTGCAATAAATCATGTCGATAACTGGACCATGCATATGTCCATTAATGAGCAAGTGAGCCTTCTGTGCACGAGGACGGAAATCCGGGTGGCGATTACCGGGAAAACCATGATTTTAGTAAGTCCATGACTGAGATATTTGCACACCTCAAGTATTATGTTAGTTTTTCTTTACAATATGATAAGGTAAACCAGAATTCAAGCTTTCTATTTGTTGACAAGAGTATACTGATTCTGTATAACCTATAATGACAGTGACTGACGTCTTCAATTGCTAGCTACAACTTATTGAAGTTAAGACTTTTCTCAATTTATCGATTACTGAGACATATAACGGTCGATCAGTGGGCCAACTATCACTTTAGTCTGCCGATGACGGGTACATGTGCACTTCCAGAAATTCAAAATAAGTTTTCTCTACTATAAGATAAGTTTCGAAATATTTTGAGGTTGTTATTTTTTCATAAGAGTATTCTACTTCATTATTACCTAGAATGACAATTTCTCGTATCTTAATGTGAATGTTACGTTTTTATGAAGTTGGGCAATTTGGTTAACGTGTCAATTACTGGGACGCTTACCTCATATTAAACAACGATTCCTCAACAATATTTGGGAGCGGTACTGGAATTTCAGGTTTACGTACAAAAGAACGTGTTAGATACTGTAAAGGGGTTCAAGGGATCAGTGAAGTTCGGAAGTCGTTATCGCAATAACTAACTATTCTAAAGTTTCAATGGCCGTACCAGTAAAATTTGGGTCCATTTTCGGCGAGGAGATAAGGGCAGTATTTGAGACTTATAAGAAGCATAGAATGGCACCATTCAATGATTCTGTTGTTTCAACGCGAATTCTCAAAAAATAAATATAAAGTTCAACAAATCCTAACCCTAGAGATAAAATATTTCGATTCCACTTTCTATAACATTAAACAAGGTGCTGAAATGGTTCAGCTAAAATACGATGTGTAGACGGTTATCGGCCCAAGTGATCTTATTGGAGGAACATTGCAAGCACCTAAGTCATATACTTACATACTCTTAATGCAAGAACGTACATATTCACACGGGTGAGTGCGGAGTGAGTGAACTGCGAGCCCTTAGGCATGCACTGTGAAGCTCGCGAGTAGTTTTCGAAGGGATGAGAGATGCAGAGGACCGGGTAAGCCGTGGGCTCTACACAGAGGTTCGGTGGGAACCTGAGAAGACGCTGCTCCTGCTGTTGCTCTTCACTTCTGGCCGCCACTGCGAAGCAACAGAAGTAAGAGAAGACGACAATCATGTACCTCGCTCCGTCGCTCGTTCACTTATTTAATCTCTCCCTCTTGCTCTGCTTTTCTCTCATACAGGGCCTAACACCGGAGGCAGTAGTAGAGCGCGGAGGAGGAAGAAACAGAATAAAAAGAAATCGAAGAAGATGAGAAGACGAGAAGGGCTCGCGCGCGTGTTCTTTTCTCGAGATATATGCCAGGGGGAAAAGAGAACGGGATACTGGCCCTGATGTAAGGGAGAGTGAACGAGAAAGAAGATGTACAAGCGCAACTCAGTCCTTCGCCGGAGGGCATCAAGAGCGACTGAGATAGAATATTAAATGAAGCATACTTGCTGCCGAACCAGTGCGAAAGATTAAGGAAGACGGAAATATGCGTGAGGAAATGAGTTGGAGAGAGAAAGAACGTGGATATATGTAGTAGTATTAACGGATGAAAGAAGAGGTCTCCCCGGACATTTCGAGGTGGATATATAGAGGGCGAAGGTGAGGGGTGAGGGGGAGGAGGAAAAAGGAAGCCTGGCACGTCTCTTCTTTCTCAGGGGAAGACGATCGGCAGCAGGAGCAACTTTAGAGAACGACAGAGAGGGAAGAAGAGGAGGTCGAGAGCGCACGTTGGTCGCGTGGCCAACTCGCGTCCACGCACGCGCAACGAACACGCGGCTTCCCGCTCTCACTCTCTTTCTCTCTCTCTCTCTCTCTCTTTCTCTTTTTCTTTCTGAGTTTCCTTGTGTCCCGCTTACTGTATGAGCTCTCTATATTGCGAAAATTTTTGTTTGTAACTTTACATACCGGTGTATAAAACTCGGATGCAATAAATCGTATATTAATCTTCGGACATAATCGTCATTAACAAAGACAATATTGGTATATTAAAATGAAGATTAGAGTTACACAGGAAGAAAACAATTTTGTTGGGCCATCAAATTGTTCACCGAAATAGTAATAGCATTGTGTTGTTTGCTAGCTTAGCAGAATATATTGTTAACCCAGTAAAAACATTAGTTAGCTAACAATTTTATTGGTTAGACTAGGAAGTAACGCGATGTTATCACTATTTTATTTTAGCAGAAAATTTTCTCTGTGCCGTACTCACATTCTGTAATTTTCAAATACCAGTACCGTGAAATCCTTATTCTATCTTCAAGTTTACACTGAAAGTATGTAAATATGGACTTTATACTCAATTTGAAAATCCCATATTGTTTTGTATATTAAATTTACTTCAACTTTTCAGAGTGTTCTCCGTCGCAGTCTTCCACTACATCGAGTGTTCAAGTGCAATGTAAGTATCGCTTCTCTGTATGTCGTTAATGCCATAAGCTGGATCGGCGTGAACCATGAATTTGCTATTATATGCTGAGGAAGATAGGACACATTGCATTCCGACGTGGTTTAGTGCACCGGTTTTTCTGGGCTGACTACCGAAGTACGCTTGCAGCATCTCGATTCTCGGCACGAAATAAGTTACATCGACCAACCGCAACTAAGGGTCGTTACTTACACTTGCCTTGTTGCACACTGAACAAGTAAGTACATAAGTGCATACTTACGAGTAAAGGGTTGAATTACCTGTATTCTATAGCATGCCGATAACTTTCATGTTGTTGGAGAGTTTCTAGTTTAAAAGTTTTATGTGCAACGAAAACTGCAATTTTGTGAATCTGCGTTTTTGGTATTATATACGCTGTATTTATTACAGCATATCAATCAAATTTATATGCAATAATATATAACAGTTATCTTGCATTTTTTACTAAATCTTAGTCTTATTTGATAAGCCACTATTTTCTTGTATATATTTGTTTTAGAGTAACTTCACTTTTGTGGACAAATTTAGTCTTCTTGATAGAACGACATTTTTCACAACTACTTGATTATGCAACCGTGATGTGTACAGAAAATTAAATAAATGCATTTCAAAAAACAATTTTCGAGTTAAGGGCGATTAAATCCGCAAGCCTGAAAACATACACTTACAAAGATCGTACAAGAAATTCTATACCTCGACATTATTTGTACGCTTCTGTCGATTTACATTATTCTAAAATGTGAATTCAAAAAAAAATGTTTTAATGAAAAAAAGACATTGTAAGGAAACAGAACGTTGCGTCTATGATTGCACGAATTATAATTTTGCTACACACAGAGTGGCATCGCGGTATTTTTTTCGCAAACTGTAAAGATTCGACAATCAAGTTTCTCCATAAAAAAAGGAGTCTTGACATTCGCAATGCATTTCATTTTTGCCAAACAACAATAAATTTTTCGCTAAATACGTCGTTCCGTATAAAGTGTGGTAGATCTTCACTCTTTTGAGGACGCATTTAACTCACTCGATACTTCCTGAAACGGTATTTAAGCTCAATGCCTACCGAAACAGATCACAAATAAATTAATTCGAAAAAAAAGATGTAAGAAAGCGAATAGTCGCTTCGCCGTACTTGGAGCGATATCACGCGTAAGCCCTAGCGGCAAATGAAAAAGGAGTGAGACTCGTCGGCTCACCGCTTTCGTACTTACTCGCATACTCGTACGCACCGTTTGCAACGGTACCAAGAGTACTACGTGCATGCACGCGTACCTGCAATCCACACGCGGTGTTTCTCCTCTCTTTCCTTCATCCGCGTGTTCACATCAGTGATACGTGAGCGAGCACGTGGCTCTGGAGGAGATAAGTCGTCGTCACAGTGCGAAACATCGTAAACTCCGCGCGGTCCCGAACGTTGCTGCTTCAGTAATATGTAAATCGGCAATTCGAATTAAAAATACACCACATCGAGTTGTTTTATTACGACCCATCGAGAGAAAACTGGCTGGCCCCACGCGATTTCCCAACATCGATATATTCGCGGCATCGACTCTCGACTGTCGATACTCGTATAATATGAGCATAAATTTTCGCATGATTTTTAAACGGGACCTTATATATCTCAACCCCCGCGAGATACGGTCACTCGCGTCCCTGCAATACATTATATTCGCTGCTTTCGCATCGCACAACTTCTCATAAATTTAAATCTTATTGAAATTATCGACGCATCTGAAAGTATAATTTCACATATGCATAGCCTTATGGGATTACAGGAAGAATGGCCCACTAAAATACATTCTCGCCTGGGTCAATCTTTGCAAACATAAAAATCTTCACCAATTGGTGCAAGTTTTTAGGCGCAGACAAATTTTTAATATGAATAATCTTAGGCTGAGTTTCGTAAAAATGACAATGAAATGTATAGACAGTACATTTTTGTGGAAAGGAAACCATGTTTTTTCGAATAGAAAGTTTTAAAATGTTTAAAAGTACACAAGACGTATAAAAGGTCTTTTGTCCGTATATGGAGGCCAAAAGGGCAGAGTTACCAGAGTACCAGCAGCAGCACGAGCGTAACAGCCGCATAGCCGATTCAATTTCGGAGTTTAATGTCTCTGGCTGGTACAGTAAGGAGCCTGCCTCTTTAAAACACCGCTGCACTCACACACGTTGAATTACGTGCGGTCGTATCGTAGCCCTACCGTCCCAAATGCCTCTGAGCTCTCGTTACATTCCCTCCGGCATTGTTTACTGCGTACAGCACCCGAAGGTCTTCTCTCGTTGCGTATTACGGCGCAGAATTGCTTGGGACCGAAGGTATAGTATACCAACGAAAAACGGTGAGCGATGTGCGTGGAGAGAAGGATGATAAATAGAATAAGAAGAGGAACGAAAGAAAGATGAAAGGAACGTGCTCGAGTTTCGAGTTTAAAGCGATCGAGAGCACGCGCGTTTGTAGGTCCGTGGGCCACGGGGCCAGTAGGTAGAGTACGTCCACGTACGTGCATTTCGCGATTGCGAGTCTTGAATGTTATACGTACTACCTGCCTTCTCCTCGTCGTCGCATCGGTGCGCACCTCGTATATAGTATGCAGCAGGTATATGCTCAGCCTATAAACCCGATCCAACACGTTTCGTTTTTAATTTCAACTGGTCCACATTTCGTTCGCAAAACCCATCAGCTTCTTCCATCTCTCTCTCTCTCTCTCTTCTCAATGATTCCTTCGCTCCCGTACACGTGCGTTTGCTTGGCTCCCAGTACGCACTCTCGTTTTTCTCACTTCGTCAGAGCAGCAGCATCGCAGGAGAGCACGTTTCCCGATTCGCGACACTCGACGATCGAGAGCCCTGCAAAAGCCGTATTCACAATAACGGTATGCGAAAGAAGAAGACCCCACAGATACTCTGCTGTTGACTTTTAAGTGTTCTAATTAACCCTGCAGCGTTGCCACAATGTCTGTAACGATTAAGACCCATGACGTTCTTTGAACGAAGGAAATATTAACTTTCTATATAATATGAGCTATAGTATACGCACCGGTATATTTGCATGAGATCCGATATTATAATGGCAAACTGAACAGTTCCGAAGCTCCGGTGAAGGTGCTTTCACAGGGTGCGGAGGTCGGGTATAAAAATAATCATGCAAAATCACGGTAGCTCAGTGTTTGAGCGTAGAGAGCTCGATAAACAGATCCTGATTAGCTTGCCTACGCACCGTCTGATCCGCAGATCGCTGCGCATTTTCGCCGCCAATAAAAAAGCCTCGAACCGCGTTCTCCGATCATCGTCTTCTTCTTTCTTGTTATGCTTCACTCGTTCATCTTGGAGATCTGAGAGGACTATGGTACACTACACGCTGGGACCTACCGCGACTATACAACGCTCTTCCTCTTACATATCTATCTCTTTCTCTCTTATTAATAATTGCATCGCCAAAACCTGCCCAGCTTTATATTTGGGTCTGCGCTTCTGAGTGCAGCGCAGGAGCAAGTTGCTCGCGCGCGTTCGTTCTTGGCTCACGTAATTGCAGGTGGACCAAAAGGGCTCGCGATCCAAGCGTGGATATCGTGGATCTTCGTGCGCCAAGATCAACTCGGACTCTCATCCCGAATCCTCGCTCGTCCCTCTTAAGCGAGAGCTCCAATCTTCATTTTGCTCTCTTTAGACACGATTTCTTCTCGCGTGGCGTGCGCCTAGCGATTTAGACGCACGTGCACCCGCGTGCTTCGAGAAAACCGCAGCATATAGGATATGTACTACGAAAGAAAAAGAAAAAAAATCGGAAACCTGCGCTTTGAGCAATTTCTTCGCTCGTCCCTCCCATTTCTCAAATTCGCAATTCGCATTACCTACGCGCAACATCGAAGCACGCACGAACGGCATTAGGCGTTTTGGTCGCTGTTCGTAGTTCTTGATCTCGAGATCCTTGCAATCGATAATATATTTTCTGCCTCGCTGTCCCCGAGGATCAGTAGACGGAGCATTATTGCGACGATAGAGGGGAAAAAAAGAAAACTTTAGAAACTTACGGCGCGCGGTTGGATATTCGGGTTGCTAGAGTGTCGCAGGCATAACGTCAAGCTACTCGGGCTAATCCAGAAGCGTTGAATAAGCCTCGCTGTTCTTTGCCGAATTGGAGAGATTTCGGTGGCTACGCAACGCAAGGAATTCATCTAAGGGAAATTCTATCGCTCCTTAAAGAATAATAAGGTATACAGTGCGGATCGGGAGATACAGTGTATACTGTACTCCCTATATACTATACCATAGCATAACCCGGAGCAAAGGGAGAATGTATCGAAAGTTCCTCGCCAGGACTCCAGGCCGGAAGGCTCGAGCAAGAAAAATCCTAGGAAAATATTATCGCAAGTTCTCGCGATTCTACGTTGGGGTGAGACTACGCAAACTCTTGAAATTTTACGACTAGAAGTCGAACTGTTGTTCCATCGCGGGTAACACTACGACGGAGAGTATAATACGAAATTTGGGCGAGCCTCAAAAGGCCACAGTGTCTCGTGACCACAGTCATATACAGCGAAGGAAAGAGAGAAGGTTAGAAGAGAAAAGAGAGTGCAGCGAGAATATCCCCCCTGTAGTCTCTCTACGTTTCGGTTTCCAGGGAGAAACTAGAGACACACCAGCAAACCACAAAGTGAAAGAACTAGCATAGGAGGTGGATATACACTGAGGAAGAAGACAGAGTGAGTAGAAGTAACTCCGGTTGCCATGGCTCGTTTGGTCACCATTCTTTCACTCCATTCAAGAGTAGTATTCGCATTTTCACCGAGAAGGCGCGAGAAAGAGACTCAGAAACGACAATTCCCTCGTCGCTTCTCGGTTCAAGACCCCAACTGGGTTTCTCGCGCGTACTCTCAATGTGTATATAGTATATAGCTCTCTGCGTCTCTCACGCCTCGGCATTGACTATTGGAACAGACCATTCAACCTTCCCATTCTCTTGGTTCGACAGGGACTCTCTTTATTGTCGCTCGCGCCTCCATCACTGCCTCTTTTTCTTTTCACTTTCGTTCCTTCACTCGTATATGTAGCTTAAGCCAGTATATATATTTCTCTTTTTACTTGCTGCTGCTATGGCAGAGAGCCCGTGCCCGCGAACCTGGAGGAAGATCTGCGTCGAAGGGCGAGAAATCTAGTGTCCTGTGCGGAGGGGCACGAGATCTCTCCAACAACCAATCGAAAAAGCAATGAGAGTGAATCGGACAATCCATGAAAAAGGTAAGAGATATGGAGCATATTCGTGGAACACGAAGCTTGCGGTCGCCTTGATGGTCGCTTCAATAGAAATTGCCATTAGAGCGTTTTCAACGTTTCGGCCTTCGCTGAAGCCTCTCTTCCTGATGGTGAACCCGCCTTCTCGGATGCCAAAGCATGAATTTTTGTCTCCTTCACACTGTATGCTGTATCGATGGTCGAGAACACTTGCGGAAAATCCCGCCCCTTTGAATGATACTTGTGCGACGCGCTTACTACCCTCCAAATCTCGCTATACAATAAGATGATTTACAAACGATATATGTATAGTATTATAGCTGCGAAGGAAAGCCGGGTTCGCGGGACGATTTATTCTTCACCGAATCGTCAATCTTTCCGCTCCACGTTCCCTCGAGATTTGGCTTAGAAAAACTGAGATCGGCTGGTCTTGGATATTTCGATGACATTCATTCCCATTATCCGATCTAATCGCGGTATCATCGGCAAACCGTCAGAGACTCGTGCCTACTGGTGCGACATAGTAGAGAGCCACATACATGGGTACGAAAGATTGAATGTGATTTTCAACTGTCAGCTGCGTCAACCGATAAATTAGGTAGATTAAAAATATTGTGGCGGCTTCAGTCGGTGATCGGTAGTCCCATAAGTTACATTTGCAGTGAGAAGATGGTAAAAATATTCGAGAATTCTTGTTTATGAGTAATTGATATGAGGATATTCAATTAAGATGCTTGATCGGTGAGTTGAGATGATTGGATTCACACATACGATTTTATTTATTGTTGTCATTGTACATAATATTTAAATATAAGTCGTTATTATTAGTGATGAATATTGTTTGGATTTGAAGATTACAGAATAAAATTTTCAACAAATCCACGGTTTGGGTTTTAAATTAAAGGAGATTGAAAAAAAAAAGTCACTAGGGCAAGAAAAAAAATTGGATGGTTTAAGAGTCGTATTAATGATGACCGTCGGAAGGTCCAAAAATGCTGAATACATACGGTTCATGTGAGCAATATGTTCATTGACGAGAAAATTATAAAATAGTAGTAGTACAACGGTATTTATTAACAAAACATTTCAAAATGGTTCGACATATAACATGACAGATATCTTATAGTGTATTTTTACTTAGCATAACGTGTATTGCCAAAGAGCCATTCATTGGAGTCCTTCAACTCATGGGTTGCTAAGTTTTTCTTTCGGTCGCATTTTAGTACTAAGATACTGCGTTGATTTGTGCATCATAAATATAAGTTAATGGATCAGTTCGTCGGTATTTATATTTTCTAGGATTTTCCTAGTCGTGCGTACAGGTCATAAATAAAACGTCGAAAGCAAAAGCAATATCCAATAAGAGAGTTGCCTCAAAATTGGAAGAATTATAGAAGGAATTGAGCTAGTATTAAAATGTGAGAAAACGGGATAACAAAATAACGGTTAATAAGTAGTTATATCTAGAGCTGGAGGAATGACGCGAGTGCACGAGCAACTGATTTTTATGTTCTGTGGAGGGATCAATTATTCCTACCAGGAACTTTACCGAAAAAGTGACCTCGAAACATAGAAAGTTTGAAATAAATTAACGACTCTTCGATAATTAGTGCGCATGCTTTGAGATGGAGTAGTTTAAGCAGTAATTAGTAACTCCAAGTTTGGAGAATCAATTGAAAGTAAGTCCAGCTGCTTTTTTAACAGTAAAGCGCATAAGTGACTGTAGAAACTGTTTTTGAAGTTTAAAGCAAATTGAGACTGTGATTATGAATTTATATTGAAAAAAAAAAAAATCTGCCGAACCCACGCCTTACACGCAGCTGTACTTCGCCCTCCAGCATACCATTCTGGTTCTTTTTAATCTCTACGTACTTTTTAAGGTCTCTCTCTCTTATATTTTTCTCTGGAGAGTAGCTATAACGCCCCTATACAGTTCGGCGTGTATATTTAGGCTGGCATTAGGCCGTCCCGAGTAGGAACCCTGCTCACTTATTAGCGGTGGCTTCGGCATATTGCCTACCGTGCGCACACGTGGCTCTCTCAGCACATACACAGAATGATTGAGAATCGTTGCTTTGCGTTAGTTCAAGCTACTTGGATTAAAAAACCGGCTTATGAAACTTTACTGCCGCTGTTGATTACATGTTTGATGTTTTACAACAATACATTCTTTTAGAAAATTGCAAGTATGTACTCTAAAATTATAAAAATGCACGAAAATTGTATGACATCATTTACAGAGCAGTTGAAGATATAAAACCAGTTTTCATGGTGGAAAAACCATTATTATTGTGTGCTTAGCTGAATTTTTTTGAGGAAAATTATTCAAGTTATGGTAAATTATTTTAACAAATTTCTCCGATAATGTATTAAAATCGGATTATGCGATTCCAATAAATTCAACAGCGATCACTCGGAAAATAAAAAAAAAACTCATTTATATATAACTAAAAAGAAAGGGTTCAGGAGGTACACCTGGAAACTACAGCATGTTATTAACAATAATAGTAATCAATAAAATCGACCAAGAAAAAGTCGATCCTAATAAGCCGACGCAATTCTAAGGATTGTGAACTACTCGTCGTAGACAACCCTACAGGGCCATTAAGGAACTGGACCCTTGATCAAATATTTGAAGTCACTTCCTGTCTACTGTCATCGTGGACGGTCGAGCAGAGCTTTCTCAGGTATATAATGCTTACTATTTTATATAAAGTTGGTGTTAAAATTGACACCAGCAGAGTGTCCACATAAGTCCACAACAATTGCAGTACTAACGAGAGATATAAGACAAGTAGGGTTAAAATGATAATGAGACCGATATAATACTACTATTAACACCTTAATGCTGTCAGATTTATAACACTGGAATTGGTACTGCGTTTTATATCTTTTCTCTAGCGCTAAGTATTTAGTCTTTTTGTTTTAAAATCTCGTTCGAAAGGAATTCACGACGAAAATTGTAGTAGAATTTGCTGTTGCTGGTAATACAACATACTCCAGTACAATACATATATCACGATGGGCGACCTTGTGAAATTTTTTATTTTCGATACACTTAATCTTAACTCCATACATTAACATATTCATGTTCGATACACTTAATCTTAACATTTTTATTTCTTCATAATTACATCGAGAATGGGTAATATGTAACCGGGTACGTCGGGTACATTTATAAACTTTTTATGAATGATCTACTGAGTTTAGACACGAAAAATAAAATAAAACCGACATGATCAACTGAAGCCAGAAATCTTCAAATTTACGGCCGACTTAAATTCTACGACGTACAGATTTTTGACACCTAGCAGTATTTGTTTGACTCGAGCACGTGTTGAGGTAAGACTATAAGTTCGTAGAATGGAGAAAAAGTCCCAATATTAGTGTTGATATAGTATAGACGACAGATCCAATGGAAATCCAAGTGAAACAAGTAAAATAAGTGGACATTTTTGGATGTTGTCACGTTCATCCGTGCTCATATTTTCTATCAAAGTCCGAAAGATTTTATCAAATCGAAGTATACAAATTATCATTGCCAATTGCCACGCAGAGGTTACAAGAAATTTGGTAAAAAAAAGTTAGTACGCAGGAAAACAATTTGTGTAAAGGTACATTTCTCTGTGAAAGACCTTGCGATGGGATTTCTTATATCAGGACTATCCAGAGTCTTCCTAGGAAAAAAATTGGACCCTGCTAAACCTGCTTCTTCTGGTAACTGAACTAGAACTCTACATCAGGTGCAAAATAAAAGTTATATATTTGTACTGTTGGTTAAAATAAGAGAAGATATTTTTTTTCCACTCAAAAAGATATTTATTTTTGTATACTTGGGCCCATAGCACTATTTTTTAAATAAAAGTCAATTAAGTACAAAATTCATACTGATGCGTGTTGCTTTCATATAACCTCCAAAATGAAGTTTTCGAAGTTTTAATTATACTGTTCAAGGGGAATTTCGGGATGATTCATAATATTCAACGCCATCATTAGTGGAAATGCTCGCTCCAGTACAATAAGTAATAATGCCAGCTTGCATTATGCAATTAAACTGACATTTGAGTCCTTGCCCACTCTAATAGTTGTACCAACGAATCAATTAGTTAAGGTGGCCATCATAGTTGGTGGCTGCAACTGACGGAGCTTTTACCAACCAAACTAGGTTCGTGCAACCGATAACGTTTAGTTGCCGTAAGCAAGCTGAGATATAGGGGAATTAGAAAATTTGGTTGATTGTATCAACCGATACGTTGGTCATAGCAAGTTATTGTATTTTGCGCCTCTTCCTCGAGATCAACTGGTAGTACCTCTACTCCACACCGATTTCGCCACAAGCTTCAAACACGTAGCCTACGTGCTGCTCGCGTGGCCCGTAACTAGGAACTCTGTTTATCTAACGTCATTCTTCTTCTTTGAGCCGACATGCCACGAGTGGTTCAATTAGTAAAGAAGATTTATAAGTATACAGTATGAGTACTTGAATAATATAACCAGGAAAATCTGGAAATGTTGCGCGGAAAGAAATATATGGATATCCGCGTCTTACATAAGCTCCAAAATGGATTTTGAGGCTGATAAAGAATCACAGCGACTTAAACCGGAAACGGAATATGAATCGGCGGACTTCGCGTTGGAGGATATTATCAGGGTTTTTGGAGAACCTGAAATAGACTTCTTTGCAAGTAGAGAAAACGCGAAATGTAAAAAGTACATTTCCTGACAAAGGGATCCAGGCGCCGTTGAAATTTATGCATGTACATTATTTTCTCCGTTTTCATTGATATTGAGGATATTCCAAAAAATCAAAAGGGAGGGTGCAGAAGGTATCGTTGTGGTACCAGATTGGCCAGCACATCTGTTTACCCGGTTTTTCGATCGATGCTCGTGTCAGAGCCGATTACATTTCATTCCGACATTAATCGTTTATTTTCTCAGGAAAACACATCCTTTCTAGCAGAAAATTTCCCTAGTTGCCGGGGAGCTATCTGGCGTGCATTTCGTAAAAAAAAATATCCCAGAGGATGTAGCAGAGATCATGATATCGTCTCTTGGTGAGTCTGTAATGAAACAATAGAACGGCGCTTTGAAACGTTGGTGGAATTTCTGCCTGGACAAGTCAATATCTCCACTTGGTGTATCAATCTCGGATATTTTGAATTGCCTCTCAAGGGAATATACTGAGGGAGCTTCTCATGGATCACTAAATACTCTTCGATCAGCAATCGCCCTTATTATTGGACCTGAGGTTGGTTAAGATCACCATATTAAACGGTTCTTTAGAGGAGTCTTTACTCTAAGAAATGGAATCCGAAGATTGTTACGATTTAATTAATATAATAATTGAATTAAAATATAATAATTAAATTGAAACATTGAAAAGGTTGACGATGTTATTGAAATTCGGGTCCCAGATAGCATGAATCGGGACTTCATAGAAAACAACCTATATTGGTTATACCTTTCTATACCGAGAATACGATACTGTTTCAAGCACCACTCCGTTCCGTTTCTTCTCAAACTTTAAGTCAATGGGTCATAACTATGCTGGGAAATAGACATCGATACGATTCGGAAAATGGCAGGATGGACTGCCGAATCCCCTACGTTTGCGAATTTTTACAACTGAAGCATTAGCAAAGATAAGAATGCTTTCGCAAGAGCCATTTTCAATTGCATATGGTAACTCTCATGTATTCACATAGTTTATGTTTTCTCTTTTTGTGTATGCCAGCACCCAATAATAATAACTTATATTGTGTGCGAAAAACTTTACAGTATCATGTTGTCGTAATTAAGATCTTCAAACATCTACCAGTTGATCTTGAGGAAGAGGCGCAAAATACAATTTATCGAATAAACAAACTTACTTGTCAGTGAAGTTCAATCGTAATTGTATGTAGCGCCTCTTCCGAGATGATCAAACCCTCCTTTAATTTCCCTTTACTCTGATTACACAGAGATCGATATAATATTACGACAACGCTTTAAAAATAATGACGTTAGATAAACAGAGTCCCTAGTTACGGGACACGCGAGCGGCACGTAGGCTACATGTGCGATGCTCAAAATTTAAGTTTATAGCTTTGAACCTTCTGGCGAAATCGGTGTGAAGAGGCGCTACATACAATTACGATTGAATTTCACCGACAAATAAGTTCGTTTAATCCATAAATTATTTTTCTCCGTGTGAATTCCTCACCGCAAAAAGTGTCAATATTAACACTACAATGGATTAACACCACACTGAGAGAAAATTATGGTATTCGTAACCATAAAGTGACAACTATTAATTTGTAGTTGCAACAAACATAGTTGTTACCACCTAATTAGTTGTCACAACTTTTTTCATAGTCACCGTAACTATAAAAGGACTAAAAATCAATAGTTATCCCTTTATAGTTAACTGTACTATGACGATTTCTCTCAGTGCATCAAAAAGTCCAAACCAGCCCAGTTTTACACCGTGGATTTTTAACTGTGTAGAGTACAAGGCTCACTGCCATATCTCGTGTTGATAGTCGTTGGATGTGCGAGAAGGGATATAGCGATTCCGGCTAACGATTTTCGGGGGGAAATATTGACTGTATAGACTCACCTATAAGATACGTCGACTGTTCGAATCGAACCAAGTCTTCCGTCCGAACAGAGGCAAAAAAATGTTCCATCTCACTTGAACGTTTGGGAGCTCACAGTATACGCTCTTCTTCTTTTGCTTGGAGCGAAGACGTTGCTTCTCGTACTAGCACAGGCTTGTGTTTTTTCTTTACTATTCTTTTATGTTTCCATTCTATATCCTTCCTTTCTCTCTCCGCTTCCCCCCATTCTACTCCCGCGGAAGCCTCTCCCGATTCATCATTTTTTGTTGACCCCCCCAGCATCGTTCTTCAGGTGGTCCCAGAGCCTCGAATCCGTTTAATCGTGCTAACGATCATCATCATCGACTCTGCCCGCGCGTTTAATATCGTTGGCGCTGATTAAGATCAGCCCTAAGCGAAGGCAGCGGCATGTACACCACTGAACGCGTTCTCTTCGAAACACGGCGGCGCTTGTATTTGGCAAAGTCACATCCTACGCGGCGCACGTACGCCACGTCAGTGAGGCGCCTTCTTGAGATCGGCATAGAGTTGATTAGGAATGAATTAGTCAAAGACCCCTGCGATCGGAGATCGTTAACTGCAGCATGTGGAGGTCAAAATCGACCTCGTCATAGACCGGATACGTCCTCTTCATCCTTGTAAGATTTTCTCACCTAGGACGAGCCTGAGAAAATATTTGACTTCGTATACAGATTCTCATTTGAGATGGGCTGTTCCATAATGATTTTCGGGAGTGGGAAAATCTTTCGTTCATGCCTCCTTGCCGATCGGGTATATTGTATAATAAAAAAAAAAAGTGACGTTTAAAAATATTCTCGTATGCCATACATAGCAAATAATAATTTAATAACATTAGATTGAGAGAAACAATCCCCAATTATTAATATAAAAGACAAAAGGTGGTAGTATACAGATTTGTATGAACAAAAAGCTGCAAAGTTGAACCTTGCAAATTGTTTCCTCATTATTTTTTTTTTTCTTACAAAGCTCTCTCTATAAGGAAACATGTTAATCGATTTTGCCTTGATCATAGAGGAAGCGTCATGAGAGAAACCAAAAATAATTAGGAAAGAATTTGCAAAGATCATTTTTGAGGTTTCTTTTTAAAATCAAAGTTAAGTTTCTGAAAAACTTGAACCAAATAACAAATTATGACGAAACTGTATATCTATTAATGCTAAATAGTACTGATTTCATGTCTAAAGTTTGACTTCGCTATCTTATGTTTTGTGAAGGTTAATACATAACACAACATATAATATAATTTTTCCAAAATTTAAAATTCTCACAAATTTGAATCATATTGCATATTATGACGAAACTATTTACTAATTGCTAAATAGTACCGATTTCATATATGAAATTCGAGATCATTGTCTCATTTTTTACCAAAGTTAACGCAAAAAAGTGATTTTTTCTCGAAAATTTCGAAACTATATAAAATCCGAACTACTCTACTGATTCCGGTCAAATTCCATACCAAGCAACAGTTGAGAGTATCTGCACTTATAAAGAATTATTTAGGGAAGCATCATCAATTTTTACAAAAGCTAGAACGCGCACGACCTTTTTTGAAAAATTTCGTGAACCATAAAATAGAAATTTTGTATATATTCCGTAAAAAGTTGTAACATTCAAAGACGAACTGCTGCTGTACTCGTGCGCCAAATTTTAGCTTTATCGGTAGAACGGTTCTTGAGTTATGGGTGATTGACATTTCGAAGCCCCCCCCCCCCCCCCCCCCCCCCACACACACACACTAGGGTGTGTCGAATTTTTTTTTTTTTTTTCATTTTGCATCGTTTTAATCTATAGTTTGTATCTTTGAGCAACTCTTCTCAAAATTTTAGCGCGATAAAAAATCTTTTAGAGGTAGCTCAAACGATGAATAGAATTCCCATTTGATTGACACGTAGATGAATGTGACTCTCAATAAATTCATGTCTCTAAATTACAGATACGATATATCGACGTTCGCGTATCTTTTTTCGTTATCTTCAGATCATTGGGACGAGAAAAAGTGCTTACAAATTTTTCGTTTAAATCGATAGTTTTCTAGTTATGAATTTTTTAAGCACAGAATATCGCCCTCTCCGCCCTGTAAGATCAGTTTCAATTAAAATTTCAAGTTAGAGGTCAATTCTGGAGCCATTGTCCGTCGTGAAGTTCAATTATAAGTAAAATTTCATTCAACTGTCAAACGGATGTTTAAAATTTGTTTGTAAATACGAAAAGAATGATGAATTAGATCGAATATTTAAGAGAAAAATAAAAAAATTTATCAGTTTTGTTCAAAACGCTTGATAAACCTGTCAAATTTGACCAAAATTCGGGGAAAAATTCAACAAAACATCAAAAAATTTAAAAAAGGATACAAAAATTATGAAGTGTCCGAAAATTGTTTTAGACTGGGTCACAAATTTTACAAATAATGTCATAAATGGAGAAAAAATTTCCAAATATCGCTAAATCTTCGAACCAATCTGACACTTTATTTGGAATCTTTATGATTTTCTTCTTTTGAATTTTTTTTATTTTTCCTCTCGATTTTTATTTTTTTAATATTTTGTCTCGATTTTTCTCCAATTAGACTTTCAATTGACGACGATACCATGCCTCTTGATAAAAGTTCCGTCTATCAAAAATAATACGTATTGATTCCAAAATGCGATATGCCGTCAGTAATAAGAAAATAGCCCTCATTGATTTGACTCTGAAATAGCCAGGCGGTAAATCCAATATTTGTTCTTATAAGTGAACAGCGATTTCCCTTGACATTTAAAAGGTCAAATCCCATGCGCTATTCTGGACAGCAGGGCATCGTCCAGTTTTACGGGGAAGCGAGTTGAGAAAAAAGTAAAATAAATCAATGGTGAGGTAGAACCAACCGTGAGGGACGGAGTAAAATTGTGTTGTCTGTTAGTGTCTCGAGGTCACAAATACAGAGAATAACATGTTCCTATATACACATATCTACTATGTTCCGTAGTACGGAAAAGAGAATCTAACGAGACCAGGTAAGCCGCCGCGTAAAGAGATGGTTTTTCCTCGACAATGAGGTATTCCCAGGAGGGTTGAAACGAGACTGCGAGACGCCAAGTGTGAGTCTCCGCCGGCCAATGCTTAAGGACACCGGGAGTTTCGACGCGGACGCCGTGCCGTGAAGAGCAGGGACCAGTCAACTCCGTGTACCGTATAGTGGTGTCCGATGGACTCTCGTCGAGCGAGGTGAAAGGGAAGACCCAGGGTAATTGAAGTTAAACGAGATAGCTCACCATTCACGAGAACGAAATCTTGACAATGAAGCGCTCCTCTTCTCTATACTCTCCACTGGCTCTTAGCTCGTCGAGGACCGCGCGAGCCTCCGGCGACAGACAATGGCTCTGCTGGAGTCGTTACCGTCCGCTCAACTATAGCTATATACACATATACAGTATACTTCCAAGCTGTACTTGCTGGTGCTTCTGTCCTGCAAACGCTGCTGGCAATGAAAGACTCTGTTGCGTAACCACCAACATTTTCCAGATGGCAACAGAATAAAAGAAGAAAAACGAAGGGCGGACATGAAAGTGCGAGGAAAATAAATTATGTCAAAAATGTTCAGCAAGGAAACTCGGCTGCTAATAAAAGGGATTTAATTATTATAATAATAGTGTTACTGTTTGTTACGTATGTATACGCTGTAATATCTTTTCTTTTTTGTACTTCTTGCCCGCCCAATCACAGGCGTGGTCAAACATATTTACTACCGAACGAGAGACGTCGACGGTCAGCGGCGAGGTCTGGTCCGCTGCTGTTCTTGCACTCTACCATCTTCGGTATCGTCGTTTTTTATCCCTCTGGTGTACAATACGTATCGATGGAACGGATAATCACCGGTGGATCGCCGCTCGCACGTCCTACCGTCTGCCGGTGATTTCTAGCTCTCTTATACTCAGCAAGCTCTTTGCTTATTATTTACACTCACACTGTACAATGCTCGGTTAGAGTTCTCCTCGACTTAACGTCTGCCTTTGGTATTTCTTCAATGTATAACCTCTCGATACTTACGCACCATTTCCTCACCCATACTGATAGATTATATAATACATGCATACAATATATATGTACATCCTCACGCCTCCGAAGTATAAGAGAGAAACGATATATATTCTCCGCGAAGGCTTTTAACTTCGAAAGGCGTTCGGTTCGTTAGGTCGACTATCCCTTGAGTAAGTGGCGTCGATGTATATTCAACGAGTAGGCGTTCGCCCCACGTTTTATATACGTATCTTCTGCTTCTTTGGCTTTTTCTCACTCTCTTATACACTATATACTTATCTCTCACTCGTTCTCTTTTAGTATCATATAGTATTCGACTACTCAACGCTCTCTCTTTCTCTCCTTCTCTTTAATACCCTCCGCTCGTTTTATGCCGGGCTGTCTTCGGTGTGTCGTACGCCAAGAGTCGATGTCTTCGTTATCTCGCTTCGTGGGGTCCACGAACGAAACACCAAGCAGCAGAAGCAACAGGTACCTCGCGCTCAAGAAGCGCACCGCATCTTCAGCCCTCTTTATTATTCGACCTGCCACACGTTCTGTCCTTCTCATGGGCATCGTCCACTTCTATATACTGTACACAAACGAAGATGAGAGGGGGCGGGAATGAGAAAAACGAGCGGTCATGATCGCTCCCCACGCTACGAGGGTATTATATCTGACACTGGAAGCGACGAGACACCGATTCTCGTTATGTGTCGCGCAGTCGCCTTCCTCTCTGTCAAGCAGGTACCTATGGTAATATGTATGTAATCAGAGGTACAGTCGTTGGCCAATAATCAATGTGTAAGCTCGATCCAGTGACTGGCCTATCAAAAGCACTGGCTCGGATGAGTTCCACAGATGCCAATGACTGTGGTAATTGGTCTTCTGTTAGGGGACTAACAGCTGCACTGTTTGTCCTAGTACGTTGTGTAAAAATATACGATGTTACCGAGCTGGTACCTGTACCTCACTCGAAATTAACTTACTTAGTCCCGGGACCTTCGTGCAAAGATACCGACGTTCCTGGACAGTCGGGTCGAGGATCCTTGCACAGGTCCATGATTATGCTGTGACGGAACTGTGTAGTTTTTTTTTACAGTCGAGTTGCACCTTGTTTGGAACTTGTAGCACATCGCTTCGGCAATGTCTACAAGTGGCTCGGTCGACGAGCCTGTGGCCAAAGACAATGGAAGACAATTGTCGTTCGGAATTTGATTATGGATCTTCGGAAGACTCGCTGGTTGGTACGACGGCACAGAATTTTCTTAGAATAGATGAATTTCTGTCAACGATGAGGTGAACGTAGACGCATTGTAGATCGTTTGATAATTTCTCTGTGACGAAAGGGTCGGATATATATATATATATTTTTTTTTAGCACGGTACACCTTGTCGAGGTCCAATAGACATCATCTCGAAAATCTTTATAACCGCGCTTGAAAGACAATAGAACTTCGTCGCTGGTGGATCTTCGTTTGTACAGAACCTGCGCATGTTTCAATTTGTTACGCTGCTCGGGTCTTCGGAGGACCTGACGAGAAGGATTCTCTCGAGACGTCTTGTTCATTTCATTCGACTGCACCAAAACGAAGAAACGGTTGCGCATGGTATAATTCGGTCAATATTCATCTTGGTATTTCGAAAATGTCTACAACTTCTCGAGAAAATTGACGGACGTCCGAAGAAAATACACCCAGAGAAATGGGTCTGGTGATTTTATTTGAATCAGTTATGTGGTGTATTCGGAATGAATTAAATCTCATTTCAATCAAACGAAATCTATTTTGATCAGATGAATTTTTATTCAGATAAAATAGAGTCTATTCCGATTAAATAGAATACTATTAGGCCGGCCATTAAATAAATTATTTATTTAATGGCCATTTAACGGCCATTAAATAAATTATTTATTTAATGGCCAGCCTAATAGGATTCTATTTAATCGGAATAGACTCTATTTTATCTGAATAAAAATTCATCTGATCGAAATAGATTCTATTTGATTGAAATGAGATTTCATTCATTCCGAATACATAGAAATGATTGAAATAAATTCTCTCTGATCTGAATAAAATTTTATTCATCTCAAATAGAACCTATAATTGATTGAAATGAACCTTTTAGATCCATTTCTCTGGGTGTAGAAGATAAGTGAACTTGTATCTTGTATTGTACCTCTACCCCCATGAATATGAGAGTATATTTAAATTATCTGACAGCTTGTCCCAAAAAAATATTCTCTCCAAGATAAATGATTAATATATTGGAATCATATGTCAACTTTTTTATTATTTGGCAGAAACATGGAAAATATATTTCAAATATAAAGTAACTAGCGGTGCAATCCGGACACACGTAAAATTTAGAAAGCATTTCGAACACTTCTCGATGAGATAAAAATCTAAAAACAAAATAAACCTCTTCAGAAAAATAAACAAATTGTTTTTCGATGAAAAAACGTTACGTTGACAGGTGATTTCTTGCACAGTTTTCATTTTCATCAGTTTGAAATCAGTTCACATTTGAAAATCATTATTACGCAAAATTTATCTTTTCAACACTATCAACGTGCTCCATTCACGAAAAATACTTATCGCATCAAGAAGTATATACAATTCTCCTTGAATCTCACGTTAACCGGACTGTACCGCAAGGACTATCTTAAAAGAAGTATATTCTGTCGATACATTTTGCTTCCTCATGAAGGGAGCTTTGTTTTCATGAAGAAATCCTTTTTTTTAACGTAAATTAAATTTTTTTTACATAAAAAAGAGATTTTTATGTCAATTGGTATAAGTGTTATAAAAATTGCTTAACGCATTTCATTTGTATCAGAATTTGTAAGTTTAGAAAAAAAGTACATGAGTGCTCTAGCTCAAACGAGTTCTTAGCCATCGGGATGAAACTTCATATTAGAATGGAATGAGGTGATGTGACCTTTAAGATTGACCTAAGGCTAAATTGGCAAAGCGGTTTGTTTTTCTATGAGATTTGGAATTTTTTGAAAAAATTTTGTTTCCGACCATTTGTGACCAAATTTTATTCATTGACGTCTCAAATTCCTACAAATTTGACATTTTTAAATGCATTTGAAATAACGTTGCGAAGTAAAACTTTGCACATTGCTTTGTCAATAATTTTCACCCTTGGAAAAGCTTCCTCTTTGGCTTCCTAGTCACACAAAAAGTAAATAAACTTCCTCATAGAAACCGCGTTGCGAAACATGTAGATTTATGAGGAAGCAATGTGCAAAGTTCTACTTTGCATCCTTATTTTTATGTAATCCCCTGAATTTCGTCGGATTGCAAACCTTTCGATAATCTCTCGAAGCCGAAGCAGTAGCATATTTTTCTGTACTATAGCAGTACACTTTATCGAGTTCGTGGACATAATATCGAAAATCTTTATGACCATACTTAAAAAACAATCGAGGCCCATGTCCTAAGACAATGGAACTTTGTCGCTGGTCGATCCTCTTTGGCACAAAATCGCGCATGTCTTGATTTGTTCTGCTGTTCAGTACTCGAAGATCTTGCCGATTTGTGTCCCTCAGGAAATTCTGTCCACGTTATTCGACGGAGCAAAAACGAAAAAACCGTCTTGCATGGTATAATTCGGAGAACATTGATCGCGATATTTTTGTTAACCACTTGTGAGCGTGAGAGACAGTGTCTTGTCATCGTCGAACATCGCACGACGATTCGTCTTCACTTTGAAGATCGCGACTACCGATTGCGTTACCTTAGTAGTTCATTTGTTGAGCAGGCGTGCGATAGCGATCGTCGTCGTCCTCAACGACATCGTCTTTTGCTTGGCCACGACCAGCACGCGCTGTGCGATTCAAAGCTTCGCACGCGCAGTGGGGATACTATAGAGTGTGGCAAATGCGTAGGACGCAACATCCCCGCACACTTCGTACGATAGTCGTCAACGCCACAGTCCTGAATCTCCCCAAAGGCACTTAATGGAGATGTCGTCGAAACGCTTCGTTAGAGGGAAGAATTTAAATGAGTCGACCTCCCACTCTTTTTCGATTTCGTCTCTTCTCCAGCAGAGAAATCCACCGAAGGATCTTCGACAAGATCAGCAGCTCAGGGGGATGTTGAGTCCCAGGCGGATTCCTTCAGGCCCTTTAGGGACCCCGTGCGATGTGATAATCAGGTCTATTTTAGAGAGTGTCAAGTGAAAATTATGCAAGATGTGCATGATGTCATACATGAAATACAGAATATTGTTCGTTAATAAATAAACAATTGAATGAAAGACAAATGAATATAGTCCTTAACGAGATAATAGTACGTGAGTGTGAGTTTGAAGCTTGAACCGAAGGCGAGTGTTGCAATCACACGAGTTCAACAAACCTTCATCGAACGGATATCGTACGAAATTTTTTTTTACAACACGGAAAGAAATTAATAGTTTGTAAAACTGAAAAATTGGTTCTCACAACCACCCGGAATAGTTGATGTAGCGCCAACTATTCAGTTAGTTGAAGCGTCTACTTAGTTGGTTGAAGGAACTGAAATGTCGTTGGTAGAATACCCGTAGTAACAGGAACCAACAGAAATAGTAACCCGAGCTATACGCTTAGTTAGTACATGCAATCTGTTTTAGTGCAGCTCTAGGTTAGAAATTATATTTCATAACTCATCGTATTCACTTCCGCTACTATAAAACGAGGTTACAAAATGTTATGGTTACAATAAATGGCTCAATGAAATATGCAGTTCATCGCTATGAGCGATTTAAAGGAGCTGAGTCATAAAAAATCTGTATATTGTAATGGTCAATAACTCTACCTGAAAAATATAATAATACCCATACCTAACAAATAATTATGAAAATACTTAATTATAGAATTTTACGAACTATAGCCCGCTGCAAACTGCTTTTCTTTTCAGTTTACACTTGAATGTGTCCGCAAGTTCATCATATAACACAATAGCGGTGTTAGCCTTGCCTTTCGCGAACTAAAAAATATTAGTTATTCGAACTAACCGATTAGTGTTGGGAGGAAAGTGATTGGTACTGAAAACCAACTCGTAGGGTGCCGGCAACATTCGAATCGTGTTTGAAACTATTGCCAACGGTAGTTACGCCACCTCATGGCTGTTGGTAAGGACAGAATTCTGATTGGTTGTCGGAACCAAGTCGTCGGTCTTACTTACTATTTTTCGCTTACCAATCACATTTAGTCGAGGATACTTTTTCAATTTAGTTTCCGCAACTAATGTGCGGCACGGCATATGCTGGAAATGGTTACCAAGACTACTTTTTTTTTGTTTCGTGAAGGTGTGGAAAAAAGGATTTATGCATGCGAAGCGTCCATTAAATCGCATTTCTCGCCTGAACTGAAATAAAATGATTTTCTTTATAAACTTCGGCGTTCTTCTACATTGTGACACAAAAATGATTGTCCATATGATTACTCCTCGACGTCAACACACGAAGCAACTTCTTGAGCGTATGCGAATATATATTGTAGCGCACAGACGACAAAATACCGACCCTCTCACCTTAAATGAGAGAATACAGGAGATCGTGTCACGTGTCCACTAGTATGTAGGCTAATTATACTCCGAGATCTTCGGTATACCCACTCTTGACCCGGACCGCGAGCTATCGCCTCGTATTGTGAAGACTGCGGTCAGTGTGTACCATCGAAGAGTTGGGTTTTTATAGTAAATTAAAAAAGCTGTGTCTATTTGATAAAACCCGTTGTGAAGTGTTATATTATAGTATGTTATAAGAAAATCGTGTGTCAAGTTTAACCTAGAGAGAAGATAACATAAACCCGTAACTCAATAAATTCATGTTCTTCTCGGATTACATGCTTTATGACCATTAATTCTTTTGAATTCAAAGGCACCTTCCCTGATTATAACCACCCAACAGATAGACTGGTACTATAGTGTACTGGGTCAGCCAACGGAATCCACGCTTCACTGACAAGCAACCGTCGCTTATTAGATATCATAATACGTTTATCGTTTATCTAAAGAGCTTGTTCATTCACTTGAGATTAATTGTTGCTCAATTTGTTAAAATTCAAATTAATATATATGTATAGCCCTAGCAGTCTTCGAATGAAGCCGCGTGCGTTGGTGGCCTTTAAAATAGTATATTACACCTCTAGGGAGGATAGTATACTATTTTTCACCATATCTGCAGCGAGAAGTTCGAATTACGTGAAGCCCCTAGGGCGCGAAGTCGAACTTCTCGCGCAGGTATGGTGAAAAATAAGTTTTCCCGTATTCAATTTATTTGATAATATTAAACGTCACTTTCTCACTATATAGACATTGTATTGTTATTCCAAGTATGTAGCCTAAATTCATGCCGTGAGAATAGGTGTAAAAATAGCCAGTGAAATTAATACATAATGTAGTAAGAGATTCAAATAACCACCAAAAATGACAAGTTGAATAGTTCTTTATCAAAAGTTGTAAAACGAGTAACGTAATCCTTCTTTACGTGTAATAACAAAAACAAGTAAGTTGAAAGTTATTGCTTATAATTGTGACGCTAATATGATAAAAAAACTTTCGGTAACTACATATATATGTAATCAGTATATGTCATACATGCATAGAGATATAGCATTGGCAGAAAAATAGTAATTCAAAAAAATTTAAGAAAAAGAGAATTACAAAAAAATTCGAGAGCAGATTTAAAAGAATCGATAACTTAAAAATAAAGTGTAAAACGTTTCGGCTCACTTTCGAATTATGAGAAAATCGTCCGATATACCCAAGTTCCCTACGGTGACAAGGAGACTGCGGGAATCCTGGATCCCAATTTTCAGGAATGCAAGGGTTCGAGCGCAGATCTGTGTAATCTCTATATCGTTCGCCATGGGACCCTCACCAAGGGCTTACACACGCGGAGTAGACCGCTGAGAAAGAAAGCCCAGGATGAAGAAAGATCTCATTATCGCTGAAGTTGTGGCGTGCGGTCGCCAAGAAAGAAAAGTTGCCGTGTTTATCCGCCATCTCGATCTCACCTACTCGGACTTTTTCTTCATTTCATGAAATATCTTGGTTAACTGGTGGCACAGTGTTTCCGGAGGTCTGCGACTTCTAGATGTTCAGATTAATACTCCAGTTTTCCAGAGTCGAGGTTTCAAGCCCGAAAAAACGTACGGAAAAGAAGGGATGGAAAAAAGAGCGAACGAGCTGAGGTCTTTTAGGATCGATGTCCCGTAGACTGGACCTCCCTTAGCGACCGTGAGATTCGATCTCCCTTCATACTCTTCCCGTCCATCCTGTATTCCCTATATTTTTCTTTTCTATTCTTTGACTGTCGTGGGTTCATTGGAAAAACACAAGTGGGATACCGCGAACAGTAAAAAGCGGATAGAGTGAGAATGCTTGATGGCGCTATCGAGTTTCGCTGTGCGTCGTATAGTCGCACTCCCGGACCTCGGATGACCGATGACCTACCTGCTGAGTCGAGAATAATCCAAGTCTCGCGTGAATGTCTTAACCATCGCACGCTCGCACGCTAGAGATAGTAATCCAATAAGATTGAAATATACAAAGAGCAAGGAAGTTCCCACCTTGGATCGTTTCTTATGATTATGATACATAATGTATTATAACTTTGAAGTAGTCCGATCAATCCTCGTGTCATGTTGATTCTCACCTTTCAAGATTGTAACATCATGCACACTCAAATTTGATAGCTTATTGTGGCAGGAAGATTCTCAGAAATAGTTGTCTCGAGTTCCACTGTTTTTTTCGTTGCCTGCTTACATTGTTTTTTCCTACAGTTTCAACGTCATTTCTTATTCGCCACTGCTTTGGAGATAAAATGCTTAGACACAAGATTACAATATTGGAAAAACAGAAAATTTTTTATGTTTAAGCCGGTTGAAAATTTACTTTGTTGCAATAAAGTGTTAAATAAATGCAGTTCCGTAAGAACTTTCGAGAACGGTTTGTGCATCGTCGCACGAAATTTTTATCGTTAAAAAAGTGTAATTTAATTTTTTTATTTTGAATTCTTAATCAATCACAATATTTTCTGAACGGTACATCGCTGTTTTATAATGTCCTCAAATATTTCTTCCGATATTAATAAGATATTTTAACGAATCAGTTTCCGACTTAACCTCTACTTCGATTAGCGTGAAGTATTCATAAATGCACACTCTTATGTTCAAGATTCTAATACTAAGAGTAATTTTCGTTTATCAATTTTCGTTTCATTCCTTGTACTGTAACGCGGCAAAATTGCGCGTCACTACACTGGGGAAATCGTTATAGTACAGTTAACTAAAAAGTGACAACTATTGATTTTTAGTCCTTTTATAGTTACGGTGACTATAAAAATAGTTGGGACAACTAATTAAGTAGTAACAACTATTTTTGTACCAACTACAAATGAATAGTTGTCACTTTATGGTTACTATACCATAATTTTTTCTCAGTGTATAATAGACATTGTCCTTCTTCGATACTCTTCGCTCTGCGGCTCAGGGGGAGATCTCGCAGGTTTCGATTGGGAAATTTAAGAATAAATTCTAAATATTTTTTTATTGTAATTTTTTTCTGTGTACAACGGAGAGAGAGACTAAGGGAGACGGCCTTGGACGAGAAAAGAGAGAGATAAGAGGCACGACAAGGATACATCAGTCAACGGGAGTCCACCAACGTCGTCCCGGAAATTTTGTTCTGAATATGCGAGAGTACAGCTCGCAATACAACATTTACGGTCTCCACCTACGTCATATCATCAGGAATCGTCTATTGGGGAAGGCAATGACCTTCAAAACATGCATCGCGTCATTTACGGCGTGAAAGCTTACGCGCTCAAAAAGGGTCTGGCGCTTGGTCAGTAGTCAAGGAAGTTACCGGACCTTGAAGCGAGAAGATAATCGTAATGTTAATTTGAGTATTCACCTAGCCAATACGCTTACGTGCTACCGCCAATTAGGGCATTTTTTGAGACAATAGGAAGGGAGGGACAAAAAGGAAGGGATATCGTCGAGTGAGGAGGACGTTCGGAAAGTTATTAATTACTGTATCGACACTCGGAGAAAATAAGAATAGTTAGCCCGACGATAATCTAACTATAATGTATAGTTACCAGGAGAAACGACTATATTCTATGGTTATTGCAAATATAAGAAAATAGTTAAATCAACCATTAATATAATTTCCAGGAGGAACGTCCATATTTCATGCAGTTATAGCAAATAGAGTAGCAATTATCAGAATGATAATAGTTTCAAAAACTATTCTAATAGTTTCAAATAGGCCGTTTTGTTGCATATACGATTTCAACATTTGTTTTCAATAAACTTGCAAGTATCGTTTATTAAACCATATTATCATTACTTTTTTATCATGTGAAATCGTTGAAGCAACGATAATGCTTTTCTCTCAGTGGAGGCAGTAACCCGTCGAACCTCCGTTGAGGGAAACTGTCAAAAGAGCACCTCGCGGCCTTCTTTCGTTCCGGTGAGCCCCTTACATTTATTTCATATAATGTTTCTGGTCTCTTTATGTCATTTGTTGTATTTCTTTAAATCGCGAGTGGAAACAATTGTAATATAAAGTGTCGTCGTCCGGTTGTGTTGGACTCCCCACGTGCAGAATAATTTTGTTAAAGATGTTTGTAGTGTTTGTGTCGTCGTTCGATAACGAATTATCTCTACGTGTGAGTTCGCTTGGCTGGCGGCTTCGAGCCATTTTTATAAAACTTTGACGTTAAATTTGACGGAAGGGATTCAAATCAAGGTCATTATATGCGTAATATTTGTTGTTAAATAATTTTATTAGCCGTGTTGTTTGTCGCCTTCGGAAATTGTACACGTATCCTTCACGATCCTTGATTTTTCTTTAAATTGTCGATTCGAGTGTATGTGTGCGTGGAAGTGTGTGTTTGTCTTATGTTGGACAAGCATTTTTGAAAATTGTCAAATAATTTAGTGGCCGAAGTATGGCACGAAAATAAGAGATTTTACGTGGGCAATTTTTATTAATTACTTGTTTCTTTGAAGTCATTCATCTTTTGAATAAATTATATGTTTGTGAGTCCGGTAATTAATGGTTTTGTTGAATTTGTTCATTCATTAATTAATTGACATGAACTCTCTAGAGTCTTAGCCCCCCCCCCCCCCTCCCCGGAAGAGAGATGGTGGAAGAATCAGTGATGAAAGGAGGGGTGTAGTCTAAATAGTGGACAGTTCGAAGTTGACAGTTTCATAATATATATAGATTAAGTGGCATGTCAACTAATAATTGAATAATATACGAATAAAAGAAAAATCGAGAATTTTGCCCATTCGCTTTAACTCCTCTATGTTTTTCGGTCATTGGCTCATTGTTCCCTCTTGTATGACCCACAGTACCCTACTGGTGGGGCACAATGAGGTATTCGCAGATCGATTTTCAAACTAAGTTTTTATACATCCTTGATAATTTGAAACTTATTATTGCAAGCTCAATGTGTGGCCAAAGGTTGAATAGAACTGATGAAACGTTTATCCTGTTATATTGTGCTTTTAATAACAATCCAGACGAATGTAAGTGAAAAGTGGCTCACTGTTGCCCCCTTTCCCCTATATATCAAGACTTTCCAAGATTAAAAATTTTTTTCCGAAATTTCTTATTAGCACTGTCAAAAAGAGCAACCTTTAAGACATAATGGTGAGCTGTTTCGAATTATTTTGCACGTTAAGTAACCGAATGAAAATACCTCGAAGTCAGTTCTAAAAGAAGGCTCTTGCCGGCTTTAATGACTTGGAGTGGATTAAGGGTGTTGAATATAATGATGAGATGGTTATTTAAATTTGTGTACAAAGTACAACTGCTTGACGTACGATTCGTGCAGTATTTGGATTTTTCGCGCTTTTGTGAGGCTCGGAAAAAAAATTAAAAGTAATTGTGCCAAAACTCCCATGTTACTTAAATTGGAAAAAGTTTGTGCTTACAGGCACGTTTTTCCGTTGAGATAGAGCTCTTAAATTTCGAGCAGATTCTTTTGAATCTATTTCGAACCAAATGAAGGGGCGTCTCAGACAAAATCGCTCAACATCGAAAATAACGACCGACTTAATATATATATATATATACACTTGTGTTGCATTAAAATAATTTCTCTCGTCATACCGTGATCAAAACGTCGGGATAATTTGTTCTAGAACACCGAGAGAAAAGATTTCATTGACGCCGAAGAAATAGGTCGGTTGATTTTGTTTTTATTGATTTCAACGAAATATTTTATTGATTTCAGTGCAATAGTGCGCTTGAATTTCAATGAGAACATTTCATTTTCTGTAAAGAATCATTCACTTAGTAAGCTTATAATCAAGAAACAGTTTTATTGTTAAAAAAAAAGGTTTCATTGATTCGAGCCAACGGTTTCCTCAATTCATTTAAATAATGGCAGTTAGTGCTGGGAATTTCATTTCAGGGAACACCTATAGGGCTGTCTCTCTCACACCTAACATCACTTTTTTTATTTCCAGTTCTCCCAAGCAAACGACTTCAAGTTTCAAGTAACCCGTGCTTTAGCCTATTTCAGTCGTATTTGCGCGAGTTCTTTTCAAATTTGAGCTGTATCTGCCCAGTAGCTTAGAAAAACCAGGTTTCAAAATTCTATCCCATTGGGGAGCAAGTGCCGCTGGCTCTTGAGTGAAATCAATCACAAGAACAGAGACGATTTCTTTGATTCAATATCAATCGTTTTCGTTGAGTTTGAGCTCGTGCAATAGGAAGATAATATTGAAACTCAAATATTTCCTTTCATTGGCGAAGATTACCTCGAATCAATGAAATATTTTCTCTCGGTTATACGTTCATAAAAAAAACGAAACTTTTTAAATGTGTTTTCAAAAATAAATCTCACACTATTTTTCAGTTCTACGAGTTATTCAGTATAACATGTAATAGTGATCTACCTGGATGACCAACAGCGAACTTGTCCTGCGAGCAGACAAGACACAGTCGTAAATGTCACTGCGCGCGTAAAGCGTTGCATCTCGACCAGCAGCAGCACGTGACGTCTCGTCGAAGCAAAGATAGGACGAAGATGCACACACATACCGTGGGGAAGAACGCAGAGGTCTCAGAGATGCATTATAATATCTCGCTCCCATCTTTTTGCGGTTGGAGACACACTCGCCCTTTCCATTTCGTTTCTCTCTCCCACCAGTGTCTTTCCGACGTAAGTGGACGGAACACCGAGGGAGAATTTTGACGTGGAGAGTACGAGAAACGAGAAACGAGCGTGCGGGCTTCTTTATTTCGACCACTGACTGGGCTGGGCCCACCCACGGTACTTCTCTTATGTCAAATTTGTATAAAGGAGAGGCGTGCGCGCTTGACATCTCGATCTTTTGCTCCTGCCATCTTTATTTCTTTTTCTCGCATATTCTCGACTTTTTTTAATTCCCGGTCTCTTCTTGTTCTCACTTCGCTTGCGTATGCGTTATGGCCTGTCGCTTTCGTTTACACGCTAGCCCTACGATATTCAGAGCATGCACATGTGCACATACACGCATATTCACGTATATGTATAAATGGGCAGACGCTCTCTATAGCTATATATGCCAGATCCACGTATAACGCGAGTCAACGCAAGAATCGCTAAATGAAATCGAAGGGAAGACCGAGAACCTCGCGTGAAACGTTCGCGCACGCGTGCAATCGTCTACGTTGGCGGTGTGGACCACCCGCGAGGCCACGCGAGGTCCGACCGAGTCACAGTAGAGAGTAGGTACAACGCGGCATTGAGTTGCCGTCGTAGAAGAGAATCAATGGCAAACTAAGGTGCTGGACGTCTCATTCAAGAGAAAAGAGACTCCCCGGGCGCTTATATTCTCGCTTCTCACTCCTCATTCTTGCTTCCTCCTTCGCTCGGACACGACTATTTACCACTACATCCGTGACCCCCGTTGATAGTTCGCCTTTTTTTCTTTTTCTGTTCCGTGAATCTTTTCACAAGTTAGTAGCGCTCCCGCTCGAGGCTGTAGTGAGAACACGCGGAACCGAGCGGAATTTCGAGGCGCGAGAGGGCGCATGTGTTGACCACAGAACATAACTATACATTCTATACGAGAATACCTCCGTATTTAATACCGGAACGCGTGTGGAACGAAGCTGCGTGTACTTCCTCCTGCTGTCGACGGGGATTCCTTTCAGAGGATACAGTAGTATGTCTATATAGACGTATGTAGATAGTAAATCGACCACACAATGAGGAATCTTCTGTATGGCACTGAAATGATCTGACGGAATTTAAAAAATGCTGCTTCATGGAATTCAGGCGTGTCTATAAATTTGAAAGTTACTGTGAACACCATCACACATTTTTAAGGCAACCTGACCAGTAAAATTTCGTTAATTAACAAGTTTAAGTACGAGCGACATTAATGCAAGATCAAGGATAATACGGGGAGAAAATATCCGAGGCATTCCGTATCATTTTTTTACTCGTATTTTTAAGGTGGTCGAAAAATTCTGCGATACGATGATTTTTAAGTATAAGTAAATATATGTGCTCGGAAAAAATTCCGATTCTTGAAAGCTCAACAACATTCGTTTCGGGGATAATCCGGTTAGGAATTTTCTTTTTGTATTGACGATACCCTATCATTCCTCGAAAGTATCATACTTTTTTAGATTCTCGTTACTTTTAATTTTTTTAATAAAATTTCCCCAATTTCAACAAACAAAACGATTTTCCACGACTTTAATGACTGATTCCATAATTGAACGTTACAACACTAGAACGGAAAATGTTGTTTGTTCTATAGACATTCAAATCTACAAAAAAGAGGTTTCAAGAGGATGCAACAAATATACATCTCACATGTATCAGATGTTATATCTTAGTGTTTAAAAAAATAATGACTGTTACGTCCAGCGATACTTTTGATTACTAAGAATATACATAAAAAACTAAATATTTGTTTATCTGATATAATTAATTGAATATATATTTGATATAATTTGATTATTAATTAATGTGTTTATTTATTATATTTGTTAATTAATGTTTATAACATTAATTCGCAAATAAATCAATATTTTAAAAATATAATTTCTGAAATCTCGATTGTTTTTCGAAATACCAATATTATTAACAGTCAGTAGCGCTTCTTGCTACTAGATTCATCAGCATTTCCACGGTGATTAGCAGAGCGGCGCGTACCTATGAGATGTGCAATGTCCTGCATCTTAAGAAAAATGTATTATTGAGGTGTGTCTTCAGCATTACTTTTCCAGATATTTTTTAAAGAGTTTTGCACAGCGACTCAACCAGCATTATCGAGTGACCAAATTTTTTCAAAGTTTTCAAATATTTTCAAACCCTTACTCCGAGGGCCAAACTCGACGGTCGACCCTCGGAATAATACAATGTACTTTTTAAACTTATATGAATCATTTTTATGTACGTCGTGAGCGCATTTTAATAATTGTGTTCTGTTTATTGGTGTTTTCAATATATGAAGTGTTTGGAATATCGCTCTTGTACAACAATTTATTTAAGCAAAATATAAAACAATCATGAAATAAAAATTTGCCTCCATTGCGTCATATTAAAAATAACAGTGACTAAAATAAAACGGCCGAAAAACTTTGTAAATTTACATTATGAGAAGCTTTATTCATCAGCTGATATTTATATTAAATGTAATATACGAGTGTAGTGTGATTACAAATTAATATATTGAATATTGTAATTTTCATGGGATATACTGAATAGTGCTGTAATGTTATATATCACTTACATGTCAAATTCAATAAACCGGTTTTTATTTTTTTTTTACTTCCTCTACGCTTATTGTAAATTTACACTAAACATTTTTAACAGTGCACTGAAAAAAGATTCTGTTGAATCAACAAAATTTACATTGCTGCAAGAAAATCACCCGGTTCTGTATGTATAAATAAATATTATGTACCACGAAAAGATATTTCGTTGTGTGTGAAAAAATAAATACACTACTTACAATATGATATTTGATGTCTAAATCGAATTCGGCTTATAATAATCAAACAACTCGTCAGTTTGACATGTACATTTATTTAAATAGAGACTTACATTTTGTTGCTTCAATTACCTTGTTTTTCAGAGAAATAAGTATTATATTTTTAAATGAATATTTCGTTGCAAAATGTAAAAACTTGTTTGAATTCGATAAATGATTTGTTGACTTAACTGAATCGAACTTAAAACAAAAGTCGTCCAGTGTTGAAAGAAACCAACATTCGTTTGAACTACGAGAATGCAATGATCATTACCAAAAAATACGGTACATGTATTATGGAATTAAAAATAAGAATAAATATTTTCCGTCTCCAAGATTATTTATTGAGACATTCCCAGTAGCAGTGGATGGGAGACAACGGTTTCTGTCGAAGAACATTTTGCCCTGCCTATACCGAGATTCGAACCTATGACCTGCCTACCTAACTGCCTAACAACGCTACCACGACCGACTGTGCTACCGAGTACTTGTCGGTTTAGAATATCTGAATGGTATAACAATAATGGTAGAATGATTTCCAGATCTAAGCTCTGTCGAAAAAGTGTGTTTCTTTGTCCTTACTAAATGGAACTCCAAATAAAATGAACGAATCATTTTGATGAATGATGGCAAATGATATCAAGCTTATTATAGTCCCCACTTCATATTCAACAAAATAATTAGTTAATATAATTCGATATACATATGTTGGTTTCAAAATGCAGAGAGTAGTGAAGTAACTAAATATGCTCTGGACACATGGGGCCTTGCCAATAACGTTTTCGGTTACAGTAACATAGAATTTTCTTCATCCAAACTATAATATACATATTTATATACAAAGTGGTTTTGTCCAATCGCATCAGATATTTCGTCGGAAAGAATACATGATTCAACTGAGTCACAAACTTATCTAAACGTATTTTCAGATTCAGTTTCCTAAAATATTTTGTCTAATTTAAAAAAAATGGAATAAGCTGTCAGTTGGATTCAAACAAAATAAGCAGTTACTTGACTTAACCAACCGTTATTCAAATTACTTAAATTCGTATCTATTGTTTGAACTAAACGCAAAAATTAACCGGAGTCTGTGATGTCAACATTGTTCATTTTATTGATTCCACTAAAATGTATTAAATACAAACAAACGCCTGCTAACTTTACAAAATCTCTAATCAACGAAATCCATTTAGCTCAATGAAATGAATTTTTGTTTCAGTGTATATAAACTAAATGGAAGAAAGGTTCAAACCGAAGAATTACTTGAAAACCTGAAAAAGACATCCGAACGAAAAACAACGATGAAAAACATTAAACCCTCATAAAAAGAGAAAAATCGTGAATGTGAAATCCAGTCCGATCTCCTGCGTGATGCTGAGGATCCGTTTTGCCGAGCGCCAGGCGCAGTGGCTCGAAGATTTCGGCGGGCAGGATCGTGGTCTCGTCCGACCCCAACCTTATAAAACAAGAACTCCCTTCTAATTATCCCGGGGGCTAGTAGCAGCCAAACTGCATCACGCACTTTTACGTGCGTCAGAGTTAGTATATGTTCCGCGTGCGCACGTCGTCCAAGCTGCACAGTGTGTTCCGTGTATATGCGCACTGTAATATCGCTCATTTTTCTCCCCTCTTCCTCCATTCGTTCCCCACTTACTCTCTCAGACCTGCTTCTCCGAGAGCTCGGCACGTTCGCCAACTTCGCGGACGCGGAGACCAGACCAAGGAGAAGCCCAAGTGCTCGCGATGCAACGGAATACATTATAGACTCGTTCCTTCGCATCCGGCCCCCATTAAAACGTCGCCCCTTCGACCGAGTGATCGCAAGGGCTCGTTTTACTCGCTGAGATCGTCTCCCGAGGGGGCGAAACTGGAACAGAGAAATACGAAAATGAGAACAACATGCATTGGAAAGAAAAATTTCAACGCGTTATGTCATGAGAGGTTACCATGAGTTTGTCGATAGAATTGGAAATATTTGTCACCTCGGTAATAGATTTTTCCAGGTGGACGGTTGCGAGAGCCAAATCTTTATTGTTAAATAGTTCGATTTGCCGAGATTTAGTAGTGGGCTCTGCAGATCTACGGTAGGCAAACAGGGGAAGAAGAGACGACGGGCACTACCACTGACATCGCTGTAGGCGCTCTACCGAGCGACTTCAACGGTCGCGCAGCGCGTGGCTGGCGCGTTCCTTGATCCCCCTCTTTTCTTTTTATCGCTCCTCCGTTCTTCGTTCGCGCTGTCTCATTCGCACGCCCTAAGACCTGTTTCTCTCGCTTGCCCTCTTGTCTCACGGCTGCTAGCTCGTTCACCGTTCGCCTCGGGATCAGCTCACGCGCACTTGGTCTCAAAAATTTAGTGGGCCTCGCCCGGCTTCTTTTCTCAGAGCTCAACTCTTATTCCATTCTACCGACTCAGCTCACTATACTACCAACACTATATTCAATCCCTCGAATGCGTAATTAAAATAAATATAATCTGGAATACATTATTTGGCCATTAGCCATCGTGTATAATGGGGACCAAGTGATCGTTTATTTATTTGAATAATAATGATTTTCAGATCTTAAGCTTAAGATTAAAAATGTTGTGTATATCAAAGTGATTATTGTGTAGATCTTTTTTACTCACATCATTCTTGTTCTGTAACAGAGTTTTTTTGTCTGCATTCGTTTGAGAATTCAAGGCGCTTTCGTTCAGGAGACGAAGCTTTTTTTTCTTTTTTTTTTAATCTCTCAAGGGTGCAGTTCGAAAACGTTAAAAATCCTTACGGCTTTCGAAGGGTGCGAGGATAGTGCATCGGGATTCAGGTATACGGCAAAGCAAGTCACGACGAGATCGAAGCGAACCTACAGGGATAGGGAAGGGAGCAAATAATTGTAAGAAGCAAAATAAAGATGCATGAAGTGAAAAAAAAAACGGACTTGCTCATCGAGGGAGCGAACAACCCTCCTCCGGATGTCTATTCAAGAAGAGGGTATCGTAGTAATTGAAATAAATGATAATGCTGCTGACGAAAGAGTGTCCGTTGGGATGTCAGGATACTTTTCAAAAACACGTCTCGTCATTCCCTTCAAACTGTACGTCAAATAGTAATTCAAGTACAATATAGGTGAAGTATTTTCTCACAAACTCATAACTATAGGATTTCGAGCCGGATATACCGATTTATTTTCGACTGAATTTGAAGTAATTAAAAAATAATTATTATATGTCCCGTGAGTAAATAATCTTTCTTTCACTTATGGTTAATTGGATCATAGATTATCAAATTTCTTATTGTACTTTTCAATTTGTGATTACCCATTTTAAAGTACCTCCATTTCCGATAAAAATAGCGATATTATGCATTACCCGATGCTATACTTAAAAATATATACCTAATAATTTATACGTAAACGAATCCCAAAGAGGGAAGAAATCATTTTTTTCACAGCCTCATTTACGAACCTATAAATGGTTTCTTCATTGACCGCGCAAGATTTGCTCTTCCGTCATTAGTTGAACCGGGAATACAAATGTTTGTCAGTCATTTTTCAAAGCACAACGAGCGACTTTCCAACCAGCATTCCTACGAATAATCGGTGGTTCGTAGTAACACGGGATAATTGGAGGCTAATTTTCCAAATTCAGGGTTTGCTTTTCTTCTGTTTCTTTGCGTAACGACACAGCATTTCGTACATGAGAAAACGGTGTTTTAAGTCCTTTTTCCTTTTCGGCATCCCATCCTCGTGCGAAAGCGAATTCGGTTAACGATCTTGCCGCGCCATTATCCCTGTCAGTGTCCTCGTGCGGTTTTGTCGAGCAAACGACCGACAAAACTCAGTGTAATCTTCCCTCGCGCGAAAGACACTGTTGAGCCGACGAGACTTTTTCGGTATCGTGGACCGCAACACGCCCAGAGACGCGCACAGAAAAGTGATGAACGATGAGGAGAGAAACGACTAAGGAAGACTCGAAAATCACAAGGAAACTGGAAATATCCGACGTCTAAATCCTGTAAACGCCCCTCCAGTCGAATTCGTGCTAGCCAGTCCATTTTTTCAACTGCGATACGATATAATAGGCCCTATAATACCCAGGAGCACTATTCCCAAAAAAAGAAAAACAAAAAACAAAAAAAAATAACATCCAACAGCCCCGAATTTTCGTGTTTAAGAAATCGCGTGACCGCGCGAAGCTGATCACAAGGTGACGGATTGTGAGAAATGTCGTTCGAGCTGTATTAGAGCCAAAAAGTTGGCCTCAGGAAAATAGCAGTTCTAGAGGAAGTTAGTCGACATTAGCGAGGGTGCGATTCCGGAACTGCAACTCCAAAGGTAATATTCACGAGGTGCAGGAAGTCGATAAAAGCCATATAATTTCTCATGGTTTTTCTGTACGCCCAGTTTTTAGCTCGAATATTAGGACGCTGATGCCATCGACTTTATTCTCACGGACCATTCCATCACATATGGGTATGTTTGAAGAACATGCTCTATGAATGCACTTAGATCTTGAGTCAATTTGATGTTTGCTTGTTTCGAGTACCCATATTAGAGTGCGTCAGACATTTTTTTTATTTTTTAATTTCTTTTGAAATCCTGCGAAAGTGTGTACTTGTATCTTCAAATACACCTTCTGCATGTGAACCTGCCGGCAAATTTTTTTAAAACATCGTTCTAACGATATTTATCTGAAAAAATAGATGTCGATTAGCGACCTCTAACAATAATTTGTCGCCGATTTCCTTTTACACAAAGTATTGTAAGGTATAAAACTAACGTGTAAGCCGTGGCAACCTGAAGAATCTAAAGAAATCTAAAAAAAACCGAGAAAAACTGATTTATTTTATGGATTAACGCTCAAAGCATCGAAGCATAATTTGTCCTTCCCTTCCATAAGATTCACTTGTCATTCCGTACTCAGGGGTTATTGAGGTTACTAATAATGAATCCTAACTCAAATTCTAGATTTTCGCAACTTTTTGCATTTTAGTCGGCCATATTCAAACCGCTATTTTGAATTTCTGGAGTTTGAGTTTGGATTAATAGCTGGCTACTTCGAACACCCCTAAATACTACATTGCAAGTGAATCGTATGTAAGGACAAATTATGCTTCGATGCTTCGAGCGTTAATCCATAAAATAAATCAGTTTTTCTCGGTTTTTTTAACATTCTTTTAGATTCTTCAGGTGGCCACGGCTTACACGTTAGTTTTATACCTCACAATACTTTGTGTAAAAGAAAAACACGGACAAATCATTGGTAGAGGTCGCTCAATCGACATCTATTTTTTCAGATAAATATCGATAGAATATTTGTGTTTTAAAAAATTCCGCAGGCAGTTTCACATGCAAGAGGTATATTTGGAGGTCCAAGTACACACTTTTGCAGAATTTTGAAAGGAATTTGTGAAAAAATATTTTTTTTGACACACCCTGACCCATGTAAGAGTTTCTAATTGGCCTGAGTACTAAGCGTTGGTGCTTACTCTCTCAGTAATGGCACGTCCATAAGAACCAGCACTTGCCGATTGCCGGTTGAATACTGGATGATAACTTGGGCCCAATCCTGGTAGTTGTATATGGCCGGATAGGGGACTAAGATGCCCAGGAATGGTAACAAACACGGCCAGTATCGAGCAAGGAATGGCGATAAATATTCGGTATAATCAATTATTTCAGTAATTAATTATTAATTCAAAAAGATATATTTCCTAACGGACTGCTTCCAATAACTTTAATAATCTTATTCTATTATTATCGACGAAAAAATAGGATATTGGATGGGTGTGCTTCGGCGATGGCGGCTTAATGATTTTTTTTTTCAATAAACTTTTTACGTTTTGCCCGGATCAGGGTTTTCATTTTGTATGATATGTATTGGGTTTGTTTATTGGTTGTTACCTGTATTGATTTTGTTTTTTATATTGTCTCTGGCTATTTGTTATGTTATTTACTCTTGTTTATTGTATCTTATAAGACCGGAGAGTCCGGTCAGCATAAGGTCACATTTTGAACTAACGGTCAGTTCCTTGGCGGATTTATAGGTGTTCTGTTGTGGATATTTTATTTACTTGGTCAGTAATTCCTGATATCTAGGCTTCATTTCTAGGAAAGCTAAAAAGTTCATTAAATAAATAAAAATATCATTAAGCCGTCATCGCCGAAGCACACCACCTCACTATTCACCAACGGCGAAACCCAACAAAAAAAAGAATATCTTTTACAGGTACAATTTTTTCGATAGCTTTCTGAAAATTGATGTTACGGGGATTTGAACCTAAGACCTATACCGACTACCTAAAAGAAATAAACCTAACTGCCTAACGAACACTTATACTTTATACCTTAAGTAATTTCTGTACCTTAAGTCTATACAAGTTGCATCTAGGATAACAATCAGTGACATCAGATTGATTTGGATACAATTTGGTACGCGGATGTTTTCGAAGCCACTGACTATAAGGAACTCAAATCTGAATTCGGAAATTCAAAATGCAGGATCGAATATGGTCGGAATATGGTCCAAATAGCAATAATTTATATTACTCGTATACGAAACACGAAACAACATTGCCACACTACCGATAGTCTTTACTCGGCCGATGAACATTGGCCCATGATCAGCGGTAGCACTGCTTCGAAGTACAACCAGTAGTTGCAGCCAACGGTTCCTAGTCATTAATCGACCAATGCTGAGAGCCAGCACTAGCTCGGAGTATAACCATTACTGAAAGCCAACGGTTTTGGTAGCTATTACGCGGCCAAGCATTGGGTCTATTGTTACTACTGGCGTTCCCTTATGGGTATATGCATAATTACTAAGATAAAATATTCCGGATAAAATTAGTTATTTCGTTAATCTGGCAAAAATACACAAGGCAATACATATCGAATCAACGACTAAGACAAAACGATTGTTCTAAACAAATTGTATAAATTAGACTTTATATTGGCAAAAACTATTTGAAGTTTAACATGGTTACATTATTTTTAAAGAGAATGTTGCTTCGTTTTTTTTTGTTCATTGAATCAATGATATCCCGCAAGAGGCCCACTTTATTGTATAACCTAATTACGAAAATAGAGGATTTCTTATAGCCCATAAAAGTAACATTTTTTCGAATTAAATTGAGTCTTTTAAAATCAGTGGCCAAACAGCGGATAATTTTGAAAAAAAAACCATTCAATGACAATTCACTCTACGGGAATTCTTTTGTGAAGTTAGTTTGCGAAGTTAGGTTGTGAAGTTAGTTTGTAATGTTCGTTTGTTTGTTTTTTTAATTGTATAAATTTGAGACAATAGATTGTTTTTTTACTTAAAAATGTTTTTAACTTTAATTTATTTTTATTTCTATTTTAATTATTTTCCAATTTTTATTTTTTTTTTATTGTTTTTTCAATTGTAATCTACACCTCACCCTATAATTTGTTAAGAACGCATTTCTTAATTCAAATCCAAGCTACGACCAGCCCTCTCGAGGTCGTGCACGTTATGATCGCGGCTTCACGCCACATCTCTCTTTTTTGTTTGTTTGTTGGTGTTATTGTCAGCACTGCGATAGTTTGACAAGTCGGTTTATATTTGTTATTCATATACCAAAGGTTTCGCGTATTATGGCGTATATGAGGCCGCCGCAGGATTTAGAATTCATCTGAAATGCTATGCGAGTGATAAAAACTATGGATGTATCGGTGTTTACAGTCTAACATCATAAGTGTTAACTTAACCTTAAATCTTTTTTGTTAATGCACTTTTCTATATATAATATTTTATGTGAATATTTATAGTGTATTTCTCCCTGAAAACTACTCAAGATCATTGATAGCAGTCTTTTCTTGGTAGACCTGTAAGGCACTCCATATTTCACAATAGAAATTTCTGATTGAGGATGGTTTCAGAAATGTCATGTGAGTAACTAAAAAGACAACAAAGTCTTCACTATATTGAATCACTTGTTGTTCACTGCTTATTGAATCAAAAGCATCAAAAATGAATAACATATTTTATTTTTATTTTTTCACATTTCAGGTAAAGTACTAAAAACAGTGGAGATTTTGGATTGGGTTTCAATACCAAAACTGGGATTTAGATGCAGAAAGTTGACACCACATTTCTTTGCGGTCCACAGATTTTTTCAGAAGTTATTGTGTTTTCGGACGGCACCTACAGATGCCAGACAGCCAGACGGACAGACGGACGGACAGAAATTAGTTAGTGTTTTTTGGCATCTAGGACACTCAAAACATGTATTTTCATTAAAATCTTAAAGTCGAATTTCTTTTGGATTCCAATACTTTCTCTTTTATATACTCTGTATGTGATGAGTAAGTAAAAATGGACTCTTGGTAAATTTAGTAGAATTGAGCACTGCGAGAAAAAAAACTCGGTTCAAGCAACAATAACTCTTATTGTAATTTTAACATACCATATAATTTTCAGGAGGAACGATTATATTTTACAGTTACGAAAATAATAAAAAATAATAGCTGCAAATATAAGCATAGCTCAACTAACCAATTAAATAAAATCCAGTAACAATGGATATCGTCCCTCCTAGGAAATGTATCGGTATAGGGTAGAAGTACCGTTTGTGGCCATTTTAGTACTGTACTGCCTATTAACTTGATCCATTTGTGGCCATACCTAATGAAAGTAAATCACCGTGATGGTCACAAAAGGTGAAAAGGGCTTTAAGCATGATTTATTGAACAATGAGGTATTTCTAAGATTGCATTTTTAATGTAAATTTTGCTCCGATTTGGTTACAATCATTTCATTAAATAATTTGAATGAATTAAATTAATGATGAATTAATATATGGGGCATTCCACGTCACATCAGCAGGCCATGACCCTCACCCTCATTGATTTTGTTCATTTTTTATTACGATGTTATTACCGACCCATAAAGATATTTTTTTCAGATTTTTTTACCACTAATAACATTTTTAAATCCTCGACAAAAATCAATTTCAAAAACGCGGTTTTTAAAAATCTGAAAAAATTCGCACTGATTTTATGATTTAAAATATGATTTTCGAGCGGCACGCGATAATTCGATCTCAATATTTACTATTGTTCCCGAACTTTTTTTTTCCATGTCGCAATTTGATTTTGAATTTTTTAAATCGGAATAACTTTCTTAAATATCAATGAATTTCAATTTCTCTGGAGATGGTGGAATTTCCTGAATCCCCGCAAACAATTGATATCGTTAACAAAAATTTTGCAAATGCATTTCGTAGTTCACGCGATATTGTATTGCGAAATGCATTTGAGAATTTTTTTTTACGATATGAATTGTTTTCGGGCATTTTAGTAATTCTACCACCTTCAGAGAAATTGAGATCCATTGATATTTACCAAAGTTATCCTGATTTAAACAATTAAAAATCAAATTGCGACATGAAAAAAAAGAAAAAATTCGAAAAAAATAGCAAATATTGAGATCACATTATCGCGTGGCGCAAAAAAAATCATATTTTAAATCATAGAACCAGTGTGAATTTTTTCAGATTTTTAAGAACGGCGTTTTTGAAATTGGTTTTTTTTCGAGGATTTAAAGATGTTACTGGTGGTAAAAAAATCTGAAAAAAATTCCGAGGTGTTTATGGGTGTAATAGGTAATAACATCATATTAAGAAATGAAAAACATCAATGAGGGTGAGGGTCATGGCCTACTGATTTGACATGGAATGCCCCATATATATTTTTCGTGTGGCCATTAATGGTACAGTGGCCTCAACTCTATGTCTACCCTAGTTAGATCTAATGTTCTACTATACATTTTTCTCAAGGTGTATAACCTGGTGTTGAAAATTATTTTAATATTAATATTTTCCGGTCGTCGAATTGATATGAGATGCTGCATATCACATTTTCTAACCGATGAATTTAATCTCGTAATCTATACTAACCTAATTTCTTTTTCAGTTTATTTACTTGAGCCGACCAATCTCAGTGTGCAAATTTATAAATTAGCGAATTTAGAGTACCTGATAGCTTGTCACTCCCCTTGAATACGACTGATAGGATAGGTGAGTGACCCAAGTACTACATGGCTTCTTTACCGGCATTAATCTCGCCATAAACGTTGGTAAGCATTCTCAGCGTGCACTTTCATAAATTTATAGGGACGTGGATTTTAAGTAAAAAGGGTGCATCGATTGATAAATTGAAGCCCGTCGACGGTCGATGCACCCCAAGGGGTGCAGTATGCTCTGCGACCTCGGTGAAGGTACCGTTAAAATCTTCAGGAAACCCAAGTGAGTTAAGAGTTAGTAGTATACTACCAAAAAGGGATTGGAAGATTTTGTACGTGCACAGAGAGCAAGTGCACCATGGGAATATTGGAGGGGCCGGTACATGGATCGACCATCATTTGGTGAAGGTACCTGACTTTCGTCGAGTCAGGTGAACGGCCAACTTAAACCATTTGGTGAACCTGTGCTCTCTGTACCCTTGGATTTTGCATTCACCGATATAAATAAATTGCCCAATGGAATATAACTACATATATATATATATATATATATATATAGATACCTAGGTATACGCTCGGTCGAGGGCGAATCGCTTGGCTATGCCGCCCCGTGAACCGACAAAACTTTTATGTACGACTCTCGAATTCGGTACGCAACTACAATGACCAACGAAATTACTGTTCATAGTATACAACGTGCAATTAAGCAAGGTGCAATGGCCACCTCGTTCATGCTCACCGTTTCTTATGGCCGTGATCCTCCTTCCCATTCTTGAGTGCACCTCCCTTCAGGCGCTTCTCTCAAGATTGGTGCAGTAAAACGTGTGCACTGACTGGTCCTTCGAACACTGTGGTTGTTTCCTACCTTCTTTGGCTTTTGGCTCTCTATCACAGAGCTTTGAGCATATTCTGGTGTGTCTATGTTGGTGATCGATGCGCTTGATTTTTAGTTGTGAAAATCTGCACTGACTTCACTGACTCTTTGCAGCGGATGACAATACGGTGACGGGTAGACGGCAACTTCAAAGGAAAAATGTACTGACAGTGCTCCGCCTAGAGTATCCCAGGTTAAAGAATGAATAATTCGCTTATCTAGGCTTTACGAAATTTACCTTGTAATTCACTGAGGCTTTAAAACCAAATACAGTGGTTAAGAGAAATAAAGAACTTTGCTAATGTTATACATATTCGCATTGCATTTTTGAAGAGCTGCTTTTGCGTTGGATAGAACTGGTGTTAATACAACAAGTTCGTATCACATTTACGATAAATATATATCACATAGTGTTATCATCAGTTGAACACAAAAAAGGATGTAACGAAATTAACAAAGATCCCCTCGCAAAAAAATATTGTCTGAATATTATCATTACCACAATTTTCGTGAAAGTTAATAAGAAATGTCTTCTGATTATTTATTTCTCGATGTCGATATATATTTAATTGTTATTTTTTCGGTATTATTAAGAGGCTAGTGGATTACAATTGTTAGGAAGTTATTAAAAATTGCTACTGGCGTGACGCAACACGTGACTTTCTCATCTCGATTGCTGCTGGCGTCATGTTACTGTCGTGAAGATAGTTTGTGAAATTAGGTTGTGAAGTTAGTTTGTAATGTTCGTTTGTTTGTTTGTTTTTGTAATTATATAAATTTGAGACAATAAATTGTTTTTTTACTTAAAAATGTTTTTCAACTTTTATTAATTTTTATTTTGATTTTAATTGTTTTCCAATTTTTATTTTTATTTGTATTTTTGTTGTTTTCTTAATTGTAATCTACATCTCACCCTATAATTTGTTAAGAACGCATTTTTTAATTCAAATTCAAGCTACAACTCGCCCTCTCGAGGACGTGCACGTTATGATCGCGCCTTCACGCCACATCTCTTTTTTTTTATAGTTTGTTGGTGTTATTGTCAGCACTGCGATAGTTTGACAAGTCCGTTTATATTTGTTATTCATATACCAAAGGTTTCGCATATTATGGCGAATATGAGGCCACCGCAGGATTTAGAATTCATATAAAATGCTATGCAAGTGATAAAAACTATGGATGTATCGATGTTTATAATCTAACATCATGAGTGTTAACTTAACCTTAAATCTTTTCTGTTAATGAACTTTTTTTATATATAATATTTTATGTGAATATTTATAGTGTATTCCTCACTGAAAACTACTCAAGATCATTGATAGCAGTCTTTTTTCGCTCAGGTTTTTCGCTGCGCAACAAACAACGATGAATGAAAACTATGGATGTATCAGTGTTTATAGTCTAACATCATGAGTGTTAACTGAACCTTAAATCTTTTCTGTCTATGCACTTTTCTATATATAATATTTTATGTGAATATTTATAGTGTATTTCTCCCTGAAAACTACTCAAGATAGCAATCTTTTTTTAGTAGACCTGTGAGGCAATTCATATTTCACAACAGAAATTTCTGATTGAGGATGGTTTCAGAAATGTTATGTGAGTAACTAAAAAGACAACAAAGTCTTCACTATATTGAATCGCTTGTTGTTCACTGCTTATTGAATCAAAAGCATAAAAAATGAATAACATATTTTATTTTTTCACATTTTAGGTAAAGTACCAGGAATAGTGGAGATTTTGGATTGGATTACAATACCAAAACTAGGATTTAGATGTAGAAAGTGGACACCACATTTCTTTGCGGTCCACAGATTTTTTCAAAAGTTATTGTATTTTCGACGGCACCTACAGACGCCAGACAGACCGACAGACAGACAGACGGACAGACGGATGGACAGAAATGATTTAATGTGTTTTTTGGCATCCAGGACACTCAAAACATGTATTTCCATTAAAGTCTTGAAGTCGAATTTTTTTTGGATTGCAATACTTTCTCTTTTACATACTCTGTATGTGATGAGAAAGTAAAAAATGTATCATTCACATCATAAATACTTCACATGGACTCCAGAATCTATTTATAGAAACGTTTCCTCTCAATACGGAAACATGCTAGCCATAGTATCTGATTTCACTTCTTATACATTTTGCTAAAAATTTCTCAAATAAGAATAGGATAAGGTTATCGTCGAGAATGAAAAATCATGGTTTATATGTTCATAACGTTTGTCTCATATATTTAACGAGTGTATCTGCCGATATAATAGGTACATTGATTTAAGGCACTGGCATATTGGATTTTGGACGAAAGTGTCGCACATAATAGGGTACTTTTTAAAAAAATGTCATCATCTTAGTCTCACCATTGACAGGGGACTAGAGAAAATTACGTCCATCGCGGACGATTCTTCTTCCGTATACACACTTATATAAATATATATATGTATATATAAATATATATATGTATATATAAATATATATATTTATATATGCGCAGTATATATAGATAAATAACTTACTGAGCGATAAAGGACGCGCACACGTATTCTAGAATGCCTTAGGCATCCTGCTATATAAAAGTCAGTTATGCTTACAATTCTTTAATCGAGAGTCATTTTATTTCTCTTTCATAGGATATTATCTCACGCCACTCGTCCTTTCTTTCACTCGGTCTCTCTTTCACATATCACCTTAACGACGTAAAATATCTTAAGCGCAACTAACGTTAATATACAATATTTATAAAATTATTTACAATTTTTTGCATTAACTTTGCCTATCTTATTCGTTTTCAACCCGCCCCTTAATTCGCCTAGCGAGCTTCTCTTTTTCTTTTTTATTACGTTATTTAAAACAAGATAATATTATTCTGATCCAACGGTGAGTGGTTCAAGGTTTTTTCTTATTAGGGACAGTCTCTGCCAATACTTATAGCATTGGTATTTTGACAATGCCTCGTTGATCGGATCGTCCTTCTTGTACAGAGAGTTTTATGACTAGATCACAGTACACGGAACAGCCGCCATTTCGTCGTCGACTCGGAATTTTTTTTTGTCTTCGTTGCTTGTCATGATTTGTCATTTCTGTAATCAAAAAAGGAATAACGTACATTAGTATCTCTGTTTGCCATTCACCATTGAATTATTTCGAAGAAATAATGTATAGTGTGCATCTATTCTATTTATTCACGGCTATAAAGGGAGGACATATTCTACTGTCCCGAGGGATTCTGAATCGCAAAAGCGTTACGTTCATCCAGACTTTCAGGGTCGAAAGAGAATCGAGCTGTAGACATATATATACAGAGGAGCAATGGAACTTCTTTCTCGAGAGCGGGAGAGTGATGCAGGGGATGATTTTCAGGTAAGGGCGGTTTTACGAAGGGACTCACCGGGGTCCCTCGGGCGAACACGCTCAAGGAAGGCAGAAAGAATAGCGTACCGGTTCAAAAACCGACAAAGAAGAGAGGAGAGATCGGGGGAGACGAGAGAAGGGCGGACCACGACGACTGGTATATCCTGAAAGATGCATTCAGGTTAAACGCAGTGCGCGAGACAAAATTGTCCTCGTCTAACTAAGAGGGAAAATAGCGAGACAGAGACAGGGTGATCTAAGGATATATACGTAAGCATACAGTATACCTCCCAGCTATATACGGACGGGAATGAAAAATAAAACCAAGGAAACGTCAGAGTGTGAGTTCACTCAAGTTCTTTGGAGACTACTGTTAAAGAAGAATAAAAAGAAATCGCTGAAGGGACCCTCTGATGTTATGTATCCGATAAAAACTGGAAAGATTACGTGTGCTCAGCAACGAAGAGGTTTTTTTTACTATTGTTCAATTATTGCATCTCAGGGTCAGCTAGAACTTACGTATAAGATTAATGCCGCTTGGATTAAGATTAAAAAAAGGTTATTTTGGGTCAATGTGGTAAATTTAGAAAAAAATTTCATTACATTTTTTTTAAAATAATTTTTTCATATCGTAAGGCACCGATTTACGATAGCATATTGAGACGGTAAAAAAGTAAGAGAGGAAGAGGAGGAGGCGAACGACGAAGGAGGAGAACGTCGCTGACGATCGAGGAGGAAGGCCCGGGAGACCGTGAAAGAAATCACGGACAAAAGCGTTGCTTCTCGGATGTATACGCGCTCGCGCGCGAGCGAGCACAGCAATGGTAAGACTGAATGGAGTCTGCGATTTCAATGGTGTGCTGCCGTGGGGTTTTGCCGAGGGGTCCCCCGGTGCCCCATTGTCAGGCCAAGGTCACAAATCTAGCCAAGAAAATTTCTTTCAACTTCTCTACGGTGGTGTCGTACTATCGTGGTAGCTACGCGGGCGAGAGAGAGAAGAGAGAAGAGAGAGGGAGCGAGATTGTCGATTCGCGGTGGTTCGGATAGGTTACGGGCCTGCCAGATGAAAAATAGATGACAAAATTTATGGTGTTGTTTGTCGTCGGAGACGTAATAAACCGATGGATCTCCAAGGGAGGCGATCAATGGTGAATTGTGCAAGTTTCAAATGAAAATAATGAAAGAGAATTCACCGAATTAATTAATCGCAGATGGCATTGATTGTAGAAATAATAAAAACGCCAATAAAAAAAAAATACAAACCTTGAGGGTATCGAAAGACCAAGCTTCGGACGGTGACACCAGTTGGCCTCATTGGCTCTGCTGCCACCACGAGATAACGTCGAGTAGTTCCTCGTCCTCGGGACTCATGGGTTCGTAATTGTCGTAGCTGTCCCCATGTGTCGCGTATAGCGCACCGTTGGTCGACGTGCTGCCGTAGCCTTGGCTGCCAGCTGACGATGCCTCGGACACGAAGCTCGGCGTTGGTGAACTCGAAGCTTCGGAGCAAGGAGGTGGTACGAATTCAGAACTCTGTCTTATATGTTGATGTCTGCTACTATTGCTGTTGTGATGGTGAAGTTCCGCAGACGAGGTGCTCCTCAATTCGGCGCGATGACCACTTTCCGTATGAAGATGATCGCCTCTTGAACCCGAAGACACGACACTACCGGATCCACATGTTGACGAGGCAGGAGACGACGTCGAGATAATACTCGAGCCATCTGTACCATCGTGATCGTCTAAGAGACGCTGAAGACTCCTTATGTATTCAACAGCCATTCTCAGAGTCTCGACCTTGGACAATTTTTTGCTACCGGCTCTCGATCCACCATGTGTACCTGCAGTATTGCCACCCAAAGCCTGTGCTACACTCTGCGGTATGTGTTGTCTTAGAGTCGCGAAACCGTTGTTTACCTGTTTAACCCTATTTCTCTCACGTGCGTTTCTCCGAGCAACGGAAGCCGGCTGATGAGGTACAGTTCCGTACGGGGTCGATTGGTACATTTTCGACTTTTTGCATCCGTGTTGCTGCAGTGACGACTTCATGTCGTTACTAGCTGTCAAGCCACCAGTTGACACAATAACATTGCCACGATGATTCTGGCTATTGTTTCCAGACAACGGACTAGCGGTTACACTGCCGTGAAGACCGGCGTGATGATGGTGGTGATGGTGCTGCTGCTGTACGCTCAACATATTTGGTAATGCGTTCTCGTCGTTTCTCAAAACAGTTCCCACTAAGGTCATATCACACAGAATATTTCACCGACACCCTCTCCTGTTGCTTCTGCGATAGAAGATGCCGCTGTTGCTCCTCTACACCGCGACCGAGTTGATGGTCACGCGTGTACGAGGACCTTGACGATACCGGCACGCGATCGCTCTAATGTCGTTTTTTTTCTCCGCACGTTGCTGCTCGTCAGCACGTGTTTTATTTTCACTATACTGTATCGTTTAATAAAAATGAAAAACACCGGTAAAAGATATAAACTTTCTAAAAATCTTTAAAGAGAAAGAAAAGCGCGAACGTGCTTGCGTTTTGTTATGTGCGCGAGTGCGTGTTGTGATAACCAAAAGCCCGACTTAGCACCCTCGATGCTTACGGTACGGTAGTGGCTCCCGAAATGTCTTGCCGTTGAGGGTTCGGGGCCTTATATAGCCGGGCGGGCACGCGCCGCTCCCCACTACGAGGTCCCATATACTCGATCGGGCCCTAAACCCCCGACTCCCCTCTCTGGCTTCCGCCGCTGAGCCGTCTCGTCCTCGCGGCTCTCGCACCCTCCTTCTCTTCCTCCATCAGGGACCCCTACTCGTCATCCCCACCATTCCTGCCCCAAAGGCCCTACGAGACGGCCGAGATTCTCATCTTCACGAATTTTCCCTCTTTCTTTGGACCACTGACCGGACCATCTTACGAATTTCTTTGCCAGGTCAACTTTACTTAACGAGGGTGCAACTCGAAGCTATTGTCTAGGATAGACAGAAAACCTAATCACAGTTCTTTATCATCAAAGCCCGTGGCATGAATTAAACGGAAAACAAAATACAACAGGTTCGCTTGAATCTTCATAAATATTAAAAAACTACACATATTTGAATATGAACAACTTTATAGATTCTCAACTTTTACATACCTAAGTAGAAGCTCTGTAGCTAATTCTCAAAGATAAATGTCCATTAATTAATAACACTTACACTACTTACTTTACATTGACATCACATTTTATCTTCAGCTCTATCTCTACTATCATTGCTCAAGAAAGCCTAACATATTCCTTAAGCAACAACAAAAATTGTTGAATCTCTGTGACGATTAAGTGTTCGTTGTCGTTATTATTGTTGATGGCCTAACAAACGCAATCCATCGAAACTGTTAAAGGGGGTCCGCGTTTGAGAAACACTGCGATCAGTTCGCAGTGTGCACGGAGGGTCCGAATCCCCACCGGGGGCAGCAACAGCAGCGGCAGCGGCAGCAGCGAACCGGGCAACGAAATTTGAACAGTTACCGCGGTAGAAAAAAAGCTTGGTCCGGGCGCGCGTCTCTCGGCCCCTTCGGACCCCGCCGCCGAGATCTCGCTGCTCCGCGAGTCTTGCGGTCGATCAGCTTCAGCGCTGCATGTGTGTGTGTGAGCGCGCTGGATGAGCACAGGTACGTGAGGGGAGGCTGCTGCCGAGACGCGAGCCGTTCTCCCTTCTCCTGGACCGTGGCGCACGCCGCACCACAGCCAGTATCCCCACTTTCCGATAGCTTCGGGCTGTACCGCGTGCGTCCATACGAGCATCTCTCGATACGAGCGCTCTTGGCGCGCGCGCGCACTGGCTGCGAGTAAGAGTGAGATGGAATGCGTGAGCGTGCGCCGGTGCACTACGTCCGTGAGTGCGTGAGTGCGTGTGCTTCTGGCTTATGCGGCGTCTCACTAGCTGGCTCGCCGGCTCGCTTACTGGATGCTGCCGTCTGTGCGATGTTCCTGTACTTGTCGGCGGCGTTGTCTGTATGTTTTACGTTCCATGGATTTTTCTCTCTGTCTCTCCACGGCTCTTCTGGCTTCTTCTTCCTCTTGCATCCCATGTATTGGAGAAATACATGCGAGGAACAGGTATATCGGCTGTTGAACGTCTCCCTATCGAAAAAGTGCTCTCGTTGCGTACGTTGCCGTCAAGACGAACGGAGGTATCAGGAACCTCTGTACACGCTGATGATTATGTCGTTCGACTTCCTTGCTGCACTTTTCGTTTGGGTTAAACACGTATATGTGTATATTTACACACGTGTGTCTATACACACTAGTGTGGGCTCAATGGCTTTATCTGTCAGCAGTCGTTGGATTGTTCTGTAAAGTTGGTTGGTAGTATAAGAGAGACATACCGAACTAATCGCAACAAGTTCGAACAATGGCGGGAGTGCAAGGTTCCCGCGGCGAATGAGAGAGGGCCCGTGGAAAAAGAAAGGGCACGAACGTAACAATCGACGCCGAGAATTCGTTGTTTCGAATCGAGTGACGTTTTTTGCCTCGACTGCCAGGCGTGCGCGGCAAACGTTTGCGAATACTCTGATACTATTGTATATCGGGTATAGTATATTCGTCGCGTATATACTAACGCGTTGTGGCTTTATATGGCACGGTACGACATTGGCAAAGAGACACCGCGCGCCTACCGGTACGAGCAATAAATCGGATGGCACTCGGAGACAAAAGCGAACGAGCGAGAAAGCGTAGACGATGCAGGTAGTCTCTCACGGCGATTCAATCGCCTGCTCTGCTTATTTTTATTCTAGTGCTTCTTATTTTCCTCCATCTTTCTTACTTTTTTTCTATACGTGGGACCGAAGGTTTGCGGGGAATCGATTGCGATGCGAATCTCGCCGTGAGGGTCAGACCAAAGCTACGAAGTAAGCAATCCAATATAATCGTACCAGTCGCTGGGATAACGAGCTAATACCAATGAAATTCCGGAAACCAATTAACACCCGAAAACCCTTTGGCATTTATTTTATGAGTTATATTAATTTCGGTGATTTCGGATGGCATGGTCAATAATACCTTACATAAGAGTATTGGAGCTGAATTCAATTCAGAGCAATAGTTCCATGCTGTGCATTGCCGTAAAGTTATTTCACGAATAGAAAAGTCATGTCGGGACGAGTCAGAGATAGGAAGGGCATATTCTAGCTGGTCGCAGACACCGCACCGGCCAGGATACAATGACGGTACCTGCTTTTGCGGTTGAAAATTTGTCGCGCTGCGAGGATCTTTCCAACCTGCGAGTCTATAGCTGCAATGTGTTGTTCGCGGCTAGCAAAACTCGTAAATCTTTGTCCCTCGCGCAGAGACGCAAAGTTTAAGACCAAATACCAGCAGTGATGGTGCAGGAGAAAATGTGCAACAACAAATATCCTTTACACTTCAGCAATCCACAATAGTCGCTTTCCTTACCCATGCACATAAAAACACTAGAACAGGAAAGACTTATAGTTGTATTGATAATATAGCTAAATATTCTTCATTTTCCAAATTAATTAATCAATTAATTTAACTGGTTCCTGTATTACGACTATCAAGAAACGACACTTTGATATAATTCTCAAAATTCTTGAGAATTATCCTCAATATATCTTGGAGCCGTACCGATAGCTTGAAGGGCGTAACTGGTTACTATGTTTGCTTTATATTCACTGGTAAACTATTATTGAATCCACAACATCCTTACTACACAAAGACCCTCTCGGAACCGTTTAATAATTGGCCATATATTAGTACCATATTTAGATTCGTTGATCCACTGGTTTCGGGAATAAATTTTTTTCCCATGTCTGCATATCGGGGAAAATTGAAGTGCGGCAAACAAAAATGTAGAAACAAAAAAGTTATGTTATTCCATGCACTGTTAAATTCAAATATGTTATATTTTTATGAAACGAAAAAAGCCATTTTCACCCTAAAAATATTAAATTTTGTTTTTTTGGAAACTTTTTTTTTGCTGTAGATTTTACAGAGTATTGAGCGGAATACTCAGATCATACCAAAAAATTGGTATGGTGGTTCTCAGAAATCTTGGCAGCTGAACAAATATTTTGCAGAGAATACATATATAATACATATATTAATTACCGACAGCGGTAGACGCGTGGTCGGTGTGTGGATTCGGAGGTTTCCAGAGTTAAAAAACATTGCTTGCGGCCATAACTTGGATAGAGACCGCTTAGCCGCGCACTAGTTTACGCGTCAACTGGTGAGCGGGAGGCAGTTTTTCTGAGTTTCTAATATATTCTCATGCGGTAAAAAATTAGAAAAAACAACGCCGCGTGTATCAGCCAGGTTTTCCACAGTTTCCTGTGCAAATGCGATGGAGTATCGCATTAGGAAGAGTGGCTCTGGTTAACACTCTGAGCATGGAGCTCGAGGAATGAAATGGGGAATGAAGGGAAGGGCACGGTAAAAGCCAAGTGGCATACTGCGGAATAACTAATAAATAAAAATTTATATTAATTAATTGAATTCTCTATAAGATGTAGATTATATGTGTCGAATCTTTCAGCGATTGTCAGGTGACTTAATGAAAGTGAAGACACATCGTATTATAAATGAAAATGTTTATTGCGAGTCGATTTCGTACACGTCCGTCGGCTTCAAACCGTTGGACTGAACTCCTTTTTGTTTATCATTAACAAAGGAATGATGTTGTTTAGCAACAGCGTAACTATACAGAAATATTAAATATATGTATATATAGCAAATAAGTTCCATCGAAATATGCTTCATATGTATTAATAAAATAATACGTGTATATATTCATAAACATGTATTAATTAATTCAATTCTTTGTAAAAACGGTTTTTAAGCTATCAAAATTTTCGAGTTCCACTATGCCAATTTTTATATACGCTCTGAATATCGTATCAAATATTCTGTAAAATCTACGAAATGCGAAATAAAAGTGTCACATTGAGAAAAAAATATGTTTGTAGCACATGCATAAACAACGGTGTTTTTCATGGCAGTTTTGCGGGTCGAAAATAGCAAGTTTCATAGCAATGTTGTATCGAAAGGTTGGCGCAGGCGCGGTTCGCGACTTCATTACTTTCACTGCTGCTTTCTCACTTTCCACCCTAGAAACGAAAGTTTGTAACCTCACTTTTCACTATTCGTCCCGCAAAACTACCATTCAAAGCACCCCTACTCATGCATTTGTTACAACAAATATAGTGTATAACACGATCGAAAATTAGCGATTGTGCCTCGTGTGATTAGAGCCCTTGCTTCGCTCGGGCGGCAAACCTCGCACTCGTCGCAATAGCTAACTTTCGAACCTTGTTGCACAATGTACTATTCATGTTCATTTTTCTTATGTAGAACTGGCTTTTTAGGTTTCATTTAACGAAAAACATATTTTTAGTAGAATAGTTCATAAAAACATAATTTTCTTGTTTCTAGATGGGTCATTACAGAGGTACCGTTTCGACTTGAGTTGAACACTCCACCTCTCAGATTCGGTCGAAATTTTTTTATAGGATTGGACCAACTTCAAAAAGTACTGGAAAATTTTTTCAGATTATTTTACAATTTTTTTGCGATTTTCCGAAGCTAACATATTTTAAACCAAATTTAAAAAGCTGAAAAAAATTATCAAAAATTCTGCATGAAAGAACAAAATGTTTTAGTCTAAAACGAAAGTGGGCCGGGTTTCGTTTCAATTCTTTTTTCTATGAAAAATTATTCAAAAATTTAGAAATGAAAGAGGAGAAGTTATCAAATTTTCCTAAAATATTGTTTTCTCTAAAATATGTATTTCGTGAAAGGCCGTGAACACGAAAACGGTTTCAAATTTCCGCAATCTAGCTGAAATTTGGAACGAATGATCACTAAAGCAGATTGCTATTGAAATAGGCCTCAATCGATTAACAGGAAAATATTAGTTTGGTGTAGCTTTAGCCGTAAGTTAGGAATGGGTAGAATTGCCTCGGCGAAGGGAAGGTGAGCCGCGAATGGCCGAAGCAATTCTATTCGTAACAGGAAAATAAGCTATCAAGATTTTTTTTATTAAACTTTTTCGTTTGTAGAGAGAAAAAGCTTAAAACTTGATAGCTTATTTTCCTGTTAATCGATCGGGCCGATTTCAGTAGCAATCTACTGTAGTGATAATTCGACATGTGCCCCAAATTTCAGCTAGATTGCTGAAAATTTGATACTTTTTTCGTGTTCACTGCCTTTCACCAAATATACACCCCTAGACACACACGCCCACATTTGCACATATACATGCACCGGACATTTTTTCTAGATATGCTTTTTTAACGTAACATTCTGAAAATATTTTCAATGAATCGCATTTTTTTCATGATAACAAAAGCACTTGCAGGAGAAAGCAATATTTTAGAAAAATTTGATAACTTTTCCTCTTTCGTTTCTAAATTTTTACAGAAGAAAAATAGGAGCAAAACCCGGCCACTTTGGTTTTAGGCTCAAAAATTTTTATATTTCATGCAGAATTTTTGAGAATTTTTTCAGATTTTTTAATTTGGGCTAAAATATGTTAGCTATGAAAAATCTCAAAAAAACTGGAATAAAAAAAAATCTGAGAAAATTTTCCAATACTTTTTGGAGTTGGCCCAATCATATAAAAAAATTTCGACCAAGTCTGAGAGGTCGAGGGTCCGACCCAGGTCGAAACGGTATGTAATGCCCCATATATTTTTTGCTGGACTTATATTTTTGACAGTATACGGCCTTGAAAGATTAAAACTTATTTCTGAACCGAATGGTAAAAAAAAACCCGAAATAATTCACAGAGAGTACTTTTGACTACTACTATATGACTACTAAATATATGGACAATTATCAAACAGATCCGAGAGGGTCGGGATAAAAGTGTCCACGTCGGTGGAGAATGCCTCGTATAATAAATAACTATTCATACATTTTGTACAATGAAATTAATGGTTAATTTCAATATACCCACGTTGAAGTGAATATATACATGAGCCCCCGTATTAAAATACGTTCGGGAATATTTTAACAAGATATAATTGAGTTTTGCAAAATTCGAAAGTGCATTATCAGAAATTACAAGAAATAGTCTTCTAAAGTTAAAAAACATTAACTCATTTTTTAAGCACTTACCGGAACATCAAAATCATGCAATGAATTGAAAGGGTCAAGTATTTAAGTACTTCAGTATTTATAGAAAAGCACAAAAAACGTCATATATTATATACATACGGGTCAATGACAAGTACAATAAACAAGAAGAAGAATTAATCAATTATACAAACTCAAATAATCTGAGAACAACTGAAGCATATTATTTGCGGCTTCGGAGATATCCGGGTATTTTCAGGGTCCCTTTCACTCCAAGGGCGAGCTTATATATTCACAATAGTTTTGACAGGGTACGAGGTGCGGCAGACGCTATTAATACCGCCGTTCGTTGCACTTGTCGTCGATCGCCCCAGGTGTTTAACCATTTACGGTTAAACAGATTTGCTGCGAGTAAAGAGTGAGATTTTACAAGACACTCTGCAGGAGGCCCCACGGTACTAAAGACAACGGGACAGATGAGACCGGGGCATGGGCAAAGCCCTAATCGCTCGCATTTTCTCATTGTGGCCGTTGTAGTCTTTTACTCGTCAAGGCTAAATCCGGGGCGCATATATTTATACCTTATATATCCCACGTGAACTGCGTAAGACCCAGTACGGAGGATTCTTTAGTCGAATACATTGGCAGTGCAGGTAATGGGAAGTAGCCACTCGTACCAAGGAATCGAGGTCACGAAACTCTGCTGGGGACCTGCTGCTAATTACTCGTTCTTCTTACCAGGTAAAACTGTTAGCTATACACACAGTCATTTACAATCGAGACCTTATTTTCAAGTTTAATATACACTATATAATGTAGAATGCAATCACAAAAAAAATACAAAGCTACCTATGAGGAAGTATGCACCCAGAGAAATGGGTCTGATACGTTTATTTGAATTATTTATGTGGTGTATTTGGAATGAATGAAATCTCATTTCAATCTAATAGAGTCTATTTTGATTACATGAAATTTTATTTCAATCAAATAGAATCTTTTTCGGTTGAAGAAAATGCTATTAGGCCGACCATTAAATAAATTATTTATTTAATGGCCAACCTAATAGAATTTTATTTGAACGAAATAAACTTTATTTTATGTAAATAAAATTTTATCTGATCAAAATAAGCTCTATCTGATCTGAAAAAAAATTTGTTCATTCCAAATACACCCTATAATCGATTCAAATAAACCCTTCAAATCCATTTTTCTGGGTGTGTTGATCAATTTTGGCTTTCTCATAGATGAAGCTTTGTAGAAAGCGAAAAATAATCAGGAAGCAATTTGCAAGGTTCTACTTTGCAGGCTTGTTTATACTCGGAAGAATTTTTTATAAAAATGCAAGGTGACGTGAAATTTTTTGCGCTTGACCGATTTGTGTAAAATTGTTACTCAAAAATTGGTTTATGATAGTGCATATGCAAACTAAATTAGAACCCGATACCTAGTAATTTACATGAGCAAGCACTCAAACGAGATTTTTTTAATAATTCAAAATGCCATAAAATTTGAACCACCGGACCGATTGGGGTCGAAGTTATCCCAAATATCTTTTTAAATGGTCGTTTAAGTGTGAAGAAAATTTGAGATAAATCTGTGGAAAATTTCGAAAATTTTTTTTTTCGTGAAAGCTTTTTATGTCTTTTTGTTCGCCAAAATCGAAATTTTCTGTCATTTTAACAGTTTATTAGACTAAAATCTCAATTGGAAATCAATAATCGTAAAATCATATCGGCAATTGCAGCTGGATATCTCAGAATTTGCATGAGTCTTGCATAGTACTTGCAGGCATTTTTGAAAAAATTAAAATTGTAACAAAATCAGAACGGTTTGACAGATTCTCGCGAAATTTGGAACACATAATATTTCACGGGTAATCAATTTATATACAAAATTTCAGCCCGTTCCTTTTTTAATTGCATAAGTTATAGCGTGAAAACGATTTTTTCAAAATTTTAAAAATGATGTAAGAAAAAAATTTTTTAACCGTTAACCGTTTCGCGTTAAATATAATCCCAAGCTTTGTTATATGATAACCTACTTAAGTGCTAAATTAGAAGAAAATCCGTAGAAAATTACGACAGTTATCGTGCATACAAGGAAATCTGCACGCACACACACACACACACACACACACACACACACACACACACACACACACACACACACACACACACACACACACACACACACACACACACACACACACACACACACACACACGCACACGCACGCACGCACGCACGCGCGCACGCGCGCGCGCGGACGGACGGACGGACACGGACACACACACACACACGCGACCACACACACACACACGGACATTTCGTAAAAAACATTTTTCTCGGTGTTTTAGACCATTTTAAGTATCCTGAAATGAAAATCTCAGAAAAAAAAAGTTCACCAAAACAAAGCTTCCTCTACAAGGAAGCAAAAGTCGTACTTGAACTGCACATAAAGTACCGTTATGAACAACAACAAAAAATACGACTTTTGAAATTACATGGGCAATTTAAATAGTTTAGTATAGTGTCATAAACAATAAGCGTCATAACATATCAAGCGTTGTGGTAGCTATTAGTTATTAAAAAAAGAAAAAAATCCTGGCAAAATATGCCATCTTTTTTATTTCTAGTTGGATATTTTACGGTGACGCTGAACATTATTTTTTGGTACGGAAGAATAATTTCCCCGGTCGATGCAGAATGTCGCTTTACGATTAATATTTCCTTCGACATGAGTATGATGTCAACTGTGGCATTTTTCTATTCCCGGCCTACGCAGCCCCTAATCTCTGTTAAAGCATGTTCGTTACATTGTTGTACCTTTCCTTGTAAATAAAAACTCCTATTGAATGCAAGTCCTGTTTTATATCTCAAAAGCGAGCTTGCGTTGTAAATATAGATTCACTGGATGTAATCTGGAAACTCCCACGGATAGCGCTTGTCTTCAGAAGAGGACCTATCTCATTGAGTGATGTTCAATATTAATTTTTTTCAAATATTATAAATTGCTATAACTGATCAACTTTGAAGAGGACAAGAAAAACAATTCCAAAAATCGGGCATTCGCTTATAGAACTTGGAACTATTTTTCCCTTACCAATATCTGAAGTCTTTCCCGTAGAACAAAATATTTTCATTGATTTTGCCGTGGAATAATGCTTAAAATGATGCAAGCAATTCTTAAATAACTTTTTCCTGTTCTTTACCTTGTAGGCGATGGAAACCGCGCATTTTTGTTTTTGAACGATCTTGATACGATCGATTATTCCCGAGATATTATAAGATAAATGAAAAATAAAAAACATGGGATGTTCCGACAGAAGAAATGAAGAAATGAAGTTTAGTGTATCTACTATAACCATAACTAAGCCCGTTTTCTAGACTTTTCTTGGGAATTTTTGTTGGGTGGCTGAATTCATATGGAATGCCTCATATACATATACTCATACATATACGGTTATTACAATTTGAATAATAATCATAATAATAAAAATAGTAACACATTCAAGGCAACGTACGATTTTTTTCAATTCTTCAACACTCGATAAATCATCTTTTCACGCGAAAATAATTCGCGTCGAGAGCGTGTGAACTCGGATGTAAAACAAGAACGAACAAAGAAGAAGCCTATAAAAAAGGAATTAGGGAAAATAAAAATAAACGCAGAAAATAACAAGAGGAAGGGAGAAGCACTTTTAACGCTAGGACATGAATGGGGCATTAATTCGAATGAGTATCCACCCCTGAGGTTAAAATTCATACCATAATTATGAATCCCCGTAAAACCGAGAGAAAGGCCCAATCTCGTATACGCGCAGTCGGAGAACGGAGAAGAACTGGCGGCGCGAGACACGAGGCACACAGCGCGAGCGCTGGCAATTATCGTTATATTAATTACTGGTCGAGTGACGAGATGAGCGATGCCCTCGACTTTCGACCACGTAAGCTCCTGGTTCAAAGTGTTGGGTGTTTATCTACCTTGCTCAACTCGAGTCTTGGGGTTTAAACTCTGATTTACGCTTTAACGTTTGAGACAAAAAATAAGTGACCACAAATAGTGGGTTTAAAAACGCCAAACATATTTTTAAATGAGAAGTCTAGTTATCGAAACTTTTCAGTAGCTAGCAGAAGTGCATGTAACTATAACAGTTCATGCACCTTTGCTAGTACATGAACTTCGAAATTAGTTTCAATTAGAACTATGATGAATGTTACTTTTCATTTATCGCCACAAAGATTTTTGTAAAGCGTACCTATTAAAGAGGTTTGAAAAGAGCGACTTTATTGGGAGGGTTGCGGAGTCTGTCTCTTGCACCAAAAAAAAAAGCAGAAGGGGCCTTAAATATGTATACATATACATTTTGCTGCACTAGAATCTGTTAAATTGGAAAAAGCGTGTTTTTTTTCTTATCTGTGTATCTTCATTGTTTAAATAAACACTAACAGTAATCTAGAGCTTCTATAAAAGCAATATTCTTCTACTTGATTGACTAATCACTTAATAAGAAAATAATATATTATTCAATATCGCAGAATAATTTTCTTCACACAAAAAGAAAGTTGACCACAATAATTGATGAATAACGAGAAATGGGAGTGTCGATGTTTCTGCACAGTTTTTCTCAAATTTCTATCAAAATTATATTTGGCTGCTTTCATTGTTAATTTTCAACATTTCCTGTAAGCACTCCAGTTTATTATGAAGTGGAATCTGTTAATTTGGAATCCCAAACAACCAAAAATCGCGTTTTTGAAACATTTGGAAAAAGGTTAACGAGGGACTTTCCAATCTTATAATATTCGTGAGAATGACGGTGAACGAAAAAAATTTTAATATTTTCAAGAAATAGTACATTGTGCGACAAAGGCCGAAAGTTGACAATTGCAACGAGCGTAAGATTTGCCGCCTCCGCGAAGTGAGGGCGGTATTCACATGCGTCGCATCGCCAACTTCGGCCCGCGTCACACACAATACTTTTTATAACAAGTACATGCAAGAAATCGCAAGTAAAGCATGCAATTCACATATGAGCCGCACTTAAACGAAATGGAAAACAGCCATAACCGGGATCCATGGGTGGAAGCCCCCCACTTTGGAAAAAAGTGATCTTTTATGCAATAAAAACGTATCAAACAAAAGCAACAAACATACTTGACAAAATGGTAACAATAAAATGTAAAAACAAGAAAAAAAATACACATCAATTATTTTCAAACACTTTCTATTAAATATTAATTCGTACTAGTATTCTTTAGGACTTAGAATCATTTTGATTTTACCATTCTTTGGCACCCAATTTTGGTCATTATAATTAGTCGTATGAAACTTCAAATAATACGAAAACTTTAAAAGAACAAGAAAATTTGAAAAAAGAAGAACTTTGAAGGAAAAAATATTGCGGCAACGTGACCGACACGGGTGGTTGTGCGATTGGTGTACGGCTCTGGCGATATCCCCAAGCTAAGCAGCATTGTTTGCGGCCATAACATGGATGGGTAACCGCTGAGCCTGTTTCCGACTTTCCGATTTTCGCTGGCGTCTTGGATTGGTCCAAGTTCTCATTGCATGATTTGTTTCGGCATTGAAGAGAGTTTATATTTTCCAATAGGTTGTTTTTCAAACTTCCCATGTTGCTAATTGAGAAAGACCCGATGTGTATCTACATATTTAGGTTGCTAGGCAGTGAATCTTTTAATGATATCATGAAAACTTCGATCAATTGTAGATGATCGGGGTTCCATATTAGGGACATAACATTTATTACTCTAATTATTTAATTGTACTTATTTTACATGCTTTCGTATGTATTTATTTACAGTTTTCAACTAATTTTATGTTCGATATATTTTTTTTTTTTAATTTTTATTCATTTACAATTTCATATGTTATTTTGAATGACATATGTCACACTCCTTTGCAGCTTTTCTATATACAACATCAGGAGCTGCTTTCAAGAATCGCTCAACGTCTTGCGACAAAAAACTTAAGATTGCTTGCTTCGAAATCCGTTTGACTTGCGTTTCAGAAACATTGCCAGCAAGCTGTAATCAATGTCGAGGTTATATATTAGCTGTGCCGTGCTGTTTAGCATTGAATAATGTGCCCACACCGTTGAAAGCTTCCAAGTCTATGCGAGCTCTTGAAAATAAGTCAGCATGACCGGTTCAGAAATGCTTTTAGTACCTCGCGTACTTTGCCACTCGGAAAGTTTATGGCAACTGGCGTTATACACAGATAAAAAGAATTGGTAATACTAACCGAATCTGCGGTTACGGGTGGCGAAACAAATATTTGGTTCATTGGAAGAAATATTAGTTTCAATCACCCAAAGATTCCTTTCGATACGCTTTCAAACGAAACATTTGGTTGATTCAAACGAATATTTCTTCCAATCAACCAAATATTTGTTTCGCCTCCCGTAACCGCAGATTCAGTTGGTATTACTCGGAGAGAATTTTTCCGTTATAGTCTCTATAAAAATATGGGTAAAAAGCCCATGCAACATAGCAAATTGAAAATATTCCGGCAGCATAGGAAATCTCCCCATACTGTCGAGCGAAGATGAATTATACGGGTGTACAATACAGTATGGGGATCTTCTCCATGCGTTCAGAGCTCGATTCAACTCAGAATTCACGAAGACTTGCATTCAGTACGGGGATCGGCTGCGTACATATCGGACTTAAGTCTACGCAGAATGTACGGAGATTTCCATAGAGTACGCCGGATATCTCGACACGACTAATTTAAAAAAAACGATTTTAATGCATAGATATGCATTCACGTATCTATATGGGTTAAATTGCAATACAAATTTCAGTAACTCCAACGTATTATAAATAAAATGGGTCAACGAATCGCAATCAATCACAGAAAATATTTTTTTTCTTCTTCTATTGTGCATAAAACTGTAAAAAGTTGAATCTTTTCATACAGAAAAATGACGGGCAGTTCAAATATTTTTTTGTACAAATTACTTAACTTATATATTAATGCGGTTCACTTAAATGTAAATATGTACAGAGGAAGGACAGGAAAGGAAAGAAAAGGTGTAAAGGTTTGTGAAAATATAGTGATTTACACGAATATTTTTGTATTCAATTGCATTTTCATATCCACCGTTTCGTTATGAACATGCTTCCATCCTTAAGCTTATTCAGCTGAGTAACATTGCAGCTTTCTAAATAGTGAGGTTAGGTGCGAGAGAGACAGTCCTATAAGTGTTGAACATTACACTATGGTATTGTCAGCAATGTATCATTGACTATTGAGTCACTGTTTCATGAGAATTACATGTCTAAGCACATTGTTTATGTTAAAATACATAATGTACACAGGTCACCGCTTACACAGATCACAACTCACAATAACACTTTCCGAGATGTCTCTGACGAGGAATAATGAAAATATCGTAAGAGAGGAAAGTACATAGGCAAGCACCCCAAGCAGCATGGGGAATTTCTCCACACTATTGCGCTAGGCTATCCATTGCTATCGGGCTCGTCAGTCGCGCATATGGCTAACTGCTCTAAACGCGTACGCTCGTTCGTCGGAACACCATGATTGCATACAATGCCATATATATATATTGGTAATATCAATGTATTTCGGAAGACACTGCCAAAATTATAGATACTGTCTAACTAATCCCAATGCATTTCTACCTTGAAATTAAAATAGGTTAAGGAACTCATGATTCGACGTATGATACCGCAAATATATGGTCGCTTCCACTACACCAACTTGTATAGTTTTCAATGCACTGAGAAAAAAAATCTGTGAGAAGAAATATCTATTAATTTTATCACCAACCGCTTCGATCAATTGAATATTTATTTCGATCAAACGAATATTTATTTCGCCACCCGCAAGCGCACGTTTTGTTGGTTCTAACAATTTTTTTCTCAGTGTGTGTATTGAGGGGTTCACTCTAATTTGAAGAGATGAAAATATCGGTATGATATGAATCTTTCTTCTCTCAGATATCGCCTACTCATGGTAACAAGATAGCTGCGTATAACGTAAATCGCCAGAAAACCGGAATATAACTCGATTGCTATGTTGAGTCGAGGGATTATTGCCATATTCTTCTCTCCGTGTGTGAAATTATCTATTTTCGAGCCGAAAAACTGCGATGAAAAGCAGCACTTTTTATGCACGTGTTATAAAAAAAACGATTTTGCCGGATTTCCCGAAATCAAATGGTTGAACTTCCAAATCACGAAAGAATTAAGAGGTATATTTTGTTGTATGTGGAGCCGCAATTTGATAGTCGATTAGTTCTAGTGTCCAGAAGTACCAAGTATGTTCAGAAAAGCTCGTTACGAGGTGGTGCAGTCAGAAGTGTAGCAGAGCAACACACAGAGTGTGTAAGTGAACGCGCCATACTCGATTATCTTTCAAGCTCGTTTATTATTCTCCCTGCAAATTCGCGTTACATTCGCTCTCGCTTCCCTCTCTCCTTTTCGGGAGGTGTAATTGCCTTACGCATATGCTGTCGCGGCTGGCGAGTATATTCGTTCTCGGGCCCAAGTGGATTCTCATCGATCCCGAAACCAAGTGTCTTGGTCGTCCTCGTCGGAGAAAGTGCCCTCTCATCGAATCGCGAGTGTTTGGTGGACGCACTACTCACGCTGCATGCGTCACTGATGTGCCCATACATATATATATATATATATATATACCAAAGGAGACTGCCTGGTGTTTCGTTATCGGTCATGTTGTTTACTTGTTTTGTGCCAATAAATGTTTACGATCACCGGAAAGATAAAAACTTGTTGATCCGCAACAGCGGTCGAAATAAATATATCCATATCCGTAAATCAGAGGAAAAACAAATTAAGTACACAATTTACATAAAATAATGTTGCATCCACCTGAAGTCTATCAGGTGCTCCTTGTGCATGAACGTACTATAGGTATACATTATACCTACCTGTTACGCTGGAGTCGGTGGAAGTCGTGCCATGCATGTGCTCTACCCGAAATATCGATTTCTACGTGTGTGTCGTCATGTAGAATATACGTCAGCAGCAACAGGAGCAGAAGCAGGAGCAGAGGGACACACCAGCAGGCTTGCATCTGTCTCCGTAGTGTGCCAGGAGGGCACAGGTTATTCGTTCGCTCTGTATTCGGTACCAAGGGGGCCAGAAGCGTAGCATATAGCATTGCATACATACAATCGTCTATAGGACCACAGTATGTACTTCGAGAGCCCTCGTAAGCTTCGAAGTGGCAACGAATGTGACGTAAAAGGGGAAGAATAGCGACACACTCACACATGGTCTATCACTCTGGCGACTTGGGTCATATGTGTAAGCATGGGATTCTCGAGTATGTTGGGGATGACGTCGAAGTAGTTGACTACGATATCCGTAACGTACGACGCATATGGCAGTGTAAAGGCTGTTCTTGTTTCTCGTGGCATAAACCGCTGGTGCACCTCCATCCGTTTGCAGGTTGGCCGAACGTCGTGCGAACACCGATATTTGCATATTAAGGTTATATATACTACATTGTAATATCCTGAATCGAAAAACACTTTTTAATTCAATAAAGTATATACGGCAGGTGTCACTGTATAATTGTACTAACGTGTACTAGATTTTTTATCGTTGTTCGTGTACCGATTATAAGGAAAAAGCGAGAGAATGAAACTGACTGACCTTGAAACGTACAGAGGATAAGCGTAAATCCATTGCGTCGTCGACAATGTTTCGCAAGTGCCCTTCGCATTAAATCCGTGTAATCCCCTGGAATATGTGGCGGCTTCGCTGTTAACTACGATTTTTAATGTTGTTGATTATTAATTTTGGTATTTTACAGGGTGGCTAGAAAGTACTCAAGGCAAATGAACCAACCAATTAAGTCAATTCTGAGATAAGTTCCTGGCAGGTCACTATGTTAGCTGGGTTAACCCTTTAACTGCAAATGCAGTAAATGCGCCGTACTGCACAAGTAGTTACTTTTTAATTTTTGGTTTATTTTCTTTTAAAAAAATCCGCAGCAATTCATCGAAATTTTACATGAAGAAAACCTACAATTTTTTTTGGAAATGTTTGCCCTATGTTTAATCGCATAAGAGTAGATTTGTAAAAAAGAATTATATATATTTTTTCAACCGAAAGGTATCATTAATTCCTCTGTTATTTATAGTACTTATGATGGAGAATACCGATAACTATTTCAACTAACTCGCTTTCTATGTCGTACACTGTAATTATTGAAGTATGTAATGACAAATTAAATTCAAACGCACATTTAGCCAAAGTAAACATAAAAGGGCACGACAAAACCGCGACTTCGTCGTAATACACGCGTTCTTCTGATTAATAATCCTCAACACGTAGGGTACACACGTTGAGCTCGCACGAGAGGCTTGCAGCCTTGTCGGATCCGTGTAAACTGACGTTCTCACCTCGCTACGCGTTTCCACGAACCTGGGGATTCGCAGTATTTCTTCCGCGAACGTGTGAATAGCCATCACAAGTGCTTGGTTGCATGCAATATTTACGGACCACTGATTTGCGTGCAGTAAAAATTGTTGTCTGTACTGGTTGTTTTACAATGACACATTTTGAATGCTGTGATCGATGACTATAACGTTTTAACCGCGTATATCTTATTAAGACATACAGACGCTAAGTTAGTAATTGACGTTTATTGTTGTCTTTTTTACGGTCAATTATAGCAATCGAAGAATCATTTTTCAAGGCTTAAGAGGCGTGGAAGATTGGCCGGTAGACGGCGTATGCATTAAGAGCCATTAAAAAAAGTATATGAGGATGTCATAACTATAGTACTGTGGTATAATGCGATTCGTGCGTGCGGACTCCTGCTGGAATCCTTGAAGAAGACAAAAGTTGAGGTTCCCTCGATCGAGCTCTCGTGACTGCGGGATATCGAATCCCTTCTGCTTACTTTCCCCTTCGTTCTATCGTTTATTTTCTCTTTCACCTTTATTCATTTTAACCCTTAACTATACATGTCAAAAGTCAGAGCCGCGCCACTAAAGTTCTCTATATACATAATTTTATTATTATTCTGTGCATTCATTAAGACTTATTGCGTACTCTTTATTACAAACTTGCTGTCGCGATTTGTACATGTTCAAAGAATTAACGTTCTCCGTCAATTTGACCACTGTTTTATGACGATTGTCGATCCGATTATTGATCAAGTTTCGCTGGTACTTAACAGAACTCTTAGTACATTTTTATACTTCTTTTCAAACATATTTCATTAGTTACTATAAACATCCAAGGTGCATAAAATTGAAACGATAAACTTCTTTAATACAATTTTCAAGGATTAATGTAAACTCTACAGCAAACTGAGGCTCGTTACCACTTTCCATTTCACTTCGGAGTAGACAGTGATTCTCTATGCAAGAGGATGAACGCCCATTGACAATGCTCCCATTCATAAGTTCGCCTGTACCTCTATACTCCATGGCAATGTAGTACAGAGGTGCACGTGAGCGAGGTGAGACTTCTTATCAGGGCGACAAGCTTACAAGAACTGATTAAATTATCGATCGGTCCACGCCAACGCCACTTATTCACGAATATCGAAGTACTGTATACGACGTAGATTCTAAAGTATATGACGCGGACAAAATTTTTTATGAATGGTTTTGAGCAAATACACTATGTAGTGACGAAGGAAAAAAATCTAATTCTCGAAAATAGAAAACGCCGAGTAACTTTGATTTGGTTCATTTATGACTTTCACAATGTTCGAGGACTTTTGAGAATATCAAAATAATGATTAACAGTAGATAAATAAATGAAAATCTATCTCGTTATCTGCATCTCATTATCAGCTTCATACACTATGAAGAATTGACGCCAACGCCGCTTTTTGAGAACTATTCTAACACTTTATACAATTTTAAGAATTTAACAGTTTTTAAGATTTTTGTAATACATTTTATGTATGCTATGGGGAAAGCATTTAACATTTCCAGGTACTTCTCTTAAAAATTTTGCACTGAGAGAAAATTATGGTATTGGCAACCATAAATTGACATCTGTTTATTTGTAGTTTGTACAAACATAGTTGTTACCACTTAATTAGTTATCACGACTATTTTTATAGTCACCGTAACTATGAAAGGACTAAAAATCAATAGTTGTCACTTTATAGTTAACTGTACTATGACGAATTCTCTCAGTGTGACCACATGGGTAGCGAAATATAAATTAACAAAGTTCAATGCAATTCAATCTATTTAACATTGCTGTTATTCAGAAACCACGTCTTTACCTGATATAAAGTGATGCTGCAAGAAGTTGTGAAAAGATTCTCACTCATGAAACTTATTAGTGACAAAAGGATATTAACAAAAATCATATTTTCAAATTGCGAAGAAGGTTACTGAGGCGGTTTTACGGTAACTGTGGCGCCATGATTTGACGTTTGCTTCCGGTAATACTTTTCGTGCGGAGGAAAAACGTTAATATAGACTATGGTCGTAACTGGTTTATTTTTCGCGATATTTAATTTTTTAATTTTCAATATTGAAAACGAAAGCAGAACGGACTATACATCATATGCACTTTTTTCTACCTATAAAAAGTACTACCGGAAAGAAGTGTCAAATCTTGGCGCCACGGTTATCGTAGAATCCCCTTCATCTACAATCAAGCTAAATTCATTACAAAAGTCGTATTAGTTGATGTATAGTTTGCTGAATTTTTCACAAAGGACTTATTTGTTGATGCATAGTATACTAAATACACTATATTAGTGCTTTTTTTCAAATCTGTAAACTTTAATTTCGCAACACGACCATCCACTGTTAAATATATTTGAGATAAAATTACTACACTCGTGCAGGAAGCTCTTGTACATAATCAAGTATAGAAAATTTACTCCACGAGTGTAACGTGAAATTGCTGTGCCATTCTCCTCAATTCGTTACAAAAGTTGTTTTAGCTAATACGGTCTCATAAATTCGTTAATAACGTCATATTTCAAATATAAGTTAACTTTTATTTTACCACACGTACATTGAGTTTTTATTTGCCTTCGTATATTAAATTGAATTTTCTATATGGGTTTAGTAAGTATAATACATTGCACGGGCCTAGTATAAATTACTATACAGAATAGGAATTTGTTAAATATTTTTCACCGTGTATGCAAATCGTGATAAAGGAAAGAGAAGTGTCTTCCCGAAAACACCCCAAGCGCCATGTACATTTGATTTGATCTTTTCGTGACCTTCACAAGTACTTTAAAAATAAATGGAAAAACTGAAGAACGCGGGATAAACAAATACGAATTCATTTCGTGATACCCATCTTATCGTCAGCTTCGTACACTTCAGTATTGCGGAAACCGCACACTGATTTGCTGTTCGCACTGAGGTGGGAAAGAAATTCAGTGGTTGACCCTGGCGGTAGTCGAGAGCAATAGCGATTATGGTGGCTTGCGTTACCTAAACAGACCGTGAAAGAAGAAAAGCCTCTGTGGTCTTTGGCGGTGAACCGGAGAAATCTTGAATATATCTGAGATAAGTTTAATTACCCGTCGGCGTATTGTAAAGGGAATTTGCAGTGGCGGATAGTGGTGGCACTTGTGCAGGAAGGGGAAGGTCTATCAACCTGCCAGATATACGCTGCTCGTTCTCCTTCAAATTTTTCTCAACTACACGCCACCCTTATCCTCAATCTTTACTCTGTCTTTATCCCCTTTTCGTCACTTTCTTACTTTCTCGCTCTCGCACGTGGCAGACTTGACCTATCTTTATGCGGGCTGCTTATTATTATTTTCAATTTATTTTTCAGCTTTTTGTTTTATTCTCTGAAGTCTCGGAACACTACTCTGCTCCGCTTCAGTACCATTTTTATCCGGCTTGCAGCGTTGTAGATAAACCTGTATCAAAGTAAGTATCCGAATTAATATTAGCTCCTGGCATTGACTATTAACCGGTTGATTCTTGATCGAGAGACTTGTTTACAATTCCTTTTTGAGAGATTCGAAACTGGATAAAGAGACATCACTGCACGTAAACTTCAGACTATTAAAATTAATGGTCTGATGAAAGATATTGAACTGAATAATGAAAGCAAAAAAGTTCTGTATACTTGACGCTCCAACCCGATAAAAGATTACATGAATAATTACGTGACTTCAACTCTCTGACTGTCACTTTACTATGTTTAGAATATTGGGAGAATAATTATATTCCTAAACTTTTTTTTTCAATTCAAAGACTTTATGAATAAAAAAAAACGTAGTCTTTCATGAGAAGCGTTTTTAACACTTTCTTTCATTGCTTTGAAAAAAAAAAAAAAAAAACATTAAAAAATTATACACTTTAAACTTGGATCTTTAATTTGTAAAAAAGTTTAACATCAAAGAAAAATGATGAATATCTCAATACAAAAGGGGCTCGGCATTCGAAAAGTTTAGAACACCAATGCGTCGCCTAAAGACTATACCACAGATAATTAACAATTAAGAAGTAAGTCTCCTCATCATGGTGAGAAGATCCAGCGTTACTGATTCCAAAATACTTATTCCAAAAAGTCGTCTGGACTGGTAAGCTTGCGCAGTAATAATCATACATAAATTAACTGCAAGCGATCAGCGGTTGTGGCAAAGATCACGAGTACGGAAAGCCGAGGTTCAGGAGGGTCAAGGACGACCCGCAGTATTGGCGTCCTCGACACTTGACGCTGACCCCAAAACCTCGGGAGTCCACGCAAGGGTCATTACAGACTGCAAAGATCCTCAGCGAGTTCTCCGCCTCCTCTCTCTTTCACTTTCGTACACAAGCGCTGTCATGTGTGGCTCGTTTATTCCGAGAGAGCTTCGTTTAAAGCGGGCCCATCCACAAGAAGATTCAAGAGATCCCGAAGCAATAAAACATTCGATAAGACCTCGCAAAATCCTTGGTAGCTACGCGTAGTATTCGCCACCAGTTATCGTTGGAGGCACAGGCGCGTGCGATGCAACACGCCAACTTTAATCGCTTCGTCTCTCTCGTTAGCTCATTCTCGACTCTCATATCGAAGTCTCGTGCCTCTCGCCGCGAAGCTGCTGCGGCTCTTCGTCCTTCCCCATCCCGTTTCTCTCGTTCGCATGCGTTCGTCGTTTGGTACGGCGCCGGGCACGCGCGAATCTCGCTTCTCTTCGAGAGCGGCAACTCGAACAGCGGCTGCTTGGGTGGAATGCCGTTCGCACTTATGCGAGAGAACCGCAGAGAGCTCGCTCGGTGAATCTCGTTCGCGAACGCCTTTCAGATGAGGCCCTTGATCATACGAGCCGCTTTAGCAGTCACCGAGAAACCCGCCTTTCCCTCCTCCTGTGTCGTGTCCCAACATCGCCCTATACTATTTTTCGAGTATATCTTTATTAATTAGGAGAACCCGCATTCGCGTCCAGCGAACAATGCGAGGTATGCAAAAAGGCTCTTCGGCTCGCTAATATACAAGATTCAAGTGAGAAACGAACCGGACAAAGCTGCAGTGTGTGTATATGGTTGTGTACAATGGCGGAGCTATAAAGACGAATAAAACTGTGGTTTCTACAAGGCTATTATAATAATACAGTGATTCTCTGCTTGAATGCTCTCGATGAATATATGCGTTACTGATAAAACGTAGAAGGATCTTAATTAGGGTTCCACCCTGTTAATCGAACAATTTGTAAGTCCTCCACTCGGACTCGGGTTCTTCGCTATTGGTGTTATCCTGCTTTGTATATATATATATATATATGTTTACACAGCAAAGAGACATCTACGAATACATACACAAGTAAATTACTATTCGAAATGTGGTCACTTTATTGGAAGTCTCGTTTCGAAAATGTTGTTGACACGAGGCTATGATAATTTCGCATGCAGTCGAGTCTTTCGTGGGACCAACGTATAAATTAATGTGCGTTTGGCTCCTCTGTGAACGGACGGGTTGCGTATATATATATGCGCGCGAATGCATCGCCAATCCGGTTTCCCTGCGCATGTATCGAGAAGCTTGTGGCTTTCCTGATGAAGACCACCGGCGAACAGAGTTATCAATCCGGGCTACGAGGTTAATCTATCGTTTCTCCGTTTCTTTATTTCCATACCGCCTTTTTCGTCTCTTATTTCGTTCTCTTTCTTCACCCGCGGGCTAAACTTCTGTGGGGCATCCGGCCCGCTCCGGATTTTATAGAAGCCACGAGAAACTCTGACGGGTTCCGATGCAGGATTAGAATAGAATTTCGACCAATTATACGGTCACCGCTAGTGGATGTCCGTTTACGTCTCGTGGCTCTCTTTTCTTGATCCCGAGCGATAAAAATCAGCTGAGCTCAAGGAAATAAAGGAGACGAGTTATAAATGAACCTATTTGACTCGAGATGGTGGTCGTTTCGTCAAGATAAATTACTCAGCGATACGAGTTATCGCCATTCACTGATAATATATCGCAGACTAAACGATTTCCTCAGAGGAACTTCTTTGATCAGCCGTTATACGCGAACTGGGTTATCTCGACGGCGGCAAAAATTCTCTGGTACTTTTGAGTAAAACGTTTAGGTATTGGAGTTCAAAACAAAAGAAACAAAAGCTCTCAGTGGTGGCGGATAACGATACATTTCTGGCTCGATAGTACAACCCAAAACCTTTTTAACCGATTATCAGAGTCAAAATGGGCGGAAGGGCCTCTTTTTTAGTAGTAGCTTTATGCCGCCCGCACAGAAGCCAACCGAAGTGGAGAGCAACCCTGTGCCGACCACGACAAAAGGATGCCGACGCCAACACGCTTTGCTCAAGCTTTCAAACTGGTAGAGGACCGATTTCACGCAAGACGCGACAGCGTGTGAGTTTCTCTTTAGAGATCTCGGACAACGCACTCTCTAGCGTTGCCTTTGTATCATTCGGTGCGATTCTTCTAGGCATAATATGCATTTCAATGCAATTTATTTTTTAAATCTTGGCTACATTAGTTATATTTTCATATGTTGAAAAGCTGCGTATTATCTGTGAATAAGTCAATTTATAGTGGCGTAAGCCTTTCTTTTAAGCTAGTGAATAGAAATGAATTATTTACTATTTGTCGATAAATCTGTTACTTATCTACACGAAAAATAAATGAACATATGTCATGATGTACTCCCTAGGGTGTGTCGAAAAAAAAAATTTCTTCTTCATTTTGCATCATTTCAATCTATAGTTTGTACCTTAAAGCAACTCTTCTCAAAATTTTAGAGTGATAAAAAAATTTTTAGAGGTAGCTCAAACGATGAATAGATTTCCCATTTGATTAGTACGTAGATGAATGCGACTCTCAATAAATTCATGTCCCAAAATTACAGATACGATATATCGTCGTTCGCGTATCTTTTTTCGTTATCTTCAGATCATTGGGAAGAGAAACAGTACCTACAAATTTTTCGTTCGAATCTATAGTTTTCTAGCTATGAATTTTTGAAGCTCAGAATATCGTACTCTCCGCCCTGTAAGATCAATTTCAATTGAAATTTCAAGATTGACGTAAATTCTGGAGCCATTGTCTTTCGTGAAGTTTAATTATAAGTAAAGTTTCATTCAACACAAATTTTAGTCACAAATTTTACAAATAATGTCCAAAATGGAGAAAAATCGAGAAAAAATGTCAAAATGTCGCTAAATCTTCCAACCAATCTGACATTTTGTTTGGAATCTTTATGATTTTCTTCTCTTGCAATTTTTTGATGATTTATTGATTTTTCCCCTCGATTTTTCTTTATTATTTACATTTTTTCTCGATTTTTCTCCATTTTTAACATTATTTGTAAAATTTGTGACCCAGACTAAAAATTTTTTAGACGCTTCACAATGTTTTTCTTTCTTCTCAAATTTTTTGATGTTTTGTTGCATTTTTCTCGATTTTTGGTCAAATTTGACAGGTTTATCAAACGTTTTGAACAAAGCCGATGAATTTTTTTATTTTTCTCTTCAATATTCGGAAAATTTCTAAGCACTTTTTCTTTTCCAAATGATCTGAAGATAACGAAAAAAGATACGTGAACGTCAATATATAGGATCTGTAATTTAGGGACATGAATTTATTGAGAGTCGTATTCATCTACGTACTAATCAAATGCGTTTTGTTAAATAGGGATTTTGTCAAGTCAATAAAGGTTAGTTTGAATAAAATAAATTGTAGATAATGTAACAAAATGAACAATGTTGTCTCCCAGATCAGAGTCATTTATCACGCTTTGTTACACCAAGAGATATGAATTTAGTTCACTTGAATAACGGTTGGCTAATTCGTATTTTTATTATATCTTATTATATAAGTGCTTATTCCGTTAGAATCAAACAGACGGTTCAGTCCGTTCAATTGACTCGACAAAATATTTCGTTAAGCTGAATCAGAGAATACGTTTGGATATGTTTATGATTTGATCGAATCATGTCATATTCCTGATAAAATACCTCATGCAAATGGACTAAATCCTTCCGCACGTGAGTGTGTATATTGGTTCAGATGGATGAAATTCTATGTTAAAGTGACCTCAAACGTTATCAGTAAAACCGCATGTGTACAAAAAATATTTAGTTCTTTTAAAACCTTCGTATTTTAGAAAAAAACATATATGGAGTTATATTGATCAATTATTTTGTTGAATACGAAGTAAATACGATAATAAACTTTATAACATTTGCCGTCATTCATCGAAATTACTCGTTTCTTCGATTTGAACTTTAATTTAGTAAGGACAACGAAACACACTGTCTCGAAAGTTATCAGTTCTGCGAATCATTCATCTATTATTATTATTATACCTTTCAGATATTCTAATCAGCAAGCACTCGGTAGCATAATCGGTTGCGGTAGCGTTATTAGGAAGTTAGGTAAACAGGTCGTAGGTTTGAATCTCAGTATAGGTAGGAAAAATCTTCTCCGACAAAAACTGTTACCTCCCATCCACTACTATTGACAATGTTTTAATAAATAATCCTCGAAACGAAAAATATTTATTTTTATTCTCAATTCGACAATACATTTACCGTACTGTTCGGTAATGATCATTGTATTCATGTAGTTCAAACAAATGTTGGTTTTCTTCAACATTGGAGGGTTCTTATTTCAAGCCCGATTTAGTTAAGACGCAGTGATACACCGCCAGAAATTTCGTCGCCCAATGCTAAACGCCTATAGACCTGTCTCTCTCGGACATAGCTCTGTTTGCACTATTTTTCTTTTCATTCTTAAAAAACGGCTATATCGGCTATACGGCTTCTACGATACTTCTGCGTACCGCCGCAAAACACGGACGATATCTGTCGTACTGTTCAGGAAAAAATAGCTTCCAAAATTTCTGCGGGGTGGGGGGTATCACTGCTTCTAAAGTCAACAAATAATTTTTTGATTGCAAACAAATTTTTAAATTTTTCCAAGAAATATTTTTTCGAAAAAACATGATCTTTATTTCGCTAAAAAACAAGGTAAATGAGGCTAGAAAATGTTACTTTATTGAACAAAAATATATATTACAAATCGACAAAAATTCCATTATTATAAACCGAATTTGATTTCAACAATTCACTATTATATTGTAAGTACTGTATTTCATTTTGCACAAACAACAAAATATTTTCTTCACGTACATAATATGGATTTTAACGTATAGACCCGTCCGATGTTGATAAAGCAAATAAAATTTTGTTAATTCAACTAAATTTGTTTCCAGTGTACGTATATTTATATTTTCGTGGATTACCAAAGACCATTTCGTCTTAAGGTATAATAACCTGTTTAAAAATCAAATGTCCAATGCTTTATTTTTTGACAAAGCCGATACAGAAAATTAGGACTGAGATGATTGATGCAAAAAGTTATTGCACCACTTGAATTGTATTACATTCATAAATATGCAATCAAATACGTCCGTTCGATCTAACTTCAATCAAGATTGGATTACGGCACACACAATTAAAATGCAATAATGAGAAAGCATATAAAAAAATAAGAACAAAAAGATTCACTGCACCCATCTTCGGTTTGAATCGCTCGGGCGATCGATAGATAAGCCAAAACGGGTGCAATAGGGATGGGTCTTCTTGATGTGCTCGCGGCTCCCGAGCACGGAGAATTTAAGCCAAATCGATGAACGTCTTCGAGAACGTGAGATGACGATGCCGATGGCCGTGGACATGGCGTATATATACGCGAGACTCGCGCGCGGCGCCTCGAGACACTCACTGAACGCCGCCGCGCTCAGTGTCTTTGAAACACAGTGGAGCCGGCACCAGCTTCGCCTTCGGGGCGATTTCGATCGGCGCAATTTCGTAATAGCTTTGACTTATTAGCTTCCCGACGGATAATTATGATTGGTCGTGGGCTAATTAACGACTGCCTAAGCGAGAGGTTAGCACCCACAGCTGAAGAGCATAACAGAGGTTTTGTATCGGGTTCGGAACCAGAAGCTGTAGGCTTAGAAGTGAAAGACACTTAAGTCGCGAAGACTGTATCTTCAAAATCTCTTTCTCCTCCCTTGCCCCATTTGTTTCGCGCTCTTGTTCGCTCTTTGTGGCCGCACGCACCTTCCCCGCCTCTCTTGATCTATCTACCCACGAGCGGACCAAAGAGAAATTCCTTCTCAGACTTCTTCGATGCACGTCTCGATCAACAAGACCTTCCAATCGTTTCGACTCGCTGTCACTGCGAACGACCTCTATATCAATTTAATTATTCTTCAAGTTCTCGACTCAATAAATAACAATCAATGTTGAGTGACGAATGTATCGTCCTGGTTCTTTGCGACCACTTCTTGTCACACTACATTGTTGTATCTCTATCAACGAATTCCTGTCAGAACTGTATAATGTCCAACTCACTAAATCTTTAAATATATAGTAAATTGCTAAATATTGGACCCTTCCGTTAGATCTTATTATTTTTCATATTATCGTTACGCCACTCAATTTTTTAGAGATTCTGATCTTTTACGTTTAAAAATCCATTTATGCGCCTCCTTTCATAAGACCGAAATAAAAAATTACATAATGTATGATTTTTTTCCAATGAACAAAAAATTGTCTACCTTGAATCGATTAAACAAATAATGAGATATTTTATTGAGTAGTTATAGGCAATAACCATATGCAACAGAATGTACCTTGTTACGCCAGGACCACGCTATGTAAACAACAAGTTTCAGTCGTTCATGAAGAGTCCTCACATTGAAAGAAGGAATTATATATCGATACAGTACCGCCGTACATTGGGTTGAGTGTCGAATCGAATGACAACTATCGTGTTCGTGCAACGTGCTTAATAGCAATCCCATTACTCTTCTACGGACTCACACCGAGCTCTTTGCAATTGGGAACTGCGTTAAGCACAGGTGATGAGCACCGATTCACCTCAGGTAGATAAGGTGATGAGCACAGCTTCACCGTAGGTAGAGAAGGCGATTGCACGTGGTACGATCATCGAGCATCAATCTCTCTGTCTTCAGGCGCGCACGAGCTTCTCACTACGTATGCACCTTAGGCACTGCTTGTAACTCTCTCGTGTCTACGAGCTCGATGAAAGGTGACTCTTGCTAACGATCTCTCCGTTGGTGAGTTCGGTGTGGTCGCGAGGCTCTCGTGAATGGCGATCGCTTCTTGACGTTGTTCCTACACGATAGCAAGTCGTAAGCGGTGTTGTTTCCTCGTTTGCTATTCGTTGTTCTGCCACTAGATTTTGTTTTTTTTCTAATTCACCTTCTTTTATAGGTTAATTTTTTTTCACTCGTCGCTTGGGCACGAAGAAGATAGAATAGAGATCGAAAGAAACATTGAAAGATAGAAAAAGGATATAGTGAATATCGTATAAAGAGGCAGAGAGAGAAGAAGCGATTGCGCGATGAAGAGACGAAGGAAGAGGAGATAAAGAAAGATAGGGAGTCGGCCTCGCCGGCGCGCGAACGGCAGGTGGAACTTGCTCGAAATTTACTTGCGTTTCTGGCGTGAGTGCGAGCGAGTGAGCCACGCATTTCACGTGAGCTCTTCGAATAAACGCGTGTACCTCCTCTTGCAAGACGTTCACTTTCCGCGAATAAAAAAGAAGTAAGTCGAGTTGCGTGGAGACACACGACGATCGGGATACGTGGAAGAGAAAAGGAAATCGATCGATATATAACTCCGAATATATCCTGGGACAAACTTTGCCGATTACGCCAGATCCGCGATTTTTTATGCTACCGATGAGCGAATTGGCAATTATTATATTAATGCCGCTGAAGAAGCTATGTAGTAGTTCGTATGACAAAAATTCCGCCAAAAATTGTGTCGCATTCGTTCTGGCAATGCCGTATACATAAGCATAACGAATAAGACACAATTTTTACCAGCTCATCATTTATTCATAACGCGCCATATGCTTTATTCGCGTTTTATTAGTCCACCTATAGCTTTGGACATCATTATTTCGTTTTTTTCACGGGATTTTCATGATACTACACTACGTATACGAATGGAAAAGAAAAAAATTATGCGGAGGAGATTATTCACATCGCGAAGAGGGTCGCGGTGCACGCGTCGTCGATGTCAGAATTATTAAATACACCCGAACGCCCCCTTAACCGACCGTTCGTATTTCTTCGCTGAGACTTTCCTCTCTCGTGCACTGGGTTCATCGTTTTTCGATACATCATTCGCGAGGACACCTCCCGAAGACGGCGGCGACGACGACGACGACGATGTCGTCGTCGTCGAAGAGATGCGGGCCTTCGAAGCTACCAATTACCAGATCGCAGCTGCCGCCTTGCGAAACGCGACAGAGCGATCCTCTCTGCGTGTGCCGACCGACAGCGACTAAGACGACGAAAACGAATTGTCGGATACCGCGTTACACTCCCAGTTGACTCTCGAAAAAGCTTTGCCGAGCTATCGATAACCAAAAATTATTCAGAAATTCGCTAATCCACGCTGTTTTTCTTCGATACTTACTGCGATCGTTAAATTTCGGGCATAAACCTTTGACCGGGCGCTCAAAGCGCGCCGTGAAATATTCGACGCGGAGGCATCGAAGGCGAGATTATCGTTGTGAAAAGAATACGATAAAAAAATTGACCGGTACTCGGGGATAAGGTTAGGGTCTAAAATATAAAAAATTCAGTGAACCCAGGTTGACTATTAAACGAAAGTGGCGATATAAGATGCGTTCGGGGATAAATTTCGAGGAGGATTAGAATTTAATATGTCCAAGATGTGCGCGCAACGAGATAGGGTCAATGATGATGAGAACGAAGCGCCGATCATCGCGCTCAAGAATTTTCGACACTTCTTCTTTTCTTGGCCAAAGGCGTTGCCGAAATGCTATAATATTTGTTACTGTGTATGATGACGCAATATGTACACTCTCTTTATTCTACACGAACGTAAAAAAAAGCACATACAGCAGGTACAGCACGCAAGAGGCTGCGACAGGTGCGGCTCTTCTCATCTGCAGACAGAAATTTTAATCGAGAAGAAAACGACGGTTTTTTTTTAAATAGTCTCTCCCTTTGGGGCACGTACGGCTGCCGCGCACCTTGCTTCATCTCCACATTCAACATTTTCCGTGTATGAATATCGCAACCGTCGATAAAACCATTAATTAATATCATGAAGTTATAATAACTGGATCTCGTTGTCCCATACGAGCGCTATCACTAGCCATCGAATTGTAAAATAAATGCGAATGACATCAATACGATCAGTATATAGAATCAACTCATCATTGATGGATTTTGCCGATTTTTTACTGCTGAGAATATATTGTTTCAGAGTATCCAATCTGGCAACGAGATCGTGCGTAACCAGGATCGCCAGAAACAATGGTGTCTCCTTTTAAAGCATTTTGAAATCATTTTATCGAGTAAAAAAAATAGGCACGTTATTTCTCGGATATTTCCAATTAAAATCTCGGATAATGTTGATCCATTCCATTTATGATTTACTAAAGTATTCAAGAATAAAGTTAAAAAATTGTGTCGACTTAGAAAAATTCTGTGTACAGCAAATTTATGCGGACTTGAACCTGCTCGAGGATTTTCTATAATTGACCTCGAACTTTTTTACCGACTGAAATGACGTTCAAATTTTTCCCGCGTTTTATCAATTTCCGTGCAATGACACGAGTCATAATCAATTCAGCCCATGTTGCACATTATACTTTTGAACAACAGGAAAGAATCATGAACTGCGCTTGCGCCAATCTGTTGTTTCAACACTGCCATGAAACTAACCATTTTTGTCCCGGAAAACTGCCACGAAAAGCACCGCTGTTCATTGCAGTTATTACAAAAATACGTTCATAAGTATAATAGTTTGTGGTAATATTTTTTTAGGGAGAAAAAAAAAAGAAGAACCTGTTTTTCTTCCGTTTGCACACAAATCGTTCATATTGTGAGAAACTTGAAGCAAAACCAATAACAGCAGTTGAAAATATTACTTCTCTCAACCTTCGCGAATATTTATATTCAAGACGTAGTGATAATTTAGAAAACCACAATAAAAGTCTGCAATTTAAAACATTTTTCATGTATTCATTATAAATGAAAGATAATGATTTTATCCGTAAAAACTCTTGTCTTTACTTAAATTTCATTTTTATGGGAACTTCGTAATTATATGAGCCATAATTAATTCAAAAAATTCCCATCTCGACATTCATTACATATAATTAATGTCGATAAAGTGGATAATGAAGATGTATCAAGAGTCATAACCACGTACGGAGAATAGAGAGTTTCGAAGGTGTCGACGGAAGTCGCGCGCTGCCTGGTCCACGTATGGGAGAAAGAAAATAAGAGTGCAGAAACGCAAAGACAGAGTCTGGCGCAAAGGTACAGGTGACGAGTCCGGTGGTCCAGCGGCGATGTATACATATACAACGTTCGGGATCTCTGCCTTTCCCCCGAATCTTCTCCACACTTCACTTTTTAGTGCGTATGTGTAAGAGTCACGGTGCTGCAAACAAGTAGAATTTAGTGCGTGGTTACGCAGGTAGACTACCACGTGTGTACTTGTGTGTTTGGGAAAAAAATGAGCGAGAAAGAAGTTGCGGGGCTCAGTATACATGACTGTGGACCTGCAGAACTCTTCACGAACAGGAGAAGCAGTAGAGGCAATACGAGGTGCGTAGTATTGGTATAATACTGTACGCGGTGCGTGCTGACGATGATGCTGGTGGTGGAGGGCGCGTGGCACGGTGCCCGCAGTTGCAGCTGCTGTTTCATCCGGCGCTCGACGACGACAATGTATCTCTATACGGATACACAAACACATATACCAACACATACGTAGAAAATTCTCTGTATCGGCATTAACCAAGTGTGTGCTTATACCCGGGTGCCTTCACCATCGCAACAACCTCTACCACCACCACCACGACTACCATCACCTTCGGATCGTCCGTGCGGCGCGCGCCAAGACTCATTAACGCAAAACTCGTCGTCTTCGTCGAAACACTTTCCCGACTCGCGCCATCGAGCCCCTCTGCGTTTATGAAAGCTCGCGTGCCTCTATTAAAATGTCCGCGGGCTCATTCTTCTCCATTACAAATAATTCCTTCAATGATCACCCGTAATTAACGTTTTTCATTTCGAATTTTTGAACAAAATTAAATTTTTTTAAACCTTCAATTTTCCATATTTGGCATTACTATTCTCACTGTTTGCGGCTTTTTTCAATGCTGAGGAGGATGTTTTTGGCAGTTGTTTCGTGGAATTATGGATGATTTTCGCGCTAGGTGAATTACGAAGTGGAATGGTTGAAAAATACTATTTAAGTCTGGACAATATGAGTCAACTTATATGAGGCAAGGCAAGTTGAGTTTCGATAACAAAGAAACGAAATTCTCAAAAAGTTTCTAAGAATCAGGCTCAGTTGCATCAATAGGTACAACAAGTTTCAATATTTAAAAAGAAAAAACATTTCCCGAAGTATGCAAGTTTTTTTCGTTCTTTAATTAATTTTCAATGTCTTGGGGACAATTTATGTTAGTGACATCACTAAAAAATGACAAAGCGTGTGCTTTTCGTGGCCGGAAAATTAAGTGTGTCGCTACACTTTATAGTAAGGTCAACGAAAACATATGTTTTTTAATTGTAGGGCTTCCGAAATCTTAGAATATCCGTTTTCATAAGATTTCAATATTATTTATAATGTATATAGCAGCTTAAAATAAAAAAATATGTTTTTTATTAATTTTGCAATATGGTTCTTTATTGATATCACTTAATTAATCGGGTTTTTGAAAAATATTTGAGATTTTTTTTTACCTTGGTAGAGACATTTATACGGAATGCCTCATATGTAGGACCGCGTAGTCGAGGAGTCCTGTACTGAATTTTAAGGGAAGGTAAAGGAATAATAAGCGGAAAGAGCAACTCTTGTAAGAGTCTCCTTCGCTGAGCTGACCGAGGGTCCAGTTCGAACCGGGCGTCGTGTATCACCGTCTCACTAGGCGCATATTCACACGTTTTCGGTCACCTCTCTGTTCTGCCAGCGCCGCGCCTCTGCTCTTGCTACTTCCTCGACAATAATTCACTTCCATCGGTTTTCTTTCGACGCACGCGCTCCCGTTCTTTGCGGCGTGTATTTTTTGCTATGTATGTTGTGGAAAGATTCTGCTGTGAATTATGGCCAAGAAAGTAAAAGAGAGACACCGAGAGTGCTACCGGTCCTCGCTGAATCGTTTGCACGCGAGAATTGGACAAACGGAGCAACACGGTGCATTGCAATTACAACCGATATCAAAGGAATAAGATATGTAATAACTTTTGCGGCTGTTTTTACTATAACTAGATATTCGAATGTTGAGTTTTATTATATTCTCACAATAAAAATGAAGATAAATCATAATTTTTTATAACAATTTACAGTTAGAAATTATTAACATTTTTTCAGTTTTTTAAATGTGGCTGATGCTTATATCTCCTTACACTATGAACCGAAAAGTCTTTAAAACAACAAAATTTTATCGATTTATAGGCATATTAGACGTTTTTTTAAATTCACAGACGAGTAGGTTTTAAGATTATCAATAGTAGCAGGTCAAAAAATGTCCAATACATTTCCAGTGGAAATAGACTTTGCGCTTCAACTTTGGTATTTGATATTACCAATAAGTTTTAAGCTACGAATAAATGACTAAATCTCTATTACTAAATTTCGCAAAGTTTGAATACGTAGTAATTTCCAAACGGAATCTCGAATCCGTGGATCGGAAAATTTTTGTTAGTGTATTTCTTCTTACTTGACCATGATTTAACCTCAGTGATCTTGTCACGAAATATGTACCTTCAAAGTAGTCACTTCTCGCACATTTTTTTGAGTGTCTTTTTTGTAATGTGCTATTCTTACATAGAATAAACAAACTTCCAACGCATCGATAGTAATTTTAATAGAAAGTATAAGGAAGTATAAACTCCGTAACACATTTGGATTCATAGAATGGAGATGTCCGACGTGGTAATGCTAAGCAGTAGCTCGAGACAGAAAGAGGCTCAGCTTGCTACGGTTCTCGAACACATACAGCTCCCGGACAGGGAGCTTTACCTCGTCCAGGGCCTGATTGTTCGCTCTGACGCGAGAGCGATCGCTCGTCAACGCGAATAATAAACCAGCTCACGGTTTCACGCACGGTATACCTATAATAAGAGGTCGATGCCGACACGCTGGCACACACAGCATCAGCCGCAGTGAGAGCTCACTCGGATATACCATAACGAGGATCTACGGGACGAGAGCGAGATCGGCAATGGAATTCAATGTGAATGCTCACAGAATTGAAAATAATAATGGCCATATGAGAAGAAGAGTAGACGAGGAGTGGCTGTGAGTTCTGTATAGTGGTTGTAAATACTATATATATATGGTTCATATTTTATTATGGCTGACGGGCTTTGCCGATAAACGCGATGAAGAGGAAATGAAATTTCATTATAGAATTCAACGATTCCCACACCGGAATCCACAAAATTCGAAGCGTAAAACCTCATCGTGTTTAAAAAAAAGGAATCGCAAGCAATTTAAAACCATGCAATCATTTCTCTGTTTTATTATTTTCCACGAGAAACAAAATACGATTGAAGGGGCGGGGGAAGAGGTTGGTTTAAATTTGAAACCGATAATTCGGGCTGGACGAACTGTATTACCCTGGAGAAACACGATATATGAGGAAGTATGCTGAAGATGGGATCCAGATACTTCGGGAGACTTAAAAGTATTCTATCTCAGCTGATGATGCTGCTGCTTGTGCTCGTTTGGCTGGTGTTATTAAAAATATGAGTGTCTTATAAGACTTAAAAATAAGCCGATTATTCGCATAGTTTTGAAAATGCGAGCAACCCAAAACTTAATTCAGAAGACATCGTTGCGTATGACGAAGAAGAGGCTTGCCTCTTCTTCGTCATACGAAGAGGGTAGCTTGCTACCCTCGCAACAGTACACTAACACCCGAAATTTTGTAATATTCATTTTCGAAAAGTGTCTTTAGACTAAACAAATAATGGATAAAAAAAATATATTCAAAATATACTTCTTTTTTCGAAGAACGTTGTAAGTTAAAACGAAAGAAATGTCAGATTTATAAAAAATTGTGAAAAATCATGTATAAATCTAAATTGCATCCAAAGTGGCAACTCCTTTTGAATTCGTGTGGATTAAATTTATCTGGTCTACTCATATCAGATTAAAAATTGAACTTTTCTGCGGTGATAGTCGAAATGACCTAAATATATGGAGACCATCCGCTTCGACCAGGATTTGACCTCGACCGCTCCCTTCTTCTTATAGTCCTAAAGATTTTTCCAGAAAAAAAAACTTAAGAACTATAAGAAAAAATCTTGCCTACTTCGGCAATACGCTAGAAAATGTTGACAATCAATAAAGTATTTAACAGAATTTTTGCAGATTTCTGTATTATGGCATTTGATATGTCACTTTCAAAAAATATTTTAAAAAATTCGCTTCGGTCGAAAAAATTTGAAAAAACTTCTAAGGATCTGGTTTTATACAAATAAATATTTTACCAAACGCATGTTGTACACTCATTTTTTTAATTTTTTAAATAATTTTTTAATTACAAAAAAAGCATGAAAACTATAAGTAGAAAAATCTTGCCAAATTTGGCTATAAGCTAGAAAATTTTAATACTGATCAAAGTATTTTTCAGAATTTTTTCAGATTTTTAAATTATTACGTTCGATATGTCATCTTCGAAATGTGTTTTTAAAAAATGCCATATGGAATAAAAAATAAAAAATCTGTTGCATTCCCAAGTCTAACCAAGCCAACAACAAATTACGAGCCAAATCGGAGAGGTTGAGGTCGAATCCTGCTTGAACAATCGGGGTGAATTGCCCTGTATATGAAAAGGAAAAAAATTTCCTTTATTTTTATTTACTTGTACCTGCAAAAACAAATCCGTTATAATTATAAATGAACGGTAACTCGTTATTCCATCGACTAATTTGAATTCTTGCCAGATATGAAAAATTTAATGAAGATGTCTCCATTTTGTGATATGACGACATCGATATCGTAGACCAATACATTATGAATCTGTCAAGATAGGCCCTGCCTATAGGCTAACGGACTAGCGCGTAGACCACGCGGTCCCTAGAGTGGGGATCGTTGGCGCGTGGCTCGGGAGGACTTTCCCTCTCTCCGCTCCTCGTTCTCTCTAGCACGTTCGCCGGCAGCGCGCACGTCGTACACACCAACGGACCCTTGGGAACTCGCGCGCGCGCGCTCGCGATTGTAAGAGAGAGGAACGTCCAACGTTCGAGGAAGAAAGAAGAGGAACGTCTCGTCGCCACCACCGCCGCCGCCGCCAAGTGAGAGCAGATGTAGCTGTACATATACTTCTTTTGGCTCGGGCGCTCTTACGATCGCGCGTCGAGTCGCGCGCTCTTCCACACGAAAGAAAAGAGAGAAGATGTGAGGACCGGCGAAGTAGAAAAGCGAAAGAAAGAGTGAGATGAGAAGGGACCGTGAGAGTCGAGCACCTGCCGACTTCGTGCAGCAGCAACGACTATACGCGCGGCGTCGATGATGGGCGAACGCCGATGGCCCACAGGGCGCCCCTATGCCCACATCTCCGGGTGACCATCAACGACATCCGCCGAGAAGAAAACTGCAAAATCGGAAAGCCAACGTTTTTGCTGTTTTATATGAATGTTATTGGTACTGATATATCTGCAATTCATCTGCGCAATCCATCAGCGACGCCGATGCATCCTTTCATCCCTATTGGAAAATTATTCTCTGAATTCGCTTAACGTCATTATTGTCTTGACTGGTCTCATTTTTTCCCTGTATCGAGGCAACAATGTTAATATTTCATTGGTGTACGAATTTATAATCGTATAAATTTGCACATCAATAAAGCATTAACGTTGTTGCATCGATGCTTTCCCAAGACGACAATGTCGTTAAACGAGTTGAGAGTATCAAGAGCCGCGGTTCCGACTCGACGCCAAGTTAATTTTATTCTCTCCTTCGACGATGTAGGTACCGAGACGAGAATCGATATGTTAAGTCGAGAACAGTATCCCAATTATTCAGACAACTGGATTAAAAAATGGCGACATAATGAATTTTATATAAGATAAGAATTAACATTGTTGCCTCGATAGTGGTGAAAAACGTGACGAGACAAGACAATGTTGTTGAGCAAGTTACGAGAATCAAGAGTCACGGTAGCGACTCGACGCAAGTTCATTTTTGCTCTCCTTCGTCGACGTAAGTACAGAGACGAGAGTCGGGTGTTAGGTCGAGAATAGTATCCTATTTATTTCGACAAGTGGAATTATAGATTGCGAAAAAAAAAAATTCATAAAAGATACAATTTTTCTAAAAGTCAATAAAAATGCTATAGAAGACATTTTCGTGTGACAGTGTCACTATTTGGCGAGAGTTTTTCTGAGTTTTGTTTTTACTGAGGACCTTTAACGCCAATTGAAGAACCATCTGATAAAAAAATAGATTAAAAAACTAATCTTCAGTTGCTCCTATTACAGTGAGGAAATTATGAACAATGGTTTGCTACAAGTTAATATAATAGATGCTCGTTTGCACTTATTAAAAGGAATATAGGTTGACCATATTTCAGCGTAAATATATAATTCTAGTGTTTCACTATAAAAAATCATGATACTTCGATTTTCGCGCTCACGAGGCGGTAATAAATGGCATGCACTCGGTTTGTTGTCTCACTAATCTCATTTTCTTCTCATCTCAATCTCCAAGGAATGTATCGGAAATGCGGACGGCAAAATAAATAGTACATTGTAATACGAGTACGGGAAAGTGGTCTTTCCGCATTTAACTTCAAGTCCTTGCGGAGGGTCCACTTTTCCGTACGCGTGTCACATACTATTTTTTTTTAAGAATGCACAAAAAGTGACTTACAATCGAGGTGAGCACTGGTAGTACGCAAAAACAAACTTTTGAAAAATTCGCACAAAATTTCATGCAGGTGAAGCATTTGCGGGGTCCAGGGCTGGAACACGGTGGGGGGTTGGGGGTGGAGTGATGCCCCCCACTGCACAAATATACTTTTTTAAATTTTAAGATGCAATAAGTTTAACCATTATTGTGAATGATAGACGATGATACGTTGAGATATGTTTTTTGAATTTTTTATCCGAAGAAAAAATAGAGGACGAGTGAACAATAAACCGTAGAGCTGTGCTCAACTTGCTTTTAACTTTCACCCGTCAGATAGCGCATCGGTAGAGACTCGGCGCTTCAATGCTTGTTCGGCAAGAGCGGCAAATAATGTAACGGCGAGTGAAATAATGTAGCGGATGCGTGAAAAAATGTACTGTCAAGTGGAATGATGTTGGACTGTAGTGCTTCTGCGCATGCGCTGGATATTTTTTTACACCTCATTACAAAAGGCGTTTTTTCACACATTTTTTGAAGCCCGGAATGGGGCACTTTTCGTGCAAGTGTTAAAAAAAATCGTTATCTGCGAGACCACTAGCTCTTCACAGCGGGTAGAATGACAATTACAGTAGCAGTTACTGATAAGATTAATTGCTTCTGCAATAAGAGTCGCGAGCTCAAGGAAAGGAAGAGTATCGCCGCCTGGGGCAACATCGGGCGCGTGTTCGACACGTATCCCTGCGGCGTGTTATTACTATATACTCTACGTGTATATAGTAAGCTTTGAAAAAGGGGGGAATCCTTGAGCGGCACTTGGCACGTACGCCGCGAGCATGCGCGCACGCGCGCTCTCCGCAACCAGACTCCGGCTAGACGGAGCACTAGACCGGTCTTGCGAAAAAAATAAGCGTGCATCTCCGACGTATAGTTTCTTTTGCCGTGCGTGTGCTATCTCGGCTGGTCACTCGGACATTACGCGCATTATTATTCTCTCCTTCTGTCTCTGCATTCGTGTCTTCTCCAGTCGCATCTCTCAGTGGGTTAGTGCTGCCTTCGATTCGAGGCGAACCTCTCCTTCCTTTATTTCTCTCTATTTCTTCCTTTTCCAGATGCGGGTCCATCAGTTCTTGCGGCACATGCAGCCGCGCGCACGGTGCACATATACCCACTGGCCTAGCAACCTGCTTCGTTTAGCACTTTTCATCCAGCAGCTTTTACCCTTCTTTATGTTTTCTGTTTTCGTTTTGCTGTGCCTCGACTCGGCTTCATACGGCGACACCTCGTACCAGAGATGAGTAGGGAGATTGCCAGTGGAGCGATATTCTTGAAGCAACTTTTTTTCCGTCTTTGCAGCGCCGCCACACTGGAGAGTTGCCGAACTAGACCCATCTTTTTGATTGGTCGAATATATATAGATATACTCGACATGGAAAAAATTCTGTGCTTCCGACCGATCTTTCTGATTGGTCGAGTATATATAGATATACTCTCGATGGGAGAGGTTCGTGCGTTTCCGTAGCTTGCAACCGCGCTTGATCCTTTGCGCCCGTCGCAACGTTGCTGGGACCATGCATTTGAATTTCAGCTCATCGCACGGACTTCGGTGTACAGTCTTCGAGCCTTGCTTGAACATATCTTAACCGTGTCAATAAAGAATTGAAAATATTCAAGCAAGCTCGGCAGACGTACGCCAGTTCACTCACGCACCGAACGAATTTCTTCGCGTTAATTTTTTTTTTTCCAGCGTTGATACGTAATTTAATGAATATATCTTCGCAGCAACGAATATGTTGCTGCGAGGATATATATATTTTTTTTCCACGTTCAAGAATTTTGGATAAGTATGTTTGGGTAACGTAATCTAGCTTTCAGAAGTGTACGGTGGTCGTGCGCATAGAGAATGAGTCTGGCAGCCGGAAGGTTCGGAGTTCGAATCACCGATTAGTTTCTTTTTTTACAATTTTTTTTTTTTTTCAAGAAGGTTCGTCAGTAAAATTGAAAATGCCCAGAAAAATCTAAAATAATTACCGCGTTTTTAATAATACATAACAAACTCACATAAATTTTTCGGGATTTTTCGTCTACATCGTTTACACAAAATGAATTTTTTTATGCATACATTTTAACATGGGCTCTTATGGCATATTTACGAATAAAAAAAAATTGAAAAAACTGCGAGACGCAAAACTGACTTCACTCTCCACTTGAAAAAATCAAATGATCGAGACGAACCGGAGTGCTCGCACTTGTTTACAGTTTGCCTCCATACAATGTTGCGTTAATGGATTTCCGAGAAACGTATACATTGTATTGTGTCTGAGATGTAATTTTGATTCTTCATATGAATTTGATGGTTAATAAACATTTAAATTTTTCAGACCTGACCTTGCATTGCTCGCACCCCCATGTGAGCAATGCAAGGTCGGGTCTCAAAAAAAAAAAAAAATTGTAAAAAAAAGAGATTAATCGGTGATTCGAACCCCGAACCTTCCGGCTACCAGACCGATTCTCTATGCGCACGGCCACCGTACACATCTGAAAGCTAGATTACGTTACCCAAACATGCTTATCCAAAATTCTTGAACGGGGAAAAAATATATATATATCCTCGCAGCAACAAATTCGTTGCTGCGAAGATATATTCATTAAATTACGTATCAACGCTGGAAAAAAAAAAAATTAACGCGAAGAAATTCGTTCGGTGCGTGAGTGAACTGGTGTACGTCTGCCGAGCTTGCTTGAATATTTTCAATTCTTTATTGATACGGTTAAGATATGTTCAAGCAAGGCTCGAAGACTGTACACCGAAGTCCGTGCGATGAGCTGAAATTCAAATGCATGGTCCCAGCAACGTTGCGACGGGCGCAAAGGATCAAGCGCGGTTGCAAGCTACGGAAACGCACGAACCTCTCCCATCGAGAGTATATCTATATATACTCGACCAATCAGAAAGATCGGTCGGAAGCGCAGAATTTTTTCCATGTCGAGTATATCTATATATATTCGACCAATCAAAAAGATGGGTCTAGTTCGGCAACTCTCCAGTGTGGCGGCGCTGCAAAGACGGAAAAAAAGTTGCCTCAAGAATATCGCTCCACTGGCAATCTCCCTACTCATCTCTGCTCGTACTGTGCAATTATAGCGCGCCGTAAAGCGTGTTCACGGGAGTACAGTCGTGTTACGTTCAGCGGCAAGCGATAGTTGATACTTATGCATGATCGATAATATTCTCAGCTTTTGTGAAGCAGCAAAACGTTTAAATGAAAATAAGTTGAAACTGATATTATTATTCATAAGGGAGTTCGTGGAATATTGCAAATTGCGTCGTGCATGAAAGTGAAACAAAAGCGCATACTAAGCACGCGTGTTGACGACATTGCAAAACACAAGAGTGCAGCTTGGCTATTTATTAGCATATAACTCTCAGTAGCACTGAGCACGAGTCAGAAAGTTTTACGCATGACGAGGGTGGCGCACGAATGGGGGGACGGCGTCGCTGTCAGAGGTTGGCGCCCCGTCCTGATTACACGCGGCATCACCTGCCCCCTGCAGGTGGTTGCATATCCACTGTCCGTACACGTATATGTGTACGTATGCACGCATCGGATTTTATCCCCCGGTCGATCGATAGCGAGCGACCACGACCCGACAACGTCCACTGCAGTGAAGCAACAGCTACTACACGTACAGCACACCCTCCAGACGTATTGGTCTATTGATAATTCCACGCAAGCACCCCCGCGTGAACGGTTCACGCAACCCTAGCTTTCGATGCGCACCGTCGAACTAAATGTACGTGTGGCTAAGCGTAATTAAGGCAGCACGGGTTGATAAAAGAATAACGTTAACTAAAAAAAAAACTCAATTACTGTAACAATTGGTTTATTATTAACCGCTTTAATTATTAACGTACTACCTTTTCATCCAGGTTAATCGATCATGCACGGAATCATTTTTAATCGTACTATTTTTGGTTCCTCATAGAGGAAGCTTATTCTTTGTGAAAAATAATTTCCGTTATATTTTCATGTCAAGATACTCAGAATGATCCGAAATGTGCATCCAAAATCTATTAGCATACTTCCTTCTGCCAAATTCGACTTTGCAGGCTGTTTTATAGTTAAGGTCGAATTTATAGTCCCAAGTTCGAACGTAAGTCTGAACTTAAGTTCGAACTTAATTTCCAGCTCAAGTTCAAACTTCAGTTCAAACTTGGGGCTATAAATTCGACTAAGTTAGAACTATAGTTCAAACTTAAGTTAGCCTTTTATTTTTGTAGAAAACATATACAAGAAGGGGACATCAATTGCGTTACACCCTGCGTTTTTACTATTTTCGGTCTGTAGGGTATCATAATTAATTTTTGGAAAACAACAAATTCATCAACTGTATTTCATGATCTGCCGGATGGACTGTGATTTGCAAAAATATCCCGTAGCAACCTCAATAAATGAGGTAATTACATGGATAGAGAGTAAACAAGCAAACTATCCAAAGATTGGTCAAGACACTTAAGACTACGAAAAATTATGATGAGCATGCGCAAATCTCTATAATGATTTAGACTAGTGGTTTAGAAAAATAGTTGGTATATGTGTATCATAGATAGATGAAAGATAATCTAACGATTAATTTATAATTCTATCACTTACCAAATATGAATCAACAGTGATGTCGTTTGACGACTTAACCTACACTTATTTTTTAATGATTAAGTCCATCATGATAAGTCCGTCGATAATAAAAATAAATTAGCTAAACCCTTAAGGCAGTCAGCTTTTTGATTTCTGGATTGATAATTCTATTGTGTTGCTTATTGTAAAAATCAATGACTTTTTGAAAATTGTTATGGTTATGCGCGTGTGAACAAAAGTAAGATTGTCAATTATCAAATGTTAATAAGTCAGGTGTGATTAAAATTAGTATTAAAATTTGAAATTAACCTATAGTGGTGTGCGTAAGGAACTTTAAGAAATTTAATTTATATTTTCCACAGTCTGCAGAGTATTTAACCGGAGATGCCAATTGTCAATATATATACGCCACTAGTCCGTAGCGGAGATTTCTGATATTGGTAATTAATACCGCTAGTAGCAGTAGTAGACTTCAGATATTAGTGGCGCTCAATTTATTTTCAATTTTAAAATGAGAGTTTGGAAACTTTGATATTTCTTTTCAACAGACATAATAAAAGAGATTGAAGGACTTTAGTTTTAGTTATCCAATTTTAATTGGTTCACCGGTTTGGTCTGAAAATTACGAAAAGTGAAATATGTTATTTTTTGCCTTACACCATTCTTGTGCACTGTATGTCTTTGTGAAATTGCAAAATTATAATGCTTGTTATGTACTTAATGAGGTTTTAATGTAAGATTTTTTCAGAGAAGGGTTTTATTTCACGGTTCTTTTTCTCGTATGACTTTTTGTCGGTGACTAGGCCCCCTTAAATCTTCAAACCCTTCACAGCATTTAATATGAATGAACTTAAATTTATTCATTCTAAATACAAGTTTCCTTGTCTGCATGTTGAAATTCTTTTTTGACATTTATCATAGAACGGGATGGTTGAGAAATTAAAAAAATATTAAGTCGAGAATGTTACAAGGGTATGTCTCCCTTCCAGTTTCTAGGAATTATCGAGAACACGAGCGCAGGCTTTACCAGTATCGCTTATAGACTTGTCAACTGGCAAACTTTGTTTGATCTGGCTGTTTTTATCACTGACCAGCGTTAGCGTATGGCACACGCCTCTTACCCTCTGCTCGTGCCATCGCTATCCCTGTGCACACAGATTTTGTACACCTACCTACCTACCTCCCCTTATAATATTTTTTTTCTCTGCCACCCTCGCCTCCAACACACATACCTATATAGACCCATCGTTCCCCGTAGCCAGAGATACTTACAGATGCGAACGGCGAATAGACCCGCGCCGCCAAACTCACGAGGAACACGTCAAACTAGCTAACACCTGGCCACCCCCGCCGCAAGCGTCCCAAGGCGCGCCGCTACCCCTTTGACCACTCCACTCGTGCGTTGCATATACCATACAGTAAACGCATGGTCGCTATCTAAAAATATCCCGTGCCTATGGTTAACAAAAAGAAAAATACTTCGTGCATAACTGATACACAACTACACATAGAGAAAGTGGGGCAATACGGGCAGGGCAGCATAAAAATATTATTTTCATAAAAATCGTTATGCAGTTTTTTTCACGGGTTTTGTAAACATGAACAGCAGATCAATCAAAAGATACAAATGGAATTTTGGTATTCTTGCAAATTTCCTAAAAATGAATTGGTTTTTTAATTAAAATATGACTTGGGAATAAGTAACCTTATTGATAAATTAAAAATTTAATGTGATGCCTGGTTATTATCGACATAAAAAACTTTTGTTAATTTCATGGGCTAAGCGTATACTAAATTCAACGAAGACTATGAAGAATACTTTTTTTTTTGTTCACGGACATTCGAAATCATTGCCAACGTGATTTCCCGAAATTCTGTTCGTGAATAATGAATTTCGAGTAATTTTCATAATGAAATTCCACTCAATACTAACAATAATCCAACTAAAATCTTGCCGCCTATCTTGGCCTAATTTCAACTAGCCATATAGAAAAGTTCACCAAGTGCTGACAGACATGCGGGAAGTTTGTTGAATAAAAGAAAAAAAGGATAGAGAAAAGAAGCGAAAAAAAGCAGCGAGAGGGTATGTAGCAATGCATGAGCGGCAGATGCATCTCTCGATATATCTACATGCGTTATTTTTAGTATAGTGCACATCGTGCACGCGAGAGCGGAATAATCCCAAGTATCCGGTGTCTACCTATACCTATAGGCAGGGTATAGTGAAGATCGAGTATTCCGCAACCGCTAGATCCAAAACGTATGGCTGAATCGACAGCACCCACTTCGTACATACGTCAACCCTTTTTCTGGTGCAGATATTTCTATATGAAAAAAAATCGGGCTTTTCCTGTGGGAGTGCAGAATCATCTTCCACTCCCGGATGTACAATATATCGCCCCTTCTCACCCTTTTTCGGTGGCTATACCAGTCTCGGTTTATTTGAATACTTGAATGAGACATCGAGTTGAGGGGCAGCCAGTCGGACAGCTGCACAACCACCAGCATCAACAGCGCATGCAGGTTTTCCTCGAGTTTTTCTGTTCTCCAAAGATTTCTGCACTCGCCGACGCGCGTGTACCACTAGCGAGCAGGTGATGCGGGCACGCGACGTTTCCCACCCCTTTACCTCAGCTAAAAGCCGCACAGCATCTCTCGGCAGCCTTTCCTCGCCATTTCACTTCTAAGTAAATTTTTCTGTTTACCCCTTTTTACACTGACGAAAGGGTGTCGTTTTTCGACGTTGATCTTTATGCACGCTTCGCGGGTGGAACATCCTTTTTACCTGACCAAAGCCTGAATTATGAAAATCTATATTATACCTCACTCAGCGATTCGAGAGCTGGGAATGAGCGAGAGAAATAAAATGGAACGGAGGGAGAAAGCATCAACGCCAGATGCGTCGGGGGATCACCACTTTTCTGCGAGCATCCCTTACACTACGGTAGACCACCTACCGGGTTCGTGTCAAAACAGGATTATATCGTCTCCCGTAGATTTTTCAAACTGCAATGCTATTCTATATATTTATACTCTACGTTCACGAGGGTGAGCAACCGGAAATCTGATCCTTTTATCTATTTTTAAACATATGAGTTATTGCTGAAGCCTGACTCCTCCCGATCCATCTTATTTTGCATATTTTTTGGAATTTCTTTTTTTCGTTATTTCCTAAAATTTTAAGTTTTGCCTTAATTAAATAATGGGGAAATCAAAGGAATTTAGTGCTGGATAACGACATTTGTAAACCTGTTGAGAAATCAAGACGCGTTATCCCAGAGATTTGACAAAATGTGTGATTAAAAAATTTTGTGAGCCTTTTTCTCATTGAAATAATATTTACAGCTTTATACATCTTCAAGCTCATGCTGAAATCAGTTCAGAATTTATTCCGTGCTCGTGTATGTATTTATGGTTCGATTGCTCAAACCAACCCTTTTAATTAGATCAAGAACCAATGTCAGCCTCCTGAATTCAGAGCAAAACTAAATCTTGTCCATTTTTCCGGTCCTGAACATTATATCAAGGCTACACAGAAATGAGAACTGCTCCAAAAAGTGTCCTTTTGTGGTTCGATCAGACCCATGAAAAGTCGAACCGTTGACGCAAGTGATAACCAAAAAGTATTGGGAAAGTTCCAGTCTTCATTCGACAAATTACAATACTACAAGCTGCCATAGGACAAATTGGAAATCTCATATAGTTACAAAGTTGGTCAGAAATACCGCATAGAAATTCTCACATTTTGGATTCGTGTAATTTTTTTTCCGACATGTAGATGGCAATTTGATAACGTGAATTATCCTCGACAAAACAGTAACTACATATTAATATTGAAAATTATCATTGCCCATCTATTGCAAGTGCGCCCCAGAAACTCCATCCTCTTTGTGGGGTGTGGTCAACGGTGCGCCGTATCCATTAAAAACAAATTATTGGCACACAAAAACTGAAAAACTTTTAAAAAGATCTATTTGTGGTTCCGTCAGACCCATGAAAAGTCGAACCTTCGCACCACGTGGAACCAAAAAGAGATTTAAAAAAATTCTAGTCTTCATTCGACAAATCCAATGATATAAGCTGCCATCGGACAAATTTGAAATATCATACACTCACAAAATTGGTCAGGAATAGCGCAGATAAAATCTCAGATTTTGAATTCGTGTCATTTTTTGCCAGACACGTAGATGACAATTAGATAACGTGAATTACCGCCGAAAAAACGGTAACTACATATTAATATCGAAAATTATCATTGCCCATCTATTGCAAATGCACCCTGCAGTAGACGCCACCCTCTTCGTGGGGGGTGGTCAATGGTGCACGTAGATACAGTCTTGTGATACGTAGTCTGAATAAAAATATTCCCACGGTTTTATTATACGTTACTTGTTTCGTGCGGTGGTACGGACTAGCACGCACGGAATTCCCAATGTAGTGAACGTGCGTTACAGGAATATGTATATGAAACGTTCTGGTTTCACCGCACTGTGGAAGGGCTATTCACGCTTTCGGTGAAATAAGAATAAAAATTTCGTTTATGTTCTCCGTTCTACGCGTGGGGCATATACTGTAATTGTATGTGGTCATACTTATATGTGTATGTTGTCTATGGTATATTTTGTACTTATGTAAACCTACTGAACTCGAACTACCCCCTGGGATACTGGAATTTGAGTACATACTGCAACGACTCACCACCTCCCACGCCATATGGCTATTTTTCTCAGTGCACAACGCACGAGCTTACCTAACGGTTTCAGCTCTACCGAACTCGCTCACCCGCTTTTTTACCCACAAGTCGACAAAAAACATGCTCACACGCCTTTCTCACGCTGCCCAATGTTATCCCAGTCTGAGAAACAATTCACGTTCAGCGAGTTCCTATTTTAGCCTGCATAAAGTGTACGTTGTAATCTAAAAGTTGTCACCCTTCGGATACATACTTATTCCCCACGACTATAATTATTTCTCTGCATGAGAATTGATAATGCATTCTATCTCCGTCGCTTCGGAACTTTTCTGGCCTGGACACGTAATTACACTTCATTAAGTCATTAGTTATTCCGGACATCAAATATAAACTTAAAAACAATACTATTTATTTACAGCTTAATCTGTACATTCGCTGATGTAAAAAACAGGGAGCATGAATCATTGGAAATTGATCGAGGGTCGAGATTCTAATATTTTTATTTTTTAAGGAGTGAATGTTTCAATACGTGTGCTTTGTACATAATATTTCTAAAATGTCAATTTCTTCATTATCAACCTATCATGTATGTCAACCTACCATTCAGCACATTTGCTATTTTAAAGGAACAGCTATTTTTAAAAATATCAAACTTAAGATAGTAAAATAAATCATGGGAAATTTCACGCGTAGTTCATTTCACATAGAAAGTAAAAATCCGTATCTCTCCAAAGTGTAATTTTTCCCATATATTGGTTTAAAAAAAAATCTAGCATTAAAAACACCGAAATTGCCCGATTAATCTCTCCGTAACTAATACATTTACCTCACTATTATTTTTTATGTTAAAAATACCTGAACATTAAAGACTTGCTCGTATCCAGAACAATATTTTTTCTATTATTGAAGACTATTGAAGCCTAATGATTATATCTTTGCTTCAGCCGAACGCGCAGAATTAAGACTCCGAGTTGATTCTGAATTGAGTGCAAACTTGAAATCGAATTTCGAATTTGGCCGCGTAGATTTAAGTTGCGCGGCGACAGATGGCAATTTCATATTTAACTCTTTGTGCTTTCACTTTCATGTCACTGACTCTGTATCTTACGATGAGCTGGGGTTTTAACGGCTGACCGCACATGTCATCGGGTCGGTGCCCACGGAACTTATTGGTATTAAAGTGACTGCAGACACGAAGTGCCAAGCGTCTACAACTAAGAGCAAAAGCGATAGAGACTATGCTATACAGTGTCTATGAACATTCAAAAAGTAATAAGAAAGAAAGTAAAAGCTCAATTTTAATAATAAGAAGAAGGCTTCAAGTAAATCGATCCAAGGTACCCGTAAAAAAGTGTTTATGCCCTTTAACGATCTTTCCTCTTGGGACGTAATACAGACGACTGCACTATCGCTTCTTCTGTTCCTACAACCTTTTTTTATTGTCTTTCTCTCTCTCTCTCTCTCCCCTGCCGGTCTCCGATACTACGAAGGAAATAGGACGCGAGACGAGGGCACAGTCGACGGCGATGATGGTGAGTTTTACTTTTGCGGTTTACGGAGAAGAAGAACCCGCAAAAGCGAAAGGTATAGAGAGAATACGAAGGGCGCCATGCGAGAAGTGAACATTTTACAGAGTTCACTCGCGTAAACCCATAGACTTGAGCATAAAACACCATTATGATTATCTATATTTAACGCGATATAGAATTGGCCAACTCTTATTAGACGGACGTTACCAGAGCACGCGCGCTTTTGCGTGATGGCTAATAATGGTAAGGCTCAGAACCTTGGCATACTATATACATTGGAGAGTCGGTGGTCCCTCGTCGATAATAGAACATAATGCGAGGATGAACACACCATACACCAATATATTCTCACGTAGCTCACTTGCCTCTCACTTTCCTGTACGTTACACCATATAACAGAAAATTGCCGAGCGCCCTATTGCAGTGGTCAAGCTGAGCCAACTCGGCACCGCGCGCCTCAACTTCAAGGCGAAATACAACGAATTCACTTTTGCTCACTTAGCTGCGTGCGTTCGGTGTTTATCGCTTGTGGAAGCTACTACTGGATGCGCTTATATTCACGTACCGCACCGACAACAACATTGCACCCCTGGAATAACGAAGCAACCTCGAATGCTTAAGGTCATCCAAGCACTCATCATAACACCGCGAGACGGAGAAAGGCAAAATGCGTTCCCTCCTCCATCGGTGTTCACGCGCGAGTATATACCGCCTCGAGTCCGAAGGCGATTATTCGCCTGGAGAGCAGCGCGAGCTCACGATCATCATTTCGGACGCGAGTTCTTTAACATAGCTTCGGTATGCACTACCCAGAAGCATATTGCATTACTTTACTGGACTCGGTTTCGCGTGACCACAATTGCTGGACTTTGCACTGAGCACTGCAGGCTAACTGGAAACCCATAATAGTTACAATTTTATTTCTCTTTGTCCATTTTTACATATCTCTAAAAGATCACGCACTACTAGGTTCGCGATGTATTTTTTACTCAGGATTAAGTCCTCTTGGCCGCGGAGTTGTTGTTAATTCAATACGCCAATCTGCAAACCATATAAAACCAAATGGAAAATGATTGTGGATTCGAGTCCGGTTATTGCGAATCAACTGTTAGGAAAAGGTCTAGGTGATTTGCTGCTGAGTAATTCTTAGCCCATTTGCAATAAATACCATAATTTCAAATATTGATACAACACGGTACCTTTTTGTCTTCTTACAATGAATTAGTAGAGTGGCAAATGTATTAGAAATTTTCAGGGATACAATGAAATCTATTTTGTACAATCGATGGATTACGATATTTGAAATTCTAATGGAAGATTTATTTCTGTACTATCTAGAGCTCGAGGTGAAACAAAAACCTCATATCAAAACAAAATTTATCAGATATACGTCTGTCAATGTACCATTTTTATCTCAGCTGATCTCAAATGATAGTCAGACCCTATGATTACGTTTTCTCCACCCGTGAATCTTTGACTACATGCAGTTTTATCTCACCACAAAGCTTGCTCCTGCGCCTCTTAATTCTCCTTTTTTGTCCAGTTAATTCGACGACGTTACACACGCCTAAATTCCAGGTTGTCGAAGAACAGACGCCGTATGAAAAACAATGCTAAACTCGCTTGACCGAAATGAGGATCGAATGGCCAGCTTGGGGATCGAAGCTATATAGTGGACCATATGGTGATGGCATGGCCGGCGGCATACGCGAAGCGGGTCCTGTCCGAATCGAATACCGCTTTGGCCCACCGTCATGAACAATACAGGCTCAGTATCCGCTGCACCTACACGTGACTCCTATACATAAGCATGCACTTCATATATGTATGCACTTTATATATTGTTACGTACGTTCGATCGATCGGATCGAAAAGTCCGATACACGATACGCGCTGACTGAATCTAAGCCCCGAAGCAAAATGTCCTACGGCGTGGTCGATTCTGCGTCCGCCTGGCGCGTACAGGAGGACTGGAGAGTAGAGGAATGAAAAATAACAAAGATAGAGATAACCTCGAGAATTCCGCATGGCATCTATAAGCACAGGAAATACCAGTGACACATGAACAAGACAAGAGAGATACAAGATATTTATCGTGTTCTCGGGATCCTTAAGCTCTTGTAAAAAATTTTGAGTCCAATAATAGCCACATATACTCAACATATTTATTCCATACTTACCGCTGGGAATATTGTTCGCGGAGACGATAAAAGAATGCTTTATAAAATAAATTATTAGCATAACCCCTGTACACAACTTGTGTAAATCAAGAACCATCATTTTCGCGTATGCTTTTCGTGTATGGGGAGACTCGTGGAATTTATTGCGAGCTCAAACAATGGTCGTGGCAGTGAATTATTATTTATTTCTAAGGGGTTAATGCAGCCTGTAAATACAAACAAAAACCTTGCAACTTTCACGAAACTTGACGATCTTGGAGAAGATGCCCATCATCTCCAAGTTGACTATATATTACAAAAAAAAGATAAAGATCTTTGTTCAAAGGACGAACAAAGATAAAGCTTGCATACTTACTGCAACTTTTGATGCAGCAAGTATGCAGCACAAAAAAATTCAGAATCTTACTCCACTGTAGATAGACAGTTATTTACAGGCATTATCGAAACTCTTGCAATTATTGTGTAATTTATAAAACCATACTATAAATCTGTTGAACGTGAAAATATTATATCTGCCGCGAAATAATTTTGCCATAATTCAGGTTTTCCTAGGTCACATGATTAAAATTACCCAAAATATAAGCCCACCCATAAATCTATCCACATTATGAATATTTGGTCAAAAGTTGCGGGAGGAGAACGGGAGAGGAGCTCCGCTGAACGCCTTAGTCAGTGTGCGGGTGCGGGGCCGTGACGAAACAAGGATAGATTTTTTCCTTTAATGAATTTCCTCAGGAACTATTCCATAAGTCTACTTACAATTTGGACACCCTGTGTCTCAAGCCTTGATCTTCACAGCAATGATCTTCACAGTGTTAGGTTTTTTTTTCGGATCGAACAAATGTTGGAAGAGTAAATCGGTACGTACAGTTGTTTTCGACAGGTTTTTTAATACTTAACACAAAAACGTATATACCTTTGAGCTCGCATTACTAAAAAAAAACAACGCTCCAAAAATTTGTGAAAAAATTATAAATGATTCGGTAAGCTGTTGTCTACTAGAAGAGAACTAGAGAGATTCCATCACGATCGAACAGAAACATGTTTTCGACCAAATATCCTTAAGTCTACAACACAACTACATTACAAATTAACATTTACCAACTTTAACTTTCCTTCAATAGTTTGCTGATTTTCAAGAAGAATAGAGGTGACTGCAACTTAGTCTCCTGCATATACTCATTTTTCAGCATGGTTAGCGGTCCTCGGGTTATTTTGCTTGCAGATTACTGTGGGTGTGGACGCCAGTCTCAGGTGACTTTTAATTTCAAGCTCGACTCTCTGTCTCACTCTTGGCATTTTTTTTCTTGTGTGTACTGTACGAACTACGCGGTCAAGCTCCGTCTTTTGCTGCAGACGCGTTGCCCGCTCCTCTTAGAGCGCAGTTTGGACCTTCAGAGTGGAGCAAAAAGTCGTAGTGCGCTGGGCAGCCGGACGGCGCAGCAATATAACATCGCGGTTGTAACGTCGGGCCTGCGCGCACGAGTCACGTCTAGATGCTCTGGGCACGTGCAGCACGCGTGCTACGCCCAAACACCGACAAAAGAATTTCGCGAGGGAGTTGCGTATAACGAGAGGGTGCACATTGCATCGACGACTAGGTTACACGGCACGTTGTGCACTTGTAACCAGAAACACAAGCGAAAGCGGCGTACGAAAATAATATACGTTGCAAGAGATGTGAAGGCCGAGCTCGAGAGTGCGTGACAGACTTCGCACTGTAAGAAAAATTTCTTCCGAGCTTTACACTGTAAAAAATCTCTACTTCCAATTTAATACACAAATACTGGAAATTTTTATGCATTAGCTGGTACACGAAACTTTATTTATAAATGTAATCTACGGTTGAAGTTTGGTATTGTAATATTTATACTTTACTTTGATTTAAATAACTTGCATTAATATTACTATGAAAGTACATCAATTCTCTATTAAGAGAATTGATGTACTTTCGTACAATTTGCTTACAACATTTAACTGACCAGTTTGTGCATAAAAACTCCCAATCGTTTCTTATAGGGTATATACCGATATACATATGTAAAACTCGAATGCACGTATATTGTATATTAATTACAATATTGGCATATCTTAATGAAGGTTACAATCCTAACCTACTGTAATTTTCAAGTAGCAGTATGGTAGAATTCTTATAGTATTCTCTAAGTTACAATAAAAATACATCAACATGGAATTCATATATCCGATTCGCAGATCTCATATCATTTTGTATATTAAATTGACTTGGAATTTTAACAATATCGAGGAGGTTTGGAAGTTGGACCAGCGAGCGGATGCTGACTAACTTTTCGGAAACCGATATCGCCGAACATCACATCATCGATCCGTGACTCCGATCTCGTGTCTGGAACCCACTCAATCCCCTCAACTCTTCTTCCTCGCATGAATTAACTTCCGCTCAAGAGGAACTCGAAACTGAAACATGAAAAAAAATCAGGAGAGGTGATTGAAAAAAATGATTCAACCAACGAAACTTTCGGTCAATTGGTTTTTTATTCAATAAAACTTATAACTACTTGATTTTTTAGATCATTTTGTTCGCATCTTGGCAATACAAAATCTAGTTTTTATGGTTTTCGTTATTATTATAATTTTACAATTCTAAGTCTGTATTTAGTGAAAAGTGAAAATTCTATTTGGGACGGGTGCAGGATTTTCCTGCACCCGTTTGAAGCTTTTTCGTGTAGATGTTGCAATGAAAATAAAAAAGAACAGCATGACATGAATTAGACTTCAAAATTGTGGATGTTGTCTTGCTTGAAATCTTGAAACGGAAATTCCAATATAAGTATTGAAGTAGTTATCCAAGTTAATCCGGTTCATCGGTAAAACCTGAACTTTATGACACGCTGAAACTGGAAAAAGATATTTGCATAAATTATCTGCACTACAAATAAAAAATCACTTTAAAAATGTTCTTATTTCTCATTCCATTATATATAGTATTTTTTCATAGATTCGCAAAATGTCATATGTGCAATATCAAATCAAAGTCATTTTTATGACCTTTCAGCGACTTTTAAATCCTTGAGCACTTTTGAGAATATTTTGCAGATCGGCGTTATAATCCGAAGCGGTCATTGCCAGCGAAACATACTTTATTATTTTATTTTTTAGTGATCCTGTCTGATCGAATGGTCGCGTATCGCCGCGTAGCCCAGTTTCGGTGGAGTGATTTACAAGTCACCACTCCAGCGTGAAGGCAGGTGGACGTCGTGCTCCAGCAGCAACCCAGTCGAGTAACACTACGTAAACCACGACATAATGCGGGAGACAAGTATTATTACATCAAGCAATACGCCCCTGGTTAATATTCAGTAAATTACCTACAGACTTACGTGACTACGCTTATCATTTAATGTCCAAATTGTTTGGGAAACTCGTGCCACTCAAGCCTTGAATAATGGCCGGAAATATTTTTCCGTACCGATTGTGTAATAAATTATACATTAATGATGATGAATTCTCGAAACTTCACTTTTTTAATAAGCTTTAAATCATATTGAGCATATATTTTTTTGTTTTTTCAAATCGATAGTGTGATAAGATAAATTATCCACTACCGAAAGAACATTCATAAAACTTGGCATTCATTTATTTTGTACCTTGGAATCTAATTAGCGTTGTTAAAATATTCACCTCTATAAACCGAAAAACATGAAAGTATCATGTCATGGTCACACGATTTAACTTGTATTATTCTTGGTTGGTGGCGACTATTAAGGGATGACGGTAGATTGTGTGCGGTCTGGTTCAACTCCACCCGCTTCAGGCCCCGGTAGCTTAACCCAATTCTAACACCGAAAACAAGAGGCGCACTCATTTAAGTTTTTCCTCATTGGAGAGCCGCAGGAGGTACGCGATGATGATGATCATCATCACGAAAATGTTGAGACCGCCGCGATGATGACGAGGTCTCGGAGGTAAAGTATGTACCGCTGGTTAGTCAAGGATGACTCAACGATTAATTTTTTAGTGATCCACGCGCGCCTCTCAAGAAAGTATCAGAAAAGAAAGAGGAAGAAAAAGAGAAGATGCGTCCGTGCGTAAAACGATCGTCTGCGGGGGTCCGCGTCGGCAATTGCCGTGGGCTCCGAGGTCCTGCAGCAAGCAGTAAAGGCTCCGGCGCATCGACCGAAGGTTTACCGAGGCCGGTAAGGAATCACTCGAACGGATCGTTCGAGAGTCTGGGAAAAAAACGCTGCTGGGTTGCCGAAAAAAATCTCAAAGGCGTCGCGCCGAGTCCGCTCGAGGATCTTGACCGCACGAGGCCATCGGAATTTACGTTGAAACGGAGTCCTCTCTCCCAGTATAATATTATAGCGCCGTACGACGTGGCGAGATTCTCGCTCACGAAAATACTTCATCGGGCCTCGTTAATTCATAATTAATTCATAAAATTATAATTACGAGATGATATCAAATATCTGGTCATTTATATATGCTCCCGCAGTGAGAAGCATGCACCCAGAGATATAAAACCAATTATGGGTCTATTTAACTCAGACAAATATGAGTTATTAAATGAATAAAAAATGGGCGTAACAAAACCGATCCAAACTTGTACGAATAGTTTTTTCGGTTGAATAATTCCTACTTGATCCAATTGACTTCTCACTGGCACGGAAATTAAAATAATAAATTGACATTGTGATTTTCAATGAGTGGTATATTAATAGCCTTATACAGCAACTTCTAAGTAAAATAGAAATATGCTATTATTATATTACACAGTTGACAAAATTCTTGAAGTGTATTTTAATACTAAGGCTCAAGTATATTAAATTCAACATGAATATATTGAAATTAGTCACGTTCAGTGATATCATTGTACACTATAAGATAAATCCTACAAATACATTGCACATAATAAAATATAGATCAATAGTTATGTACTATACTTGGGTTATTACTTTTATACACCTTCGTTTAATAAATATGTTGTGAGTTCTGTAACATTATTATTATTATTATTATTATTATTATTATTATTATTATTATTATTATTATTATTATTATTATTATTATTATTATACTGAAAACTGAAGCCGGTTTTCAAACGATCTGATTGGTCGTTGATGGCTTTGGCGTAACGTCAACTTCACACTGTTATAGTCAAGCAATCACGCTTTGTGTGCTTTTTGAATGACATTTTTTTAGTAGCATTATAAGAAAATACATTTTTCTGCCCGTAAAAAGAATGATAGAATACATTTTTCTTCCCGTAAAAAAAAAGAGTCATGGTTCATCAAAAATTGATTATATCAAAATACTGAAGGAAAAATAGGGTCACAGATTGTGGTAACTTGGAAACGTTTTGTCATTTATTGGCACACACGTCAAATAAAAAGGGAGGAGTGCGAGTACTTTGTTGCTAGTACACTGAGAGAAAAATATATAGTCGAAGCAACAATACTTGTATTTACCATACGGGATAGTACCTCTAGGAGAAACGGTTATATTTTATAGTTATGACAAAGACGAAAAACAATAGCTGAAAAACTTTATTATATAGCTCAACTAATTAAACACATAGTATACAGCATAATCGATATAATCGTTCCTCCTGGGAATTATATTGGAGTAGTACAACTTACTATTCTACTATATTTTTCTCTTAGTGTATACAATATATAAAACACAGTAAATGTGAAAACGACATAACATAATATACCGTAAGCTCCATGACACATGATTTGTCCTCTAATCGTGTAAGCCTACCGATTACAAGGCTCCCAACGCACATGCGGTGCGAGTGAGCGTAGCGCCGACGCCGACATCGTATAACACCGCGGTAACATGCCACCCGCCACCGACTCCGGCGACGCTATGTTACGCCGTTGCTGCTGTGCCCGTGTGAGATGCTATACTACGGCGTGTGAGCTCGCCGCGTGGTGAGTCGCCGCCGCCACCGCGCGAGATAGTGAAACATACATATAACGGAACTGTTGGGCCACCGGCGGCACGCGTCTTTCTCCGTGTTCTTTCTTTTTCTAATTCTTTCATGCTTCCCTCCTTTCTTTTCCTCTCTCAGGACAACTTGACGCGCATGGGTCGCGTGGGCGGCACTGATATCGAGGGATATTTAAACATGGACCTAAGAGAGAAAGAAAGAGGAAAGAAAAAGCGAGAAAAAAAGTGCGTCTCAAGGAGGAGCGGAGACGGAGCCGGCGCTGAATCGCCTCGTTGTTATATGTCGGGCTTACGTCCCTAATTCTACTCTCCGTACTTCTCCTTACCGTTCCTTTGCACAGGACACACAGGAAACGTTATCGCTCAACAGCATCGTATCTCGACCGTAGCCTATCGGTTTCCCTCGTCTCTATCGCTTCTCTTCATTTAAGTAAACAAACCGCCCGCACTTGGTACATAGCATGCTAGAATATCCGCTTATCTGTTCGGCACGCGGCAAAAACGTCGATTTCACCGATGATGCGGTGACTGCTTCATCGATACTCGAGGTGGCTGGACTCCAGTCGCCCGAAAGCCTTTGCCATTGTAGCTATGATGTGTGAATGGGAGATAGCTTCGTGGTGGCACACGGAGTTGAAAGTTGAATGAAGTTGTTATGGACTTTGATTGATTAACAAAATATTAAAAACTTATTGATTGACAAAAATTATAGAGTTTGTTGAGAAAAATAATTTCCACCTTTCAGAAAGCTGAAAGTTATTGAGAAAGCAACGTAGAATTTTTAAAATTCTGTAAGTGAGACACTTTGTTTAAAATATGTTCCATTTGAACCTCATCAAGTACATACCAAACATTATAATTCTGCAATGCTGCAGACATATAGCGCACCGAAATGATGTGGGGAAAAAAGTAAAAACTTCAACCAGTCGTAGTTTTCAGATGGTGAACAAATTTTAGTGTTCCATATCGTACTTTATGTGTCGAAGAGAGCAGTTTAGGATAAGTGTAAGAATTTCTAGCTTTTTTTGACCAAGCTATGATTTTAAAGGTGTGAATGAATCTTTCTTTTTTTAAAAGCTCAGTAAATAATTGGCAACCGTAAATCCAATTTTTTACTGCATCCAGGATTACTACTCTCATCCTGGAATGCGTTGTTTGACCAATGAAATAAAACATCGAACATTAAAATTTGTTCACCAGTTTCAACTGAAAGCTATGATAGTTTAGAAATTTTATTTTTTTTCACACCATTTTGATGCACTGTATGTCTTTACAAAATTGCATAATTATAATGCTTGGTATGTACTCATTTAGGATTGAATGTAATTTTTTTTAAACAGGGTATCATTTACAGAATTTTTTATCGTTTGATTTTTTTTTAGGTGACTCAGGTCAATTAATAATAACTTTGTTAAGGAATAAAATTGATTGTTCTCGATGACCGTGTTTTTAAAACGAAGTAGAACTAACGACTTTATTAAAAAAACAGAAGATATTTAAGCGACGTAAGCATAAATGACTCGAATGCTAAAGGATATAAATGCCCAGTAAATTCGTTATTCCACACTGCTGCTGTTATGGATGACAGTCTCGCAGATTTTTGTTTTACATAACTCGGTGTGTCTCGTATACATGAAAATCAGACGTCCAGTCCTGGATAAAGACCTTCATTGGCCTTCTGTAAACCACTTGTGTCCAGATTTAAATGCTTTTCTTTGACGCGAAGGGAAGAAAAAATTCTCAACGAGGCGTCACGCGATGTACTCAAAGGATCGCGAGCGGGCGGACGGCACGCGATACGCCGAAGATCAAAGACGAAATTGCCGATTAATAATCGAAATTGTTCGGCTACCTCAGTCCATCTCTTATTTATCGCCTACACGTTATATCGATTTTGCCACCAAGGAAAATTAAGTAAAGCAACAAACACACCCAGTCATTATTTTTATGAGAGACAGGATCATCGAATTAATCAATAGTTACGGTCGATATGACGGTTACTCAAAATTACAAGACGTAAGTACGTGTGGGCTATAAAATAAAAGAGAATATGAGACTGAAATGGTGGAGATAAACGAACCGAATGGAGGAGAAACGAAGTTGATTCCAAACTGCGGCTCGAAGCACGTACGTAAATCAGATTCGAGGTTGTAGGGAATGCCAGCTGGACCAAACGACATCGGCTTGTACTGTAGGCACGGGTCCACCTTACCACAACGCAAGATAGAACCTGACATACTGCCTACCAGCATGTACAGTTGCTGGTACATAAAATACTCATACAACCATTTCAAACATATTCATGCATCCTGTAGTACTTATAGCGTCAGCAACACGTGTATACGGAGTCTGACGCGAGAGTTGTTGGGTACCATGCTTCTCGAGAAGTCACGAGCACGAAGACAAGGAGGAATGACGAAGAGAAAAAGCCGCCGATCCTTTCGCCTCTTTAGTTAGCATGCAGACGCCGAGCTTCAATGCCACATGCTAAACAGGAGCATACCATGAGGCCAATAGCATCTTCAGTGGCCGACACCGCGTACCATCGAATTTATACACACATACATAGGTACATGATCATTTAGTTATCGCACAGCTGTCACAGTAAAGCACAGTGATTATTAGTTTAAAAAAATAAGCTGCCGGCGTCGTGGGACGCAGCGTAATTGAGGTTGTGAACGAGGTAACCTAAAGATCATGAAATGGTAATTTAATCGCAACTCGGGAAATCACAAAAATCATCATATCATATGGTGGGAAAATTGTAAGTACTATATCGCAGTCGTATAACCTATAATATTCTGAGAAATATTATCCCTTGCATGTTTGAAGCTAATATTCACATTCTAAAAAGCTATTTCTATAAAAATATTGATTAATACAAAATATTGGCCATATTCCAAGATTACCAACTTTTCATCCATTGCTTTATCACAGCCATTTTTGTTATTGTTTGTATATTGTTATGTTCTTGCGTAACTCGGTAAAATATTTCCCGTAACTTACCTTTATTTTGGGTCGATTGCCTTCGTCCTTTACGGGCCCGATCCCTGATCTCCGAATAAGTTGATTATTGAGTGTGCTTTTTTTCTAATGAATTTCACAGTATGGATAAAATAAAAACTCTCTATTTATTTCATTTCTAGATCTATCAAATTTCAAATTCAGAACAATTAACTCTCAAATCTACGTGATTTCCGCGGCCAAATATAATTTTCCTAATTCTACGAATTGTTAACATTCATCCATCTATCCACGTACTCACTCTTTACAAATGTTTGGGCAGTTCCTCCTCGGATTCATTGCCCGACTGTGCCGTAAGTACATGCCGTCCACGATTACAGTGGTGGCGAACGGAACCGAAAAGAAGTTACTGAGTTCGAATCACGGATTTTTCACGGAATCGATTGGAAAAATGGTTTTCCGTCTTTCAGTTCAGTCTTTTGGTTACTACACCGAATCAACCCTCACAAGAACCCTCGATGGACACTGTTCCACATACGGGCGAACAGATTTTAAGACCAATGCTGGGTAAGTTTGCTGAAGATTAGGTGATTACAGGGAGAGAGTTCTTGATTCTTTCGCTGTTTAAAACTGACTGCTCTTTCCATCATTCAGAGAACAGGAATTTTCCTCCTTACTGAGCAGTTCAGAAAACTTCACAGCTAGAGATTTACGTGACAAAATATGCTGTTTAGCAGAACGGGAATCCGTGACTTATTGGCGATTAGACATCTCGAGTGACACAAGATATGCATCAGCTCTCGACTCAACTTACTTTTTTCGCAATCTACACTCATACCACATCGCATTTTAGAGTTCCCTTTCAATAAATTATTTAGTTTATGAAGGCAACAAAAATTGTAGCTATTTATAGGGACGTAACAATATATTGAAAGAGAAAAAAATGGTATTACCGACATTTTATTTTTATTCTTATATTGCGAAATGGCGTTTGCAATGAAGTGCGAAGTGCGCTTTACGAGATCTTATTCTCTTCATAAGACAACTATGCCTATTCTGAGTCAGCTAAAAATTATTTTCATTATCTTCGGCTAACTTGGCCTGTTGAACTCGTTAAGCTCCAATATAGTATATTCGCGACAGATAGATTCAGATAGAATTCACCCAATTTTGAATCAAAACATTATTGAATTTTATTTTTAACGAATGCAATTTTATTGAAGTGTTCTTACATTGTTCGAAAATGAAATGAAAGAATATCATCACAAAAAAACTAAATCTTTCAAAAACACCACGTCCATTTCCTTCGACTTATAGAAGTGCTTAAAGTATGATAAATGTTTTTTCTTGTTCAAACTGGAAACATGCCAACCATGAAAAAGTTAAACCATCTCGGTCCATACTCCACCCGACATATTTCGATTGCTAAATCACTGGTATGGTGGCAGCGTGTCATTGCTAACTGCAATAGGTATGCATAATGGCGAGGCCTCGACCTCTACGCTTAATTGCCTACTTATGTGTACCAAACACACAGATAAGTATATACCCGACGCTCGTTTGGTATTAAAAACGGACGCGTGTGCCCAAGGCTCACGTGAGCCATGAAGAAAAAGAGTGACCGTTTCGTGCTGAGTCTCTTCGGAGCCTCTCTGAGCACATCTTACACTGCGGCTCTTCGAACCATTTCGTATTCCTGGCGCGGCTGATGTCGATGGGCTCCTGCGACGATATTCCCTCCAACTGCAGTCTATTCTAGCTAGCGGCAATGCGACTGCTAACGTCTGCTACGCAGACCTTCCAGAAATTAGTAAATCCCACACGCAGACAAGGTGCGCGTGCGATTTTACGTGTGGCTTGGCTACTGTGCAGTGGCAGACGCAACAGTAGCAGCAAACTGCATGGTCCTCGTCTGTCGTTACCGCGTCTGGATGCGCCAGGAATAAGAAGAAGAAGAAGAAGGTGAAGATAAAGGTGGAATGTCCGTCACATAGAGGCTCTGAGATCTTTCACAGAGACGAAAAACGACAGATCGATGCATAGATTGACCACTTATTCCCAACAGTATAAGAAAAAGGTTTAAATATACTTCCTCTAAGCGATTAGTGTTTGGCAGTTCGTTGTGCATATCTCGAGGAAATCATGAGAACTTCCCGTTTCCTATTCGTCTCGGCTTTCCCTATCTGTCTTCTTCTGCTGTTTGTTGGCAAGATACCAGATTAGACCGTTATCGCCTCGGCGACGACAAGATATGCGAAACCATTTGCGAGGTAAATTTGTAGAGAAGATATTGTAAGAGGTCTGTCTGATCTTCTGCGTGAGACGAATAATGATCTCTGTGTAGGAGGAAGAGAAGCTGAAACTTAAAAAAAAAAAAACTAACTTGTTGTGGTTGTGCGCTTTCACTTCAAGGATCGGCAAGGAGATCTGGAATCTGCTGGAGGAAAATCGCCGGAAGCGAGCAATCGAAAAAGTCGGATAGAAGGGTCCAAGGACTTTCTGGAGGAAACTTTTTCTATTCAGGAACTGAAAATTCTTAGAATGTATACTGTTATAAAAAGGACGCGATAAGATCGCGTTATTTGTGAAGATATTAATCGCGTCATCGAGGCTTCAACTGCTACGCGCGTGACGTCGAACGTTCTCGCATTGTAAATGGGGTGTCGAGATCTGTCAAAGAGGGAGGAAAACACAAGATCGCCGCTCGATCGGGTGATTCAGCTGCTCTGCAGCAGCTCAGCAACGGAAGCGCATTAGGGTTTCTACTTTTTTACTCCATCTCATCTCTTCTACTTTTTTCTTGCGAGGTTTTTTTATTAGGTAGAATCGTCGTTGATCGTCAGACTACGTCGTTCCTTTCAAAAACCGTTTGTCCGACTTTTTTCATCACTCGCTTCTTTACCTGATCTACGGGAAAACTAAAATCCCCGAAAATCCCGTAAAACGCCTCGTGGACTAATTTTTTTCTGTTTTCTAGGGACCGGGACGCAACCCTCTAACGTTCGAACCCCGTTAGAAATTCTATACTTAGAGCCTCGAATCGTCGTCATCCCGGTTATTTTTTTTAGCAATGCAGAGAAAATGTTTTTTTTTTTCTTCGCCGTGAATTGGTACAGGCAACGTCAGTGCTGTCGCTATAACAATGATATTAACTCAAAAATGAGTTTAATAGTTGCTGGAATGCGTAAATGTCGGTACCGATACCGCGTTTGAACATTAAGGAGGAAATAATAGTTTTCTCGCCTTTCATCGAGCAATTTATACAGAATAAAACGTTGAAAAATTGTCGTACAAAATAGAAGTTAAATTGAATTTTTCGTCCTTTCAACAAAAATTATTATTTTCAAAAATGTTCGCAGGAACTTTCTATTATTTTAGCACGTTGGGTCATTTTACGATTAAAAAAAGAAAGTGACATGAATCGTGCACATTACTTCCTCACCATTTTTCGCTTTTTACAAAGCTGCGTCTATGAGGAAGTATGTTAATGTTGGCTTCCTCATAGAAGAAGATTTGTAAAAAGCAAAAAAGGATGAGGAAATAATGTGCAAGGTTCTACTTTGCATCCTTGTTTTCAATAAATAAATAAACATGGCTGAGTATTTTTTTGGTAACATACTAAATTCAGGCTTAATATCTCAAGTTTTGCAAAAGTTAATGCGTTAACGTTAATTTTTTTTTAATGATTAGAGATGCTATTCAACCAACAAGTTTGAAGGCATCATAACCCTTGAATACCCAATCCTCTTTGTTGTTTCCTGCAAAATACGATAGAAACTCAGAATTTCCCCAAATTTCATTAGAAAGCAAGGATATGGCTCTTTTATACCAAGGACGTCGTTACTTTTCGTAATATAGACCTTACAAATTTGCTATGAAAATCTGGTCTTGTCCATCATTTTTGGGCTATGTCTAACGTATTTTTTCCTGTTAATCATGAATTCAGCACTCATTTAACTCTCAACTCGATATTCGATAATAAAATTCGCATCGGAAAAAAGAAAATCTACAAATTAAAAAAATCAAAACCTCATAAGGTTTTAACAGTTCAACCGATCTTAAACAAATCCAATACGAATTGCCGGTATATCAAAGCTTACATTCATATCAATTTTGTTGATTTTATGGTTCGTCGGCTTTTGGCGGCCCAATTGAATAAAGAATTCAATTAAATAAAGAAACCTTTATTTTTGTTATACGTTTCAACCCTGATCAGGGTCCTCTTCGAAAGATGCTATAAACAAACAATCTGTTATCACTGAAGAGGACCGAGACCATGGTCGGAACGTATAACAAAATAATGAGATTTCTTTATAGTATAATCAGGCCACCAATAGCCGGCTAACCACCAAATGCTCATATTATACGACCACAGCATCACTAACATCATACCAATTTTGAGTTCTATATCTTAAAGATGAAAAAAAGTTATCGCCTAAACAGACTTTTTTGAAAAAATTCAAAGTCGCGTAAAAATTTAACGCTCCGAGGGATTTCAACAAGAAATTGACATGAAAGGCCAGGATTGACTCCTCTCTCTCTCTCTCTCTCTCTCTCTCTCTCTCTATGGTGTAAATTTCAGCGTCATATGTCGAGTTTACATTTTGCGAGCTGCAACCGCACACACATACAACATTTTTTTCTAAGCCACTTTTCTCCACGTTTTAGACCATTCAAAGTTTACCAACATAAAAATCTCGAAAAAAAACTTTGCCATGAAAACAAGGCTTCCTCTACGAGAAAGCAACGAAAAAATACGTTGTTCAACAGGAATTCAACGAAAGTTCTTCTGTACAAATAAAAATGCAAAAAAATCTTAAAGGCTGCTGTTTGTGAACGTGAGGGTCAAGAAATACCCAACGGATACCAAAATATACTCCCATGAGTTTTCGAGCGCGTGAGAGATCAAAAGAGTTGGATGGACCGAAGGGGAAGGCAAGATAAACAAGGTCACCAGGGGGTGAACTGATCGCATTCAATCGACGAGAAGAATTTTACGATAATAAATTAGTCGCCCTAGCCGATGAAATAGTTTCTCGCAATCACGCATCAATGTATGCAAACACCCCGGGAGTGCTTGTAATAGACACTACAACCGAAAGGCCCCGTAGTCGAAAACGCAGCGGGCAGATATCTTGGCGTCTTTCTCTTCCAGTTGTTTTTTTCTACGTTCGTGTAATCCATATTGTTTCTTTGGAGTAACCGATGCATCGGAGAAATAATTAGCGGGATTTCACCACAGGCGCCAAGAACCACGCCGCAAGCCGCAACGATATCTCCCGCCAGGAGGATGCAGCGAAAGCTGAAGTGAAAAGGAAACTTGACCTACCGAAGAACTCAGCACGACGACGAAATTAGACGAGCAGCACTACGGGAATCTACCCTAGAACAGTCCGTCATACGCGTCATTTAAATAATGTTTCAATATACTTTCTGTTAAGCTTTACGAACATCATAAATATTCCATGACGATTGGTACGTTTTTATTCAAATTTTTTAAATTTAAATTCGGAGCGAGTCCTTTCGTTCATTTTCGAGCCATCGGCTACGTTATTCTCAATATTTTTCGGTTCCTTATTATATAATTCATATAATGAATTTATGATTTATTGATCAAATTTACTAAAATGAACCGAAAATTCAGTTACCAAAAATCAGTTGTGGTCAACTTTTGAATTATATCTGAAAATAAACATAATATAAAAAACGAATATTCAACGTTTAGTCGGGTAACTTAGGACAATTTCATTTTCTCAGATATTCAGATTTTACTTTGCCACTGCTATTTTACTTCGTATATGGCGGCCCCGAAATCAGCCATGTTTATTATAGGTAGCACTCGGAAGATTATAATTTTTAAGAATAATACCAATAATGTCAAAGGTTGGAATAAATGAGTATGAATAGGTACGATATTTTTTGAGATACGAAATTTATTCACAATCGCTTCAACGCGGTGAGCCCTACCACAAAGTTTCGTATAGTAATCCAGGCGTTTAAAATGAGGTGAAGCGTGGAATCCAAATTTGCCACGTCCGGAAGTTTAACGGACGGACTGGAGAGAACAAGAGGGGGTCAGATATCCGCAGTCTCATCGCTGTGAGGTCGAACCGGTCCATTGATCTACGTCGTCAAGGATACCTCTGTACTCTTTCTGTCTCATTCTTTTGATTCTTTATGGGGGCGTCCAATTCACGGCGCTACGGAGACCGCTGGCCGAGGTAAAGAATGGGGAAGATTGAGAAGAAAGGGTTGTCGCGCTGACGAGTTGGGTTGACGACGAGAAACGAGACGAGTGAGACTTCGATTTCAGGCATTTACCAGGTGTGGGAACTGGCAAATCTGCCACATCTTCGACAAATGGTCTCGTTCGGCGAAGCGATGTTTTGCGGGTTATTTTCACTGACTATGAATTTTTTCACAATCATTTTTTTTCTAGTGAAAAAAGCTTTGTTTTTTAGAAATGTATTTATTTATTCTATTTTTATATCAGGATTTTCGGAATTATGTGAAAGAAAACATTCAAAAAGATATAAAACGTTTAGTGATTAATTTGAAATTTCAGACGCGAGTAAAGGCCCACTTTCGATTTGTGATTGTGAATTTTTTCCAAAATTTATTTAGATATTCCGATTCCATTTTTCACGTCGTGATTATTGTTGTTTTATTGTGTAATTATTGTATATTATACATTTGTCTTGATGAAACGACGAACATTTCGATAGATTGTATTTTTTACTTTGATATCACTCTTATTTTGGCAGAGTATTATATTAACTATTTGATCATCATTACTCTCCAGTTGTCCGTACAATATTCTCTACGACGGATGCAAAATTGATCAACATATTTCTGTACGGAAGTGTATGTGTGAAAAATTGAAAATAACGAGGGAGTAATATGCATTACCTCGCATTCCTTTTTCTACTCTTCGGTTGCAATTTGCTGGACCCTTAGTCGAGATACTCTTTCTCATCACATAAAGTTCGTATCATCACTAAGGTCGATGAAAAAATTAATATTAAGTGCTCTAGAGGTGAAGCAAAAGCAGATTAAATTGCTTCATCACTGGTGGGGTCGTTTGGTTAAAATCCAATACTCAATCCTGTCGTATATTCGTATGCGGGCTATCGCATCGCTCTTTATTTTAGTTATTATCCGTCCGCAGAGTTCGGAAAATGATTTCTCAAGATTCTCATCACCATTTTGGAGAGAAGTGGATATGCATGTACTCTACTATTACGTGTAGTGTACATATATATATAGTACAGTACTGTGGTAGATACGACAGGACACGGCGCCGAACGAGGAACACGTTTTTCATTTACCTGCTTAATTTACTCGCTCACGGAATACGAGCCAGAGGCCAAGAGCATCAGTTCCGCGAAATTCCTTCGACGCCTGTGGCCTATCGAGGAGCTTCGATCGCTCGAAGCGAGAAATCGAGGGGACACATCTCAACAACGCTATGAGACGAGAGTCCTCTTCATCGTTGGGTCTGATAAAATTCGTGTCTCGTAGGATCGTCTCCTGGGATCACTCCAATGAGATGTCTACCGTGCATAATTTATTCGTAGGAATACAAGATAAAGCATCTGCTCAATGCAGCTATCGATCAGGATAAGAGTGAGCAATTTATCATAATCAATACTCACAATTAATTCATTGAGAATAAGTTATTATTATTGGCATAATGGATACAGCATAATTGTCAACCAGTAGCGTCAATATTCAGTGACTGCCGTGCCAATTTTTCCTATCTCTTATGAACTCATGCATGTTCATGTACATTCTGTCAACGTTGAAAAAAAAACCGTACAGGAAAAAAATTATAATTTGATTTGTGTTAGAACCTTTCTTTTGTTTAACTACTACGGCAGCATAATTGATAAAATCGGAAGGGTAAAATATAAACACATCTTTTTTAATTCAATCAGTGGCATACTTCTTTCGTGAAAAAAAAAAAAAATCTTTTTACTCATTAACATTCATCAGTCTTAATATTTCAAAAGTTACCAATTTTTATTCAGAAAAGTGTTGAATATTTAAGAATAAATTTATTTGTCTTGAACTATTCAGACCATCGAAAGATCAGCTGAATAACTCGATTCGTGAAGAAAAAAATCTGACTTACTTTTTAAGTGCTGGACATTTTTTAAGAGACCACTAAAATCGTCGTAAAAACAGTCAAATTATGGAAAATATCATACAGTTAAGGAATAAGAGAACTTATACGCAGATGTCTAATAGTTAAGCCGATTTTTTATTGATCTTTCCAATTCGTCGAATCCGTGAATAGTTCTCATCTGTTTCCAAATGCACACATCGTTTATTGAGAAAATCGTTATCTTCTCCTGCAAGGCCTTAATCGTAGCTATCCGATCTCAATAATGACGTTGGCAAGGGCCTTCGTTAAGGAAGTAAAGCCGCGATTGGCCGAAAAAACTGTGAACGCGCGTGCTCCTCCGTTCTTCTCCACGGTTGAGGCTCGGACAACACACTTGAGTGGAATCGAGGCGCGCGCGCCTCTCTTCATCGTCATCGAGCTCGGGCTTGCGTCTTGCTCAACGAGTCGACTAAAGAGGGGCCCATATAGTCATGCACAGCAAGTTCTTGAATATTTTACGCGTAAGGCAGGCAGCTGCCCGAGGAGATCGGATCGCTTTCAAATTATCCGGGCGACTTGCGTCGAGTGTTCCCGCGTGCGTTCATTACTTCGCGATCCTTCCTTCGGCATTCTTTCGCATTCTCCGCGAGTCTCGCTTATATTCGTTAGCTCGTTCCTTCATGTCCAATATTTGAGATATATACATTCGCATACTACGAAAAAGCCGCGCGGCAAGCTCACGCGTCCATCAGAGTGCGCACGCGCGTTTTGTGCTTCGACCGCGTCGACAACACGCAGTTAAATACACATAGAGTAAAGCGTGTGTAAAAACACGAAGACGCGTCTCCCTTCCATTACTTCAGCCACGTCGTGAGGGGCCACGTTATGTGTACGAAAACACTTGCTGTTATTGCTCACGCACGACAAAGATGTGCTCGTTGCGGGCAAGGAACGTCTTTGCAGGGCTTCACTTGCCTCATTTTTTCGGCTCACGTGGACACTGTATACGATTCACGCAGGCACAACGTCCGTAACATTATTAACGGACAAGCGGCGGTGCAACGAACCTCCTTGTACCGCAAATCGGGTACTTGATACTGGCGACCACTTCTTCGTTCTATATTGTAGCCCATACATGTCTTACTTAGAATATATACAAAGCAAAAAAATATTCTCAGCAGGGGTGCAGCGCTGAGCGTCATCGTTATTCCGCATCTACCACTTTTTCATAAAAAGATTTTCAGCAAGCTGTTCATTTCAAGGCGATATACTTACGAACAATAATAAATATACTCCTCTGTTTTCTTTTCTGCGTGTGGGAGATATCGCATTACGTGATCAGTTTCAATGCAGCTGCGGTTGGCATGCTCAGTGCGTGCGCGACGTAGATTAGCGAAATCGAATGAGCGAAAGACTGTGTTTAGGCTGTGCATAGGATTCCATGGTAATGGATATATGATGTCTGTCCATCGCTGTGTTTTGCTTCTAAGAGGATCAACGAGCGTAAGACAATGTGAGCAACAGCGGGCTAACAAGGAGAAAGATAGACACCGGTAGACAATACTGCGTGTCGTGGGGGGCTATTCTTCTATATCTTATGTGAAATCGATACTCTGGGAAGGTCGAGGAGCATCAAGCGGCGGCATCGGCTCCTCTGAAAGTTATACGACTAATTCCGTTTAGCTTTTTTCCTGTCTTCACGAACCAACTTACTTTCTTTTTTCATTCGGTAGCAAAGGTTTTTTTCACCATCGTGCTGGAGTCGAGTGAGAATGTAGCGCAGTGTTGACCCTTCGGGATGAGAAAATCGGCAAGGGAAACCGAGGGCGGTCCGGAAATTGATAGATCCATTCAATGACCTAGAGAAATGTGAACTATAGGAGAAAAATGGAATTTAGGATGCACCCTGAAAAATATAATATTGAGACACCATTAGAATATTTTATGCTGCAGAGCACAGTTACTTGAAAGCCTGGAGTTAGTGAACGATATTTTTGGGGACGATGGGGTATCTCTTGTTCTCACGACCCGCAATGATGCGCGAATATTTTTAGGTTAAGCTGCTTGAAATATATTCTTTTGAATAATTAATGATTCCCATATTACATAGCAAGTATATCCATGCATCGTCTGGAGATAACGTTTTCTTCGTGCGTACGCGTAGCGAAGAACGGACTCGATCCATCAATTAATATTCCATAACTTTGCTGCGAACCCTTCTAGCGGGGTTGTTCATGGTAACTTTACATATAAGTATATGCAAATATTAAAACTTTTTTTTGGGTTCTGCTTGGGGATTGGCTCTGAAGAGAGATAAATAAAGGGAGCAAAGCAAGAAAAAATCTGATTACTGCGAGCTAATTATGCATTCCACGATCGTAATGCGAAGATCGAAGGACCTAGCCCTTCGAGCCTGTCCTTCTCCATCATTGAAAAAAAAAAAAAAAAAATGAATAAAGGCCACGAATTTCAAGATCGACGAGGTCTACAAGGATCGGGCAGGTAGCGGGAAATCCGTCGAGGGAATAATATTCGGGTCGTCAGCGACGCGAGGGGGGCATTGTACCCTCGCATTGTTCAGAGGCTCGCACGTCTCGAGGTCGGAGACGGCTTCTCGCATAGAATGGCATTAGGGACTGATTCTAACTCTAAAATGATTTTGGGACAGGGTAGGAGAGAGAGAGACGCCAAAACGAAAAAGATCGCGCCAACGTATAAACGCAGAGAAGTTCGGCAGGGTGAGAGAGACACGAAGGCCACAGGTTCCGATCTCGATACCTCCCTCCAATTTTCTCGGCTCCCAAACAGTGAACCCAGCTTGAAATCCCTCTCAACTTACCTGACCCTGCAGTACGAAAAATCGACGTACGGAACCGTGTGGGTTGTGGCTGCAGTATAGAATCGTGCAGGATCGACGAAAAAAAAGGTCTTCCGAATGTAGGTTACATGTACGATACTACCGAAGAAGGGGCTGTTATATATAGGGTGTTTAATTTTTAAGGTGAAAGATTTTGAAATGTATGCCTTCCCACCGAAATGGTTTAGAAAAAAAAAATTACTCGGTACCACCCGGTATTTACAAGTTCATTTTTTCCGTCCTTTCTTCTTACCTTGTGCATTGTAATACTAGAGAGGTGGTGGAGGACAGGTAGAAAAGTCGTTGAATCATATTGCTCGGGCGCGAGCCACGTACCGACCTGTGATGTGTGCTCCAAATAAAATATCTGTGATAGAAGACCAGACCTGGACTTGACAAGAGGAATAATAAGAAGGACGAGAAAAACCTACCAGCTAAAACAGGCTGCAGGTATAACCGTTAGGTACGCCTGAAACCCTGAGTGCCAGTGAGTAACGAAGGTACACATAATTTGTGTCACGCATAGTTCACGCAATTCTTTATAGGACACTTCTTTTAGGGCGTATCTTCTCACTTGCATCAACGATGGAATAGTAGGGTAGCTTTTTGCCGGCACTCTTATAACTTCAAGCTCCGTACGGTAGAACTCATGAGGCATCGACCCGGAGAATTTAAGAGAGCCACGTGTCATTCAACTTTTTACCCAGTGCTATAAATTCCAATCACTCCTCTCTATTCTTGGCAAGCTTACAGTTTTATTATTCTTCCCATCCAGGATTTTCCGTTTGAAATAATATCCGTTTCACTCGATAACCTTGCTTTCACTACTGAACAGAATAATTTTGGGCTGGACTACATCTTTAATTCCACAAACCAATATTATTCAATTGAGAGCAAATATTTTTTGGCCGGCCTCATATTATTATGAATAACAGCATTAAATTGTATTTCAGGAAGAACTGAGCTTGGTCGAGTTTAGATTTCTTTGGTAAGACGCTCGACTCAGGTGAAAGTATTATTGTCAATACTCCGTGAATACGAAAGGCTGATCCGGAAACAATTCGCGCTCAGGTATTGGGATCGGGGATCTGAGGCACTGGGCCCCCCTGCGGTTTGAATGTCGTTTTGGAACAGAGTTTAGCCGATACTTTACGAGACGCTTAGGGATATTGTAGCGCATATTTTTTGGGCGTTCACGTACCAGGACCCTCTGCTTTAAAAATCGTAACATTCTGATTATGTGAACGTGGCTGAGAACGCCAGAGAGGATATAGCGAAGTAAATTCCGGGTGTGACTTCGAGCTCCGGATTTACGAGGTTGTAAGTCGAGCGTAGTCGCGTGGCCGCCGCTGTTAGCTCGCTCGCTTAAACGTTTATTCCTTCATTCGTTCACTCGCTCGCTCACACGCTTGCTGTGTATTGGGATCTCCTTTAGCTGGTTCATTTTACCCGGAACTGGTCCTCCGGGAGCGCACGCCTACGGGAGAGACGTTACTTCCAAACGACATGTTAATTTTCAAGCGCCTGGGTTCTTCGTTTGTCGGCATATCCAGCAGCGCCACCGTCTCAAGTTAAAATTCACAGAGCATACTACTGAAAGTTAGGAAAGTGGCTGTACAGGCGCCGCTAGCATCAACTGTTTTCAAGAAAAAAAATTCAATTCCCTGGTAAATCTACAGGGTCGCCAAAAAGCGCCCAACCCATTGGGTAAAAGGGGCGAGACAGGAAAATAGAAGGGAGGAAGAAAAAAAACGGGTTTCAATTAAGTCACACACCCTGACGTGGTAACCCTCAGCGAAACAAAGGGGAGTTAGAAAATATTCCCCAGATCTATAAATCTATCGGCTAAGCTTTTAAGATCTGAACTTTTGAACCAGGGCGGGTCGTTGGCACACAAACAAAAGCCGTTCTATAAATCTTGGATTTAAAAGGGGGAAACAAAGATCTTAATTCGTTTAGTGTCGTATATAGGGAAGCTATTATAAGACTTGAGGTTCAAATTCAACGACTATTTTCTGTACAAACAGTAATCATGGTACCTATTTTCTGTGCAGAATGAAATTTTCACTTGCTCACTATTACATTCAACTTTTCTGTCTAATAATTTTTCCATCGAATTTCCTTATTACCTCTCAGCCCGAATACAAAATGGAAAGCTTGCAACATATTTGCACTACACAAAGTTTTCGTATAAATTGGAACTTGTTAATTTAATTCGATGGAGCAGCTGCAATTTGAAGACGAGTGCAAAATAAATTAAGATATTTGCATCAATTAACACGACTGTGACGAAAGGGTTTTACTAATGAAAATGTTTCCCCTTTTGTACATGCTTAATGGAGTTCCGTTTTATCAAGGTAAAGATTGTCCATATTTAAATGTAGCATTATTTAATTTGCAAGATTTATAGATGTTCCGATCAGAAAAATTACTTTGAGGCAACCAATGTTTTTTGCTCCTCTAACGACTTATTTGTCGGACATCACCTAACCCAAATTTAATCAATAAAACTGATTTTTTTTCACATACTGATACAGTAACTCGGTAAGTCAGATAAGAGAGAATAAATCTCTTACCTAAATTGAAAATTTACAAGACAATAAGAATATTTTGTCATCTCCTAATTCAGTTCATATAGATTATCCAATTTTGTAGGTTCGTAGAATAAGAGAAATCATTTTTACCCTCACCTCGATTAAGCTCACAGAGTTAGTGCGAGGTTCTATCTTATGCGCTCAGCGAAGCTCCCTCCCCCCCCGCCATTCTGGTAAGAATATTCCTAATACTTGTGTGAATGAATAATACAAGAACAGGAAACTCTTAGTTACAATTTGCTTCTGTGAGACTAACAGGCTAATAAGCATCCTTGTTTTCCTTTTTTTGTGCATAATATATGTAGTGTTGGCAGTTGGCCTTTGACCATGTCCGTGATGGTCCTCGAATTCTCGAGGGTGCCATTAACGCCCATGTATGTCCCTTCCGTCGGAAGTCCTCGAGGAGGGGAACAGACATATACCGTTTGGATGCGAACGTCCCCCGCGATGGTCGCAAAAGCCGCCAGCAAAAGACAGAAGCCCGATCGACAGAAGACACTGTTGAGAAAAAAAGAGAAGCCATTGACGTCCCGAGTAGTCGCTGTCAACAGGGAACACGAAACTCGAGACAGGAAAATATTCGTACGACGAAAAACAGATTTTCTATTTGGGTGTACATAGTGTGTACACATACTATAGGTATGAGCAAACGGCGCCAGCGAAGGACAGAAGCAAAGGGAACATGAAGGTCGAAAGCACATAAAGATTTAACTGAACTGCTGTGATTCCCACTGGAGAAAAATACGATCCTCGGTTTTAGTCCCGTGACGCTCTGATGTCAACGGAAGGACTTTTTCTTCGTCTTGCATGAGATCTCGAACAGAGACCGCCACCGAAGTGCGCTTAATTGATGCGACAATATTTGTACCGACTAAAAGTCGTCCGGTCCCTACGAATCGATTTATTTAGGACAGAGGCTCGCTCCAGGACAGCTTCGAACTTGGGCACGACTAACCGGGTCGCGCTCGCCCGGTGCTCTGTATATCCTGTCGTCCTGAGTGTACCTGCGACGATCTTTGTTCCGAGAGTTAAGGTATACACTGTCTAATACCCGTTTTACAGTGGTTGCTTAACAACGGCTAGTCAGCTACAATACCACTCTCTTATACCACTGTTGTTATACGATGGTACTCATGTTAAAATCGTTAAGAGGATGTCCTCCGGAATTTCCGGTTTCTCATCCTGCCGCCGTGCATCGCACAGTAAACGCCAGCAGCACTTCCATATGACGTACGACGGCAAATCAACTCGACCAGAAGCATTGATAAGTTTTTTTTAGTCAGGAGAATTGCGTCTCCCATTAATAAAGCATGAAGGAGATTTTTTACTGACGATGCCATCATTAAATTGGAGATTCATGATACGTCAATTTTATGAAGTTGAAAATTGTATTGTATTGAAATAATATTTCAACAAAATTCGAGATTAAACTTGGTAAAATTGTCATATAATTTTGTTGCATCTTCGACTTTTGTTTTCGCTTCTATATAAAAGCGCGAACTCTTACAATACATAGAAAGAAAGTAATACTATCGAATGCCGAGAAAGTAAACCCACTTGAGCACGTGCGCGCTGCAGAATCTGTCTGTGGACGAACATTTCATTCCGAGAAGGGAAACTTGTTTTCGCTGGCGGCTCGTATAGAATTCAGTAGGGTTGGCAACCCTCTCCACTCTTTCGCTTGTTGAAACGACCCGCGAATGGGTTATGCAACAAACCCCATGAATATTTTGGTAGCTGAACAATTCGAGGGCAAAAGGATCGGATAACTGTAAATAGTTCCCGTCTTTTCTTCTGCTTACTCGTTCACAGGAATTTGGAAACATCATACAGAAGTGAGAAGAAAAAACAGGAACAAGAGTTCTCACCTCGGCCAAGATCAAATAGCCAATTTTATATATGGTAGAAAGGCAATAATCCAGAACGATTCATAATTATTGGCCACTTCAGAAGACCAAACGTACAGTTATTGGCATATTCCTTCCCTGCCCTATTGGGTTTCCTTTATGGGAAATAATTGCCGCTAATAGCGATCAGGGAGTCAATGGCTGGCTTAGTCCTGATTCAAAAGGAATATTCAAACAGTTCCTAGTATCCATTCAATCAATCACAATATTCTACCTATAATTAACCCTTTCCACGAAGCCTTTATTCCCGTCGATTATCCAACGATATTGACCAGGCAATATGATGATTCAATACATGTGGACTATGCGATTGAGTATCATCGGCAGGGCGTTAATGAGGCTAGCGTAGGTATCTTTTTTTGGAGAACTGACTACAATATAGTATGAAGTCTACAAAGAACATCGAGCCAAAAGAACTCGCGCGTGCGTGAGTTCGATGAATTCATAAATCAATTCGGCTGATCGCGAGAGGATCCTTTGTGGTCGGCGTGTGATTAGCGTCTGTCTGGCGTTAAAAGGGCCAGATGTTTCGGCGCTCTCTTCAATCGACACAGGCAGCGAAGAAAGAAGGAATAAAAGGTAGAGTGAGAGAAGTAGAAGTGAGGCAATGATTCACGATAAATTTTGTTCGACCACTCTCGAACTTGACCGTTAGTGAGATTGAGCTTTCATAAACGACGTCTCGATGGGGTGAAAAAAAGGGCAAGCAAGATCATGAGACCGATCATGTGGTGTGCAACCCTTCGTACACAATCGTTTCTGACTATTGCATCATCTGATGCGTCACGACGTTCTACTCCCTTTATTTCTCTGCTGTGGTCTATTTTTAGTATTTTTCTAATTCAATGACCGCACTATTGGCGTACGAGCTAAAAAATTATTCTGTTTTACATACACGGAGAGAATTTTCTGGGAATGATTTCTGAAGAAAATATAGGGCTTAAGCCCAAACAACATAGTAATCTGAAAATACTCCGCCAATTTTGGGAATTTTACCATACAGTCGAGTGAAACCCTATTATACACGTCACGCGCGCATGCCTCGTCGTGGCAAGTTTCGCCATGCCATTTCGGGAACATGGCTAAAGCTGCTGGAAGTGACAATACATTTTAGGAAACGATATCACAATCATAAATATTGTTACACTAGTCTCAAGTTTTTATGTCCTGAAGTGCGTAGTACTTATAAGTAGTTTATGCAAGTACTCACAATTTATAGGTAATTTGCCCCAATTTTACGATAGTCTTCACGCCTTGGGTTGTTTACGCTCCTACTTTGTATTGAAAATATACAAAAAATGTTGAGACACAGAAATATGAGCGTCATTGCCATTGTCGAATGATCGCATATTTCTATAAGCAGAGTAACGACTCGGATACGTATGGGATAGAACCTCTGAATGCCGAAATTTCTCACGATTGCCACACAAAAAGTAGGGGAAATTCCCATATTATTGTCTCCGTGTAGTTCGGCCACCTCAGCTTTAATGAATTAGCCAGAAATACGTTGCTACAACGATGTTCTCAGTACATATAACAATCTCAAATGCTTGTCGTGACACCAAAAAGTGAGTTCGTGCAACTCTCCAGTGAGTTCGCCCAGCTCATCAGTGAGATCACGCAACCACTTTGAACCAACGCAAGGATTTCTCGCACCGAAACATTTTTTCTCTCAATCAAGGAGTGTGATGATTGAAGTGTGGCGAATGACTATTTTCGTGAAGTTTCAAATCATTATTAGACATAGATATTTCTTGCAAAAAAATTTCGTCCATAGACATTTTGTGTAAAAAAATTCTGTTGATAGTTATTTGTGCAAAGAAATGCTTTTGTTTTTTGCAGCAAAATGTAATCGATGGTCATTATTTGCAAAGGAATATCTATAGAAATGCTATAGTATTTTTTTGCAAGAATGTCTACCGCTGCACATTTATTGCAAAGCAATGCTATCGGTAAACAGAATTCGGTTCGACAGAAGAAATAAGACATCGAGCACTACAACCTCAAACCGTCTCAATGTTATCAATTGTAATCTTAGACTGAATTAATCATATCAACCGTAACCCCAAACCGTATCAATTTAATTAAGTATAACGTCAAACCGCATCAATTCGATCTATACCGCATTAATTCGACTATATGTTAATTCAGTGCATTTTTAATTAATACTCACCATTTCTACCGATAGCCGGGTCAAATCGTGTTCTGTTTGGCAAGTTAATTGTGCCAACTAAACGGTGGGTTGCACACAACGGTAATAGAAGATCATGGCAACCCATCCTGTATACAACTAACTGAAAGTATTTGTCTTAATTCACAAAATTCGCGGTTGTATCGACTTACGAAAAGTTAGTTCGCGCAACGACTTCTTGGGGGTACCCAACTACTTCTTTTTCTCGGTGTGCACTGCATACGTATAGCATAATTCGTAGTTAATTCGGTAAGTGTCGTATATAGAGAAATTATCATAAGACTCGAAGTTTCACTTTCACGACTATTTGCTCTATAAATAGTAATCATGTGTAAGAATCGACAGAAGTCTGCTACCTTGTACTCCAATGTGTTGTTTGTATTTCGCGGGACGATTTTCGATCTGAGATCGATGATATATGGATCGATAGACTCACATGTCATCGATCATTGATATGACGAGTTTCTCCGAGCGTATCATAACGTCCCAAAATATACTGGACTAATCTCTCTTCCCTCTTGAACTATCACGCGGAGTAGACGTCCTCTCCCCGTGAAATTATTTCGTATAATACAACATAACAAAATACAAAATACAAAAATTGAGTATTGTTGACATTTTTTAATTATATATTTTCTATATGAGAGGGAGAGAAGTGATGCATATCAGAATTCTAACGCGTAAAAGTGATCGTATTATTACTATTTTTTAAATAAAATTAAAACTTTCTATATCGATCGTATATTGTGTGAGTGTGTGTATGTTCAGTTATGTGTATAAAATTCTAAATATATTTCTGTCTAGTTTTATTTGCGCGTTATTTGTCATTTTATTTTTTATATATATCCGGGAATTTTTTAGATTGGAAGCGATTATCTTAGTTCGGCTGAATGCCAGTAAATAATTTGGAAACGTAAAATAAAAATCACATAGATTTTCATTACACATGATACAATTTTCTCCGCAGAATAAAAAATGTACGGAAGACTCACCATTCCATTTAACTTCTTCTTGTATATTAATTTTTTCGTCGAATTTCCTTATTACTTTTTAGACAGATAAAAAATTATAAGTCATTTTGCAACATATTTACATCACACTGAGTTTTTCTATAAATTGGACCTCGTCTACTCAATTTGTTAACTTCCCCCCGACAACTCGAAGACGAGTGCAAAATAAATCAAAATATTTGCATCGATTAACGCGACTTCAAAAATAAAGATATAGTAATGAAAATGTTTCCCCTTTTGTACTTGCTGAATCATTATTCTGTTTTACATACACTGCATACGTATCATATTTAAAAAATCGTGTGCCGGACCTGTAGCCGAATAACGAAACGGGCAATCGTGCACAGCTGTTCGCTTGCGGGGGCGCATCTGCCACCCCACTCTTGCACTTTCTACTGTATAATATATAAGTGGAAAGCTCGACAGTCTACGGATTTTACGGAAGAGTATTTTGACCTGGTGCTGTTGGATCGGTGCACCCCACACTGTATCGACTGAGTCGATCTCCCCTCGAAGCTAGTCGAGCACCAGAAAGGAAGAGTGATCGATAAAAGGATGTAGATAGTGGCTAATGTTGAGCGTTCATTCTACACCAATATATATATTTTTTAAATAATGATACGATCTATGAGGATCAAAATTAACAACACGAAAATGAAATTGCAATGCCAAATCACCATTACAACATGTATTTACTACTTCCCTGTATTTTTACATGTGACAATTGCCGATTTATTACTGGTCATAACAATACTTACAATTTTGGGTTTTTAAAAAGTACCGTAATTTTCAACAGACGCCCACTACAATTTTAAGCAAAATATGTTTTTACGGTGAAAACTCCCTGGATTATCATACATGGTTATGATGCATAATGAAACTGTACCTGAAACTTGACTAAGCCATGTAGAACTTATGTACGTCAAAATATGTGGTGTCTGCTCGAATGTCAATCGTTTGCTGAAATTCGATTCAATTGTTGATTCGTACAGAAAGAAAAATTAGTTTTTTTTTATATATTAATTTGCATTTTTTAAATCACAATGCTTTTGATATAATCGATATTTTTGTGTTGCTCTAACTACATATTTTGTCGAAAGTCGGCAAACGCAGAATTTGTCGATGCAATTTCTGGGTGCGTATTTACAGAAGCGAAAGAGGAGACCTTAATGTTATCTTGCTCACAATCATAAACAACCGAAACCTTTACAGATGTGAATCTCACGCAGTTTTCGCGGTAGCTCATATGGTCCAGTTCAAGAGGAGCAGCTGCTTTTGAACTGGATGCTCTGGACATAATCGTCAGAATCCCATTAAATCTACAAGAATTTTAGGGATGTCCGGCAAGCGTACTAGAGGCTGAGTGCGAAAGGCGAGATCAGATGTGCGGCCACAGATGTCACCGTCCGACGAGTGAGCCAGAATTACAAGCGTCAGTAAGGAAGCTTTTCGTTCGATGCAACATCGACCACCACAGTAGCGACATGGCGTAAATCCGATCGCGGCGCGCAGAAATCGATTTCACGGCTCCTCGAGTTTCCACTTTGCCGCTTTTTTCTCGCTTCAGTGGAACGCTTCTGGCGCGTGAGCTAGTAAGTTTGCTCAGAAAACCTATCGAGAGTCGCTGCATAAGATTCCACAAGTCTCCAATGATTTTACGACCACGAGTGGACCATCATGATTGTCCGCTGAACAATTTCCAGGATGTATTGTCGGTGAACTGGACTCTGGCACTGTTGTCATCGCGGTAGCAGCACTTTGGTTATTAATGGAAGAACGATCGGACGATTACACATTGTACGACATCGCATTGTGTCTTCCTGCTCAAAAGATCCTCTCAATACCTGATGTTGTATAACCCTGGAGTACTCAAGAGTCGAAAGCATGTCATTGGGATACGCAACTCTTTGCAAGACTTTCTTTCTGTGGTCTCCCTAAGTCCTATAGGAATTTGCCTCAAGTTTCCTGCTCTGGATCTGTGAAGGATTTATTTCCACTGTCAGGATGAACTGTGGTCGAACAAGGATCTTTGCAGAATTTGTAAGATTCTTGCAGAATACCAAATGCCTCACAATTAACTCACTGTCCTAGATCATTTACTCCCGTCTGTATATATTCTGTTGCGAAAAGAGTGAAACCTTTCTATCTCGACAAGACTCTCAGGATGAACGAGAAAAAGGGATCGTCAGACCCGAGCGCTTCGTCGAGAGCACGCAAGGCTTTACAGACCTTCAATGGATCCTACTTTTTCCTTAGGCGAGGAGTTCTCTTTCAGCAAGGTCTCGAGAATGACTGGTTGATATTTCGAGTTCTCTTTGCCGTTTTCCGACGAACCTGACCGACATGCTTTCTTGCATATTTGAGAATCAAATATTTGTCTTCTTCCCGTTGTTTTTTTTAGCTCCACGAGTAGCAGCATATCATGTGTCAATCTGTCGATCAATCGTGCAATTGTTCTGTTGTATACAAAATCACAGCAGGATGAATCTCGATCGCAAGATTTTTCAGTAGCTCTGTTGAGGCTGTCAAGACGCCCCACGAGTTTTTTTCGCGATGAATCTGACAACTTATCGCAGCAGGAATCTTCGTCCAAGCAGCTTCTTTAATCGCCGACACGCGTTGTGGTCCCTGGGGAAGCGCGCAAGGACAGCTTCGTCCACCGTGATGGTGGACTTCAGGAACTCTGACATGAGAAATGTGGAACGAGCATCGTACTCCTGTATTGTCCTGGTTTCGAGGTGGCAATTTATATGCCTTTGTGAGACTACTAAAAGGACACGCAGACTCGCGCTATCTGATGAATGGGAAGATTTTTGCGAGGATCGAGAGTTGCCCACATGCATGTATTCGCATCTATGTACGAGATATGAGACAAGTGACTAAAATGAACGAATGCTAACAATAACAACACTAGCAGGAAACTCTCGTTTGCCTCACAGTGATCGTAGTACGCAACATATGAAGGTCGTCCTAAGGGACTGTAATGTATTTTAATTTCACACCACACATTCCAGGAAAAATAATTGTATAAAGAGTCTCAGGTCTTATGGATATTTATTCCTTAATATAAAGATAATACAACAATCATTTTTTAAAACGTTGTCATGTTATTTTAATTCAACCGAATACTTTATTTGAGTTTCATATTAAAAAGCCATAGTAAATATGGTTTATTTTCTCGCTTAATAGAAAATTGATAGGAAAAGGAGCCACTAAGAAATGTGCCCAACTATCAGTTCAATAATAAGGTGTATAAGACAAGAGGGAATCTAATGTATACCAAGTGATTCACGGTCTTAATAGAAAAATTCATATTTTGCATTTCTTCTGATCGAATTTTCGCAGTCTATATTTTTGCAGGATGTTTATTTCGTAAGCTTCAAGTGCAAGTATTTTTGGAAGCAATGGTATTAATGATAAAAAGAGATTGAATACTTTCCTTCAGTCCCGGTTGCTTTCAAGTTGCAAACGGGCTTGTGCAATGTCGGGCTGCATGTGACTTTCGATCCTTGATTGTCACGTAAGTAATTTTGTGACGAAATGCAAGCTATATTTTCATACAGCTGGATTCACCGTGTTTATTCAGTGGAACATTTTTTTTCATGCGAGCCTCCTTTGCCATTTTTTTGTGTCCCGTTTTTAATGATTTCTGCAGAGAAACCTGTTGGTTTTTTCGTCAGGCCACGTTCGCATGGCAATGCCTATAAATTCGTCAAATACAAACCAACAGTTGAGTTATACTGTTGCGAATCGCGTGACAGTCGAAGCACAATTATACACTGCAAAGAAATTCATGCTAAATTGGATTGTCATATTTCAATGGAACAAACCCCATTGTGTGATCAAAATTCTGTGTTTTACGAATTCCCTTGTAAAACTTTGAAAGTAACATACATTACACTTTTTGATTGTATACATTTTTAATATAGTTATCATTGGTAAATTAAAAGTATCACAAAAACGTCTGTCGAATTAATAGAAATAATACTGTTAAATCCGAAATACCTCAACCATAAGTGTATAAGTATGCCACACTTTTTTGTGTAACAAAATAATTGATTCATCATTTTTTTATTTTTTAAATGATACAAACGTAGTGTAATATGAAAGTATACTAAATGCCCAAATAATACACTTTTTGTGTCGTTTATTATCTTATTGATCTTATCTTCCCGAAGAATTTATCCGCAGAGAGCAAGACTCTGAAAAACTGGCAGAGAGTGATGAGATATCGTAAGAAAGATCATTTTGTGTCCCTCCATCGCAACTCGATTCCTCCTTCCCACTACATACGAACTTATACCAAACCTTTCTTGCACTCGGATCTCTCACCCTTCCGATATATTTCCAGCCCTTTCATCCCTCTCCCGACCTATTGAAAATGGAGGAATAAACGTTTGTACAGGACTCACCAATGCTGACATTCGCCGAGCAGGTACTCAAATGGCAAATAAGCGAAAGCCTCGAGGGTGTATAGCGCAGTGTTCACACAGTGAATGCTTCGTAAAGGTTAAGGCACACAGAGAGTGTTGGGGTATTTCAAACCCATTGAAATTCACCTCTCAACCCTTTCACATGCGCATCGTCCTTGTCGCCATCGATATACCCGAATATACGTACACCACGCGCAAGAGCTTCTGATTTTTCTTCTCCCTCTTGTTCCATCAATTCCAAGGGGTTTTATGCTCCCGTGACGAGCGTCGCGCGAATAGCATAAAAAATTTACGCCTCAACGAATCGATGTGGTAAAGAAAAAAAAAAAATTCTTTCGGTCGTCGATCTGAAGCAGAGGATTTTTAAGGGGTGAAGGGGGATAAGCGAGGGAAGGGTTGTGAGTTATCTCGGATGAAAAGCAACGAAATTTTCTCATTCACGTGCCGTCACATCGATCCTTTACTTGTTTGTTTCCTTTATCTCAATATTTGTTAAAGTATTCACTCTGCTACGTGCTAGTCTAATGAGTGAAAATTTTTGAGAAACGATTTTGGTGGTTCGATTGACGTTTTTGAAGAATGATTTGCAGTGCATTTGCATGTGTTCTTATTATATAAGAGTCATTCCACTGAATAGTGGAATAAGAGTCCAAAAATGAACAAGTTTTTTCAAAAGTTCATGCTGAAAAAAGGCTTCCTCGATTTTTTGCAAATTTTCCCGTCAAATCGTTCCAGAGTAATAGCAGTTTGAAAATTGCGAATTGTGCTATTCGGGTCTTTCAAAGTTCAAGATATCGACCTCTGAGTGAAATTTTGAATATACATAAAACAGTGATTCTTACGTACGAATTCTCAACTTTCCAAGACCCCCAATAATAGGGTCGAAGTTCTAAAAACGTTTTGTCCGCAACTATATATTTTTTTTTGATTCTTAAAATATTTTTTGCAAAGATCTTTTGACACAAGAAATGTACTATCTGCTTTCGGATTTATTTTAAATGATACGTAGAAAAATTCAGTTATGATGGGTAACCAACCAGCCAGCAGCACGGAATAGGTTGTCGATAAAAAGTGACAGCCGTGGCTGCAGCACGTAATAGATCGTTAAGCCATAACACAATTTTTGAATCAATTTCTCTAATGATCATTAAGAAAAAAACCCAAACGAGATAGTACAGTTCTTATGTAAAAACAAGTGTGATTGTTTAAAAAAAAATGTTTAATTTAAAAAAATATATAATTGAAGGAAAACGTTTCTGAACCTTTAATCTCATTTTTGGAAGTTTCAACGGTATAGGACAAAAACAAGACGATTTTTTTTGGAAAGAAACAATAACTTCTTTGTTTATTGAGCAATGCTTTATCGATCCATTGGAGTTATCGTTTTGATTTTCAAGTCACACTTGAAGGTAGTAAAAAAGCTAGCAAAATTTGTAAAAATGCAATTAAAAATTTAACACTCATTTGACTAGCATGTAGCATAACGACTTCAATTTAACTGAAAAATTGGGGGATCAAAATGAAGGGACAAACAGAGAGGGTTTTGAGAATAACAGAACTGGAAATGCAGCCATAAGCTTTCGAGCCATAAGCTTCGTGGTTAGGTATATACCTACAGTGGCCCAGATCTCAGAGAGATTCTCGCCCGGGTGCGTCGCGCTTAGATACCTATCGACTAATCGCATATCCTTCGTCGCGAGTCGGGCAAAAAGAACCGCCACCACCTATCGGTCGGTCGAGGGCTTTGGGAGGAGTGGAACAGTAATTAAAAAATTACCGAATAAGTGGAGAGGCCGTGCTATAGGTACCGAAGGTACCTTCTGTAATATGAGCACCGCGGACTTATCGAAAATCGAAAGGTCGAAGAAAAAAAACGCCTACCGTGGAACCAACATGGGAAAGAGTCATCCCTATAGGAAAGAAATCAACGGCGGCATGAAGCACTTAAAGAACTTATTACTAAGCACTTAGTAAATATCCAAGATGTCTGGTCGTGGGTGGAGAAGTCGAGCTGGTATCTTTGTATAAAATTTATGTTATCTTCCCAAAGTCTTTTTGGTCGGTAGCACAGAAGTAGCGAATGAGCTAGGGAAAAAACAATTTCCCACGATTTACTTTTCCCAAGAGATTTTTTCGTCGATCGAAATCGTAGTGATATTTGGAATGACTCAGAACTTTGATTTGCAGTCTTATATTGCTGATGGAATCTTTATCTTTGCACGTTCATTGAATCTTCAGGACCACGCGGAACAAGCACGAGAAAAACGATGAGCTTGGCGGGAGAAGACCAAAGGATTTTTCCTCCTCCACTCTTAACCCGGTCCATCCGAAGCGAGGATCACTCGTTCGGCGAAAAGAGGTGGACGCTACCTCGTTAAAACGAACTTCGTCTCGATCCTTTCGGTCTTCCTGGACTTTGGGCAGCCGTGAGAACCTCAATCCAACAATAAAAACGTCCATATACACGCGCTTTATAGACGCGTTGTGAACAATCGTAACAAATCAGCCTAGAACACGATGCTTAACAAGACTCCTAGCAAATTAGCATCGTCATAAAAAGATTCACCGTGTAACTAACACTCCAGCGGTTCGAGGATCATTCTCCGTTCTTGAAAATAAAATAAATAAAAAATAAATAAAAAAAGAAAACGAATGAAATCTTTACCAACGCAAATAAGATCGAGAGTCTCCGGCAGTTCCTATTTATGTAAGTGATTTTTTATTCATGCATCTTTCTTTCCCGACCGTTTATTTGTTGGCGCTGTGCTGAGCTGAGCTGCCTCGTCGTTCGTGTGCGCGCGTGTGTCTGAGGCACCTGTGTTTTTTTCATATACACCTGCTCGCACGAGACGATTATGTGTCTCTTTCTTTCTCCCTAAGCCCACTCTGAGTGCGTGTGCTTCGTGCTGGTACAGTTTTGGGTGTGTTGCCCGCGGACTCTCCCGATCTCTTGGTGGGCCGGAGCGAACTCGAGTTCGCTCGTGGCCAACGGGAGAGTGCGCGTGCCCGGTGGGCTTCAAGATCTGCCGATCCCGCGATTTTTCTCACTCTGATTCCTATACATACAGACAGAGCACGACAACATTAAGTAAATCTTCTTTATTGACATATCAGAATTTCAAATCGACTAAACTTACGGCCATACGAAAAGAAAAAAGTAGTTGTAAAAACCACACTCAGAGAAATTGTAATCGTAGTCAACTATAAAGTAACAACTATTGATTTTCAGTCCATGCAACCATGTTCATAATTACGGTTAGTATGTTAATAAGCATAATAACTATTTAATAGTTGTGGCACCTATAAAAAAATTGTTCGTACGAAATAAAAATGATTATTTTTTCCATCCAAATTTCGACCAATAGAATTGCACCATTCGACGTCACGTGGTATACACCTACACGGTATTATACTGATAATTTTTTGATAATTTTGTCTGTTGCTATATATACAAAACGAAAGATCATTCAGCCGCGTTAAACATCTGTCAAACGGACAGATTGAATTCAATTGTGACAGCCAAAGGATTTCATTAAACATAAACCGTAATTTTCGTCTCATGGTGTAATTCCATTGGTTGCAATTTGGATGGGAAAAATGATCATTTGTAATACCACAAAAGCTTCGAAATATCAGATTAATTTCGAAGCTCGAGTGGTATTCAGGGGATTATTTTTCCCATCCAAATTGCGACCAATGTAATTGCACCTTGAGACGAAAATTACGGTTTATGTTTAATAAAACCGCTCGACTGTCACAATTGAATGTAATCTGTCCGGTTGAAAGATGGTTAAGGCGGCTAGTCTCTTGTTTTATATATATAGCAACAGACAAAATTATCAAAGAATCATCAGTATAATTTCGAGTAGGTTGTACCACGTGATGTCGAATGGTGCAATTCTATTAGTCGAAATTTGGATGGGGCAAATAATCCTCCCAATACCACTCGAGCTTCGAAATTAATCAGATATTTCCCTCAAGGCTCCCTGCCCACAAATGAGCTCGTCCAGTTTTCCAGAAAAATCACTCGCGCTACGTGCCTTAGATTTTTTAATCTGGAAAACTTGACTCGTTCATTGGTTTGCAACCAACCTATCGGGAAATATCTGATAATTTCGAAGCTTTCGTGGTATTACAAATTATTATTTGTCACTTGATAGTTACTAAAATCATAACTCTCGTAGTAGTATATCATAGTACCGATGACAACTGACATCATGACCCCAACTCATCGGTTGGTTAGTGTGACGAATCATTTGGATCGGGCAGTGACCGTGAAAGTCGCAAATACTAAACCGTTGCCCATACGAACTGTTTGTTACTACTAATCGTAAAAAGTTGAGTCTACGATTCCGATTTGATTTCGGTGGCTAACGCGTAGCATAGGATACGCTGGAACTTGTCGCCAAAACTACATTTTTACACGTGCAAATAAACACAAGCTAATGCTAATAACAAATTATTCTTATTAGCTTTACACAATTCCCAGAAACCTATTTTTCGATCGATAAATTCTTTCCATTATGCATTTCATTATGCACTCGCGTCCCCAGAAGCGACGATGAGATTTCTCCGCCGATTCATCGGTGGTCATCTTTTCATTCGTTCGATAATTAATTCCCAATTTATCGAGTCGAGACCGGCGTCGAGCCACCTCTTATTTCTCTTGCTGAAAGGATATTATAGTCCGTCGAATACTGGAGAAATCATATAGTATACTAGAGACTCAGCGGCCGCCGAATACGAAGAAGGTATAATACGTCGAGACTCATTAGGCTGAGAATTGTGCGGCAATTTGGATTCATGGAAATTCCCTGTGGCATAATAAATTCCATACATTGTATGACGCGTTTCGGAAAGGCCTGTAATTCGGTCGGATGGAATTCGTAAAAAGGACGGCGTCGACTGCCTCTGTCTTGTGAGAGTGCCACCGCAGGTAAGAGCGGCAAATTATTCATAAGTTGATTGACGCCGGGTGATGATGCACGTGATACGTTCCATGCACTTATAAGTTCTACATTATTCATTCCAATGTGCAGCATAATATAAGTAACGAATATTTTGTTCACTTCGTGCGTCAACGAGGAAAAAATCACGGGGCACACCCCGAGTTCGCACGTACGTTTGCATTATCCTCTACATACGAGAAAATCCTTAAATCGTACATAATATGAAGCAGCGAGAAACAAAATCCCATTATCCCCGGGAGAGATAATCTTGGTATTTATGCGGATCGCGTGCCGGCTACACTTTTGCCTGAACGCGGACGTGAAAACGCGCGTGTCAGCAATAGTCACAACTTTAGCGGCTTTCGCATGTCTCTTTTTTTCTATCTTTCTCGCTCACTCAGTCGTCTGGTTGTATTCTCTCTCTCTCTCTCTCTCTCTCTCTCTCTCTCTCTCTCTCTCTCTCTTTCTCACTCTTTTCCTTGGTTGCCTGATTATATTCTCTTTCTTTCTCTGACTTGCAATACGTCGAAAAAGGTCCTGAAAGTGCGAGAGTATCTCGCGCGAGCTGCCAATTAGCTGAAGAGCCTTGCGAAGCTGCGTACTCAGCGTTTTCGGTGACGACGATGAGCCGCTTCGCCAGGACGAAGACGGCAACGACAGGCACTTTGAAAACTGAAGGTGCCAGTGCGAGGATCTCGCGAACCTGAGACTATAATTTGGGGTCTTCCGATACTCTTGCGTCTACTACCCAGAGGACGACGTCCTGTGTGGATGATATACCTTCCAGCTCAGTTTCCGGAATTGGTCGGGACGCTTGCGCCACTTCAATCTTAATTAGCAATCTAATTCGAAAAGACTTGCTCCGCATATTCGGAAAGCATGGCCCATAATTATCGTGTCAGATTCTTCATTAACACGCACACATTAATTGAAGATTGTTTTAATTATAACCCTTCAGATAATATTAGTGATAACCTTATGTCAACCTCGTCCACTTTTCGTTCGAGATGAATGATATTTTCAATCATTCTTTTCCTCCTATGCTAAGAGCCTTAAACAAAACTAACTGAAAATAATTAAGCTGACCAAACGAATCGGTTAAATAAACCTGGGTTTTATATATTTACTAAATAATAAAAACAATCAGAAGGATTTCCTTTATTGAATCAGTTTTCTGCAGGTTCTATCAATTTTACTACAACGTGCATAAGAATACAATGACATAGAACATTTGGAACTTTTAGAAAAGCAACTTTAGCAAAAACTGGATGATTCAACGAGCTTAGGATCGCACATTTACCCTCCGCAGTCCGTTGACGAGGTATAGTATACATTTCTATCTTATCTGCCACGTCTCAGTTGTAAGCGAACAAATGTGGTCTTAACTTTTTCCCTTATGGTGAATTTAACCCTGATGGTGAATTCTCTCGTTAACTAGCACTCGTGAAAGAAAAGAAGAAAGTTTCGACTTCCTGGTGACTCTAAGATCTTTTTTCTCTCAATTCTGTCGATCCTCTATCTGTCATTATCCGAGCGGTGATCGACGAGTGACGGAAAGAGGAAGGAGAAATCACAAGGCCGGATGAATCTGGTAAGAGATGTCCTGTCGACATAGCAGTACCCAGGTTCTAACTGATCCCTATTTCTTCCTTCATCCTCGTGCAGACGGGAGTGAAAGATCTAACCTAAAAGGAACCTAACCATGCCAGGACTCTCATTAAACAGTACGGTTAGGACGATTATCAGCAAGAATCTACCTTGTTAGTGGGTAAGGGTGAATACGAGAGGTGCTAGGCACTAGATTAGCTCACGGTGCCTCCAGCGCTGCTGAAGAGGAGGCAAAGAGGATCAAGAATACGAGGAAGAGAGAAAAGCGTGAAAAGAAAAGGATAGAACCCTTTTGCAGGGGTTCTTCTCGCCGATGTTATCCTGAGATATCGGTAAGCCGAGCGCCGAACCACCAGCAGCTCCCGATCCTCGACAGCGCCTATTTCACTCTCACGGTCCACGCCTTACAAGAGTTCGCTCTTATTTCGGGATAGTCTGTTGGAAGGATCGAGCAAAGGAGGATGAGCGCGAGCAGGCACTGGCGGACGCATTCCGAAGGATATCCTCCCGTAACTTCGCATCCCGCTCGTGTGGCGCGCCGGGAGTTATCCACCCGGTGTGTGCACGAAGGGCAATGTCCGTGCGATAAGGCAGGATAAGAGGATGAGAAGGAGAAGTTGTTGAAGCCTCCGCTTCGTCGAGTTTCCACATAACATCGCGCCGGCGTTGAAGTTCAGTCTTCTGAAATCCCGAAGTCAAGAGAGAGAGAGAGAGAGAGAGAGAGAGAGAGCTCTTACCAGCGTTTGAAAAACCTGTATCCCTTGCAGCATCAACACACGCACAGGTATCACCGCATCGTACAACAGGCAAAGTCAACCACGATGAGGCAAACGAGAGGAAAGATAATAAAAGGACGAAGGAAATGGGCAAAAGGGTCATCATCATCTTCGCTAAAACAACTCATTAAGGAGACAATGTCAAAATTTTATTAGGTAACATACTGCGGTATTTTTACAGGAGTTGTTGAAGCCTCCACTTCGTCGGGTTTCTACGTAACAAATGAAGTTTAGTCTTTTGAAATCCCGCAGACAAGACAGAGAGCCCTCACTGGTGTTTCAAAATCCTGTATCCCTTGCAGCATTAACGCACACACAAGCATCACCGCATCGTACAACAGGCAAAGTCAACCACGATAAGGCGAACAAGGGAAAAAAAATAAAAGGACGGAGGAAATGGACGAGAGGGTCATCACTTCCGCTTAACCAACTCATTAAGGCCACAATGTCGAAATTTTATTAGTCAATTTAGTGCGGTATTTCGATCCGTACACTTTGGCCGACAGCTACATCGGTGGAAGATGGAAAATAAAAACGAAAAAGAATAAATGTCCTCATTCCGTCCACAGCAGCCACGTCAATATCAACGAATCGCAATAAAAAACGAAATCCGCCTGTCGAAAAGAGAATCAGACTTCTGGGGGTTCTTATTCGTCGCTGTTCTTGAAAAGCTACAGCCGGGTTAAGAAGAAAAATAAGAGTGAACACTCCCGGCGACTGGTAGTGGGCTACGCTGTTTATCTTGGGTTACTAATTAAGACGCAGTCCGACGGACGATTGTCTCCGAAACCGAATATCTCTGCGGTTCTCGAGTGTTTCGAGGGCACTCGCTCGCGCCAGAGCGATTCCATCTGCAGCGGCCGATCGCCGTGGAGCAACCGAGCGAATTAAGTCCTCGGTAGAGGCGATCGTACGTGGGTGGATCCTTGGCGGTGCGCCGAGGATCCTTTAGACATCTGTCGTTGTTGCACGGCTACTGGTTTGTGAGCTCTCGTCTCGTCTCGTATAGCTCTGTTGTATTCCTTTCAGAGCTTCTTCTGCCTCTGTTTCTGCCTGTTGTTGTGGTTGCGCCGAGTGAAGTAGCTGGAAACAGAGTCCAAGAGGTTTAGCCACCGCGAATGCTCGTGCGGTCTCTCTTTCCTGATGCCACAGGCCACACGGCATCAGCTTTGTCTTGTAAATGAAGCCTCGCTGATTCGTATCCGGACGTTGATAAATACCGCGAAACCGAGCAGGGAAAATAAAGAAACATGGATGCAAAAGAGGAAAGGAAAGATAGAGAGGAAAGGCAGCAGCAGATACTCCGAAGACTATTCCACCACTGCTCTGGCTACAATCCAGCTCCACTGTCTTCCTACCCATTCAGCTGAACGAGAGATGTGTAAGAGAAACGAGAATGGCTCTGTGGATTCTGCGTGCGTGCGGACTTTTCTTTGAGTAACGGAGTTCGAGAGACCACTCGATCGCATCGCATCGTTCTATGCACCAGAGAACACTTACGCGTGGGAAAACACGAGGCGGCATCAATATCGCTAGCTTCCTAAAGAGGACTTTTACTTTTGCGCCGTTATGTAGAATAAGCACGATTAATTCTCACTTTTTCTTTAACTCAACACACAGTACTAACAAGTAGTTGCCAACTACCTGGCTTGTAATTCTAGAAATATAATTATTTGTTAAATAGCTCTATGAAGTAAATCAGTTATTATCAATACACAACAATAATGCTTGAATATTCCAAATTTAGATAAATGACCCTCGAGCTCATGTGCACGGAAAAAACGACTTAGTTGCAGTAACAAAAAAAAAACAGTTGACCCAACCAACTATCTTAGTGCTCTCGGCGACAGATAAAAAATTTGTTCGGTCAACTAATTTCAGTTGGTTAGCCCGGTAATCGTCGAGGTAACTCACTTCTTAGTTAGGCCAGTAATGTTGATCCAAAAAATTTTCAACAGCTGGCTCAACTAAGTAGTTGAGCCAGCTGGGCCAACAATTTTTTGTTACTACAATTAAGTTCTTTTTTTCAAGCATAATCCATGTACAAGTTTCACACAACATGAGGGAGTCTTGCGGAGACATAACATCGATAAAACCTATTTCTATGCTGTATGCAAAATTGTCACTCATAGATATTAAAAAGTATAGAAAAATAGTGCAATCAAGCAAGCATCCAATAAGTTACATGACAATAAAATCACTGAAATTAGTTCTAGTTAATAATTAATAGGTTGCAAAAATTTGAATGTTCCATTGCGAAAGGTCCAGCTTCTAGGCATCTGCAACAATTTACTTGTCGATAAACAGATCCCAATTATTTAATTATGTCACAGCCCTTCGACAAGCTACAGAACAATACATAGATGGAAGTTAGTCAAACAGCTCAAGTGAGGGTATCGATAAGTTACTTGTTACAAAGACTTGAAAGATGGACTTTGCGTATTGAATTATTCAAATTTTTGCAACTTGTTATTATGAACATATTGTTGGTAAAGTTTACCAATAACCGGAGACTGATAAACACCACGCACTGCTATACACTTCTGATTGCACACGTTTACGCGGTTTCTGAAAAAAACAAATGGAGGCTGACCGGATATAAAATCGCCATGATTGGGATCTCAGCAATAATAATTGGTGCGGCAACGATTTTAGTTGTCTGTGTGACATCGCGCCAACGTTGGTTACACTGCCAAACTATAGTTGGTTGCGGTACCAATAAAATTTGTTGCCAAACTCCGTACCATCCTGAATACCATTTTAATAGTTGGGCCAAGCAATCGGGTTTGTTATATTTTCTATTAACGTCAACCATAGCCGATAGTTATAGTAACTAACTTATGCCCAAGTAACAAACTATTAGTTGCCTTAACTAAGTATTTTTTTCCGTGTGGACTTTTAATTCACTTGTTCTTCTTACTGAAGATATTTCACGGTAGACATATTTCAGGGCGGACGTATGTTTCTACAAAAAAATGCAGCTATCGTAAAATAATGTTCACAAACTATTTTTTTTTTCGTGCGCAACGCCGATTATCAAATGTGGTTTCAATTGAATTAGGTCGATTGACTTTCATGCTGAATCTTTTTTGCGCGTAAGAGGCAAAGATGTCGATGGGCCAGTCCCTCTGCGCACTGCACTATGCTGCAGGTCTATGCAACGCTGCAGTTCGGGTCGTCACTTAAAGGCGCCGACCAACTCTACCACGAAAGGACTTTTCTACTTTAGCGACTTCCCACTTCGTATATGCTGTGCCTGTTGAAACTCAAAGACTTGATTGAGACTCGCCGGCAATAAACGAACCTGTCCATCTACTTTTTTCTCATCAGAGTCACTAATAGCCCATCGATCGGACATGCCGAGCAGTTGGAAAAAAAAGTTTCTCGATGCAACTCTCGCGCTTGCCGTTTATCGACTCCGGAGGTCTGACTGCGAGGTCCCGACGTAACGGAAAAAATATAGCGTAATGATTTTTCGTTAGTCGAAGCACAGGAGCATAAGGGCGTTCCTTTTGGGCAATTGAACACAAGTAGAAAGTATTATTAAAAAAAATCGAAATTAGAAAACCACGCGAAAAATACGTGGGATCCAAAGTAAATGGGGTGAAAACAGAGGAGGTGTGGCATTGGAGATCGTTAGGGTGAATTCGAAGGGTGAATTCGATCACCCACAAGGCGCTTTCAGCTGTGTATAGTATGGAGGATCCCATGAAATGTTTTGAGACGTGAGTGTAGAGAGGGTTGGGGAAAAAAATGGGCTGGGTACTCCGATACGCTTTCGAGTATGTATCAGGGATGATGCAGGACCAGAAATGCGGCGGCTGTTGGGATCAGCAATGGTGGAGGTGCCGGAAGAAAGGTGTGGCTACTACTCTGCTCCTTTACTGCTGTAGATACTACTGCACTTTGCAGGTCTACACACCGTGTGCAGCGGAATTCTCGTGGTGATAAATGGCCAGCAGAGAATCTTCTCCTCTTCTCGCACTCGTCTGACGAACGGTTCTTTGATTCATGGAGTTGCAACATGGCATAAGATCATTATCAAGGAGAATTAAAGAAAGCAAAGGGGCGTTGCAATGTGACATTTGATGCCGCAAGATTTTAGATGCTTCCATTTTTAAAAAGCATGCAGCCAGCATTTTTGTGACTCGATCCGGTAAATCTCATGAAATGTCATTAACCCTTACGAGATCTTTGGAATATTTTACATTAAAATTTTAGGAATGCGGTAAAGCAAATTTGAAAAATGAACCAGTATTGTCTTAAAAAAATTCAATTTTGTTTCACTAGTTTCGTATTTTGTTTATGAATAAGATTATATAGTATTGATGATCTTTTTTGACAAGAAGTGGATTAGACCTCTAAGCACGTTCCCGTGGTCGCAATAGAATAGTGAGTAGTGGAACCAACCGAGAGCTCATTGAATAAAATGCAGAGCTCACATTGGCGCGTGACAAATTGTAGAGAGAAGAGCCCAGGACCAACGTGTGTAGAATTAAGAAGCTTGGATCTCGTAAAGGGGCTTGGATCTTCAAAACCTTGGCACAATACATGCCTGTAATCTATTCGCTTTTTTTAGAGGCGGGACGTATCCTAAACAATGAGCTGGCTATTTTTTCCTCCTCGATCTTTTCCATACACTAGATCAATAAGTAATACGAGGTAGCAGAGTTTACTTAACCGATTAAACGTGGTGAGTGTGGGTCCGAGCAAGAAATATTTTTATCCAAGGCACGCTCATATAATATTGAAGGGACGCGTGAAAAATCCGATAGATCGACTTTTTAAATCTGCCCCTTCTTACTTTTTAGCTAATCGAAAAAATTTTAATAACCTCTACAGCGCAATCCGTGTGCTGAACACAATGTTACGAACCTTTCTCATGAAAGTATATTTGTTCTCATTTTACATATCATAATTCAAAATTGTTATATTTAAATATTCTCTAAAATACTTTGATGTACGTGTGTTTCTCAGGACTGCGAAACTCAAAACTGTGTTAATTAATGATGGTTCATGAGTTAAGCTAATTCAGGTATGTAAATAAAGCCTTGTTATAGTACAGGCTGCAGAATAAGTTAATAATTTTTAAATTTCGTTAGATTGTAGAGTTCAGAAAATGTTTTCATGTGCTACCTCCAATTTTGAGCTGCGTTACAAAAATATTTTACAACAATAAACTAACATCTCGAATGATATTTAGGATAGAATTGAGTGGAAATATCCGACGAGCTTGGATTTGAAACCATTTTTTTCGGAATGCAACAAACAATAAATATCAAGACAATTTTCTACTATCACTCTACGAAATCAAAATTGAGCAACGTATTTTCTCATGGAGAAATTTATGTGCAGAACAGAAAAAAATTATAAGCATAAAGGACAGTTTACTTTGAAATGCTTTTCACTTTTTCAACGTGTATCATATCTTTTGACTATTCTAAATCCCGCTATAAGTAACGTGAAAGTTTCCGGCATTCTTCGAAAAAACTTTGTTCGGTAAGGGGACGGCCATACGCCATAGAATTGGTCGAGCGGAGGGAAACTTGCACGAAGTGAACAAAAAAATAGGAATCTATTATATAGGATCCTGGGCACGCGTCGTTCAGCGATCGAGTCAAAAGAATCGCTATAGCTCTGAACTTTTGAGCGTCCACGCGCAAAACGAGCAGCAACTAGTCATTCATTGTTAACTGACAATAACACTGCTCGCTCTGCTGCTTCGTGTTAACTGGTGAAAATCATCTAGAGAATAAAATAAATGTATCCGGCTCTTTTTTCCTTCACTTTGCTGGTATAGTCAACGCCTCGGCTCGATACCTCTGTTGACCAGTAACATTCCGTCGTGTCGAAAAAACCTTTCGGTGTGTGCGTCAGAGCCAAACTTCCACCACTCGGGATTATCGACTATTAAAACTAGATTAAGCCCGAAAAATCCGATGCCTGGCGCGCGAGCTCTCGCCTCACGAAGAGGAACGCTTAATCTTCGATTTAAACCCAGCTTCAGAAGGTCGTGGGGGTCTTCTGGCGCTACCTAACAAACCTTAATCCCGAATTAAAGTGCACCGTTGAGTATACTCGAGTTAATTTGAGATATTCGTGAGGTCTTACAAGCCGAACGTGCCGGGCTATTACAATACCCCTCGAAGGATAAGTTTGCGTCGTTATATTTAAGATTTGTACGAGCTTCACGTTGTCCACTGAGCGCTAATTCTAACACCCTCTTTGCTCTTCGCTCTCATCTTGGGCTAGTCTCACTGGTTCAAAATGGACTGAAATTGAATGGACGGAGAAAAAGCGGTCAATGGTAAGGTAACTAAAGGTAGCCACGCGTTCAACACACGCAGATCTACCTAATCATCGTCAGTACACTGTATACAAACTTTACATTCCTATTACTTACAGACTACAATCGATGTGGAGTTCAATGGGAGCTCATTTGCAAATACATCTCGTGGATACCGCTCGTTTGTACACAAAATCGTTCATACACGTCTATGCCGCAGTTCTTCACGTTTTGTATTTGCGTATTGTATGTGTGGCTTATTAGGATTACGCGTCAATATAGAATTTTACGTTAGTGAGTGCAAAAACATGAACCAAAATCGACACAGTCGATGGCGAGGAGAGCAAAACTAGCCACGCGCCCGACAAACCAAATGCTTCCTCTTCACCATCAATATAAACTGGATATAACTTGAAAAGTCCTGCTACCTTCAGACTACAATCGACTAAAATTTCAATAGAAGCCAATTTGCAAATACATCTCTCTGACGCGCCTCGTTGGTACACAAATTCGTTCGAACAAATGTGTGCCGTAGTTTTTCTGTTCTTCTTTTGCTACACGTACTATAAGCGTGGCACACCGAGATTCCACTTCAATGTATGGTATGTTTTTCGTGAGTGAGTATATAGGTACGCCTATACCGTGTATGGTATATCGAAGCGAGGGCAATGTACGCATCCTGCTCTTCCTCCCTCGATCTCCTTCTCGCCCTCGCGAGAGTTGGGGAACAAGAAAAAATAAAAAGAGAGAGAAATAAAACGATGGAAGGAGGTCCGACGGCGGCATATTGCGGGACGTCCGCCCGTTCGCACAGGAGGGCAGCCAGGCAACCAGGCACCGAAGGAACTCGTACAAAGCGTATTATGTACAAAGACGTAAAGCGAAATGGGAGCGAGATATCCGACAGAGTATACCCGTGGATGAATGGAACGGAGAAGAAGTTGGCGGCGTCCGTAACGCAGCGCAGAAGGAGAAGGAGGAGGAGGAGGAAGCAGAGATATTGAACTGAGAAAGCGAAGGAAGAGACTGTACGGAAAGATCAGGAAGGAGTTGGAGGGTGAGGACACCAGAAGGGCTTCTCGACTCGCAAAAACCAGGACGACCTATCAAACGCATGTACAACGCTACGAAGAGAAGAGAGCGCCAATGTGGAGAGGTGAATTGAACGAGACAAAGACGAGAGATCGAGCTGCGAGAGTAAGACTTCCCAACTGGGGGAGCGATGAGATACGTTAAGAGAGCAAGGAAGAGAAGGATCCAAGTTAAACGAGAGCGAAAAGGGAACTGTTGTATGTAAGACTTTGCGAGAAGACGGGGCAAGAGAGATGAGAAAACGGGAAGCGGAGCAAGGTGAATGCAAGAGCAGGAAACATTACACTGGTAGGTATCGTATACAGGGCAGTGCAGAATGCATTGATATCATGGCAGTGACATTAAGTAGCATTAAATAAGGACTCAAAAATGAACTAAGTGTGGAAGACATATCCTGTACCTTTTATGATGTTAATAATATTATTAGTTTATTTTATCGTCCATTTATTTATTCACTTTGTCATGCGATGTGACAGAGATAATAGATGCCACAAAACACTGTTAAAATGTTTATCGTTGTTGCAACATTTTTTTGGATAACCTATGAGAAAAATTGGAAAAAGCGAAGAATTGGAATAATTTGCGACAATGTATTGTGAAACACTCTATACAGTCTTTGCGCGGCAGACATATGTGAACGGACCGAACTTGATTTAGTGCCTGCGGACTTGGTTGCGCAGAGCTCAGATCTACTGCTCTTCGCCTCATTCTCCTCCTCCTTCTCCTTTTCTTTCACTGCGCCTTCTTCGTCTTTGTAGTCAGTGAAAATATACTCACTCGAGAGGCTCATTCATTTCGCAGAGCTCTGTCTTTGTCTATGGGAACTTGGCAACTTCGCCGACACTCGCACGGTCACTGTCCTCTTCAAACATAAGCTAAGACTTGGTTCCATTTCAACCGTATTCGCAGAGTGCAGCTCCGCTTGATGGACACGCTTGACTTTCTTCTCTATATGAGCGAATAGACCGCAAGGGTGCTTACCTACTAGTCGATATAATGGGCAGTAAACACAAATTGGTTGTGCAGTAGGTAATCATAGCAGTATTTGCGAGGCACATAATGAGTTAACACGATCGTTCCGAGACGGAATAACTTCACAATATCGTTACTCACGTTTTGAAATAACTAGGTGCAAAGTCTTTGACCAATTTATCCGGAATAAGTATCTGCGAATAACACTTTTCTAGTTTTCTGCGGGCTCTCAACATCAACCCGAGTTAAAATTTAGAACCTCTTCAAAATCTGAATGTGGTAGTGCCGCGAGGTAACTGGAGGTTACTCCGTTTCTTTAACACTCCTCAAAACCTCCTAGAATGACAAATATTTTCCAATTGGAGTAACCGGAAACTACTGCGGACTAAATTTCTTATCTTCGTCGCTCCATTTAAGTTGTACCTGTTGAAACATGGTTCTTAGGCCCTTGTATAAACCATTAAAAGTGGCATATTTTACTCATTTCAATCTAACGATGGCTGCTTGGAGGGTGTAAATTTGAACTCGGGAATTTTTCCAAATTACCTTGTTTTTATTTTTACAATGCCATTTAACATTGGAACAATTGAATATTTTCTGCCTAATTTAGAGGTAATGTTTCAATTTCATCTTAAATTCTCAGAATTTATTAAATTGGAAGTAAAATTTGAGATAAAGAAAATATGTTATCAAACCTTAGGAATAGCATTTCATTGGCGAAGATTTCCGTAATTCAACGAAACTTTTTCTTTCGGTTTAATTCACTAGTCCAAAACTGTGAGCGGAATAAGGAAACTTACGTGGTCTTTTCTCGTATGTTCTCAGAGAGTCTGAAAAAGTAAAAGATATCGCGAAAAAAAAGGATGCGATAGAACTTACGCGCGGGAGTGAGCGGTCCCGCGGCGGGAGTGCGTTCCCAGGCTCGGGCCGTTCCCGAGTCCGATCGTATCTTCACGAGGATTTATTGTTTGGTAAATCATTTAGTCGCTGCCAAGCTGCCGCGGGCGGCCCACGTGGAAACCGAACTGACGCTGCTCTTCTGCGCGTACTCCGTTTCTCTTTCCACCTCCTGTGTATTGCGCACTGTTCAGCCGTTTTCGTTTGAGCTTCTTTCCATGCCTTTTTCGTTCTTTTTTTTTCATTTATTCTCTTCTTACCCTCAAGCTCTTTGCCGTCGCGGCGTCTGCCGTCTTGCTCACCGTTTGATCCTCCTCTTCCTGCCTTTCCTTTTTCCATTGACTCTCTCGAACTTGTCTCCATCTCTGTACTTTTTGCACAGAAGACTCAAGCAAGAAAAAGCTCAAAAAATTCATACTAGTATGAAAAAACAAAGTTGATTCCATTGCCATAACAGAGTGAACTACAATCGATGTACATGCCTTTTGTGTGAAAAGTTTTAGCGATAAATGATTTTTGCACTTCAACTCAACTGTATCAAAACCTCGGGTATTATTTTATCCGTGTGCCGAGGTAAAGTTGGGAATAATATAAGATATGTTCGGGCTGATAGTTGGTGTTCGCTCGGAAATGTGTGTCGTGAATACTCGTTAACGATTTGGCTAGTTATATTTATTGGTACATGCAACCGCCAAGGTATTTATAGTCCAATCCTAACTGGATTCATTCCTTATAGAGAAAGTCGTACTCGTCAATCTAGTTGAGAAGTTGAATCGTAAAATGCATGCGAAGTAGTATAGAAGAGAGGAAGAACGAAGTCTTGAGGTCGCGTGGGTGGAGATAAGGAGAGTGCAAGGAACGAAGGAGAGAAAAGGATGTGAGGAGGGGCTGAACGAGTGATGTGGAGGGAGACGAAAAGAAGGTAGATAACGGTGCGCGCGCGACAGGCACGCGCCTTTTCGTTCTCGAAGCCACGAGCGAGCGAGTGAGCGAGAGAAAAGACGTCCGAAGAGGAGCTCGAGCTGGCCGTTGAAATGAGAAGAGCGGGGATACGTAGAGGATAAAAGCACGTGAAGAACCGGACCAGGGTTACAGGTGCAACATCGTCAGAAGAGCCGTTGCATTCGGACATCGACTCCTCCAAAGGTTCCACCCCCTCGACAAGTGCATCTCTTGCCTCGTCCTTCTTCTTAAGGCACCCGCATCTCCACAACCTTTTTCGTTAATCCCTCACTTCCTTGTGCCCCTGAATTCTTGACAATTTTCCAAAATACTCGGGCAATCATCGGTGAAACAATTATCTTTCGACCGGTTTTACTTGAAATTCAGGAGGAAGACAGAAAAGAGACACATTAAGAAAAACAATCGAGAAGATTGCGAGAGGAATGAAAGGAGGCGTAAGAAGAGGAGAAGGATGCACGCAACAGGCACGCGTCCTCTTTTCGTGTTTGAAGAGCAACAGCCCCGCTTCGAGGAGTACACGAAATTAAAGAGCGAACGAGGAAGAGGGAGCTCGTGGATAAATTGTTGAGGATACCTAAGATAAAATAGGGCTCTAGAGGGCTTTTATGTGGACACCTCAAAAGAGATTTTCATATCACTCCGAATTAGGGACCTTATGAGGTAGTTCTAGGTTCCCATACTGGAATTCAATTCAGCCGTGTTTGGGCAATAATTGAGGGCCCAATCGGGTCCAATCATGGTACCAAGTAAAAAAAATCCATAAGATTTTGTCAGATAAGGGTCTCGTGACGCAATTCCAGGTATCAATGGCGACGTCTGGTAAGAGCTTGATGATCAACTTAATTTCATATTTCATATAAATCATCCAAATGGACGAAAGATATTATATTCTGATAAGATCTAAATAATAAAGTAAGCTAAGGCGCAGCAAAACAACACAATATCCAAAGAGTCCCCGGTTCGATTTCCGTCAATGTCATGAAAAATGTAAGTATGATTTTTCAGCGAATAATATATACCATCAAGTAGAGGGAGATGAAATATGTAATTAAAAGTGCAGGACTACTCAATTAAATGATGAAAAATGCATATTTTAATTAAACTTCTTTATTATTTTACTTGAGGCTTAACAGGGCAGTCTTTTTAGGCCCAAATAGGAAAACCCATTAAAGCCCCTAAGATTCTACGTTGAAAGGTCTTCAATATTTTGCCTTTAAAGGCCCTAAAGAAAAAAGCGTGACCGTGACCCCCATGGAAAAGAAGTATATATAAAAATATATCTGACATATAGAATTTTTCGAACGATAGTATAACGAAAATCTAGTTTTCATTTATTTTTTATGTATCTCAAATATATTTTTCACGCGCATTCATTTCCCTGAATATATGTCAGTTACAGAATTTTTCGGACAAGATATACGTTGTATATCTGAGATATATCGTTCAATATATCTTGGATGTCTATTTTCCATGAGAGCATTTAGGAAACCCTACGAGGCTTCCACATAAGACCCATAAGATAATTATGGAATTAATCAGGGCCTTGGAATCAGGGCCTGATAAGTTTTCTCCACGGGAATCGAGTGAAAACAAGGAAGGAGCATCAGAAACTTGACCGGTGTACAGGTGCAGGGGAGCATCGTTCGAGTTGGAGCAGTTGCATATGCAAAACTATAAAAATCAAGGGACTGAGAACGGACGAGAAAAAGAATGTGAAGTCGCGAAGATTCCACGCTCTTCATGAGTGAATTTTCGATGGTCCTACAGTCTCACGAATTCTTTCCAGACACATATATATATATATATATATATATATATGTATAGAGTATAAGGATCATGGATCGATATAAATGTGAAGCCTCTTAACGTCGATCCTCTTTATTCGGTTGGTTATCCGATTAAGAGAATCTTCTGCAAAGCTCTCGAACGCTTTGAATTATTTATATGCCGGACAGCCGATACTGGTCCATAAGATGAGAGCGAAACGAATATACACCTCTGCATATACAACCATCGAGTTATGTATTGGCATGCGACTACGAGAATTCACAAATTTCGCCACGCACGTGCCACCTTGATATATCTCAAGCGGTGTCAAAACCTTCAACTGATTTGCTTGCACCAGTTTTATCGATATGTATATCATTAGATCTATATAATATGTCAACGTTATACATAACATGTGCCGTCGATCTATTAACAGGTACCCATTTCAGTCATATGTCGAATGAGGTTAGAAATAAAAAGTTGAGTGTAAATTCACGGTATGACTTTCTAGGCACACCTCGTGGTAGTTTCGTCAGGGTGGCTGTTCAAGTACCCAGATTCTTGATTTTCTGACCTTTCGTGTCTTATCAACCATTCCAGAGTGCAAAACGAACACTCATTTGGCGTCCAGATGTGTTTCGCTCAGTGCCCAACCACTTTAACCTGTATGCTTTGAACTTGTTTTTCTTTACCTGAAGTTTATCGAGTATTATGTCAATATAATATTACAATATAGGTATACGTCTATTCGGATTTATGTGAGGTTCGGTTTTCAGACGTTGTAAAAATCCCTACACGGTTGTCACGGTTTTGGCACTGACCACGATGGTGCGTACTTTCGGTCTTGCGATGCATATATTGCACGCGAGCGTACTTATAATATTATATTAACCGGGCGTGACCAGTGTCCTTGTGTTCACAGTACCATAAGATATTGGCCAACGATTTGTAGAGTTATATCACAAATTCTGAATATGTTAGTGGATACATGTTCAACAATATGCAGCTTAGCGTATGTATGTGTGACACTGTGAAATACATACATATGTGTATGCATTGGGTGGACGCGTTAATGGCAAATGTCGGTCGGGGAAAGGCTTATGCTAATTGGACACGCTCTAGCTGTGATGGGGACCTCTGAGTCGCAAGTTCTGAGGATTATCTTTGCAGATTTGATACTCTCTAATAAATCCTCGCCAACAATCTTAATACAAGAGCATTCCGGATTTTGTTATTTTCAACCAATGTACAAAAATGAAATGGGATACCCATTTCAGTCTAAATGTACAAAAGTGAAATTGTACATCCAAGTCATTCTTAATGTACCCGAGTAAAATTCTACTCATTTCTACTCATTTCACTCGTGTACATTATCAATTTTTCATATTTTCTCGGTTTGAATGTTCGTATAATTTTTTTTAAGCAAAATGTGCAGTAGTGGAAGGTTATATTATATTCGAGTTTATGGCAGATGTTTTTCTTATTCTTGCATTCAGTGGCTCTGAAACTAATCGGACGAAAAATCAGCAGGACAATTTTGATTAAAAAGTTCAAGGAAAGTTTCATCAGTATCTTTTGATCATCAGCTCTTAACATTTCCTTGGAAACAACATAACAAGCTTCCATACGGAATTCCAGCAGTCGCATCATCATCATCATCATCATCATCATCATCATCGTCGTCGTCGTCGTCGTCGACTCGGTGAACCGTGTGCGAGGTTTCACAATTGCTCGTCTCTAATAAATGAAAGCATGCCGAAGTCTTTGTTGGTCAAAAACCCGAATTTGTCCGGTGCTGCTGGAGTTCGAGGTATATCGATGTTTTATTTTTCAGATGTTTCCAGTACCCTTCTAAACCCATAGGAACCCAACACATATTTGACGAGGTAGAATAGGAGGAGCGTCAGAGGGCAGTGAAATGATGAACCTGGAAGAAGTAATTGACCGTTCGAAGATCATAGAAAAACTATTGCCTCGAGCTGAATGGGTTTTTGGCCGAAATGACATAGAATTTGCCACGAATCTCAAATTGAGTATAGCCTCTCTTTCAGACCATCCACTTCCTCTATAATTCAGGAATTAATTTGGAACTGTGAGTTTTGGGTTAGCGAGAGTGCCACTTTCTTGCACACAGGTCATTATATACTGATCTGCGATCGAAGGCAAAATTTTTTTGTTTGGAGGCGAAAGCTTGGTCAGGGATCGTTTGTACCATTCATGAGGCATGAGGTTCGATTAAATAAACAATTAGAATTGGTAATTCACTACAAGTCTTCTCATTAACTTTCTAAATCAATCGGATCTCTTGAGATCAATTATTAGTCGATCGATGATTGGATGCTAGTAGCTAAGAAAGAATATAGCTTAAAAATATAAGGTCTTATAACTGCCGATGTTTCCAGGCTATTCAGTTACTCGGGTAATGAAAGCCGCCAGCATTTTCTTGTTCTGTTTCGCGCATTGCGCGCACAGTCCACATCTCACAGATATGGAGAACTTTCTACTGTGAATGTAATTTCGAACGGCGTTTGGTATTGACGAAGTTTGCGCTCTTCATGCAGTTGTCGACGTCGTTATTGGTGAGTACTAAATGATGAATCCCAATGCTGTGAACATGAACGTGGAGACACGTGGGTAGTGTGACATTTACAGTCCACAACTTTTTGCTGGATTACGATTTTTTAATCCCAACCCAGTTAGTACTAAAAACTGCCGGATGCAAATAAAGTACTTTAAGAAATATAGAATTTATATACAGCATAAAATATAACGAATAAATCATATTAATAATTGAAACTAAGTGATGGTAGTAGAGAAAACTTGCCTTAACGTGGCAAGATACATATGGTCGGAAGTCGTGTACTAAAAATCAAAATGAATGAACGAGCATGATCGTTACACACTATTAAACCTTTTCGATACCTGTCGGTTGCACAAGAAGTGGTCTAACGACGTGTATTGAATTTATCTGTTTCGCTATGTGGAAACTTTGAAAAATCACATCGCCGAATTAGCTATAAACTCGAATGAAAAACCAAATGTATTACATATAATGCATGCATACAAATTAAGAAAAAGCATATATCACATTGCACGCAATATTTTTAACTATTTTAAACTGCGGCGAAGGAGCTTTCGATTTTGAATTACCATAACCGGGAACTTGGTCTGGTTTACCACTACCGTTTCGCATTACCATATTTCCGTGACATACATACATAGAATGTTAAACACAGAAAGTCATAAGTACTTTTCACAGTCAATTGCAATTGAATTGCCATATTAAATGTGTCTTACACTCCCGTATGTTTCAGACATTGATATATTTTTGCAATACTTCAATGTCTTATCCTGCATTATTGTTGACAGTAAAACACACACACAACGTCAAATTTATGTAGGCTACCGAATTTTTTTTAAAAGGAAGTTTGAAAAAAGTTAAATGTATAACATTCCCTTTAGTGCAGAATGTTGCTTGAACATTTATATAAATGTCAGAAATTCAGCCAATTATTTCAAATTTTTTCATAGCAATTTTTTTTCAATTTACTTATTTATATTTATTTTTTATCATTTGAATTAATTAATTTCCCGGATTCTCCGAAAAAATATATTCTCACTTTCGACGATATTTTCAAGGTCAGAAAGTAAAAAATAACATTTGAGAAACCCTTCTCGATGCTTAGTTCACATTTTTTTTTAAGGTTCAGAAATTTTTTTTAAGAAAACTCTATTTCTGACAGCACAAAAACGTAAAATTAGAAACGTAGAATTCATCATCTTTCGAACTTCAAATAGTCAAAATACTCAGTGAATCTCATTTGCAATTAAATAAATTGGAACTTCTACTAACGACTCAACTATATTTACCATAAAATGCACTTATATTATTAATCTTATTATAAATTGTTTCGTTTTTTTATTCTCAGGGATCGAATCTTCAAAGAACACGAGTTGAAAATTGGGTATTCTTACACGAATTATCTGAACTTATTAAAAAAATTATTTTTACAAAACGCGTAGGTTAAGCGTCGAAAATAGCTTTTTGAATTTTTATTTAACATTTTTATGAAAATCTGTCTTTATAAACCAAGTTTATAAAGACAGATTTTCATCCGATACTCGGTGGATAACATATATATATATATGCATAATATTGAACTTATGTTTTGCTTGAAACCAAAATGAAATTCTCAAATTCATTGCAATCTCAAATAAAAAAAAGAGTATGCGCAAGGTGAAACTGTCTTCAGTTGGATATTTTATTTTCAAACATCGCAAAAAGTACACTGAGAAAAATGCATGGGATGAAATGCTGAATATCGTAAGTTCTATTTTACAAATAGTTACACGTGCCATAATTCACATGCTGATTATTATTCCGGTAACCCCAAGATTTTTATTGTTCCCTCAAGGAAACATGTATATATTAGAGTTCACCACACATTTATCTGATTGTATGCCTCATTCTTTAATTGATTGATATAAATAAATGTGGAGCAAGCGAGAAAAAATGTTACACATATTCGCAATGTCTAATAGAATTTGCAAAGAAGTAATGGTGCACCGTTAAGGAAGGTTTTCAATATTTATTCCATTTTACAGATATCAGATATCAAATTCACAAGATATATATTATCTATTACAAGTTCAACACTGTAGAAGAAACGTAGTCATGCGCATGCTCTGCACATTCAACACATTTAAGTTTCATTAATCGCTACATTCTTGCGCTTATTAACATTTTCCATTTAGCATTTCTATTTAAAGTTTCATACTATAAATACCGTGTGGGCTACCGTTTGAGTGAATGGCTAGAAAGAGAATAAATAATATTTTACCGAGAGTTTCTCCTCATGCACTCAATTTGTTGGTCGTTTTGCAACAAATGAGGAGAAAGTGATTATTCCACAATTAACAGGTTGTTTATATTTGCAGTATATACACGATTGAAAATCATGGCCCTGAATGAAAAAACTTTAATCCATGCCTAAGAAGCGTTCGCTTTCCCGGATGTGCGCAGAAGAGCTCGGAGGTTTCTAGAATGTGTATCCAGTTGTATATGAAATAACCGAATGTTTTTTTTTCCGTTGGATCCACGTTTATAGTCAACGAATGATTTATAACGCTCTTATCGAGCATATTACGTGCGCTTATCGTGACTTCGTAGCTTCGTTAGAGCACTATAATAATATCTGCTTCGTTAGTTCACTGCAAATGAAGCACTTCATTGATATTGTTAATTACGGGAAATATATTACATAGATCTTATGACAAGAATTGCACGCAGGCTACGATATAATTACCTAATATCGCGTGTACCTTCGTTTCGCGAATAGCATGCGCTTCTCAAAATAACAAGCAAATAACGGAGAATAGATGAGCACATGGTGATAGAGATCGTGGCAATAAAAGCCGGAAGAAGCACTTATATTATCCTTGACAGAATTCGTCCCATATTATTATACGCACGCCGCACTGGAATTAGAAATTATAATATTCAGCTCCAGAGCGCGCGACACGAAAGTCACAATGTAATAATCTCTCCCTTTCCCCTTCCTCAATGCCTTTCTGTGCATTCTCAAAGCGTTCCAAGTGTGAGTTTTCAAGCAATTCTCGCTCACAGAACGAGGAACGCGGGAATAAAAATAAGAGGATGAAAAACAAGACAACCATAACTCGCTCGAAGGAGAGGAGGACACTGAAGAGTATATCTACTCTCTCATTCGTCGGCGTGATTTTGCTTGTCGTGCTCATTCTATTCTCACGCGGCGCGCGACTCATTCATTTCGTTTTACTCTTTCGGACTCATTTTTCATTCTCTTCTTCTTTGAGCTCGCGCGAATTCGTTAGTCCTCTTTTTTTCGTAAGAGGATGGGACGGAAGCGTCGGATAGCACGCACGCAAAAGACCATCGAAGAATGAACGTCTCGAGCAAACAACGCGTGCGTCCTCGCCTCGCACGCATCATCAAGGCAGCGCAGCTCGCTCGCTGAACGACAGACCAGCCAAAAGCCAGTGCATTGCTCGAGAGTGAAACTCGGTGTACGGAAGACTCGCTCCGGCCTTTTTTACCCTCCGGGAGAAGTCGCTCGGATGGCGAAGGTGGCCCTCCTCGCAGTCGCAAGCTAAAGCTGAGTTGGGAGGAGTCTTGACTTATATACACATATAAAAAAGTAACTCGAATTTTTCGGGGTACCTACCTACCTACCGCCGGGGGATTGGTAATTGTGGGTCGTTGAAATCGCGTGCGAGCGACGACGATGATGTAGGGAAGAGGAGACAACGACGACGAAGACGACGACGCCGACGATCATCCTATATGGAGGACGGAGCGTGTGCACCGCGTGTGCCATCTCTGTTCGTCGAGATGTCCTCGTCTCACTGACAACAGGCCAAGGGTGTAAGAATGTGCACGTGCCTTTATTTATTTTGCATAATTATCCGGCAATGCTCGGACCTCGGTTACTAGTACGAGCCCGCGAGCGACTATATAGCCCCTGGTTAAGTCGTGTCATCCTTCTTCGTCTACCTTCTCTTCTCCCTGTCCGACCAAGCACACGTTGTTGCATATATTTATACATTTGTACACGAGTAAGTATATGCTCGATGCACAGACATGCGGATCGTGATTATTCTTCAGGGCAATTGAGTGTTGGTGAGCAAGCGAAGTGAAGAGAGGAAATTCAGTTTGAATAAAATATATGCCTACTCGTACGATTGCACCGAGTTACTTCCATATAAGTACTGGGCAGAAAATCTTTAACATGAGCCACTTGAGAGAAAGGATAAATCAATGCATCCTCAGAGTGGAGCTACGGTGTATGATTTGTTCCATGATATATGGTCAATGCCTGCTGAATAATTGGAATTTCAATTCACTCATGTTGGCTAGCTACCAGAGTGAAGAGATGAAATTCTTTTCGAATAAAATATTGAGCTACTTCGACCTTTGTAGCGAAATGTTTCATGTAGTGCGTACAAAGTCTTTGAAACGAGAGATCCAGACGAAGTATAAATAAATGTAACCTCAAAGTGGAGGATCGATGTATGCATGGTTAATTCGATGATGTGTGGTTAATGCCAGAAAAATAATTGGGATACCGATTCGCATCAGTAAATTTTTATCTTCCTCTTTATTTCAATAAAATATATAACTACTGAATTTGCACTGAGATGCTGACTTGTGGTGAGTACACAATTTTTGAAACGCGGGATTGCGACCATAAATTGAGGGACCCTCAAGATGAGCGCAAATATACCTGTTTGATATATGCTGTTTGATGAGATATTGTAAAGTAGAATAATTGAAATTCCAGCTTATTTCAGTAGGAATCTTACCTTGGATGTTAATTTAATCAAATATTCGACTTTTCTGACGTTTTTAGTCAGATGCTTTCATGTAGAGATGCTGTCAATTTTCCAACGAACGATTCGACAAAGTGGGTACCAATGTGTTGGGTGAGGTATTGCAAAGTGAAATAACTGGAATTCCAATTTATTTGGATATTCTGGGTAAATTGTACCTCGGACTTCATTTAAAAAAAATATATGCCGTATGTCTGTACTGAGATTAGTGATGCCGCGAGAGACGAGAACAACGAGACGAGACGAGAAAATTAAGTCAAGAGACGAGACGAGACGAGACGAGAGAACAATATATGTCTCATCGTTCGACTTAAGACAAGACGAGAGAGTCAAGGCAAGAATATCGAGAATCTCGATTTAACGACAAAATGAAACGCAAAATTTTTTTGCAAACTGGAAAATTTTCTCAACCATTATCGTTCGCTGAATAAATAGAGATAAATAGGGGTGCACATAATAAACTTTTTTTTTCAAAAACATTCATTTCTTACAGCATTTCAGCACTTATTTCAGCCATCCGTACACATATACTAACAATTGCCAGCAATTAATTGTACATCGCGTATTGCGCTAAATATTATCACGCAAGATAAACATCACACTGTTTCTACGACTAGCAACGACTAGACTCAGGCGCCATTAATAAATGCGTTACAGTCTCAGTACAAACTACCGATAGCTCCGAAAACATTGGGAAAAAACGTACTTTTCTTCATTCATAACAGTACGAAGAGTAACAAACAAATAAACGATCGATAAAACGAGTGCGGTTGACAGAAATAAATCTCGATAGATTCAAATCGAGCGCGCGCATCGCAGGTGTACATGAGTTTGATTGTACATGAAGCTGCGCAGTAAACGCAACGAAGGTTATTGTTATTAAAATCGCCAGTTTGAAAGAATGAAAAAATGCTCATGTTACAGAGAATAGCGGTGCACAATCGTTTCGAGGAAAGTAAAGCTGTGCCGCGGAGTTCTGAAAGCCGCAAGGGGACACGTTGGTTCGACTAGCCGAGTAATATTTAATAAATTTGACTTTCGAGATGAGAGAAAAATTCTTTCTCGAGATTCGAGAATATTTCGAGACGAAAGAAAAAACCTTTCTCAAGATTCGAAAAAATTTCGAGACGAGAGAAAAAACCTTTTTTAAGATTCGAGAATATTTCGAGATAAGAGGAAATTTCTCTCTCGCCTTCGAAGTCGAGACGATAAAAATATTTGTTTCATATTTGTCGAGACAAGACGAGAGAAAGGCCAATTCTCGTGTCGTCTCGTCTCGCGGCATCACTAACTGAGATTAATCGAAAAAATGTTCAGAACGAGATATCGAGGTGAACCATAAATAATCGTATCCTGATAATAAGCATCAAAAGTGAGATTTGCTTGTTGCGGATTTATACAGTAGAATAATTGACATACCAATTTACTTTAGTAAACATTGCAGCCTCGGATCTTATTTTATTAAAATATCAAAAGTTGCGGTAGCAACTCGACGTCCAGTGTAATATGCCTTTTCGAACGGAAACAAATTTGAGATCAAGAGAAAGCTTGAATTAAAGTTCGACGAAACCTTGTGATGTAGAAAATTGAAATTCCAATTGGCTTCGGTGACACTTTTCCTTGGGTTTTATTTTATTAAAATATATCCCTATTAGGACGTTTGCACTTAGATGTCTTCCGAAACCTCCAACATTTTTGAACCAGGAGATCGAGACGAAGCTTGAATAAACGCATACCTAAAGTCGTCACCGCTTATGGTTTGTTCGATAAGACATTGTGATGCATCAAATTGAAAGCCCCATACACTCCGGTTAAATTTTACTATTGACTTTACATTATTGAAATGGATGCCACATAGACGTTTCTGCTGAGATGCTTCCATGTACTATCTACAAATTTTTTGAACAAATCTTCAAAGTGGAGCAACAATGTATAGTTTGCTCGATGAGATATTATAAACGCAAGTAGAATAATTCAAATTCCAATTCACTTGGGTCAAAATATTACCTCATACTTCATGGTTCGATTGTTGAATCATGTATGTGCCCAATGCAGCTGGAAATCTGCATGGATGAATGGAAGAACACAATGATGACGTAGGACTCATGAAACTTGGTGTACAATTTTTATCAGCCTTACTAGCGATACCCTGCTATTCCGGGTTTTGCGGTTATTCTGTGGTCATTTCACGAGACTTGGGCTCCTCCTTCATTGCCGGCTTTCGCTGGATATAGAAATATACCGTGGTATACGTATATAAACGCTCGTGTCGGAAATTCGAGCGAACCCGAGTACGAAATTAGTATTCATTAGAGGGTCCACGTGAGATTTTCGACGAGTCACGTGGAAATAATTAAGGTAAGTGAGGGGTCCGCGTGGTTAGACTCTCGCGAGCAGTTTCAGTGAGCGAACGAGTGAGATAGAAAACTGTGCTAGGGCGCCTAATGGCCATTGGCCTCTCCTTTCCCGCCCCTTTTTTCGGCAGTCGATCCTTCACTCCTCTTCTCCTTCTTCTTCATCATCTCATTCTTCCTAGTCTTTTTCATCTCTCTCTTTTTCTTGTGCATTTTTGGCGTGTTTTTCTTCTTCTTCTTTTAATTCTACTTCGTATTCGTCTTCTGATTCGCTCCTATAAAGTCCTTGTCTCCTTCGTCGCATCTCATTCTTCCTCTCTCCAAAATCAACCACACAGTCCAATATTTTCCAGATATACGATCATCTTCTAGATGTTTATCACTCCCTCAATTTTGACTCTCTTTCTCTCTTGTCATCTCCCTTCTCGCCATATCATATCTCACGACTCTTGGACCGTTTCCTTGCACCCTTCGATCAGTTGAGTGCCCGCGATCCTACAAACTTGTTCCCACACTATCTCATCACACCCTCGGCACACACATGACCGCAATCATTTCGTCTCGCCACCTCAGCAGCTTCTTTCAATACTCGCGAATCTAATTTACTTTCGATTCGTCCCTCTCTCCAATCGCTTCTATCTCAGGAGTCCTGCGAAGATATGCAAAAAACCGATACTCTTCGACCAATATATCGACCATAGCTAGTTTCAATATTTTCAAAAATATTTCAGCGTGAGAACAAAAACAAGACACAACTTTTCAATGCAGAATTGAAAATCACTACTGTATTCATTACACTAGGGGATGAGTGTATACTTTCATACAGGCCCTCAAGGTGCATGGATATGTTAAGTTTTTTAGCACTCACGATGCCGACTTTCTCGGTAATCACTAAACAATCCAATCGAAATGTTGACTGAATTAGAAGTGAAGTTTTATGATAACAAGCTTTGTTTTGCTCGGTCTGTAAAACACGCGAATATTTCTAAAATAAATTGGATGAGACGTAAAGCTCACCTCAAAAGCCGCACGTGCCTGCAACTTTCTTTTGTACACGTGTGTTTTCTTATATTTAACTTTCCTTATATGTACGCATTATAATGTATACATGTTTCTATTTATCTTTTAATTGGCGACGTGTAGTCGTTAAGGATTCACACATTTGTACGAAATTCTCGGTAAGGCATCTGTAATACGCTCGCTGGGATGTTTTTCACTGAGGATTGTAAATAACTGTATGACAGTGTACAAACCAACGTTATTTTAGGTATATTTAATATGTTTTGTATGTACATACGCTGTAGAGTAGCGCGTAGGGCTCTTTGTATTTTTCCGCGTCTTAGGCCCGCGTGCCTTGATCTATGACACCGGTACGGCACCTGTCCCTTCGTCGAACGTTATAGCATCTATACGTGCTCAGGCACGAGGCCCTACACTCGAACAGCCGCCGTTTCACAACTAAACGATGAATTTTATGGCTAGTCTAATGAAGTCGTTTCAAAACTCTCGCCACCCAAAAGAGCCGAGAGACGCGATCTTATCGGTTCTTAATTGGGAGAGTAGAGGATAGCGACGAATTTATCTGATGCGCAACATAAATATACATATCAGCGTGGATTCTGAATTTGAAGTAATTCGAAATTTAAGGGCAACCAACCCTCAAAGCACTCTTGAAATATTTAAAATTAGGGTAGATCAGTGTGAAGCCATTCAAATACACATAAATAAACACATAACTATAGATTCTGAATTGGAAGTAATTCAAAACTTTAGGGCAATTAACCTTCAATGACAGAAAGCACTTTGAAAATATTTTGAATTGGGGTAGATCGGCGTAAAGTACTTCTACACATGAAGTCGACAGACCATGTATGATATTTTTTTTTTTTTTTTTTTTTTCGAATAAAAAAAAAATTGTATCTTATAAATAACTTAAATCACATATCGAACAGTAGAAAGCAAAATATGCAATTGCCATCGATCGAACCACCAGCCGATCATTAGATATGAATCTTCGTATGGTAACCCACACTAGGTTTGGGTAGTGTCCATCACTCTTCAATTTGTACATATCAATTTGTGCAGCAGTGAGCATGAAAATATATTACTGCACATTCGATGAAACGAATTGTTGAAACTTCATTGGGTTAAAGGGCACCTGATCATAGTTGGATTCGGAAAAAGTATTCAAAATTACTATCTAGTTCAAATAACCGTGAATAATTCCTACCGAACATCAATGATGTAATTTTTTAAGAATAATGATTCCTAATTATTTTTCTTCATTCCATAAAAAATGTATTACAAAGATTTCGCGTATTTACTTATGATTACGTAAACAGAAAAGAGTTTTAAATACATTTTTATACCAAAATTTTTATTTTCTGATTTCATTATAATAAATCTATGTCTCTGGGATACTATGAAAAAATCGAATTACCTCCGATCAGAAGTCGAGAAGCGATCGGCACAAACCAGAAATTGCAATTGCGATCAGCCGATTTTATATCCAATGATTGTGTACGTCAAGGCAACCACTGGAACCTCTTGCTTGGTTTGGGGGGTAAACATAACCCTTCAATTCACACGCACGTATACGTATGTCCATTCTGACATTCAGATGCTATTCGATATATTGTCAGTATCGTATCGATTACAGTTTACCAGTGAACCAATCAACACGTGCGGGTTGAACGTAAAGCAAGAAGTATCGAGCCAACCGTGATTTAACGTATGAGTTTATCCGCCTGACTTTTGCCCGAGAAGCCTCAACCGCAAAATCCATTTTTTTCGACGGCTCACGTGCCGCGTTACCTTACTACATATCCCTGTACATCAGGCCATCATTTTCGTAATAATAATGCTTCGAGCAAAATCATCCGACCCCTGGAAACCACTCTAACATTTTTGGTGCTTCTGCTTCTTCGTCTACTTTTATCCTCGCTTTCCTATCTAACTTTTCATTACTTCTGTTACATCCTGGCTATCTTTCTCACTCCACTTCCGATTATTATTATCTACTTCAATTATTCTAAAGAACTGTTGATTTCAACGCTAAGACGTATTCATCATGCACATTCTGTATTTACCTTTTAATTAGCGTCTCACGTACGGTAACTAAATGGAAATTGTCAAAACGCGAAGCTGTTAATTGTACTGGACATTAATATGAGATTTCAGTGGCATCGTGACCGCTATGAGAGTTCTCTTACTATGTACATGCCAACCATGTACATAGTAACTTTCTTTGTAATGAACTTTCATAGTAAATGAAATTGAGAGTATCGTAATACGAAATATTAGTTTTAACTATTAATCGAACAACATCTTTCAAGCATACATCGCTAAAAATTCTATTGTCCAATGTTAATTGTCTTAACCTCACTTTTACGTTTTTCGGTTCTCCCGAATAAACGATTTTGAGTTTCAAGGAGCCAGAAGCTCAGCCTATTTCTGCCATACATCCGTGCATTTTCTCAAACTTTAAGCCTTATTTACCGAGTGGTTCGAGAATAAGATGGCTAAAAAATTTTGAGGTGTAGTGGGGGAGACAGCTCAATATTTTGAAACTTATTTTTTACTAAGCTATTCGGCAGATAGAGCTCGAATCTCGGGGAAATGTGTGCAAATACGGCTAAAGTCTTCGGGTGCCTCGAAACTTGAAGCCGTTTGTTCGGTAGAACCTATAAATAAAAAAGTGCGGTTAAGTGCGAGAGAGATAGCCTTATAGGCGTTTCAACATTAAACGATGAAATTCCACGCGCTGTATCACTGTGTCTTAAATAATATATAATTGTTCAATGTCCTGCTAGCGTGAAATGTAACAATTTCCTTTTCCCATCTCTTCTATATGTCAACTCTTCTTCTCTTTCGCGTAGACAGCGCATTATTCTCCGTTTCTGTGTCCAGTGTGAACGAGCGCGTGTAGAAGCACGGAGCGACAGGGATGACCGAAAGACTCTTGGATGCTCGTTAGCCCGTGCACCTGTGCTCCCGCCGCCGAAGTTGCCGCCTCGACTAAGTCAAATTTTTCATTCGTGCACCGGCGCTCTCCTCCCTTTTTTATCCTACTTCACTCAAGCTTCTCTCTTCCAGGATTCTCTCATCTCCGAGCGCGCACGCACTATCGTTGACGCTCTAAAAGTCCTGCCGCGCGTCCTGCCTCTTCCGCGCACACGCCCTCGAAAAAAGAGGACGTACCAAACGGTCTATATTGTGGATTTTATAATTTCTTTTTTTTACGAAAGATAAACAGGCTCGCAGGTTGAATACAACGATGTCGGCCCTTCAGCTTTTAATCTCTTATGCATGAGAGTTCCCTTTCCGAATTACGACTGACCTGCCCTAATTACGAAACGTGTTGTAGTATATCAATGCGCAAACTACGTCATAAAATACACAACGCATTTGTTGATTGAATTGAAAGTCACGACACCTGTAGCTTCGACGTTAAAGCAATAAGTGAAATCTATATGTGATCACACTGAGAAAAAAATATGGTAAATCCAATAAAAATATAGTAAGACTAACGATAATTCTACTATAAAGTATAGTTCCCAGTGGAGCCGTCAATATTTTATGGTTATTTGAAACAATTAAAAAATAGTTGCGTCAACCATAAATTCGAGCTATCGCGAACAATATTTGTATGGTAATGGGAACTGCTCAGTCTGTCTACAAGATATAAAGTATGAGGAACGATTAGAATATGATCACATGGACTACACCGCATATACGGCTTATATATTTTCCCTCGTTTATATGACATCACAAGTAGAATTCAGGACTATGCGCATCGTTGGAGACGACTTAGTTTTAGGTGCTATGACTACAGTATAAGTAAATAGTCGCTATCCAATATAGTTTATTAAATCAGGTTTTATTGTTCATTCATCAATTGAAATTGTAATGCTTTCTACATTTATCGTAGTAGATTAAACTATAATTTCATTGTGCCCTAACTATAACGTTATGTAACTCATAACAAAAATATAGTATTCGTAACCATCAGACGTTGCGTAACCCAAAAAATCTCTAAAGTTAATGCAACTTTATCACATATTCAACACATTACCGCAGCTGAATATTCCTACGACAAGACATAGATCGGACAATCCGATTTTATATTTACCTAAAGAAGCATACATTTGCGAGTACCATGGCATTTGATTGTTGACGGACTGCTATTTTTATTTTAACCAAAGAGTATCACTATTATTCCTTATTGTATCGTACTCAAAACTATACTTTGAAAAAACAAATGGTAAATGTAACTATATGGAATATTACTCTTAGCGATATCTACAAATAATAGTACCCGCTTACTATTATCGTTGAAGCTACTATAATAGCATTTGATCCTATTCTTTTGGATATTCAAAAGAACTGTAATTTGATTACAAGAATATTCTAGTATAGTAGTGTTCACTATGCTGACTAATTTAAAATGTGATTCATTTTAACTGTACATAGACATATTGTCATTATGACCATGCTCATGGAGACGCTTGACCACGAGATGTCGTCACTTTAGAAATGAGAATGGTTGTTTTGACGATATTTTTTGCTTATGAAAATACGGTTTATAACAGGTGATACCACATTTCATATTGCGCCGAGTTTATCACGGATAGGATTTATTATCTCAAAGAAAGAAATCGGTTTGTATAATAAAATATCTTAATTTTATTCAAGAACTTTCAACGCAGAATGTGCTAACACACAAGAATATACAACATCACCGCCATTAAAATATTTAAAGCTATCGAGCGATTACCGCAACCTGGCTTAAATAAAAGAATATAAGGTAAGAGAATTTAAAAAAAAGTGTTTAATTAATACTGGAAACTTGTACGGTGACTTATATATCAATATCTTGAAGTGACTTCCAGATATTGTTTTACCGGCTAGAGCCTTTGGGAGATAAATTAAACGACAAAAAGTAATGAATTCCAATGTGCGGTGGGAAATACATATATAATAATGATATAAATATAGAAAAATATCGATGTCATCCTAATACTTAAAATTTATTTACGATTTAATCAATCACACATAACATAGTTATTGCCATCGGACATGAGAACGACTGTAACTTTTTGTACATGGTCTGTGGGTTTGAGCGTCAAAAGGTGCAGAGAATCTGTATAAACCTTGTGTGCCTGATAATGTTCATTGTAGCTCACAGTTTTTAATAGTTTTACTATGAACACAAAGTCGGACACTTCGGGGGATGTGATGCTTCAAGTTGGACTAATCTTTCGTGTTCTGAATCTAGATCGCGAAATAGATTTTGGAACTTTTCAAAGTGGTCTACTGCAGTTTGTCAATTATCTGGATCGATTAGACTGAGCATTCGGCTTTTAAGCTCATTTACTTCGTCATTATTGATAAAGTTGTGGAACGCGTGAACTATCCGCTGAACCTGAGTTCTTGATAAACCGGGATCAGTCGAAAAATTTAACGTCAAAGCCAGTGCTTTTCGCTGTAATAATTTGAGGTAATTGAACTCCGGATTAGCACATTCAGGATTATAATAGCAAGGGTGTGGGTGATAAGCTAAATCTGAATTTGAAACGGGATTCTGAGACGTACTGGCTTTCACAGACGGAATAGTAACAGTTGTATTAACATTAACAAGTAAGTCCGAATGAGGATTCAAATGTTCTGTGTGACTTCCTAAATCGCAAATTTTAACGTGATTATCAGACAAAATATTTTCTGCAGATGATATTTTGTTTATGGTATCTAAATCTAAACCTAATTCCAAGTCCGACTGATGATTGAGAGGTTCTATGTGACTCTCTAGATCAAAACGTTGAACAAAATTATCAACCAGACGGTGTTCTGCGGACGAAATTTTATCTATCGCATTACAATCTAAGCTTGAAGTTAACTTCAAGTCCGAATGGCTATTGGGAATTTCTGCGCTTATTTCTGAGCCCGGATTACAATTAGAAGTTTCTGTGTGACCCCCAGAATTAAAGTTTTCTTCAAGACTGCGAGAAGTTTCAGTTGCGTCAGGAGAGATGTTTATGAAGTCAATGCAAGTTGACAAGCTTTGTGGGTGAAATTGCGCTGCTGATGAAACAGTAGGATAATCAGTATGACTCGAAACATGTTTTCCAAATGATTTTCTACTCGAGTAAAAACGACCACACGTCGCTACCGCGCATTTGTATCTAAGAAGATCTCTGTACTTGCGAACATATATCAAATGAGCATTAAGATGGTTTATTTTCACCAGTAGAGAGCATAAATGGCACTGGACCAACATTTTGGCGTACTCTTTCCTGTTAACCGATCTTACGCTGGGTCCCAACCCTACAAAATTTCACTGGTCTAAACTCGGCAGGCTTTGTATGTCTGACCATACGGTTAGCGCAGATTGATAAGTTTTGTCGCAGATAATGTCAGCGTCGATTTTGTAAATGAACCTTTGAATGAAATTCCAAACCATCTCACATTCCGTCTGGTACTTAGCGTTGAGGGCCCACGTGGCTTTGAAACAGAAGTCAACAGCTCCCATCAAGTTGCTGAATTCATATTTGGTGTCTTCTATGACGACATATACAGCCTCGTAACTTGTCAGGGTACCCACCGTCAATACAAAAGGTTGGATGTTAAGACCATACTTGAACAGCTTATTCCGGCGTTCAGCGATTTTGGTGAAGTAATCTCCCATACTCTGAAAAATGGTTACATTTATGGTATAATATGAAACACATATGAGAGGCACTGTCTGTCAGCACAATCACATTTTGTCCGGATATTCCAGATATTTCTTGTAATTAGCTTGATTTAACATTTACTTGAGTTACCTCTCGAAAATTAATCGTGGAGTCGCTTAAACTGAAGTCTTTTTTTAATTTGGGGAATATTTGGAGAAAAATACTTCAAAATTATAAATCATTTTTCCACAGTCGCAGAAAACCTTAATTGTAAGAAATATCTAAGAAGATGACAAAAAATGATTGTATTGCCAGGTTCCTCGTACGTGCATATGAGGCACGCGTACATTACAGATAAAAGTTTTATTATTTTCTTCCGAGAAAACATACCGCTATTTGCAGGATAAAGGCTTCAGAAACCTCGAACTGATTCGGTCTCTAAATTTTAGTATTATTCGTTTTGACTCGACTGGTCCTGAACAGGTAGGGTAAAATGATAAATCCTAATGTTTCGACCGATGCTTGCTCTAAAATCATAGTTATTAATGTATATAAAAAGAATAATTAGTGACATAAAAGTGGAAAGAATTTTTATTTGAGCAAGGTACCTCTACGAAGCAAAATATCTTTGCAGATTCTTCTCTGCTTAGCCAATACAATAATCTTTTTAGCAATGTCAGCCCATGTTTTAATTAAAATACTTGGATCTGTTACCAAAGAAGCTGCGTCGAAGTCGATTTCAATCTAAAAAACATAATCTCATATAGTTGTTTTGCGGCTTATGTCCAAGAACCGAGCATGGCCAAATGTCAGTCATAAGCAATGAGGTATTTTGTACCAAAGAGTGTCCGATCTTTGTGGAAAGAACTGGATATTGTTTATAATACTCCGCAATAGGTATAGTTTTGTCACGGACTCCTACAGTTAGACGCCATAGATTTTTAAGCTCGGCGTCATCTGGCGATATTACTCAAAGTTTTACAAGAGCAGCTGTAACTTCTTCTGTCATGAGAGATTCGTCAGGAGTTGAATTTTGACCACTTGCATTGGCAGATTCCTTAGATCCGATGTATTTTTTCTCGTTATTGTATTTGTCCCACAGTTTTCCACTAGGAAGACGTTTATTAGGGCCACCCTTATACGGTTCGTACCATGAACCGAGTAGTTCATACGGAAAAACTTTTGTCACTTGTTGTGCCCAGAAAATAAAATCTGCTGCTGCAGGGCTTCAATAAAACGAAATTGTCAATCAAACAAAAAAAAAAGGATGTGGCGTTTATGTGATAATAATTTTACAGAATTTTTTTTACGTTTTTTCCATTGATAGCAAATGGTCGACGATGGCACCGCAAAGAACTCTATCACGTGGCTTTAGGCTTTCTTTTTTTAGTAATTCTTTACTGCGTACTCTGGTTTTCAAGAGACGCTTCAGTTGCTATCGAAATCACCCACACATTCGTTAATTTCATGAATTTCAATACATGAAACATCATATAATCGCGAAATGCACCACTATTCACCGGAAACGAAAAGAATATATATACTGTCGGGAGAGTATATTTTTCCGTTTGGACTGGGACCAACAAAACTGATTTCCATTGTACCGTTATCACTTAATCTTACTCTTCGAAATTGTGATAATATTCATTTAGCACGTAATATGAGGCGTTTGCTTCACGAAAATTTTTCGAATAAAGAACTTTGAATGTTTTTTTCCAAACATTATCTATATTTATGTATTTTTCTTGAAGTAAAGAGTATACTTTAAACAGTAACTAATACTATAAGGTGAATGAATTACCTCGCCACTACGTTCGTTTGCTGAATCGAAATATAGATTGCGATGTGTAGTAATTGGTGTTTGTCCAAGTGATGTCGGATTAAACGTCTCGTTAAGATTGTCAAAGAGTTCTTTCTATGTAATGAAATGTCATAAAATACTCATCACATTTACTTCATATTATTATTAATGAAATGCCTCACATGATCTATAAAATATGCTAGGTGAACTTACCGGAAAGTTTAAGTTGTTCTGATCCAAGTATTCCGATCTTTTGGTCAGAAACTTTGAACGCGGCCCAACTAAAGGGATCAGTTCTGCTACTTGCTCAGGTCCGATTTTGAGGAAAGCGTCCTCATCAACTTCATTATCTACCACATAGATACTGCAATAATTAGTGTATGATATGTAGCACAGTGTGTTCACTAAATGCATTTGTAAAGTAGATATTGCACTTTCCAATAATCAAATGTATGCTACATTTACGGAATGGTCCGCGCCCTTATTCCATGCATTAATTAAAATTTAGTTATAATAAACATTATTTTATGGCACCATGTAAATAAAAAATTCTTTTCCGTACAGTCAGAATAATGTATAAAAATTCATATAGAACATCATACTCGATTTGTACAATTGACTGACAAACAGTATTGTAAATTTACCTTTATAGTATATTCACCTGGTAATACGTCTGCATTTCATAGTTCTAGTGTTAAAGTATAATTATAGAATACATTATACTTGTATATTCACGAGAATCATATAATGCAAACTTTCCTTGAGAAAACTATATTGTTTGATAAATATTACGATGTAAATCGGTTTTCGTACAATGTACTATAGTTCGTAGCCATTACTTCTAAAATGTCGATATTTTTTCAACAGACAAATCCAAATCGATGCACTTTTCTATCTAGAGGTTAACGCGAATAAAAATGTACAAAAAAATTAGCTGAAATAACTATATTTCGGTTTCTGCAACGACTTTATAGTTAGTATAGGTTAACGCGAATAAAAATGTACAAAAAAATTAGCTGAAATAACTATACTTCGGTTTCTGCAACGACTTTATAGTTGCCATAACTATATTGTCACTACGGAAACTATTTGCTGGGTTAGAACTACTACAGTATAGCAATTCGCAACGCGTCTTTGTCTCAGCATGAGGAAGATGTATTGCGGCGTCGGGACGGCAAGAAATAAAATATTATAAAAAAAAAAAATCAAATATAAGCTATACGTGAACGAACAATCTTGTATGGTAGAGCTTACTATGTATAAAGTGAATTGTACTATGCAGCGTGGTTCGCAAACATTACTTCTACGATGCAAGTATTTTTTCAACGGAGAAATTCAAACTCATAGTGTCTTTCTACCGAAGCCTATCTGAAGGTGAACATAAATAACAATGTATCAAAAGAAAGGAACTTGGTTTGGGTAACGCTACTATAGTTTGCGCAACAATTAAATAGTCCCCACTACTATATTCTCATTACAGAAACTATTTACTGAGTTGAAACTACTACAATATAGTCATTCACACCGTGTCTATGCTTTTATATGGAAAAGATACATTACAAGACCATAACGCCGAGTATGGCAATATTATTTTTTTAACTTTTACATTATATATTAGTTTCGCGTTAATAAGAATAACAAACCTTTGTAGTGAACGAAAACGCTTTTTCAGAAAGGTTATGAAATTACATCATTCGCATAATGAAAGTTATAAAAAACTGTTACATATATTGCTTTATTCGTGTAGACTTACCTTTGAACACATCTACGTAGTTGGCCAAATTCGAGGCTGCAAACTTTTCTTCCACAAATGAAGGTCTTTCGCTTTCTTTTTGTAACCCGTTCATGTTCTACGCAGTACTTCGGAAACAAAGAATAAAAGACACTGTTGCACTAAGCGCGAACGCTGCAGCGTCTAGCGGAGAATGAAGGGAGACGCACTTCCTCCACAGGCATGCCCTGGTGGGGAGCTGCCCCACTCCACCGCACATGTAGCGCGCGCACAATACGAGAGAAAAATATACTCTCCCAATGTATGGGATGAATATATACTGTATGGTTATTCATACCATACGAAAAGTATGGGATGAATATAGTAATAATAATAATTAATATGAATATAGTAATAATATAGAATATAGTATATATTCATACCATATCAAAAGTATGGGATAAATAACCATTGGCGTAGTTGGCAACCAGATATGCTATCAGTCCCCGAAATCGGCGGAATGTTGGGCTTATTCTCCACAGAAGTAACTAATGTCACTGTAATGAATAATCCTGGTAACGATGCGGTAAGTTTCCCTGAGGGCACGTCTATACGCTATAGTTTCAGCGACATACGAAAGATCGTGACATGTACTATTACTACAATTAGAACAATAATGTAATATTGACAGGTCCACTGGGAACTATAATTTATAGTAATTCTTACAACTTTATATTTTTATGCTATCTATCTCCATAGATAATACCTCAGTATTAAATATTGACTTTAGATAAATTTTTGTTAGTTCTGTCTCACAATATCGTACCATCGATTTTAGTAAGATCGTATAATCAATGAAACAATAGAATCGAATTGCATTCTACGATGCTACTATATTTCTAGTTATATATTGTCAAAGTTTATGGTCCGTATAATCGCTTGTGTCTTCGCTACTAATGTGTACATGGTTAAACACCACAAGTATGTAACACATAGTAAGATGGATGAAATTTTATAGTAAGGCTGATCACAATTGATGTTACCGATTAATTTATTCGGTATATTGCATTTACAATAAATGTGTTGTCAAGCAATATACCAAGCAACAAATTTATATCAACAATAATTGTTGTACCTTACATTTTCTATGTTGTTGTATAAACATTCGAGATGCCATAATACAAATAACTATTCCATTATCGTATATTAAAACATATTGTGGTCACTTCTACCATAAAATATCGTACGCCTTCCAATACTTTTTTAAACATGCGAAATAATTGGATCGACGATATGCTTTTCTCTCAGTGCACCGGGGATAATGTACTGAAGCACAATTTTTAGACACAGATTTTGAATTATGCGAATAACTTCATTTCATTGGCAAAATTTCTCTTGATGTATTTTTTTTTTTTAACAGTAAGCAGCAACATTTCCTTCAGCTGTCTATTGTGGATAGGTTCTCTTGCAAAGTTTAAAATGCCGTTTTTCCCACACTGCGCTGAAATGACGAGTTTTCAACCTGAAAAAGCGGAAGGTAAGTCGCTGATAACTGACCGCGAGCAGTGCTCTTGCGCGACGGGCATACATATGGATCAAAACTTCCAAGAGCATCTTTCCCGACGCCCAGCATAACCGCCGCAGCGCTCACAACGACACAGACCGACCCCATTGTATATGGGTGAGCGGACAGCGGTTAGAAAATGTAAAACTACGGTTAATACATAATCTGTGAATATTGATTCTCGTATTTTCAGTCTTTTTTTCACCTCAGTCTTAATCCCTTCCGATAAACTACGCGATCGCTACGTTGTACTAATTATACCACATTGAAATGTATTATGTGTAACTTGATCGGTTTAGTACTACGGTCAAATTCATTTTTCAATTAAAATCTTGTACGTCTACAGGGGGCGGAACCGCCCCAACCGTGCACCGAGTCTTCAACTCTGGTCCCCATAAACAAGACCCAACTACATATACAACTACATAATATAGATATGCCCTGTTCGAACTTCACTTTCTATCGAAAAGTTACTGATACACATATACATATGGTGTATTAAAATAACGTTACCGTCATTTCAGCGCAGTCAGAAAAAAGTACCGCATGCTACGAGGGAGGGAGCGCGAGTTTCACCTCGTACTCGGTGAAACTCGCGCTTCACTCCCTTGTAGCATAATGTACTATTTATCCATTTTTCCATATATTCACCGGTACATTACATTGAACATAAAAGTGTATGGTGATAAGTGCAGTCATTATTTAATATTACTGTACGGGTGTATCAAATTCTATATGATACATTATTGTACGTTACATATTTTATACAAATGTCACGATTCTGTAGACCATCATTAACTGGAATGTCATGTACACTGAGTCCAATTGTAATCGAATAAGCAAATTGTAAATATTAATGTATCTTAAGAGCACACGTCATATATACTCTTAGCCGTTTCAATGTGATTACATGTGGGAGATTTCTTTCATGTTGAGCAAGTGAATCGCACCTGCGGCGACCTTCGTGGCAATTACTGTAAGGCCATGATATCATTTGCAGAGATTCACTGTCAAGATACTTTGTGGTAATCCGATTACCTGGTCCACCTTGCGCTCTATCGAATATATGAACAAGACTACATATGTAAGTAAGATACATACAGATATATCGGTACGGAGAGAAAGATCGCACTCAATATTTTTGAACGCTCTCGCGTTTTTTACGCGACTATAATACCAACAAGACACGTATATTAAATTGTGAGCGGAGAGCAAATACGTGTCCGGCAAGTATGTTCTGGTGACTCGGGAGACCAGCACGCTCTCGGTAAAGTAACTTGCTACACCTGTCCACCGCTTCCTTGCGCCTTGTCGAGAGAGCACCGGTCACGCGCGTCATCGCTTTCCATGGACGCGAAGAGTCACACAACAAAGAATTCGGATGATTCTCTTCTGCTACTCTCCAATGTACCAATCATGATCTTGGCAAAACACCATAGCAAAAATAAACTTAATACATACGCAAGAAAATTGCCACGTGCCCTTGCAACCTTCGCTACCACTTCTCTCAGTCTTGCGGTATAATTTGGCTGCCAGCATTCGAAGATGAGAGGGATTCTAGTAGATCGAGATAAGGCGCGAAAAGGACGAACGTTGGTCAGATCGGTGTGAAGCAGTCGAAGTAACGTAAGAAGACACGAATCGGAGGGGGCGACTTACAGGATATAGAGGTGCTGCTAGTGTAGAACTTGTTGAGTAGAAGTATCGTGTCCAGCTTTTAGTAGCCAGTGCGGAGCGAGTCTCGAGAGTGAATCGGGCTCCTCGCGTCGTGGAACACGAAATAAAACTCGTGCACCTGCCCCGCGCCGTTCTTCGCTCCACGCGTCGCTCTCTCTGTCTCTTCACCGCACACCTCTTGCATCTTCTTCCACCGCCAATAAGCAGTCTCTTTCTTTATGCTGTTCGATATTATCCGTTCCACTCGAAAATTCCTTTCCTTCTCGCTCCTTTGCTTGTACCTCTTTTTTGACGTTATTTTTATTCACTCCAACTCGCTCGACAACACTTCTCTTTTGGTTCCTGGCGTTCAGTAGCCTCCCAAGCGCTCGATCGCGCACCCAGCGCCTGGAATAGTATATAACCACGTGCCTGCCGCGCTTGCAAAAGGTAAGCCCGGGATTTTTGGCTCCTCGCGTTTGCCTACACCAAAAGCACTTTCAGTCGCGAGAGGTACGAGAAGCTAGCGCGGTTTCGCGAAAAGACGAACTCTCGCGTTCGCATGCTCGCTGGATCCCGAAACCTTCATGAGCACCCGAGTGGCTTCTTCTGTTCGTTCCCTCTAAGCTGACCACACCACGAATACTGTTTTTTACACGTGCCACTGATGCAAGCGTGCCCCATCTTCTTCAGGACTTCATGAGTATGAACGAAGATAACATCGCATGCTGCGTACATTGTTCATAATATAGATTCACACGAAATAAATGGACCAAGTAACTATTGGAAATTTCAAATAAGATTTCACAGTATTGTAGTTAAGTTAATAACGATTAATTTGTACACCGTGCACAGAGAAAAGTAATTGGTTCCCCTAACCGATTCGCAGAGCTAAATACACGGCAAGTGACTAAGTTGGTTAAGTTAACCACCATTTTTGTTGATCCGACAAATTATTTGGATGTGACACCTAATTTGTTGGCCTGAACAACTGACTATTCACCTATAACCAGATAATTTGTTTGAGTTAGCAACTAGCTTATAGACTTGATCAATTTTATCCCTTGGCGTCTAGAGTGAAATGACTAGTGATGAACGGTTAAGCTGAGGAAACAACCGAGTGAAAGAACGTTTTTTTATGTCGACGTGCTCATGTCGACAGCTTTAATTTACTTGTCGCGTTCATTCTCTAGTCGGCTTACTCTATTCGATCACTTATTGTTGTCAGTGTACGAAACCATTGGACCTATGTAAATCCAATACTGGATTCTCTATGTTTAGTACAAATCCGCAATACTGAATTTATTTGTATTTATATACCAGAGGATAGGAAAATAAAACAAGATACATGTAAGATAACAAATTTTCCCCATCGATTGCAGAATTGCATTCAATCATATAGCTTCTCGACACTATTTAGCTTCAATATTGCGCAGGCACTCGAGTTTTCACTTCTGATTTATACTGATTTAAATTTTTGCAAAATATCGAATCCGCGTAGTTTTTGCTGAATAGTCTACAAAAAAGACTTCAAAGTATATAGAAAATCTTTAAAAAATGAGGTTCGTTATGGATGAGGAATCTTTGTAATGATCTAATGAACTGGCTGATTTGACATACAAGCTCTCAAATATTGTTATAATAGGTATATAACTTCTAGATACGACTAGTATTAAGCCTAACAAGTAAACACGATGATATTACAGCGATTTAACCCAATGTAACAAGTGACATTCTCTGTGACTTACATGTAACTTATTATTTCCTACTCAGTAATGTTACCGTGTTACGTAATATCTGTTACATAACCGTTACATTTCAGTTATGTTGCCGGCACGTTGTGTAATGTGAGTGCAATATAACAAGAAACATAGACATGTTGTAACATGTTGTCACTTGCATAACATAACCGTTACATTTTCGTAATGTTGCTAGTACGTTGCGCAATGTAATCGCAACGTAACAGCAATGTAACCGAAAGTCACAAGTAACATCACCTGTAACTTACATGTAACTTGCATGTAGTAACTAATTGTAACAGTTACAATTAGTTACTACAGCTACATGCAAAGTTGCGGTTACGTAACTTTTACATGCAAACAAACAAATAATGTAAAAGTTACGTGCCCGCAACTTTGGTAAGGTTAGGTTCTTTTGTAGACTGCAAGTGTACAAAAGAGCTTTAAAGGTTATGGAATCGCCCCCCCCCCCCCCCCCCTCCACCCCTGTAAGAGGAGTTCCCACCACTTTTCTTGAATCTGCTTGCTTGTAAAATTTACTTATTCGTAATAAAATGTTGTACATATTTTAACGGACAAGGGTAACAGTCTTATGTTTTATCTCTACCCTATGCTGGGATTAACTAATTTAGATTTTATGTTCAATAATTATCGTAATTAGGAAAGTTTTGAACACATTCGCTTTACTTCATAAACTCTTATCAGGAATAAAAATCTAGAAAAAATTCTATTAGCTTCGTTCATCTTGAGCTACAAAGTATCTCAGTCTTATGCACGCTAACGTCAGAAATCGCTTGCGACACACGTTTGAGTTGTTAGCCATCTAGAAAACATAACATTCAGTATAAATATTAGGGTGTGTCGAAAAAAAAAATTAGTTTTTCCATTTTTCATCGTGTTAAACTATAGATTGTACCTTTCAACAACTCTTCTCAAAATTTTAGCGCGATAAAAAATTTTTCAGAGGTGGCTCAAACGATGTATAGATTTCCCATTCGATTAACACGTACATGAATGTGGCTCTTAATAAATTCATGTCCCTCAATTACAGATACGATATATTGACGTTCGCGTATCTTTTTTCGTTATCTTCAAATCATTCGGAAGAGAAAAAGTGCTAAAAGAAAACAAATTTTTCGTTTGGATTGATAGATTTCTAGTTATGAATTGAATGAATGATGAATTTTCTAGTGAAATTCCATTCAACTGTTAAACGGATGTTTCAAATTTGTTTGTGAATACAAAAAAAATTGATGAATGAGATAGAATATTTAAGAGAAAAATTAAAAATTTATCAGCTTTGTTCAAAACGTTCGATGAAACTGTCAAATTTGACCGAAAATCGGCAAAAATTCAACGAATCATCAAAAAATTGAAAAACAAAAGAAAAAAATTATGAAGCGTCCGAAAACATTTTTAGACTAGGTCACAAATTTCACAAATAATGTCAAAAATGGAGAAAAATCGAGAAAAAAGTAGAAAATAACGAAAAATCGCCCGATACTTATGATTGCACCCGAGTTAAGCAGTATTTCGTGCTGCCGACCTTGGATGGGTTACCGCTTAGCCATGCACCGGCTGATTCATCAACCAGCGAGCGAGAGGTCAGTTTTTCTGAGATCTTGGTGTATATACTCAATTAAGTTACTTTCGTATATACACCACGAAGTCAGTAGAATATATGGCTGTCTGTATCACCATATGGGTTTTCCGTAATTACCCCGTGTCCATGGCAAATGCAGTATTAATTGGAATTTGTATTTGATAGAAGTTTACTTCAAGTTCATTTGATTTCCCGCTATAAATGTGGTTCGCAAAATAGGGCCTTGGAATGTATCAAGAAGGTGCGCGAAATATAGAGACTGAGAACACCGAAAAATGTAGAAAATATTATAACAAACGGTTTTATTTTTAAATTGCGACGGAATTTTACGTTTGCCCCCCCCCCCCCCCCCCCCCCCCCCCCCCCCCCCCCCCCATTTTTTGCTGTATTTTCATATGTTGATAAATCTTCGAACCGATCTGACATTTTGTTTGGAATCTTTATGATTTTCTTCTTTTGCAATTTTTCGATGATATATTGATTTTTTCCCCTTGATTTTACTTTATTGTTAAAATGTTTCCCCGATATTTCTACATTTTTGACATTTTTGTCAAATTTTTGAATCAATTTTTAAAAAGTTTCGGATTCTTCATGATATTCTTCTTTCTTTGTCCATTTTTTTAAGTTTATTGAATTTTTTTCCGATTTTCGGTCAAATTTGACATGTTGAACAAAGCTGATATATTTTTTTCTTTTTTCTCTCCAGTTTTCGGCCGTGTTCGCCATTTTTTTTCGTATTTATAAACAAATTTGAAACATCCGTTCAACAGTTGAATGCAATTTCACTTATAATTAAACTTCACGACAGACAATGGCTCCAGAATTGACCTCAAACTGGGAATTTCAATTGAAGCTGATCTTACATGGCGGAGACGGTAATATTATGAGCTTCGCAAATTCATAACTAGAAAACTATCGATCTAAACGAAAAATTTGTAAGCACTGTTTCTCTTTCGAATGATCTGAAGATAAAAAAATAGATACGCGAACGTCAATATATCGTATCTGTAATTTAAGGTTGTTGATCGTCTTCCCCGCGGGGGCCGAGGAAAGAGGAGAGACTCCTATGCTTTAGCATTGCGTGACGTCATCACTACCAACTTACTGGTAATACATGTTAACGGTTTGAATAATCGTGCTACGTAATAATAATTGCGTGTCAGAAATGTCTTTATCGATATTTATTAAAAACAACCCTTGTAGATTCAATTTCAACAGAAAAATAGACAATATTATCGTTTTGTAAAGATTAAATATATACGAGTGAGACCCGTTAGCTTGGAAGTTTTGAAAATTAGTGTTTGAAGGTTGGAGCACATGTTGGCATACAGCATACAGTCGTGTATCGCCTCGAGTAATGACAGCTGTCACTGTTTTTTTTTCAGGAGGTTAAAATGTCTGACATTACTCCCAGTGTTTCAGCTAGAACCCCAAAAAAATATCATTGAAAAGGGCGTTTTGTGAGTGCTAAGGACTACAATCAAAAGATTGCTGTTTCTTGTGCGAAGAAAAGAAAGAAATAAATTAGAATTTCGTATTTCATACATCGTGACAAAATATATATTTAAAAAATATATGCTGAATATGTATGTTAATAAATACGTATACTAAGACATTTGTTATGCATTTATTTTTATTGAAACAATAAATAAAACAATATTAATTGCTAAAAAACCTAACGTTTACTTAGAATTTTTTTCATGGAGAAGTTATAGGTTTATATTTTTCTTCTGTAAAAATAAAAGTATGGCCGTTATTCGTTCAATTTAATTCTCGCGCGCCTCTACGTTACCGTTCGTGACGCTCGCGACTGATGCGGCGTTGCCAAATTTCACGGGCGGCCATCTCGGCTCGTATTATTTTCGCTGCGGTTCGCTTAGTTTTTAGGCAAATTCTCCGTTAAAAGGGTCATAACCTTATATTTTCTTTACGGAATCTTGATCCTCGTTTTTTTATCTATATAGAACTCGTTTTTCACAAGGCTGGCATAACATGTACGGAAGATATCATTCAGTACATGTGATCCGCAAAGCCTCGTACCATATGCCGTGTGCATTTCCAGCGAGATTTAAGTCAACTTTGGCATTTAATTTCTCGAAAACGAATATTATTACCTAGGTCAATCTTATTACAGTCGATGCTGAGATTCTTTATCTATGTGCTGGAGAAATTTGAAACAGCTGGCATAACTTTTATATTTTATATCAACAACCTTAAGGACATGAATATATTGAAAGCCGCATTCATGTACGTGTTAGTCAAATGGGAAATCTATACATCGTTTGAATCACCTCTAAAAAAATGTTTATCGCGCTAAAATTTTGAGAAGAGTTGTTCAAAGATACAAACTATAGTTTATAACGGTGCAAAATGAAAAAAAATATATATATCAACACACCCTTATAATATAGTATAGTATATTATAGTATAGTAAAAATGTGTAACGTTCTTGCAATGTGGCAACGTTGCATAACTGTAACATAACTGGACTATCGCCGCAGTGACATTACAATCGTTACTTACATATTGCATTACAATTATACTCTTTCATTACATAAGTGTTACTACGGCATATAGTAGTTACATAACGTACATATTTACGATGTTACATAACACAGTGCTATGCATGTTACGTAAATGTTAAATCCTTTGGCAACTTTATTGCAATTTTACCGCGGTACACACGGAGAGAATTTTTTGGCAATGATTTCTGAAAAAATATAGTGCTCAATCCCAAACAACATAGTAATCTGAAAATACTCCGGCAATTTGGGGAATTTACCATACAGTCGAGTGAAACCCTATTATACACGTCACGCGCGCATGCCTCGTCGGGGCAAGTTTCGTCATGCCATTTCGGGAACATGGCTAAAGCTGTTGGAAGTGACAATACATTTTAGGACACGAAATCACAATCATAGATGTTGTTACACTTATCTCACGGTTTTCATGTCCTGAAGTGCGTAGTGTAACAAGTACTCACAATTTAAAAGTAATTTACCTCAATTTTACGATAATCTTCACGCTTTAGGTTAATGTCGCTCCTACTTTGTATTGAAAAATTACAGAAAATGTTGAGAGACAGAAATATGAACGTCATTGCTATTGTCAAATGACCGTATATTTCTATAAACAGAGTAACAACTCGGATGCGTATGGAATAGAACCTCTGAATGCCGGAATATTTCTCGATTGCCACACAAAACGTAGGAAGAATTCCCATATTATTCTCTCCGTGCATCACTGCAAGATTGCCTTGCTGTCACAACAGTGAGGTCCCAATTGCAACGGAAATATGTCATATAATAACATTACCTAGCTATAACAAACGAAACATGACATGTAACTCCTACGTTAGATGGCCGCAACATAATGCTAGGGTTGCATTGTTACAATCACATGAAACTTCCAGGTTACATTGCCGTTCAATAACGTGTTTACTGAGTATTTTGAAATTATATTCATGATTCGATATCATGTTCATTTAAATAACTTGTACACCCATTACGGCTACTTCCTTGATGTAAATCTAGAAGAACCACATTTCGCACAGTATATACATCTGAATTGAGTCATTTTCAATATTAAGAGGCATGTGTGACTGAATGAACGTCATTTTGCGGTCCTATGCTTTGTTAGTGAGGCAGGTAGTAATTTATTTGTCTATGATGTCATGTACCGCGTCAAATGCATGTAGAGTTGAATGTGTATGGTGAATTCATTTTTTACTTTCAGTTAATAACCCATTCGCTATCTGGGCGATAATCTGCAATTACTACAATTTATTCATTGGACTCGGTTATCTCACTTAACTGGTCGGTGTACCGGATCAAGTGCTCCAACGCCGATTCATTGTCAATGCTACCTCGTCGAGGATAATTACATATAAATCGATGTGAAACGCTGATTAATGCGAGTTTATTGATGTGGCAACATTGTTAATCAAAGCTGCGTGTGCAACGTGTTCTTTTTACTTTGTTTTCACAGAAAATTAGTTTCGTGAAACGTGTAAAATCATTCGCAAGAAATGTCATGCACGTTCAACTTGCATCCGTTTTTAAATTAACTTTGACGGACTAATTCATAATGAAAATAATAACTAGAGGAAAATATATCGAACTTAAAGTCATACCCTTTAAAAAAATGCTGATAGTTTTGGATACAGTACAAAAATGTGTCTTTTTATTGAAATTACGAAAAACTTTGGCTTGCAAAACTTTTATCGATAATTACTCGAACGTAATTCGTCCCGTCGAGCACGTGTCGCAGGATTCCAATGGAATATTGAGGCCTATATGTCTGAACCGGTTTCTTTTGATTTTGATACGCGTGACATAAAAACGGAACAGTTTCCACAGTACGAATAAATAACGAACAGTATAAATAAACGCACTCTCAAATTCTCATTGAAACTTTGATTATATGAGAAAGATGTACCGGGTCTTATTAAAAGCCGTGTAGTAGCTGAATGATGAATAATAACACGTGATTGAAGTAGGCGTAATTGGTACATATACCATAGTATTTTCAGTGTAACATTCAGTGCACGGTACGCGACAGCTGCTCTTCACACAAAATAAATGACAAAAACGTCCACACACACGTCCTTGGCAACGAGTTGATTACGAAAATGCTGCAAATACCACTGTGAGTAAGAAAGTGGTTAACCATTTATTAACAGATATGTTGCAGGATCTAATTATAGTAATCGAGACTGATAGAGCCGAGCATCTGATTTTCTCAATTCTTCAAACGATAGTAGAACATAGTATTCGTATGCATGCGATTACACTGAGCGACTGGTCATGGTAACACGACATTAGGGTAGAAGTACCGGTTGTGGCCACTTCAAGAATTTTTCCATTTTCAAGTACTTGTGACTAAGACCAAATATTATTGAAATGTTTTCAACCTATACTTTCCATATCTAACAAGAATATAATTTTAGTTTTTAGCGTTGAAATCTTCATGCGTCGCGAAAACACTAGAAAATATAAAAAAAGTAGGAGCATAGCCATTTCACCAGTTCTGGCCAACTATGCACCGGTTTTGGCCACAGTAATGTACCGGTTTTGGCCATGCTCAAGATAAGAATAACTTAATATTTATTGCACTTGAACATTTTTAAAGGCGTGTTTCATCAATAAAAATCTTATTCTTATGAAAGCATGCACCTGCTCTACACGAAAATGTCTTTAAAGCGCAGATGCCATCTGTGAACCAAACTAACTATTCTTTTTTGACATTCGTCCCCTTCGTTTTGCACTTTCTCGCAGCAGCTTTCTTTGTCACGAATAGTCCTACAACATATTAATGTTTTACTTTTTACATTTCCATTTTTATTATTATCAGAGTTTTATCCGAAATAAGATTTTCGAATTGTATAATGATGGGGATCTTCAACATGAAAGGTGTTTAATACCACAGTGTGCGCACGCTTCGCTTCGCTTGCGTGCGTGAAACAGGCTCTTCTCGCACTAGTGGCATAAAATTGTATAAGATACTCGTGCGAGAAACTTTTTCTGATCTCGTGTGATTACAACACTCGCCTTCAGCTCGTGCTGCAAATTCACACTCGTCGCGAAAAAGTTTCATCGCACTAGTATCGTAATGTACTATTACCGCTTTCGTTTATTTTAATATACATTTCTAAGGATATATTTTTCTTGGCGTTTTTTATTTAGCTTATTACTTTCTCATCACATACAGAGTATCTAAAAGGGAAAGTATTGCATCCAAAAAAAAATTTGACTTCAAGATTTTAATGGAAATACATGTTTTTAGTGTCCTAGATGCCAAAAAAACACATTTACTCATTTCTGTCCGTCCGTCTGTCTGTCTGTCTGGCAGGCTGTCTGGCGTCTATAGGTGCCGTCCGAAAACACAATAACTTTTGAAAAAATCTGTGGACCGTAAAGAAATGTGGTGTCCACTTTCTACATCTAAATCCTAGTTCTGATATTGAAACCCAATCCAAAATCTCCACTATTTCTGGTACTTTACCTGAAATGTGAAAAAATAAAAATAAAGTATGTTATTCATTTTTTATGCTCTTGATTCAATAAGCAGTGAACAACAAGTGATTCGAAATAGTGAAGACTTTGTTGTCTTTTTAGTTATTCACATCACATTTCTGAAACCATCCTCAATCAGAAATTTCTATTGTGAAATATGGATTGCCTTACAGGTCTACTAAAAAAAGACCGCTATCAATGATCTTGAGTAGTTTTCAGGGAGAAATACACTATAAATATTCACTTAAAATATTATATATAGAAAAGTGCATAGACAGAAAAGATTTAACGTTAAGTTAACACTCATGATGTTAGACTATAAACACCGATACATCCATAGTTTTTATCACTCGCATAGCATTTCATATGAATTCTGAATCCTGCAGCGGCCTCATATACGCCATAATATGCGAAACCTTTGGTATATGAATAACAAATATAAACCGACTTGTCAAACTGTCGCAGTGCTGACAATAACACCAACAAACAAACAAAAAAGAGAGATGTGGCGTAAAGACGCGATCATAACGTGCACGTCCTCGAGAAGGCGGGTCGTAGCTTGAATTTGAATTTAAAAAATGCGTTCTTAACGAATTATAGGGTGAGACGTAGATTACAATTAAAAAAACAATAAAAATACAAATAAAAATAAAAATTGGAAAACAATTAAAATTAAATAAAAAATTAATAAAGGTTAAAAAACATTTCTAAGTAAAAAAACAATCTATTGTCTCGGATTTATACAATTACAAAAACAAACAAACGAACATTACAAACTAAATTCACAACCTAATTTAACAAACTATCTTCACGACAGTAGCATGGCGCCAGCAGCAATCGAGATGAGAAAGTCACGTGTTGCGTCACGCCAGTAGCAATTTTTTTTTCGCCTATATAAATATATAAATCCATTGTGTAATAATTGACGAAAAATCAATGATTGTATCGTCATAGCCATATGTAGAGCGACTTGCTTATACTATGTACCAGTTGTGGCCATCGTATTTTGATAAATTTATAGCTTTATTAAAAACTTTTAGTAAATCAACATTTGCAGTGATGTCCTTTAAGATTCATTTAAGACGCAAAGCTGCATGCAATTCGCCAACAGTGTAACCCGAATATGTTGCCTAGAGCTTTCGTCAATGTCTTGTCGAATTACTCAAAGAGTTTAGAATGTAATAATTCGTATTATTATCTATATCTCTATACCATATAAGTTTCGCCGCCGCGCCGCCGCCGCAGTGTCAAGAATCGAGGGACTTCAGGAGGGTTTGTGAGACCCCAAGTCCGGATAATTCTAAGTCCAACATCAGGCCCTGGCCCGGATTATTCTAAGTCCGTCAATGGAACCCCGAGAACGAGCTCGCGCGCTGCGCGCGCGAGCCACAATGACTTCCTAGTATATATATATATATATGTGTTGATTCTTGTATTTATTCAACTAGTAAGGTCTATACTCGATTTTAATAAAAAGATATAATTCAAACGAGAAAATATACCAGATGATACTAAGTATTAATATTTTAAATAGAAAAATGAATATTGTCGAAATTCTAAATATTAATATTTCAGGCATTGATGCTGGATGAAATTAGATAAAAACAGAAAACACAATCGTAAGTAGTGGCAGAAAGAATTCCAAATATACTTCATTTTTAAAATGCCACATATCATGTTCACAATATATCAGCTCACATAAATCAAATGTTCATCACGATTTTCACATTACTCTCTTACACCAATTACTAATCAATTATTTCTTCTAACTTATTCATCCACCAATTTCTGAAATATTATACATAATTTGAAAATACTCAGCTTAAAATGATTGCACACAACGTTCAGCCAAAACGTTATTTGCCGAGAGGCAGGTCAGTTAACTGCCGAGATCCGCCTCATCCGGTAGTCAGCGAGGGAGATCGAGCGAGTGTGGTGTCGCAACGACCGCCGTACTTGATTTTTGTCATTTTTCGGGTTATTTCCTACACTGGATTATCGATCGCATAGCTCATGTCGATGCTCGCGCTATCGACGTATCAACGCGCTAATATCGGCTGAGTTCAAATTCCGCAATTCTTACAAGAATTTGATAAATCAGCTGATGATACTTCAATTATTGATACAGTACTTTTTATAATGGAGAAGAGCAGACGTAAAAATGACGACAAATCTGGTAGACCAAGTAGCGCTATCTTATAAAAATGACAAGTAAATTTTTTGGGTCTTTGCGAATTTATACGACTTTGTATTATATGGAACTTTTTAAGATATTAAATCTAGTAATCCAGTAAAAATTAGTGGGCTATATTGATATTGATTCTCGAATACCGTAAGACCTGAAGTTTTTTCCGTTGATGTAGCAATTATTAACACATCATTGTTTGCATCTGTATGCGGCTTGCAATCGAGCTAAATACAGCAAAAAAAAAAGTATACGAGACTTACAAAAACTTATACCGGATATTTCATTTGGATTGTAAGAGTTTTTCTTTTTGCCAGATCGAGTCGTTGTTCCATATAGACTCAAAAAAAAGTGCGTTTGCGTAAACGCATGTTTAGCATTAGGGTAAAAATATTAGTCACGATACTAAAATATGTGCCGTTCTCGAACACGTTTTAAACAAGTTATCTCTGTCGCGATCATTGTCACGTTGATCGTTCTTCAGTCGCTAACTGCTGATCCGTGACTTGCAATTTAGTGATTAATTAACGTTATATTACAAATTCCCAACTCTATATTTTTAAGCATGTATTATAATACAATCAATTATTATCATATTATGAGTACATTTGATTTCGAATAGACTCAACTCCATTTACAGCTTCGCTAAAAGCTTGATTGGGTAATAAGACATATGAATATATATAGTCATTTCATATTGGTCTGTCGTACATGTATAAAAAAACAAAACAATACCTCCAAATTACCGTTATATCTACAAGAATATATCCTACATTCACACCATTTGAGTATCTGCCAATTACTGTCGATACTAGAACCCACTGTGTGCACTAATATATACCCTGTTGAGAAAAAATAGGTTTAATTACTCCACAGTGTAGGAAGTTCGTTTACAGAACCGTGTATGAAAAATTTACCATACGAATATAACGTTAAATTAATGTACCATTCTGCTACATTAATTATGTACAGTTTTCTAAATCCGTTACAGAAGTTGTATTAATTAATGCAGAGTATACTGAGTGCACTATGCAAGTCCTATTCTTGATATCTGTTGACTTTAATTTTACAACATCCTAGTCCACTGATAAATATTGTGTAAGTTGTTGTACAATTCTCCCCAAGTTGTTACAAAAGTCGTAAATTCACGTACATTGAATTTCCATTTTCTTGAGTAGATTAAGTATAAAAAATACACGTGTTTAATAAAAATACATTACTTCGGCTTATTATACATTACTATACAGAATATGAATTTCCAAAATATTCCTTACAGTATGGCAAAGTAAGTGTACACCCCTTTCCATTATACAGATACGAAATCATTGATTCTAAACATTTCTCTCCGCAAATACTCATCTACTAATGTCGCGAACAAGAGTTTACGAGTTAGTTAACCTCTCCGGCAACTCAAAGCACCGAAAACACTTTCTTTCACTCAGCAGTGCGGGGTATGGGTACTGTAGGCAACCACTATCTTCAGTTGTCTCGCCGGCCACATACTTCCAGGGGCGAAGACATTGACCATTATAAAAATATCCGGTACCACATCTATGTGAAATATTTAAAAAATAAGCTAGCATAGATAGTACATTGTGATACTATTGCCAAAAGTCCGCCATTTCGTACAAGTATCGCATACTTCTTTTTGAAATACATAAGTGTGCAGAAATCACCCCTTTTTATGCATGCGTTATGAGTGAAAGCAGCTTTTGCGCACTGATGGAAAAAATGAACATTTCTGCCTTTTCCGGTTAGAATCTGGATTTTTCTATTCAGCCCATTATAATTTCGTTAATTTGATAGCAATTGACAGGCTTGGCTGTTAGATTAGTGATGCCGAAGAAAATACGTTTATTAATAATCTTAATTTCCTAAAGATGTATGTGGTAAATCAGCATTGCGTGCATACGGCATATTTTATCGCAGTGGTGGTGTCCTCATGATACGCTATCTGCCGAGTTTGATAGATGTGGAATTTCGTTCCTGTACGGTTGAATGACTCTGTAGTACTACTCCGAGTACCAAGCGTGCATATGATCGAATGTTATTAAGAATGATAAATGGATAGCTAGAGGCGGTATACGAGTGAAAGTGTCACCAATGATTTATTAATATTTAACATAGTAGTAAGTAATTCATTTGTATATGTCTACATTTGTTAACTTTTGAGGGTTGAATTATTTCAATTTCTATTCGCAGCTCATAGGAATTATTCTAGCTTCTGTGTATTGCTATTAATATTAGACACAAGTAGATGTTAGCTTGATTTTGTAAAAAATTAGATCAAATCTGTCACAATTTTTCTCAAATTTGGAGTACCGTGGAAATTCTCATAGCGTACTTAACATGTACGCTAAGAGAAAAACTAATCAGACACGCGAATCTTTTTTGCCTCTCACTGTCTCTCACAAAATCATCTAATCACCGCTGAGAGACGCTACGGGAAGGTGCATTATAAGGAGTTTCAGTGTATCCAATATTGTTGTTAAAAAACCCGAAATCCCAGAAATCCTAAATGTCTATATAGATTGGGACCAAATTTGATAGCAATCGTTCTCAAACGTCGATTTAGGCGTAACGGAATATCAAGCGTCTTTTCTCAAAATTTACATTTTACGAAAAATTCAAAACTCCGTGAAATTTGGATGCTTGTAACCGTGAGATAATGACCATACTAAAAAATAACAGTTCTGTGACTCAAGTCGTTCTTAAGTTATGAGCGATTAGATATTATAGGCAACTGCACACACGGACACACCGACACATACGAAACATTTTTAAAGTATACTTGCCTAAGTTATACTTAAACAAAGAACGCGAAATAAAAATGCACAAAAAAACGGAAACATAAGGGTTCAACTTGACAAGGAATGCTTCAATATCCTGTTGGAATTAATAGATTCATCGCAGCATAATAAATACTCAAAGCAAATACTCCGTGAGGTCGACTGCTTGCCTCTTGACGCGTCAATATAATTTATTAATCTGATACACTGAAGGTGGGGACACGTCGAGTCGATGGAGTACGCGCCACGCGATCGACTTTCTGAGTCGTTGATCGAGAGTTTCAAAGTGGCTAGACACTTCGGCCTGCATTAATATACTCAAGAGTGTAGCAATTGTCTCGCATTATCATTGGGCAAGGATCTACTATGCAGTGTCCTACGTATTATAATACTACGAGGGCGTGTCATGCGTCGGCGGGCAAGTGAGCGTAAATTGACAATATAGCCACAGCGGTGAACAGAGGATAATATCCTCAGAGATTTAATTCTGGTCCATGTATTGCTAACGCCCACAAGCTATGCAAAACTTGATGACGTATTTATTTCGGTTTATTCTACAATATAAGAACGCAGTCCATTGAAGTAAAAAAAAATTAAAATTAAATATGTTTCCTCCACAAACTTAAGTAAATTTATTGTGATTATTCCATATTGACAAACCCAAGAAAATACAAACAACTAAAACGAACAAAGGTTGTGCACGCACGGTTTTGTTGAGATGCCAACGTAACGTTTATGAGTTCATTAGCGGTCTTTGAGCTTGCGATTTATAAAGTAGTTGTTGACTTGAATTTCATGGTCGGCCAAGCAGGCAGAACGATATAACATTCACAAACACGAACATTCTTTTCTACAGGTCTTCGAATAAACGCAATATATAAATCATACGAAAATTTATGCACCTTCGAACCGGAGTACGATTTTGTAAACTGTAACGTCTAATTAAAAATTATAATTCATCGCGGCTATTTATATAGTAGTCATCCACTGGAAAGTTTAGCTTTCGTCGGTTTAACACAGCAAACATAATGTGTCGCTTTAATTGTCTCATTGCTAATGTATCGCTCATTCTTACATATTCGACGATATTAGGATCGGTGAACTATTATGTATTTTATACCGCAAGGGGCACGTCAATTGCAAGGCAATTGGCTTCTGGATTGAGTTTGCCACATCGGACTCTGTATAACGTTATGATCAGTATCTCGGATAGTAGGAGAAACATTTTATTTGATTAGCAGATAAGTGCAAGGTATGATAAGATATCAAATGAGATATATATTTTTAAACAAATGAAATTTATATCTGATTATAGTTCCGCTTAAGATATTTTTGTACTACGTCACAGAAAGATTGTAGATAGCAGAAATTGAGTTGTCTATGTTAAATTATTCAATTTTGCATCTGATATGTGAGTAAGTATATATTTATAAGTTTATAGAATGCAATCCTGAATATTTAACAAATATTTCGCTGCTAGGGCAAACTCACGAGTGGATAAACATTTAAGCAGAAAGATTTGTTTATCATGTGTTTCTATGAAATGTAATATTTCCAGATTCTCGTTGAGAATTTTTACTGACGATCAGAACGTTGCACTATCTGATGCAACGAAAAAGAAATATCGTGTTCTCATTGCAAAGCATGTGAAAATAAATACTGAAAACCCAAAAACACCAGTAAGGTAACAGACTAATCGAATCTACAATTGTACTCGAAAATAAACGTCTGTGACTAAATAATCGCATAAAAAAGTGTATAAAAAAGGTAGGTATGAAGCAAAGTCAAATTAAAATCGAATGTTCAGTTGAGTGGTCAACATTTCTCATGAACTCTCAGGAAGCTGTCGTTTATTCACGGGTGACTGTTCAATTCCTGGTGTATTACCTATATGTTTAATAGAATTATGAAACCTCCTTAGGCCCTTGTCTTGAAAGAGTCCGTGAAAATTCCAATCCCTCTAAAACCTATTCTCAATGTGCGATTATTCTAATTATAGTACATAGTACAAGCTGAATATACTGTGATAGAGGTATCAATGGAATCATCATAAGTCATGTACGAATAGATATTTTTCATAGTAAATATCGATAAGAAAAATACACTTTCTCCACTGAAGTTTCCGCCGGATCACCTGCTATCCGTCACGCTCAAAGGGATCATGTACTGTACACAGGCCATGAAAAGAATAATAAAAACAAAATATTGTACCCTTCAAATCATATTCGCTGACTTTAGTCCCCACCATGCAATATACTTCTGGTAACACGAAGTTATGAAGATGTAGAAAGACTAGAGAAGCTATGGTTCGGTAACATATGTAAATTCAGCACAAACAATGGCTTAAGCTGTGTGCTGCAGTTTCGTGTTTGATGCATCGACGAGTCCACGTGAATTACCACAATGTAACAAGCAAGTTCTTAGATAATGGTTATATTCGTGATACACCTCTATGTACGATTTCGTTGCCGTGACATGCGATGAAAATACCTTTTTATGAAAGCTTGTTCGACGTCCTGTATAGGGGAAAAAAACTTGAAAAGTAGAAAATCCTGGCTGTTATTCGACGTGGTCACGCACGTTCTTTTTTGGTTCGCCTTACTAAGTTGGTCAGGTATTCGAGGTACCGAATTGATTATTGCAATGAGGATCAGTCGAAATCTCGAGCCACAATTTTAGTGCTGGAAGGAAACTTTATTAACGTATACGACATTTTAGGGTCAGTGGTTTAAAACCCGAGTGTTTAAGTGGGTGTTGCTGTTGAAAGATCAATGAATGTTAGGACAGTCGAGAGAACAACTTGAAGAATATCTTTCTGGTACCATATCAGATTTAGGAAAGGTTAAGAATGAAGGTTTTACATTTTTAGTGCCTATACTTAGTTCATATTCTATTTATGACATATAAATCGTCGGCGCTATTTGTTCTTTTTTTTGTTTCATTTACAGCCCAATTGGTGCCTCTTTTTTGTCCCGTACGAGTTGATTTTGTTCACGAATTGGCGTACGTGAGGCAGTGTAAGGTGATGAAAACAAGTGCAAATAAAGCAATAAGATGTGGGCAAGACGAGAACTCGTTTGCTTCCCGACTTGCCCCAACACACTGGAAGCTTTCGTGTGAATACACATACGTCGAGTACCGCGATCGTGACGAGTATACATATTGCGCAAATGTAATGCAACGCTGTGTACCTATAAGTGATAGATAGCTTACAACCGACTAAGGCGAGTGATGTTATCCTGTCACCTCATTTCAAGACAACTTGATTATCAATACAGAGCAATCAGAAACGTATTTGATATACTTTATATATTGGTGCATCACATAAGTCAGCTTCCGGACAAGTTTTGGTTCTGTGCTTGTTGTTGTCAGAAAAAATTCCGTTCATTCATTTTCGTTTAACCCGTTCTTTGCAAGAAGGAAGGAGGACATCGCATTTCTCAAACAACCTATGTCCTCGAGCCCGCATGCTTGGCGTTTTTTCCTCGGAAAATAGCAATTCCCTGCAGTTGAGACCTGCGGGCCTGATTTATGAGTTTGGCCTGAGGCTCTGTGTAGTTGTTTCCATTGCTCAGGTACGACGAAGCTGAGTAGTATCCTCTTTTTCCTCTCACTATTTTCTCATCGTAAAATGTCGTAATGAACGAATTGGATCTTTTTATCGTCACTTCATTGCCCGGTAGAAACGTACGATACTTCAGATTAAAGGCAATAGCAGTAACAAGCAGCAACCTTAATCGCGATTTCTTTCTCGTCGGAGTCTAACAGTTGATGACCGTTGAGCAGCTTCATTAATTTTCCGGCAATACTACTGAATGACGCTATCACCACTGCTTTTGTAATGGTTTGTCGTAATGTTTTTTTTTTAATTTAGATTTTATGTTGTCTATTAGCTAACTCTTTCAATTTAATTGATGATGACATCAGATGTAATCAGCGCTTAAGTTTTACATTTCTGTATTTAACACATTGCTATTATTTATGTATACATACGCATTTGGATTTGATCGATAAATAATTAATTGATAACATGATTTGTGTATTTAATGATTGATCGGTAATCATTAGCTGATTCGTTTTATAACTTCAACTTTCGTTTTCAACCGGTTCGATAAGTACATTTACATGAATATTGTCGAATTTATGAAACTTGTACTTCAGTCAATAAGAATCTCTGTGGAACGGAATCATGACCGTTGACATACTTTAAGCTTCCATTACACCGTCATCAATACTTACTCAATGCTGGTACTCACATATTTTTACGGCTGTATAATTAAATGCAAAATATGTTATAAGCTCAACACAACGCACGGTTGAAGTTTCGGAAGGTTGATGGCAATTTCGGAACTTTTTAATGCAGACAAGCGGCCATAACCGAAGACTTTCAATTTGCGATTACCAATTGCGATTGCGTACCAATTGGTAACTTATTGCGCGAACGAGAGTATTTGCGCAGGAGTGGAAATTGTATGCCTCTGTTTTCTCTTTTCCACATCGGGTCAAACGAGCTGTTTTCGTATGTTTCCGGGAAATATAAATTGGAAAATAATTTTGTGAGATTTTGTTAGGGTTAAACAATTTTCGTTGTTTCTTTCCTTGGATATTTCATATTACATTTGAAAACGTACAAGCATTACAAGTTTATAATTTGTTCTTATTTGCTAATGTTTATTTGTTAATTTAGAAGTGACGAATATAATGCCTCACTATATTGTATTCATAAGAAATATACTGTACAGGAAATAACGAATATTTTTGTTGGTGAAATAGAAAGAAAGTTTTCGAGGATAATTGTGGACCCAATGGATTTGTTAACAGCACCAAAATTTGAATTCAACCTTTCACTCTTATAGTCCTTTTCATTTAACCTGCTATAATGCGATGTAGGCTTTCATACCCTGGGAGAGTCAGCGGAGAGAATACGAATTGTCACTTGTCTTTCGTTAAGCATAGTTTGAATTTCAATGGGTAATTACGATCAGTTTAGAAGCGTCACGTAGGCCGTAATTACTATATAAGGTGATCGTACCACGAGTGCTCGGATCACTGACTTTCCGGTCAGATCGGTCATGGCTGTGATTTGTGATCTGCGGAATTTTTTGTGAAAATTTCAGACATTAGAACGTTTACTCAAAACGAAAGTCTACATTTCGACTTCATCTCAAAGACATTGAAGCAAAATAGAAAAGAGATTTATCCAAAAATATATCTGACATACGGACCTTTTCGGATTCCTTTATTTCCTTGTCGGTTTACGAAAGAGCATTATCTTACGTCTTGTCATTGCGTACTCTTTAAGCCACTTACTTGCAGACAGTCCTAGTTCTAGGTAGTTCTAGGTTTTCATGCTGAAATTCAACGAGGCGCCTTAGGGCAATGAATTAAAAATCAACAATCGTTTAGCCAGATAAGTGTCTAAGGCAATTTTAAGTTTCCATAGCTAAATTTAATAAGGCTAAATTGATAAGTTAATCATTTAAGGACCCAGTCAGGCTCAATTATGGTACCAATTACAAAAATCAATAATAATATTGCCAGATACGGATCTGATAGGGCGATTCTCGATTCCCATGGCGACATTTAGTCACAGCTTGAGAGATTAATACGCAATCTTAATAAATGGTGTACGCAAATTAGTCATGATTTTGCCAGATATGGGTCTCACTGTGCAAATAAACTATTCTATGATGAAGTTTAATAAGGCCAGAATAGATTAATTAATTAAAGACCCAGTCAGACTCAATCACAACACCAACTTAACAAATCATTAATAGTTCTGCCAGCCAGACAATCACACACCCAGATACAATATAATTGTAGGTGACAACAATGCATTCTATTTATTATAACCATTTCCTGTAAAGAAATATCTGAGTGTGATTTTTTTTTTTTACATCGGACGGTTTCAACGGGGCAGCCTCTTTAGGCTCAAACAGGGTAACCCATGAACGCTCCAAACATTCAGCCTTAGAAGGTTCTCAATACTTTGCCTTTAAAAAGCATAAAGAAAAAAAAGATTGGCCGTCATTTAGAAAACCGTATCACGCTTCTACATAAGGCCCATAAGAAAATTAGGAAATATTAATCGGGGCCTTGGAAAAACCACGATAACTTTTCTCCACGCGTCCTTAACATAAACGGGACATAGTACTACGCATTTGACGTTCCACTTTCCACGCTAACTCGGTCACTCCCGCAACCGACGATTGCGCCCAGCACTAAAGCCACGAACCATTTACGGTTCGCATTCGTCTCGGAACTGGAGCGAGCGTATTATACATCTAATTTTTCCGCGTTTATGAGCTACACCTGGTATCTTGGGCCAAGGTTCTCCAGTACATATGAGCCTTAAGGGAAACGCAGGTATCACGCCTGAACAGCGAAACCGTCTAATCTTAATTCCTCATTAACTCATAAAACTTTTACCTGGGTGCCGAGAAGTCTTCTAAGCGAATGCTACGCCTTGAGCCCAGATCGCTTGCTATCAGAATTCATTTCAGCGTTGGCGTGTAACGCAGTTGTACATTATAAAATCAGTTGCGCCAACTCTGATGCACTAAACGCTACACCCGAGCGTGAAATCGTTCTGGTATCTGGAGGTTCCCATGTACAAGCGGTGCAACGTCTCGATGGATGTAACCAACACTTAGACGATTCATATGAAAGGGGGAATTAGCGGCTGTGTAACTCATTAACAAGGTACATAGACCTGCCGTACGATCAATAGATCCGACAAAATTCCTAGCGCTCAGCCAAAAGAATGCTGCTTCAATTTTATCCACTTAAGGCATCCTTAAACACGATGTTGTACAGCATCTTATGAAAAAAAAGAAAGAGAATGTACCTTATTTAATATACCTTGATAAGTATTTCGCAGAATTATAGAATTTTCTTGTAGAAGAAAAGGCTAAGCTGAAAATAGGAACAAATAAATTGCGTATTAGCTGCTTTCACAGCAAACTAGTTACCGATATGAACTTGCTGTTGTCCACGGTCTTACATACAGATCTGGAAATTTTGGCCAATTTCTGTGGTGGGGATTTGGACGCTGAAAAAACCTGTTTTTAGTTCCCATCGCAGCGACTATTCGGCGCTGGCAACTGAAATCCTTATAAAACATAAGCAAACTAATCCTAAAAAGTGAGCTGTCAAAATCGCGTATATTTTGCCGGTTAATCGCAAAGACGAGTGCCTAAAATGCCTTAAAAATGTGTAGTGCCGAATTGCAAACGAGGCGGGAGGAATCAGTGAAAATGCTGTTTATTCCATGTGCCAAAGATGTGGTAACATGGAAGAAGTGGAAATATTCAACTCCGGGAATTATTAAATTGAATTTGACAGATGTGGTATGTGAAAAGCATTTCAAAGAAGAGGACATTCGCCGTGAATGGGTCAAGTTGGATGCAGATGGCAAAGTAGTTGTACAGGTGAGGGCAATTAATAATTTCCTAGGTGGTTTGAGGACATTCTATCTCAAATCATGTATATTTCTACTGAAGGTTACCTATAAGCATCTCCTGCTCCAGAAACTTGCCATTCCCTCCAGATTTGACAATGCTGCAACCGGAAAGAAAAACTAGGGTCACTTTCATGAATATGCAACGGCTCCAGATAATGAAAAAAATATTGTAATCAACGGTGAGTTTCTTAAATTAAAAATAATTTATTACACTTGTCAATAAGATGCAAACATTGAAAAAATCCATTCATCTTATTTGACAATATTACAAATACTGCAAATGAACCTTCATCTATGGAAATCAGTGATGGTAAGTGACATTATGGTTAGCATAAATGTAAAAAAATAAGCTTGAGATTTTTTCTCCACCATACCCATGTTGCTCATGTTTATGGCCGTGAGATCTGCAAAACCTGCAAAAAAAAACATAATCTTGAATGCCATTCGTAGCGATCATTGTACAAATTGCAGTACCTAAAAAAAAAGAATTGAATCCTGAATGTCTTATACTTACCACTGAAGAACCGCAGTACCTGAAAAAATGTAATAACATTAGAAATCTGAATTCCATTAATACTTACTATTGTAAAAGCAGTCGAGCGACAGTACCTGAAAAAAATAATTAATGAAATGAAGATCGAATTTTGAATGTCTTTTAAACTTACCAATGTAGAAGCTCAGTACCTGTAAGAATAAAAGTAAAATAAAACTTCTGAATTGCATTGATACTTATTACTGTAGAAGCTATATTAACTACAGAAAAAAATATAATACTAAATATAATTTATACTTACTGCGAAAGAACCCACAGCACCTGAAGAGGCAAATTAAAATCACGAATGCTAACGTAATAGACCCTGTAGTACCCTAAAAGAATATTAGAATCATGTATGGGTACTTACCACCGTAGAAGCCGTGTTATCTGAAAAAAAAAACGTCTAAAATAAAATGATGATGAAGGCAAAAAATACTTGAAAAAAGTAGAATGCTGTCATTTATACCTAACATCATTTAATATTTAATTCTCCAATACGAGTCAAAAATAGTATATACATCATTGCGACATTGTATTTTGAATCTCTTGTGGTATAATCACAGATGTCAGTCACGTTAGTTCACTAACTCCAATCGCTGGAATGCCATCACCCATAGAGGAATCCACTTGTGGACCTCGAAATAGCAAAATTGTTTGCTCCTAAAATATTTCCTGCTGACCTTTGTGGATATCTGCCAGAGGGGTGGGCTTTGCAAAACGTGCGTACTACAATTGTACAAAAGACAGTGTTCACACAGGTCATTACGAAGACGAAGAACGAGGTACATTGTTCAGTGGTACAGGAAGCTGTAACACTTAATGCGAAAGATAGTTTTAGTATTTTGAATACGGATGGCACGTCGATCCTCAAGACAAAAATCTGGAACAAACTCTCCGTACCAAAGAAGCGCTGACGGTGGTTCTAGTGAAGTCCAGGCCGATGAACTTCTGTAGTGGTATAGGAGATATTAATATTCATTTCGTACGTCCCGGTACGACATACCAAGATTATGTTGACAAATGGAGAAGAAAAGCCTGCTCGTTGGTCCCAAAGAAGAAAAGGTGCAACGCTTGCTAGAAAACCCGGAAATGCATACAGCACAGGACGACACGGCTCAAAAATCCTTCGACAACGATTCGCATTACAAACTCATCAAACCCTTTCGATCGTCGCAAATTGTCAGCCAAGTGGCTGAAACCCAAATATGAAAGACGACAGAAAATTCGAGCTCTAAATCGTGTAAAACATTTAACAACGTGCATGAAAGCTCAAGAAGCCGAAGTGGCCACTATACAAGATGCCTCTATCGACAGAATACTAACCAAGTTAGATATCTCAAACTCTCAAAAATTGGTAGTTGAAGAAATCATCGTCGCTGCCAAGAAAAAGGACGCCAGAGATCGACGTTATACGGATGAGTGGATCATGTTATGCATGCCGATGAACATCCGTTCCCCAAGGAATTGAGTTTTTCAGTAAAAATAACAACCTGCCCCTCCCGTGCATGCGGACAATACAAAGTTATTTCTCGTTAATAAACTCAAAATGTGGTTTCGATGAAGAATTCGCGGAACATCTGAAGAAACACTTTGGGACAGAAACTCCACTCCAACGTCACATTATCCTTCTCTTAGATGAGACAAATCTCAGGAAATCTGTAACAGTCTGTTCAAGGGATTTGACATATTCGGGCCTCACAGACTTTGGCAACTGCGGTCAGAAATCGACGGACATTAAAGACCAGGCAACACACGGTCGTTTTGTTATGTTTCAGCCGTTTGCTGATGTTTACACACATCCAATAGCCGTGTTTTTTTTTTCCAAAAACCCTGTAAGGGCTGACGAGCTCGCGAAAATAGTTATAAAAGCGATATCGTACTTGGAAAAATGTGGGGCGGTGACACGGGGTTGTTGCTGACGGTGCTGCAACAAATCCAGGAATGTGGTCGGTCTTGGGGGTCACAGGGACGATGAGCAACACTAAAACATGGTTCACTCACACTATGGACAACGATCGAAAGGTTTTCGATTTCTCTGATGTTTACCATGTTATCAAAAACATCCGTAACCGGCTGTATAACAAAGAGAAACTACGGGTAAGTTGTAGGATGAATATGTTGATAGACATATAAAATAAATTCATAATTGAAAACAGAAAAAAAAGAAATATACTTGTCATGGGATTCCGGAGAACCTGAAAGGATAGTAACTTCAACTATCAATTGATACATGTCATTCATAGAAATCTGGAATAACTGAAAATCGATGCCTTAAAAGACGATTTGAAATAGAAACCAATGAACGGTGGAAAGGTAGAATCCTCTATGCTATCAAGATACTGAATTTCATTAATACTTGCCATTTTGAAAGCTATGGAGCCGCCATACCTGAAAAAAAATAGAATAAAAAAATTCATTAATACTTACCATTGTAAAAACTGTTGAGCCGCAGTACCTGAAACAAAAACGAAAATGAATAGGAATCTCGAATATGATTTGTGGTTATCAGTGTAGAGTATCTGAAAAAAAAAAACATGTCAAGAAGTCGTTAATAATAGTCACCACAGTAAAAGGTATAATACCCGTGCAAAGTAGGATGCTGCTATGCATACTTACCATTTGAAAACCGGAAAAAGTTATTAATACTTCGAAAAATATACGCAGCATAAGAAGATTCATAACACGTGGGTTGGTGAATATTACGCATATTTTCTAGACACGCTCAATGGCAGATTATGTTCGCTGGAGGAATTTTACTGAATTGCATTATCTTGACAAGGATCATCCGGGAAATGCCCGCGTCTGTCCCAAAATAACGAACCCACATGTTGTGCTGGACAACACGCCGAAAATGCGCGTCAAACTAGCAACATAGGTATATTTGCAGTTACTATAAATCGCGTTTTTATTTGTGCCCTTATTAATGTGATGTGTTGATAAATGGAATTATATTCATTCATACAGATTTTTAGTAACTCCGTGGCTGATGGACTCACATTTTACTCTTCGCTCGGGTGCAAAGGTCTCAGCGAGGAAACTATTGTGTTTTGTAAGCGTGTTAATGACATGTTGGACGCGATGAACAGGAAATCACCGTACACTCTCACTCTCACGGAGCATTCCAGTGATTTTAAAGTACTAAAAGAAACTCGACTGCCCGATTTAAAATAAAAAGAAAGGAGATCTAAGGGTTCTAATCTAAGGTTTAATTGTGAACAGATTTTAGAAGATTCATTATGCTAGTTAAACGAATGGGAGCCGGTGGTAGTTAATAAAGACATACCTTCAGAAGAATTTCTCACTCTAGAAACGTCAGGAGGACTGAGGATTTCTCTTTAATCGACAATCTAACGATGTCGTTATTTTATCGCTAATTTCGATTTTAAGTACCTCCTGAGAGGAAAAGTTAATCAGGACAACTTAGAGGTAATTTTAGTTGAACCCGCCCCATTAGTTGGATAAGTGACCACCGATTTTGCCATGGGAACCTCGGATTGCCATATAAGACCCTTATCTGGAAAATTTATCATTGACTTGTTTACTTTATGTCATGATTAAGTCTGACTGGGCCTCTAATTAATTAACTAATCAAGGCCTTATCAAGCTTCACCATGGCCTTATGAAACCCTCATTTGGCAAAATTATGATCAATTAGTTTACGTGGTATCATGATGAAGCGTGACTGGACCTTTAAGTAATTACCCTATCAAGCCCTTAATAAACTTCGACATGGAAACCTAAAATTGCATTATGAGACCCTTATCTGACAAAATTATTATTGATTTGTTTACTTGGTGCCATGCTTAAGTCTGACTGGGTTCTTGCGTAATGACCCTATCGAGCCCTTTGTAAACTTCGCTATGGAAACCTAGAATTGCCTTATGAGAACCTTATCTGGCAAAATTCTTATTGATTTGTTTACTTGGTGCCATGTTTAAGCCTGACTGGGCCCTTAAGTGGTTACCCTACCAAATCCTTTGCCATGGAAACCTAAAAATACCTTATCCGGGCCTTACTTGGGAGTGATATGGAAAACCCTTTTAGGGTGTCCACATTAAAGCCTGAAAGGGCCCTAGTTTATCCAAGGGCATCTCTAATAATTTTCTTCACACGACGACTGAGAGGCAGATGATATAATCGGTCCCCAATCCAAACATGTTTATGCCTTTTCCTATGTCCTTGATTGCATTATTTATTACGTGACAGGTTCGGAATTTTGTTTGAGTTTCTTCGCAGCATGTGTAATCTGAAGAAATTCGTAGGTCTGTGTGTGTAACAATAACTCCAGCTGTAGTATGCTAACTATCGAATGGCTTATTATTATTCCTTCTTCATAGAAATTTGTTCAAAATTATCGTAGGAATTCATATTCTTTAACGTTATTGGTAAGGCGTATCTGTTGAAGATGATGCGCCCAACTGTGTACGTTGCTTTTCTAGGTTACCTGTGCAAGCAAGTACTGAAGAGATTTAAATCTTGCGCGGCGTGTGAAGAAGCCGTGAGATTCAAGACCGGCTGCGGGTCTTCGAAATTGCAATTGGTTGAAATGCAATCCCGCAGTGATCTGATTCGCGCAAGCCTCCACTTTTTCCACCTCATTCGTCATGTCGAACCGACGTTTGCAAAATATTGCTCTCGTAGCGACGTCTTCGAAATAACCCTTGACGAGGTTTTCGACACGTTCCCCTGTCGTCAACATGCCTCTGAAATCTTCTCCTACGCAATAGTTTATTACTTGAGACTATGAATGAGACAATATGCCCATCCAGAAAATCCGAAACTACAAAAGAAGTTTGTCTTTAAGAAAAAATTGTCTAAACTGATGAACGAATGAACTTCTTAATTGTAAATGTGTTTGTAATAATACTAAGTGGAAATAATTATGTGTTAATGATCATACATAAGCGAAAGTAATTATAACGTTTTTTACACCTCAAGATTCTTCCAAGCTTATAGTTTGCTAATGATTGCCCGCTTTCGAATAGGAATACCAGCAGACAATAAAATGAAATAGCATCATGAAGCATCGTTTTTTATGTGTTCTTACCTCGGTTCCGGAAACACCTGGAACAAAAAATTAAAAATAGAGAAATATGATAAAAGAGTTATTTTTCACTCGTACTTAACTAAAATTGAAAAATCGGAAAACTTTGAACAAGAAAAATTAAGCAATGTAGTATAAGAGTTCATTTTAATGATTACTTACCTAGATATTGATAACAAGAGTACCCGAGAGAAATAGAGAAATATAATTTGAGAGTTGATTTTTACTCGTACTTACCTACATTTCAAAAACTGGAATACTGAAAAACTAAAAAAAAATATGGAATATAAGTGCCATGAGTGCGACAGAGACCGACATTTCCCCCCTCCCCCCTTATATATTACTACTTAAGTATATAAACCAAGGCCGTGAAAGAGCTGATCCACCGTTCACTGGTTGATGGGGAAGCCGGTGCACACCTCAGCGGTCACCCATCCAAGTTATGGCCGCAAACAATGTTGCTTAACTCGGTGGATCATCAGAGCGGTACACCGACCGCACAACCGCCAGTGTCGGTGTATTTAAATGTCTAATATGAAATCAAATTAATGCGATATAGTCAGTACTTAATAGTTTTACATGACTACATCTGTTGTTCAAAAAATCACAGCACATTCAGATATTTTTTTGCAGAAATTAGTTGTAGTAAATAGGATAGATTGTCATCTGTAATTATATTCCACAAAATTGGTTGTTTGCACGAATAAGCTCGCTTGTATCCAGGTACCTGATCCTCTGTCTAGCGGATCTATTAATGATTGGTTGACTTGAATTTATGATTAAGCCTGACTGACTCTTCAATTAATTCACTAATCAAGGCCTTATTAACCGACTTCACTTATTTGCGTACTTGTGACCACAATCAATTAAGACTTTTACTTGGTACCATGATTAAGCTTGACTGGGTACTTAAGTAATTATCATATCAACCCCTTATTAAACTTCGTCAGGGAAATCCAGAATTGGTTTATCAGACCCTTTTTGGGCAAAATTATTATTGATTTATTTGATTGCTATTATTATCGAGCCTAGCAGAGCCCTTAGATGATGAATCTAACGAGCCGTTATCAAGTATCGCTATGATAACCTAGAATCGCCTTATGAGACAATCGCCCCAATGCGGCCCCATTGAATTTCAGCATGAAAACCTAGAACTACCTCGTAAGGTCCACAATTGGAAGTGATATGGGAATCCTTTTCACGGTTCTCATTACATTTCGGTTACATTAAAGCCTCCGAAAGCCCTATTTTATCTTAGGGTACATCCATACACTACATCCATAATATTTTTCTTTACGGGTTCATATTATGAGCGGTCGATGATCAAAGTAATAATCACTTTTTTACATTCTTATCATCTTTACATGTAGACATTTTCCAAACCACTTTTACCAACTTTTTTGATAATTTTTAGTATAATGAATAGAAAATTTTTGTTAAAAAAATTGCATGAAACCAATGGTTCCCAGAACCAATGGTAAAAGTGACTTCAGCGTCGAAAGCTTGCCACGAGTGTTATCCGGGTTGTAGTGTACGTCTTGAGAATAGTGGTTGAATAAAAAAAATCGATAAGTTGAAGAAAAAAAAACAATTGTTGGCCTTCCCTACTGGAAGTAGAATATATGAACGTTAAGTTGTTGGGCCAATATATCAGTTTTTACAACCTCTTTTCTCTTTTAATGTAACATTTCTTAAATTGACGATAACCTAGGTGTCAAGAACGTGGCGTACTAATCCCAAGGTTGTAGGTTGGACAACCATCACCAGCCGAATTATTCTTGTACTATTTTCGGCGATTAGAGATGAAAAAACTGTTGGAAAAAATGGAGAATAAATAAACAGTATACTCTTGTTGTCGGTCCGAATCTATGCCAACCGCACCTGAAAGAAGTCATAAGAAACAAAATTGGCGAATGATACCAAATGAAAAAATCTTACATTTGGACCTCATCAAGTGCACCAAAACCATTATGATTCTGCAATTTTGCAAAAACATACAGTGCACCAAAATAGTATAAGGTAAGAAATAAATTTTTTCACTTGTTGTAACTTCCAGACCAAACCGGAGATCAAATTTTATTGTTCAATGTTTTATTTCATCTATCAAAGAGTGCATTCTGGATTGAATGTAGCGATTCTGGATACACATTGAAAATTACAGTTTTGTCATAAGACCTGAAATGAAGATTCCTATATTCAATCCAGTATGCACTCGTCGATAAATGAAATAAGCCATCAAAGACTAAAATTTGATTCCTAATTTGGTCTGAAAATTGAGACAAGTGAAAAAATTCCCTTTCTCCCTCTCACCATTCTGGTGGACCGGACGTGTTAAAAAAAATGATAATGCTTTTTATATTCTTAATGAATTTTAAATATAGGAATCTTTAAAAAAAGGGTGTCATTCTTAATATTCTTCTTCGCATGACTTTTTTTTAGGTGATTGGGTACCCGCTAAATTGCATTAATAGAAATGAAAGAATAAATGTCAAATCAAAAATAAACAAATGAAAGTAAAAAAATTAATAAACAGACATAAAATGAATTCTATTCGATTAAAAATAATCTTATTAGTTGGTTTCGATAGAACAGGTCTACATAGAGTGAATTACAAGACATAAAGAATTATGCAACTATTAGATGCAATTGCTATATGCCTATTGGCCGCTTAGACGGAGATTTCTCACGATGCTTATTCGTTTCCAGAAAATGCTTCAAATGTGTAACAAGTCCCTTAATCATTATAAATCCGAGGCATATACTTACACATAATAAATCCCCTCCATATGTACATACAGTCTGAATGACTTCGGAATGATTACGATACCTCCCTATGATTACACATCTTGGAAGTCTGCAATTACGAGAGCTCGAACGAAGCAGTAAGGTAAACGTTACAATGACTGGACATATCCCAATGATTGGATGCACTGCGTCTGAAGGAGAGACAGAAATATAATTTTCTATGTATTTTCTGTGATTAGGACTTTGTTAAATGTCCAACGATTGGTAAGTCTACCTTAGTAACTTGAGTACAGTAAACGTTGAACAGAATCGCCTATAGCACAAGTAAAGTCGGGTAGATCCCCGCGTGCGTTGCGATGAAAGCAGGAACCTGCAATGTTGATTCTCTTACTCACGAGTCCAAGTCCGTGGAGTAATGAGTTATGCGGCAGTGGATATGAATTTCGTCAACCAGCATTACAGCTCATGGCAATAATTGGAACCTGTGAAAAAAGCATCAACTAATGCATTTATTAACATGCAACTCGCGAATGCATTTTTCTCGTCCTGCATCCTCAACTTTCCCGGTACTTTAGTCTAACATTCCGGATCGTTGACACTCTCGATATGTGCAGAATATGAATAAAGATATTTCTCGCGTTAATATACGCCCAATTATGTTTTTCCATCCCTCTTTCTAAATTAATCATATTCATAGAACAAAAACTTGATCAATAATGCATTTCGATAAAGAACTTCACAAAAACGGCAGCATATATACACTGGATCATTATATAAAGTAAAAGTGAAGTAGACTTGAGACTTCAGGTCTACTGTATATAGACTTATATTACCATGAAGTACGTGAGTTTCTCGCACTTTCCTTCGAGGAAATCGTACCACAGATAACCTAACTAACACACTCGTTATATCAGATCCATCATTTCCGTGTACGTTTCACATGCGTCGCACCTGATGATGGTGAATATTCATGAAAAGCAGCCCGTTGACGCTGCTCTCTTACTGTCGCATAACATGACGTGCTAATTATTCGGCTAATCCCATTGTTGGTTCTACAATTAGGACAAGTGATTCACTGACACATTTATCGCTTCTTCTGCGTAACATATATGCAGTGGAGATAAAGTACATGAATAATTATGAGACGACATAATATGGCGCATAATATTGTGCCACAATCCGTTGGAAAGTTGACGCAATAGTAACAATATGTCTTGGAACTGATGTCATGGCACAAGCAAAAATTTGCAGTTTTTTGCAGTGGTCGATCAATGATTCTTAGGAATCCTTGCATTACGATACAAAATATTGCTTTTAGTATACTGGATTATGTGTTGTGACAGGAGAAAAAAAAGGAAACGTTCCTCGATGTCATTTCGCTTATTTTGCCTCCTCGAGCGCTAACGGAGGGAATGTTCGTCAAATATAATTAGTCGTTCTAATTATTATTTCTGTGCTGTCCATATATATGTATATATATGGGGCATTGCACGTCAAATCAGCAGGCCATGACCCTTACCCTCATCCATTTTGTTCATTCTTTAATATAATGTTAGTACCGACCCATAAAGGCCTCGAAATTTTTTTCAGATTCTTTAATCACCAGTAACATTTTTAAATCCTCGAAAAAATCAATTTCAAAAACGCGGTTTTTTTTTAATCTGAATAAATTCACACTGATTCTATGATTTAAAATATGATTTTTAAGCGCCATGCAGTAATGTGATCTCAATATTCACTATTTTTTGCAGAAGGGTATTGCTTGGGTTATGCAGTGGATTAGCTGGATGGCGGATGCGAGGTACCTGACGGTTGGCACAAGTTTCTGCTGTTTTTATTTTCAAAGATTTTTCCGACGATAAACAGAGTAGGTAAGATTTTTCTTCCCATAGTTCTTAAGATGATTCGAAAAAAAATAACTGAAATTTCAAAACCTATAAGAAGAAAAATCTTGCTCACTTTGGCAATAAACAAGAAAATGTTGATATTCAACAGAGTATTTTTCAGAATTTTTGCAGATTTTTAAATAATGGCATTCGATATGTCATTTTAAAAGAATATGAAGAAAAATTTGCATAGTAGACGGAAAAATCTGTCTAAATCCTAAAAAAGATGGTTTTACATAAATAAACATTGGATCAATTACCCAAAGCAGATCAATTTCTTTCTATTTTTTAATAACTTTATTAATAGAATAAAGATTAAAAACTATAAGAAGAGAAATCTTGGTCACTTTGGCTATAAGCTAGAAAAATGCTATATTAAATAACGTATTTTGAAATTTTTCCGATTTTTAAGTCATAGCGTTCGATATCTCACTTAAAAAATATATTTTAAGAAATTGCCATACATAAAAAAAAATATACATGTATATGGTGAATATGAGAGTCCGACTAAACCTTCAAAACATTACGAGCCGAATCAGAGAGGTTAAGGTCAAATCCTGGTCGAAGCGAGGTGGATTGCCCTATATAATATAAAAATCGTTCGTCAATAAAATAGATTGGCAATTAATAATTAATCGTCAAAGAGAAATTACGTAAACTATGTCTAATTAATTGTCAAAAGAGAAGTGAATTGTATATATCTGGAGGATACTTGGATTAATCCACGTTAGTCAAAATATAATAAAGTCGCAATTCTTGCTTAGACTCTCTCTTCCATACATATGGTTTCGCAATTATTATTTACCGGGTCATCCAATCTTACCCGCCTTGTGATCGTTACTATTAATAACACATGCTAGCCAAGATTTGTTTATCGAAGGTCGTTAGTTACCATAAACTAACTGGCGCACAAAAGAAATTCATTATTAATAAAAATAGTGAACCAGAGCCCTGGCAGCCATTGACCCCGCCAACGCTTGGTGGAATATCTCGTCGAATTAGTTTGTCAATAAATATACTGTATCAGCGTTTTCGATAACGCTTAGGTATTTGCACTACTAGTTTGATTGATTACCTAGTGAGGAATTATTAATAGTTCCAGCCTTTACTATCATTGCGCAAATCCTGCTCTGTAAAGTGAACCCTTGTTACCCTTACGGATAAAAAAAAGGATTGCACTAAGAAGATAGTATAGTAGAATAGTAGGTCCAACTATGCCGTTATAATTGATAGGAGAAACGATTATATCGATTGGTATTGGATACTATGTAGTGATTTACTCAAGCTATTATTATATTTGCAGCTATTCATTTTTGTCATTGTTGTAACTATAGAATATAAACGTTCCTTCTGGGAATTATACTGTATGGTTAAAGTATATTATTGGTGTTTTAACTATATATTTATTCGCTCAGTCTGGATTCAGTATATTTCTACATTGTTAGGACCAAACAGTAACGATTCATTTTTAATAGTTCACACTATTAGTCGATTAGGCGCCAATAATTTTTTTCTGTGAGGGTATCTTACGCTAAGCCAAACATTGAGTGTCCAGGGTCAATGGAATAATGAAATATTGGCAGGTATTGGAATATAAATGGTATTGACATAGAATATGTTCGCAACTACGTAAAAGATGTGGAACCTCATGGTGAGTATATATATCTTCCGTAAGAAAGATGCTATCATTGACAATAGAAAAGTTGACTGTTAAAGTTTTTAGCAATTAATAAAAATTACAGGGATTGAAATTATGACACGCTTCTAAAATTTGGATGTGATATCATTTTTGTTCAAAAGATGTTCGACCTTATTTCAGGTCTGCAAGCACATAAAATGATTACTATGATTCGATTTACGATATACAGACTTCTACCTATTCAGATACACCAATGAATTCTGAGTGAATTTTTGCGACAATATCCCCGACCTTGTGAATGCATTTTGAGTAATCAGACTAATTGGGGCAAGCCGCGGTTTTTCAACTGGTATGGGCATCTGAATGTGTGACATGAACGACTCAGCGTGAAGAAAGACAACACGCAAGCAATTTAAATAACGCACTTAAAAATATCACACCAGTACGGAAAACCAATCCATTGCATTAACTAAACGAGATAAGTATAACATAGTTAATTTATGACACGCCACTTAGTGCGGTGCATAAACAAGATATCCGATATCTTATATAGATATGCGAGTTAAAAATAAATAAATATACTCATATGAAAATATTCCGATATCATGTATTTACGTATTTAATTCTACATATTTATGTTGTCAATGGGAATATACTGATAATTACAAACTGTAAAAAAAATACGTTTGGAAATTAATATACCAGTATATAAAGTTTCGATACACATACGTATATCAATTTCCAAATACATTCGTCATTGACAAATATAATACCTACTGATATATTGAAAATAAGCAGTCAGCTTTGAATATTACGAACTATTTGGCTTTTAATTTTGCAAACTCTGTCGTAAAATCACAACTGGTGTGCATAGAAAGTAATGTACTATTGTATTTCAAATTTACTCTACGGGATAGATCGTTTACCTTCTGTAAAGTTTAATTCAAGTATTTCTTTATTATTTATTTCTTCATTGGAATATTCTTCTGTGTACCTTATCCAGGCTTTCACGTTGTCGTTCTTCTCTCACCCATTTTCTTCATGGAGGGCCTTCTAGAGTGTTGTCCGCAGCCACTCATCCTAATGCTGTATCGCATTTGCACGGAGGCACAAGGTAACTCGAACATCTAGCTGGTACAAAAAGCTTTATTTTTACTGAGTTCCTAATGAGCCACTCATGAACAACATCAGTACAAGAGTCCCATATCAATACATAGACACTTAGTGTTTTACGATAGCCCGTACTTATACCCGGAACGGCGGACAATCGCTTGCGAGAAACATTTCAGGTCGGTCGCCATCTAGCGGAACTGAGTTGGGTCCTACGTGGCAGAAAGGAAGCGGTCCAATTTTTCATTTCTCATACCTGCCGGTAAATTTATCACTCGGTGCACATTATATACTAACCTATATACAGAGGTTCTAAGTTTGATATACTTCGGGAAATTACTTTTATTAACATTTTTTAGAGGCACTGGTGCATTTTCTTCCAACCGAAGATCGAGAATTTGCAAGAACTAGAAACCGATATTTACTATGCAGCTGTCCATTGAATTCTAATTTGGCTATAAAATGTTCTAAACCACATAGTAAGTTTTGTTCATGGGTCTATTAATAGTTCAATCGACACACACGTGCTGTAATTTTCAAATACTGGTATGGTAGAATTCTTATACTCTTATCAAATTTACAAAAAAAAGTATGTTAATATTGAATTCATGTACCCGATTCGTAAATCTTATGTCCATTCGTACATTAAACTTACTTCCATTTTCAACAGTGCTATGGATTTTCGATTTTATTGATACGTCGATACCGGAAATCCATAAAATCGGGGCTCTCTGAACTTGACCCTTAACATTACGAAACATACACCCCATCGTTCACGGGCATCAATTATAAGAGAAGAGAGGTAGGTTGTCTGTAAAATCGCAATCCGTGTGGGTTGAGATGAAACCTAAGCCTCGAAAAGCTGTATGGATTAAAAAATTGAAATTGTGATATAATGTGCTTATGAACTCGTGTATAAACCCAGTAAACACGGTATTGTAACAGCAACGTAACGGCTATGTAACTCAATGTAACAAGTAATCTCACGTGTAACTTACATGTAAGTTACACGTAATTTACAATTTCCCACTCAGCAATGTTACCATGTTATATAACATGTGTTACGTAACTGTTACAATTGAGTTACGTTGCCCGTATATTTCGTAGTGTAACAGATATGTAACAAGTAACATTCATATGTTATGTAACGTGTGTTACATAATTGTTACGGTCTTGCAATGATGGTAGTGTATTGCAGGATGTTACTGCGAGGTAACAGCAATATAATCAAGACAATTGTCTGTAACTTACATGTGACTTACGTGTAATTTATTATTTCCCGCTCAATAATGTTACCATGTTATGTAACGTGTGTTAAGTAAGCGTTGCAATTTAGTTATGTTGTGTTGTGCAATTTGAATTACACAGCTATTACTGTTTCGTTATATTGCCAAAATGTAGTCATATTGACAATACATTGGCTTTTCTTTTGTGGACTGCAAGTCCACAAAAGAGCTTCAAGGATTGATAAATTGCTACCCTTGGGAGTCAAAAATATTAGCTGCTACTATTAAAAGTAGAACAAGCTATTGACAAATGATGCGAAGCGATTGAAATCTCCGAAGAGTATCACTCCGGTGTGTATATGAAGCTGCACAGCTACGCTGACTTATATACGTTAGTGACACGAATCGCTTGCGAGAAACATTTAAGTCGTATGCCATCTAGCGGACATCACATCGTGATACACATGTTACGTAACAATAAACCATTTTTGTTACATGACTGTAACGAAACTACATAACGTAGATGTTACATATTTTTGCAACGTTCTAGCAATGTTATCACATTACGTAACTGTAACATGACTGGACTATCCTCACAGTTACATTACAATCGTTACAAAGATGTTGCATTACAGTTACACACTTTCGTTACATAACTGTAACGGAACTACGGTATTAAACGGTTGCATAACGTGAATGTTGACGGTGTTCTATAACCACTGTAATATGTATGTTACATACTTTTCGCAACATACTTGTTATGTTGCCATGTTACATCACCGCAACATTGCGTTCCCCCATTGTTACTTGCACGTTGCGTTGCAGCTCCATAGCTTTTGTTATGCAACGGCAACGAAAATATGTTACATAACGATAACATTACCTGCATATAACAAATGGAACATCACGAGCTACTCCTACGTTACATATCCTCGACATATCGCAAGGGTAACATTGTTACAATCACATGTAACTTCTAGGTTACATTGCCGTTCAAAAATGTGTTTACTGGGAAGGTTCACACCCTCAATGACACAGAGACTACACCGTTTTTCATCAAAAAAGCTCTCTGTATTTGTAGCATATTGGGCCGTTGCTTAGGCCTTGCTAGCGAAAGCAGTGCAGCGAGAGAAAAGATTTAATTGATTCTAAAGAAATAAGTAGAATGATGTTTTCTCTTCTTCGATTTCAATAATATATTGCATTTGATTTTCGATAAGAACATTTTATTGCCTGTAAAGACACAGTTGCTTGATAATAATAAGATGAAGAAACAGTTTTCTTGATTCCAAAAAATAGTTTCCTTAATTCGAAGAAATTATATTTTGGTGGCAACCAAACATATAGCCGAAGGCTATATGTAATAAAATTTTAAATGTAGTGAAATTTTATTTTATTTGAGGAAAATATTGTGTAAAAGTTTAGTTGATTGAGGAAATATTAATTTGAAATTTTGAATAACTGTAATAAATGAATTTATACTGGAATACTACTTGCATAATGTAAAAAAGTATTAATAGAAATAGGAGCGGGATTTCAACATGGACTTGATAAGGCATAATAATATTATTTACCCAATTTCTAGTTTCCCGAATATATATATAATTTGTATTATTATTCGATCTTGTAACTGTAGCTCATTCACAATATTTCAATATTAACATTTATCCATTAACATGTCAGATTGTCAAAAATAAAATCATTGTACATACTTTTCACTCTTCCATACATACGCGAATAATTCTTATTTTAGCTGATGATAATTTTGTAAATAAATCCGTTTTTTGTTCATTGGGGAAATTGCGAAAATATATAATTTTGTTGGTTAGACAGAATGACGAGCTCGATTCTCCCGGACAGTTCAATTGGTTGGGACGATCGTTAGAGACGTATAATTGTGGAGTGTACTCATCTTGGAAATTAATAATGTTTGGATGTAGAAGAAACCAGGCCTGGTTATGGTAAAAGAGTATAATATCCATCCATGAAGATTCCAGTTGTTGGATAGATATGAACTTCCAATATGTCTCTGGAATATGATCCACTTCGCTTGACTGTCCGGAGAGAAGAGAGCGATCGTTTCGCACGCGTGCTCGGTATAACCGAATTTCATGTATGTTTCGGTAATGATCGGTCGTTTTCGTAAATGTGTTTGACTATTCACGCGCATCATTCAAACTAAGATTATAATTTCACACATATAGTCAGATTGTGTCAACCACGTTAAGTCATTAGAAACGAAAAAATTGCGAGAATGCTCAGCCGGGGCTTGGTGTTTGTTTAAATAAGTGATGCAAAATGATTTCTGTAACTTTTCTTACACCTAGGCCGGTACAAAATAACATTACTTTAGAGTTATTTTATGGGCTATGTTCCTGCTATCTGTGTCTAGAAGACATATTGAAACTTGAATATATAATTTCATTTCCTTTTTCTCTCAGCGTGGACATATGCCCGGTGTATGGTTTCTGCTGCCCCCGCGATAAACAGCAATTCTTGCAGCCGTATCTTAGACGAAGGACTGCTTAGTATCGGACTGTCTCGCGCAGCAACTACTGAGCGGCATTATTTTGAAAAACTTTATTGAATTAGCAGACATGTTTAGAGTTTTTTAAAGATACCGCTTATGGAATTAACAATACGTATTTGGATTTTAAATAACTGATGTATTAAAAGACTTATACGATAACTAATAAGTAACATACAAATATGGTATTATTGACTGAGTGTCGTGTATAATTAATTCTTCATAAGTATATTGAAATTACTCACGTTCATTAATTTTATAGTACAGTATGTCTGCAAAGTTATTTGTTACACTTGGCTTTTAAATTTCGTACACCTTCGTACGAGGAGAGAAACCTTTGGGATGCTCCTCCAAACTTATTTAGTAATCGAAAGGTATGTTGGAAAACTGCGATTCAGGCCTAAACGTTTATGGAGCATTATAATGCGTATCTCACTGTGCTACTAAGGAGAATATAAATTATTTCCATAATTTGCGTACATAAATGTTGGAATTCATCGGCCGACGCATATAAAATATATCTAGATGATTTCTTATAGATAAGTAAATTTTGAGAAATTTACTTGCAGCTTATACCATGTTCGCAGCTTATTGCCATATGCGAGGTTAATGAAAACCGCTACTCTGTAAATAAGCAACACCGTCATTTCTGTAGTTGTCTCTGAAATGTCCGGTTTTAGTTTATAGGTCACAGGGTTCGAACTGCGCCAGACTCTGTACGACACCACACCGCCGACAGATCGTTAGTGCGTTCCAGCAGTTGATGGCTGACGCCTAGACGATTTCGCGCGGGCTCCTAGCCGATAGACGATAGCAATTAACGACGCAAAAGGAGAAAAATCCGTCAGTTGCTCGTGAAAAACTGCGATGTTAAACACTGTGTGTTCTTTGTACTCGTGGGTTCTCATATTAATGTCTAAGTCCCCGGTTCTTCATCAGAAGAATTTCAGATGCACATTGCAGAGTACACTCTTGGACCTCGACTAGAGCAACATCGTTTGAACCTTGGCTTGATCAACTACGCGCAAAATTTCCGTCTGAAGGAAAATTTAACCCGGTGAAATGAGTCAAATATTTAGAAAGTAAAATTGTTAAAAACTGCGTTGTATCTATTCCGAGCCAAGAAGGCTCATTATTTACGTAGTTTGCGAGATAGTAGATGATAAAAGTGCATTCGTAATATTAAGTAAACAGATAAGCGAATGTTACTTCGACGCGCACACCCAAGCATTTAAAGTCTAGGGAATCACAAGTTTCGAAACGAAATTATTATTTCGTAATGACTTGGATTCCACAACGATCACTTACCTTAGTGAAATGAGTAATGGTTTTCATTATATCAATAAAAATTGTATAAAATATAAAAATCAATTGCATTGTCTCAAAAACGAAGAAGAGTTATATTTATTGTTATTGCTATAGTCCCATTTATTATAATTGCGAAAAATATACGTCTATAGTACATAGCTATATAGTGCATAACTGCATAGCGTAGCACACCACAGTCAAGTAATGATTAGAGACCGTCTCAGTATTTTACATTTCAATAGTCTGAGATTCTACATACTCAACTTCTTATTCAACTCTGTGCAACTCTTACTTCTCACAACCTTTGCGTGCAATAAGTGCGATTTCTCGCACGCGAAGCGAAGCGGAGACAAGCGGAGACGGAGGGACACAATCCCAAACATTCGACTTGTCTTCCATTTACTAAGCTATCGGAGGATAACTCCCCAACATTTTCGTGTGACATTGCCAGTTTTTCTCCCCGTGTATGGAAAAGTTCGAATAAATTTCATAACACTTTTAATAATGGGAGACAGTTTTCTTGCGTTTCCTTTTGTCTTCTTATATACAGTACAATCTCAGTAAAAATAAGGTAACCAATAACAACCAAGTTTTCCGCAGTTTTCTGATGCTCGACTAAAAAGGGGATATACATAGTGCTCTAGGAAATATTATCTGCGGGTGATGCTCTAGAGCGGCTTCCGGAAATGAAATAGAAAATAGAAAGGACGGGACACCATAAGTCAATAGGCATAACGAGGAAACTATCTTTCAATAACTTTCATGTAAAAATACTAAAAAGTCAACCGGTCTTGTCGAACGTCTGAACTAGCCATTTGAAAAAACCCTGCGGCGAAAATAATGGGGCCAAGGTGAGAATCAGCCAGATGTCAAAGACTATTTCATGCATCGGCGTCTCAGAACTTCGTTTCACACTGTCTGTTCGTATTTTGACAGAATTCCAAGATTTCAACTATTTAACATTGGTATATATTGTTATCACGCTAAATACCAAGTGCCTTGCAAATGTTTTATTTTGTATGTTTTATATTGTCACGACTTTTTACACATTTACAAACGTGTTCCATTTGTGCATTGTTACCATGGATGAAACACACGCTTGGCTCTTAGAGTGATGGCTGACGCTTGAAAAATTTGGAGGATTCAATATTTAACGGTTTTTTCAACGTCTTGTATAATTCGTTATAATTTATATCTATTATATAATTATAATTTCGTTACAGTTTCTATAACTTATAACGAAAAAAACCATATACACGGAAAAAAAGGCTTGGTTGGAACAACTAACCGCTTGGTTAAATACGCGCCAGCCGATTTATTGATTAGACCAATCAAAGTGTTGGTTATGCCAACTAAGTTATTGGTTGTGTTACAATGAGCTTGGTGGCGCTGACCAATAACTTGGTTGTCCTATCAAATTAATCGGCTGGCGTATGTATAATCAAGCGCTTGGTTGTTGTAACCAAGCATTTTTTTCCGTGTACCATTGCCGTTCTTTACCCATGTGGGAATTACAAACCTATGTAATTCGCTATGTATTGGTGCAGTACATTTGCCAATGTGTCAGTACTGGCTATTAGTTCTAATACAATGCTGGTGCAGCTTTGCAATGATCAGACCGGTCCAAAGATTATTTATTAATATTGACACCGTTCTGTTTAGGTTAGGCCCAGTAGTTCAACGACTTTCGGCTCAGTACTATATATATATTATCTTGAAAGTATTGGCTGCCAGAATTGAGACGGTATAGAACTAGTGGTTAAACAATACTACGACAACCTAACAATATTTGGCAGCCAAGCCAGTTTAAGAACTGGGCTTGTTGGTAACTCCGGAAGTATACCACCATTACTACATGGAAAAAAATCATATAGTAACAAATTGGTATCGTAGACCCACCCCATTGTTACCATTAGATGACAAGTAATATCATACATCCGCAAAAATAAGTTCAATAATTATCATTAGATAAATCAAATGCCTGATCTATGTGAACTGAATGAAATGTGTTACGTTAATCTCGTTAGCCCAGCGATTGAATACATTTGTTTCTTTGAATATTTGATGGAAATAAATCTATTAGGGCTTTTTTACTGGCTGTGCGAAATCCAATTGCACCAACAAGGCACGTCGACATATATAGATCAAATAGAATAAATAAACATGTCTCGTTGTGGGTAGCCGTAATCTGAACATGACGATCGATTCTCTGATCGATATGACACAAATCTGAAAGCAGATATATTCGGACACGCTCACTCAACCCCGTGTTTAGACAAACAACGTCTGTGTTGATTATCATGCTTCATTTAGCACCGTCTCAAACAGCCTTGAGGTTTTGGCGGAACACTCCCCTGACTGATAGCCGCATACTCGCGTCCAGTGTGGGTAAGAAGACTAATATAAATATTGGCACACAGACCATATACGTATACACGTACGCACTGTATGAGGGAGAATGAGCGACTGTAACGTTCTGGTGAAAGGTTGCGATTTAGCCCTCTATATGATGTGCCACGTTGAAGCGACTGTGGGGGGTTCGCGTGTACGGCATGCCATGGACTAACATGCATTTCTTTGCCGGGAGTATACCATCAGACGGGGTCGAACGGAACCCAACAGCATGAGCTCGAGGCTACATATATACCACCTCGATTTTACGAAACGCTCAGTTTCCGTTTCTGCTCGACCTGTGAGGTTCTGAATTTCCCCCTAAGAGTAATATTGACTGACTAGCACAAAAATCTACCATAGCTTACGACACCATATAGATATACGCTTCAAGTAAATTATTGATAACCCAAAAAATAAATCAATCGTAAGGAATAAATAGAGATAAATGAAAATGGGATTGACGTTGTTACCACGACCAACGTGGTTCGTTGTATTCTTCGCCGCGTGTCTAAGCATATCGTCAGTTAGCGGAAGTTACGCATCGCGAGGATGGGGTTCGCAATTTGGCCGGGCTCCAATTCTGGAGAGATTTTCGTGGAAGATCTTGGATTGGGCGTATCCGGATGAAGCGAGCAGAGAAGCCGCCATTGCGAGTGGAGACTACATTCCCGAAAATGGACTACCAGTCGGCATTGAAATTTGGCGAAACAAACTTTTCGTCACCGTTCCCAGATGGAAGGATGGTGAGTGACGCTTTAAAATTCAATAAAGCCGTGCGCAATCTACAACAAAATAATTCGTATATATACATGCGTTGGAAGAACGCTTTTGCGGATGCCACGAATATTTGGAATTTGTCGTAACTCCGGAAGCTTCTTTCTTCTCTCTATGAAAACCTCGTCTGGGCAACTTCCGACCTGGCGATTAAAATAAAAATTGCCAAAAAATACTGGATGCACTAGCGCAGGTTTGCTTTTGCTGAATGGGGCTCAATTCGCCTCGTATCCACACTGGCTCTTGTTCTGAATAGGGAGTTCATTCACTTCTGCTTCTTTCCTTACTTCCTCTTTCTCGCTCTTACTCGTGATATTTTTATTATTACTGCTATTACTATAGTCTCGCAGTGGTTAACCATGCCACCTGTGATTCCGCGCACGCGGTTCATTGTCATCCTGGCCGAGGATGAAAAATAAATGGTGGCGTGCTGTTATTTGTTTGTTCTGTATTTGAACGACGTTCATAGTTTTTTTCGCCAAACTTTTTATTTTTGTTTACATTGTTCCTGCTGTAGTTTTACTACATCCACTATGGGTTAGTAGTAGTTGTCTTGGCGAATTGAATTTTCGTATAGCTGGAGTTGCACACGCGTTCACGATCAATTCACTTACCCCCGCCATTGTTTCTCGCCAGGATCAGGTTTTTGTCTCTGCCCCAAGCCCGCTTTCACTTGGCGATCATTCTTCCACATAACGTATGGTTCTGCTCCAGAATCATTGTGCTCTCGCGCTCCACATTCTTTTTTCCTTCTACCTTCGAGTTTGCTTTCACCTTTCTCTCGAATGACTTTAATCCCTTGTCACAATCACACATAACGTAAATACTATATGGTTTCGAAGAAAAAAAAACACAGAATGATTCATAATTCTATTGATATGACTACAATTTCTAATTTTAAAAAATGTATCTATCAATTCACCAATATGTTTTAAATTTTCAATTTAAAAAAAATTGCGGAATAACGTAAAATTTTAGTCCATCTACACCTTGACTCCGACTCCACTAAAAATCCGCAAATTTGCTGTATGATCTCAGGTAACGACGAACTTCCATGATAAAATATTGTGTAACCATGCTCTCGTGCTGCTTTCATTCACATGAACGGATTCTCCATTCGCGTCCTATCGCCGAAACGACACCGAGATTGAGAAAAAAGAGGTACGATGTCGCGGTTAAAAGTGAAGGTTTAGCACCTGGCCTCACCCTATGCTATAAGTTGGCCCTTCGCAAGATCGTCCCGCGTTGTGATGCAAATAAGGTCGCGCGAAGAAAACCCTCCGGTCCGTGGCAAAGACGATCGTACACGCGCCTCAGCCCGAAAAATGGTTGTTTCGTAGGCGATAAGGGCGAGAGACCACTATCGCATTCATTTTAAGAGACTTTGGCCTCACGTAAATACGGAAACAAGTTTAGAGCAAACACGGCAGCGCAAAAGAAGCCACCGCCTCGTTGCACTTTCATATGGCCCTCGAGTGAAGTAGTTTTTACACCTGTACGCCCAACCACTCGGTGATCCCCTTTACGACTTACCGAAATTGCCAGGACGAGCGAAGAAAAAAAAAGAACTTTAAAATTCTACCTGCAGTTGCATTGGAAGGCGAGAACTTATTTTCGTGGACCGTGGGTTACGAGATAATGCAGCAAGCTTACGTGGGCGTACATGAAAGGTGATCCTCACCCGAGGCAACGTAACAACGCATCCGTGCGATTGTAAATAATGCAATCAGCTGAAATGTATTTGTATCGCATATACAAAATTCTTCGTAACTGTTTTCTTTACCACGTATAAAATCACTTATTGTAGCATTTAGATGCTCAAAATATACAATTTTTGCTCTAATTTGTACTGTAATAACTATGAAAGTGAGCGCCGTTGGTAGAGTAATTATTTTGAATTGGATCTCGCAGCAGAGAGTTAATGGTTGATGCACATAAATTTGTGACTGCATATTGTACTGAACGTGTAATATATATATTCATGCATACAGTATTATTTCCTCATAGAGGAAGCTTTGCTTTGATCAAAAAATTTTTTTCGACACTTCCATATCAGGACAGTCAAAATGGTCCAAAAGATCGATAAAGAAGTTTAGAAAAAATGTCCGTATGTATGCATGTATGTGTACAGGGCTTCGAAGTTTGAAATTTGGCATACAAGTTCAGCACCACTTCAACGTTAGTCATTACATGTTGTTCCGAAATAAATGCAGAAATTTTGAATTTATAGCTTTTACAATTTTTTCAAAAAAGAACGTGCGTACTCTAGCTCTTGTTAGTGCAGTGCAGAAACTTTTAATGTTGTTCGTTCTCAAATCTGACTGAAATCGAAAATCGAAAACACTGTTCAATTTTTTTACAGTTGTGAAATTTTCGAAAAATACGCGTTATTTCCTCAAGTTTGGCAAAACATGAGAAAATAAACTTAATTTTCATACATGAAATCGATACTATATAGCGATGATCAGTACATAGTTTCGTCATAATCTGGAAAAAATCAACATTTTTTAGAACATTAACTTTCATTTTAAAAAAGCTGCGAAGTATAACTGTGCAAATTGCTTACTCAATGCTCTTTGTTTTTGTACAATGCTTCCTCTATAAGGAAGCCAAAATTGATTTACATACTTCCTCGCAGCGATCGCTTTGTAAAAAAGTAGCCAAACATAATGAGGAAGCAATTTACAAAATTTTGCTTCTCAGCTTTTTCACAACTACGAATAAACCTAAGCATTCTGCAAAAATCGGCATTATAGTATTGGACCTAATATTGCAACTACACGTAATTTTATTTTATTTCAGATTTCAAATATTATAATTTTATTGAAAATATCATTCCAAAGTACTTCTGCCATAACAAAAATGGATAGGCGATTGAGAATAAAACTGGTTCTACTTTGCAGACCTTATTATTAATGCTCGTAAAAGTTAACGACTGAACTTTTTTTTACTATGCTTCGGTAAGCATAATCGTTGAATCCATCCATCTACCCAATCAGGGCCGAAAGGTGATCGCGTAGGAGAGAACTACAAGTTCTTACGTGTCCCGCACTTACGCGTGAAAGACACGATTCGACACTGCTCTGACACGTCACGTGATGTCAGTAATCACTACGAGCGGAGCGCTGCATCGTTGCTGTATATCCTCGAGAAAATTATAGTACGGATAGTTGCACGTAGCAAACGAGAGCGAAAGTTGGGATTGGAAAAATCGAGAGAGAAAAATATAAGGAAGAACGGTGTGGAGCACAGAGCGAGACGATGATTTTCCTCTCATTAAGAGTGACGAGTCTTCGTCACGACTGCATGTCGACGTTGAGACTTGTACGAGATAGCGCATACCATACATCTCGCAATCTGATGTTATTTTGTTTTTCTTATTATCAAATACGAACCGGTTAATCTTATATGTACTGGCGTTACTCACAATAACGTGCACATAATGTCTCCGTAATGTGTCACACGTAGTTTCACAGACGTCAAATTATTGGACCGTATAATTTCCAATTAATAACCGGAATTAATATTCATACCGGGTTGAAACAGTATACATATTAGAATTGTTTGAATTAATAAAATAAACGATTATTTAAAAGTAATATATGGGTATCTAATTTATCCCGTCACTTACTATAACTGGCACTCCAGAAATGTACACTTATAAAATATTATCATAATTACGGGTTTTGTTTGGTGTTGAAAATTTATTTCACTATAACGAATGAAGTGTCAGGAAAACAGGAAATTATTATATGAAGCCAACAGGATTGACAGTGATGAATTTTTTTGTCGTGGGATATAAAGATGTCTTTATGGTAAACCGTGAAAGTGAATGTTATGCAAAAACCCTCTGAAAACGTATTCTACTAAGTACACTTCCGCCCATCTTTCTAGGTTGAGTGCCCGCGGTACTCGTACTCCAAAAGGAGAATAGAATTGGAAATGTACCGCATATACGTATATCCGCATAGGAAATATCACTGCGTACTCTTTTTCATGATCTCTGTGGGAAATTGACGTGAGCTATTTAGCCTTCGTGCCAAGTTCTTGCTAAATTACGAGGATAGTGTGAGAGTAAATACGCAATTTATGCACATTCACTACGAAAGTTGAAACGCAAATTGGTGCAAGGTTCTGAAAGCCTGCTGAACTTAAGAGTTATTGCGGTTATTATAGAAGTACATTTGTGTTTTAGGAATCCCAGCGACTCTAAATTACATATCTCTCGACACGAACCGCGGCGGTTCCCCTAAATTGACGCCGTATCCCAATTGGGCGCAGAACGTGGCTGGCGCTTGCGGTACCGGACTAACCACAGTGTACAGGTAAGGAAGTCATTTAAGCAATACTTTGATTTCCAAATATTAAGAGAAAAAGGTTTCGTTGGGATCTGCTGGAATTATTGGTGCACATAATTCTGAATGGTAGTATATGGCACAAACAAGTAATTATGCATGACAACGAATTTCCGTTGATTGGTTATAAAATGGTTAACAACTAATCATACGTATACACAGCTGTCATTGGTACTGAACTACCAATCAATTTTTGATCGATTCTTCGAACTGATTGATTAGTAATGCAAACGATTAGGTTGATAAGCTAACTATCTGATTGCTCTGGCCGACGTACTGATTGATTGGCATTACCAAAGAAGATTTCTTTGGCATTACCAATCGCTTAGTAACGCTAACCAACCGTTGAGTCATTTCAACGGCGAATAGTTGAGATCGACGTTAGCTCCACATGTTAAGTGTACCGCCACAAACAAACTTTGGAAAGTTTTTTTTCCAAATTAACCTTTTTCCTTCCTGATGTTCGACAAATTCTTCATGAATAATTTTCAGAATTCACGCCGATAAGTGTGACAGACTCTGGGTCCTTGACACTGGTACCATAGGAATAGGAAACACGACAGTCCAAGCGTGTCCGTACACTCTCAATGTCTTCGACTTGACAACTGACAAGCTTCTCCGACAGTACCAACTTCGGCCCGAGGACACCAATCAGGTATGTAGTAGCCACTTATTCATTTTGTCTGACAAGTATACCTATAATAAGCAGGTACGTGATTTCCGGTTGAGGAGATACGATGGAAAAAAGATAAAATTACGAAAAAACACTAAATGTAAATCTATTCATTGTAAGCATAAGGAGCTACTTTTGGCGAACATTTCACTAAAGTCCAATTATCACGGACGATAAAATCCCTATGAAAGAACGGTCGTTGCCTTGAGTATATTACGTGACTTCCGCGTTCGTCGTTCCCTTTGCATCGTCCAGAGCGCAAGAATGAGACACGCACTCACGTGATTCCCGTATGCTCAGAACACATTTATAGCCAACATCGCTGTGGACCTGGGGAAAGGTGGTTGCGATGACGCTTTCGTCTACATGTCCGACGAACTCGGCTACGGCTTGATCGTCTACGACTGGCAAGCCAACACCTCCTGGCGTGTGACACACAGTTATTTCATGCCGGATCCGTTGGTTGGGGACTACAACATCGGTGGATTGAACTTCCAATGGGGAGAGGAGGGAATTTTTGGAATGAGCTTGTCGCCAATAGCCGGTGACGGATTCAGGACCTTGTTTTTCCATCCTCTCAGCAGTAACCGAGAATTTGCGGTCTCTACAAAAATTCTGAGAGACGAGCAGCTTTCCATGGATAGTTATCATCAATTCCAAGTAAAAGAAATAATCATTGCTTTTATCCCATTTGAAGACTACCTTGATTGTTGATTAAGCATTGACGCTCTTCATTAATTACAGCCTCTTGCCGAAAGATACATGGGTCATTCGACGTCAGAGGTTATGGATGAAAATGGTCTCATGCTTTTCAATCTTGTGGATCAAAACGCTGTTGGTTGTTGGAATTCGTTGCTCCCATATGCTCCGGCAAATCACGCTGTCATTGCCAGGCATGACGAAGCCTTGATCTTCCCTTGTGACGTCAAGGTACGTTTCAGTATTCTCTCATGCAGTTATTAATTATTCGCAAATAAGCGAATAAATGATAAATCTTTGTTTTAGATCGTACGTGGTCTTATATGGGTGATGTCTGATCGTATGCCGAATTTCTTGCTGGCCAGTCTAAACTACTCCGATGTAAACTTCAGGATATTGACCGTACCTGTGCATGAAGCTATAGCGGGTACCGTTTGTCAAAGCACAACACACTGGAAATATGGAAGTTCGCCCAACGCGCTCTGGTGGGATCGATGATAATAGATTATTCGTATCGCACTTATGCAAATAGATAATTATACGATCGTGCATGTATTATAATTAGAACAGGGAGCCAATTTTTAAGAGCTTTGAAAACAATTATTCGTAGCTCATATATCAACTGGTCTCTATTGCTTTTCCGTATTTCTCTACAATGCTACATTTAAGCGGATACAGAGATTAAGCCGCGGTGCTTTCCACTGTGTCAATTATGTTTCTAGCATTTTATTTTCTTGTCAATAAAATAACGCGACATGCAATATATTTACGAATATTATATGGAACGCAACTGCCCGATGCTTAAGCGTTTAATCAATCAAGTGATGTCTTATTTGTGTCTTTGTTCTCCTTTCCTGTAGTTTCTTTTTTTTTTCACCTATGTACCCACTCAAGGTATATGACGATATCTGAATACAACTGATAACATTACCTTTTGACGTAATGTTATTTAAATATATGCCGTCATGCAAAAGTCCCGATTAGTGTCCCACGATGACCTCATATGGACTTTTTTATTCATGTGAAAGCCCTAAACACTGACCCATGTCGGCCTACATAAATAGCCTATAAGTAACTAAATAGGAGATCTTGTCAGATATTTGATAAGTTACAGATAATCCTATACGTCGTAGAAGTAATTATTTCTTCTTTTCGCACACGCTAATGTCTTCTTTGAATGTTAATAATAGTCTATGAATTAACTTTGTCTCTTAAATACATTATGAAAATATAAAAAACTATATTCTTTAGATGGTAAGTTCTTACTGACAGTGACAAGAAAATGACTGGCGAAGGTACACTTCCGTCGAGTCACCAGATAACAGTTTGAAAATCAGCAACTTTTGAAAATTAATTTTCGGCGCTTTTCATATCGCGAAATACAAATATTGAAAAATATGAACAAAAAGTGTGATGTGTATTGGACATTCAGAGAATATTTTATCGTGAATAATATGACGAAAGGACAGTAATTGAGTCGCGGTCAGTAATTGAGTCGTCCACGTTACTCAGTCGGTTGAAGAAACTATAAGCTCGCTGGTAGAGTACCGATAGTAACCATCCCCACCTGAGATCATAACCTCAACTCAGCGATTGCTTGGTGCAACGAATCGTTTGAATTGGACAGTTGTGATAGTTGCAGGACCTGAGCCGTTACTCGTACAACAATTTTTTGCTAACGATCGAAAAACGTTTAGACTGCAATTCCGATAATAGTTTTAGTCACGATGACGCGGTACAGCATATGCTGGAATTGATCGCCAAAACTACTTTTACTTCACTTAATGCGAAAACGCTAATCGTGCGTAAAACTATGAAGTAAAATTTTGTACAATACTCGTTGGAAGAACTTTTTTAACTCGTGTTATTACTACACTCGCTTTCGGCTCGTACTGCAAAGTCACACTCGTTGAAAAAAGTTTTATATCACTTGTATCGTAATAGACTATTTTCATTCCGTATGGCATTTAAGTCCAGAAGAGGAAACGAGTAGAGCATAAGTACCATTCCAATTTCGAGAGCCTGTGCAACTCTATTTATAATGTGAAGTTAGATCTTTGCATCATAAACTGGTTGGTTCCGAGCCGGCAAGCGTAAAACCCATAGTTAGTACCGCATTTGCTCGAGCGCTTTACAAATCTCTACAAATAGAAGGTACAATTATTGTCAAGTCGTGGAGTTGGAATGGAAAGAGAGCAAAATTTAAACTGAGGGTAAAAAAGACCGGATAGAGATTCACTCATCAATAATTCATGGATAGCGGGCGGAGACCCTCCTAGAAATAATAACACGGTCGGCTACGGTATAGCGTACGCGCTCCTTTGCCTCTAAAGAGTGGCCCCTGGAGGCTGCGACGCTACGGAATTGATCTTATCCTGACGCGAGCAAGCGAGCGTGGCTTTCGGCTGCTGGTTTGCCGCGTGGGCATACTACACGAATCTGACAGCGGCTACGAACTAGCGAATTCCTAATGCCAAAGATTTAAAAAAAACTGGCTTTCTCCTCAGCTATCGGACGAAATGGTCTATTTGTAATATGCGGCTGGCACATTTGTTAAAGCCCGTCATCGTGTCGTCCATTCGGGCTTAAAAAAAAACTTGGACGGGAATGTTACTGCGCTTGATGGTAAATACAGTGTGTCAAATCAGTGAAAACTGGTAGAAATAGGATTATTTACTGGTAGTTGTAGAAATTATAGGAGAAGTACAGCAATTTCAGTTCTATTGCAAAAAAAATGTATGTTCGTAATTTTCCGATAGATTTTTCTTTCGCAGTCTTATGATGTGATATTTCAATAAGCTCGCGTCATGATTTTTATGAGCTTCAAATCTCTACGGGAAGAAAAAATTTTGTTGTGACAGCTGCGCTCAAAGTTAAAAGAATTCTGACGCTTGAGTTCAGGATAGAAATTATTGGTCTTACAGAGAAGTAAGTCATAACCCAATAATTATATCAACAAAATGATTTTCTAAGGTTAAAATGAAACTGGATTAGCGCCATGTCAATCAATCTATCATCGACACATAATTCGTGTAATCAGTATGTACTCAGTCAGTGAAACCGAGCTTCGAAGCAATAAGCATACTCGAATTAGAGTAGAGTACAGATAAACATTACCATAGATTGGCTGGAATAACTTATGAGTTATGTCACCTCAACATTTCTTTCTTGCCATATATATTTCACGAGATCAGACTATGGCAGAAAATCGGTCGGTTGATTTTGCAAAATGCTTACGTCATTACGCATGCCCAAAATATAAAAACGTCACGTGATATAAGTCTAGCGTGTGATCTACCGATCAGACGAAGGCAATCAAGACAAAACCTATCTATAGTCTTAGGAGTGTCGTCAGATGCATCAAGAGACGCCTCCATCATTCCATTATGTAGAGGGAAGCTCGTTAGCCTCTGACAATCGAGTCAAAGCGGCATCTCAATCACGTAGCTCGAGGCTTTGCTTGAGGCATATTTGGTAGAAGCAGCTAATCTTCGGCTGCGGTTCTGCGGCTGCGGCTTCAGCAACAACGGAGGTCCTCCGAAACAACACACCGCGAGAGTCCTAATTTCCAGCGTTTACCGCGTGAAAATGGGGTTGATCGCACTATATACTACAACAATATATAGTTGAACGTGAATCAGCCCCGCAGGAGCCAGATGGTCGAAACTTCTGGTCCTTCTTTAGCGCCGCAATAGCTGCACCAAAATCGCAGATGAACAAGCTTAAGAGCGCGCCGGGCCGTTCGTTCGGCCCTTGTTTCCGATAATTCGAAGGTAGCTTCGGTAATCGGTGCCTGATATACGATCACACGTCGCTTTCTCTCGCACCTTTAAAAATTATCCGTTTCACGCCCACGCTGCCTCGTTTTTATGAAATATGACCACGCACTGCTGTTGCTCCTCTGCAGTTTAATATCTCTTGTCTCTTCTCGTCCTTCTTGAATGATCCCCGTGCGCGTGTCTGCTGCTCGGATGAACTAGCCTATGGCCATGCTCTGTCGATTTTGGCGTGAACGTCCTAAGACGATGGGTTCACGGCCAGGATCGATTCAAAGATCGCTACATCGATCAAAATATCATGGTTCTAACAAGAACTAAAAATTCCTTAGAAGTAGAAATCTGTACGCGGCTTCCATTTTGTTCTTCTATTTTCATTCCACTATGGGGAATTACGTTGGTAAAATTTAGCTTCTTCACAGAGGAAAATTTGGCGAGAATGAAAAATAATCAAATGGAATGTACAAAATTTAAATTTGCATTTTTGTTATAGTCGAACCAACCAGTGAATAGACAGTTAAGCAGGCGAAAAAACCCAGTGAATGGACGCTTTTTGTGCACGTGCTCTTATAGACAGTGTCCATTTACTGGTTCCCGTCCATCCAGTGACTCGTCCACCCTATAAAATTGTAGATACCTAGCTTCCAGAGCAGCATGAAATAAAAAATTGATTACTGATACACTTGCACGCAAAAGCGTAGTTCCATTCAATTTTAGTTGGATTTGTATCAATAGATTTCCAATCCACAGAGCTTCGGCTTGCGGAATAAGGAATATCGAAATCAAAATTTGCATTCAATGTAGAATTTGAAAAATTTGATTGATAATATTTATGTATGTATCTACCGGTCAAATACTAGAAGATCGCAAATCGGAATTAATTACTTTCCAGAAAAAAAAGAAGCTGACGTCTCTGTGGTGAAACCAATTGGAAATAAAAATCGACTTGGTAACATTTACGTAAGACCAATAAGTGATGGATGAATTTCAGCCCACCCATGAAATTTCTAAACAAGGATTCTGTATTATTTTACACGAGTCACGTGTTAAAATATACATCGATGATCTCTACGGACAGATAAAAATAGACACCCAGGGCATGAATGTAACGTTTAGATTTTTCGTTCTTAGTTGGGCCTATTTTTTTACCATCGCGCAAGGTATATTGGCAAGCGGCCCTGCAGAAGGAGCATCAGGTGAGCTCCCGCGCATAAAGACTATCGGAGATCAGAGATGCACCCATGCTAAGAGATTCACGCCTAAAATGCTAATTTGGAGGATCGACGAACGCCCCTGTATCGCACCTTGCTAACTGGCGATTAGCGGCTTCGAGTGTCCACTCTATCTTTGCGAAAAATCGTTAGAAACCCAACGTCTTTTGTTTTTATGGATATCGCGGAGATATTGCCACGATTTTCGGGAAAGTATCAACGGCTTATAGGAGGCCAAAAAGCGAGCTTCTACAAAGTAGTCGAGAGTTCTAAAGAATCTGAAAAGTTATAACATTCAAAACACCAAAGCCACTTAGCGATATGATGTTTGATGCCATTTGGATATTCAATTTTTTTCTCGCTTGCATTCATTTTTCCCGAGAGTCCTACGTATAGGCTTTGCGCATTAAGATGCCAGCGCCGCATATGGCACAACTTGGCAACGGTGTGCAGACAAAAAGCATCGATTCTTATGGTAGAATATATATTTAAAAAGATTTTCTGATTATAGGAAATGAACACGTGAAAAGTATTGTTATGAATAAAAACCAGGATCCTCAAGTTATTTTTAAAAATTTTGTCGATGGCAGTAACCTTTTGTTATTCGATCTATTTCGAAAAAAGGTGTAGGTAAATTCCCGACTGCCTGGTACCAAGTATAGCTTCTTAGAGTAGTTTCAACCTGTATCCGGTTCGTACGGTCTTATAACGATTGGATTACTGCCATTAATTTGTGACAACTGCCAATTAAGAATTGATATGGTTTACTTACTTTTGTCGTTTAACGAAGGCAATCCAGTCCTCTGATGCCTTTATCGCTTGAACACTTATATTGTTAACGTAGGAAAACGATAGAAATGTACGCCTGTTGAGTTCACCGTGGTTTTATTGCCATTAACGATGCAGCATTTACACTTTCCGTTTTGGTGCACGCATGGTGTCGATTTATCCAAAAAATTTAAGTAATGGCGTTAAGTAACGTACTCGAGCATGTATTACCATGACAGACGTTCATACACTGTTGCACAATTTCTCCACTCCAAACGCTGGCTACTCAAAATGGCCACGAATAAAGGCCACGCGTAAAGTCAATACGGTCAATTCCTGGATATAATTTTAATTGCATCCGCGTGTTTCCAGTGACACCTCGTGTTACAGAGAATCCACAATTTGAAATATGACATAACTCGAGTGCTAAACGTTGCTACTGTAAAATCTTATGCCTCTTTACCAATTTCTTTTTTACAAAATCTTAACATGAAAATCGAGACTTCAACACAGTTTCTTATGAGACGACGGGATATCTGACAAATTAGATAATAAATCGTTACGTGTACATTGGATTGTGAAAGCACCATCCCGCTTATGCAAAAAGGGGGTCACTGAACATTTAATTTAATTATATTGATATAAAAAGCCGATAAGTAGTCTAAATGAACATTTTCGAAGGCGGTCGCCGATTCATATATGTTTGTCAACTGTCACAACGACAACTGATCAAACCCGAATTAAATCAGCAACTTTCAATAACTATTCTTTCATAAGCGATTCCAACAGAATTATTTAATGTTATTATATAACAGATTATAGTTGTACATATCGTGTCAATAAAAAAAAAAAAAAAAAAAAAAAAAAATAAGCGATTTGAATTGGTAAGATTTATGTATGCAGTTTCCCGATTTACTTTGTATCATGAGTTTTCGTATATTTACAATTTTCTAATTAATCCGTTGTAAGTCGTCAGGGAAGAGGGAGTCACCTTGATAAATCGCTCTGCTTGAATGTAACGTTGTGTCTTTGTCTGCTCGATTGAATAGAAAGAAACACCACGATACATCCGAGCAAAAAGATGAATTACAGAACGCTGCTATTTTACTTTGAATGTGGCGAAACTACCGGTTGCATTCAGAACTGCATTAAAGAACTTACCCTCAACAATATTATGCAAGCGAAACGGTTAATCAGAAGACGCGGCTAATTACTCTATTCTGAATGTAGCCGACGGTATTCCGAATGCAGAGAAAGACACGGATGCATTCAGAACTGCATTAAAGTATTCACCTATATTTCTGAACGTATTTTCTTGAAATCCTGGTTGAGTTTCGAACAGCAGAGCATAATAATGAAATTTAAAAGGAGACTGGAGTATTGGGCTCGGACATCGCCCCGGGTCGTCGAAGCCGGTATAAGCTTTCGTCGTTCTCTCTCTCTCTCTCTCTCTCTCTCTCTCTCTCTCTCTCTCTCTCTCTCTCTCTCTCTGTTCATCTCTCTTTATTAGGGACCACAACGACGCCTAGCGCGCGCTCTTTGAATATAGAGGAAAAAAAGAGAATAAACCAAAGGTGCAAAGGAAGGGTTGGACCCTCTCGGTCGCCGAAGAGGTTATTATATTTTAAAAAAATCACACGAAATCACCGGTGCTGATTACAAGGTACGAGGTGTGGCAAAGGCAAAGAACGACCAGTCGGGCTTTCGCTGCGTGCCTCAAACTGTTGGTCTGCAACGGCAAAGCAGCAGGAGCAACGCAGCTTCAAGCATGAGATTCACACTCGCCTATACTTAAGTTTGTTTTGAATTAACACCTCCCTATAATGGTTCTCGTGGACGTGTGCGCTCACGGCACGCTTTAACACCTTTTTTTAAACCCTGCTTGCCCCTCTTTCGCCTTCTGTTGCTGCTAGTCTCTCGCTGACTACCAATTGCCCGCCGCGGCTGCTTTTTAAAAAACCCACACACCCTATCGCTGGTAAAGCCCTTTCGCGAAATTCATCTCTCACATAATTACGGGGCTTGGTAAATAAGCAACAGCGGCTACGTTATACTTTTGCAAATCACGATTCGACAACACTTAGGAAAGTGATGAGTAACGAGTCACTCGCATCCATCGACTCTCGTCAAGAAGACGTGGAGAGAGGACAGCATTATTTTCTTTAACAGGCGCCGAGAACACAATAAGTACTTGGTGAGTATTTTGCGAGCAGTGCAGTTTATTTCTCCGGTCGGCTGCTGGTTACTATTAGATGCTACAAAAAGACTATTTCAGTTGCTTTTCCTTCGTCCCTTATTTGTTGGGGAGCAAAAAAATCAGAACGATATATGTGAAGTCGTCTGGCGTTTGAGTTGTAATTTTTTACCTGTCTGTCTGAGGCTTTTCGTTAAACACAGTAAGGCCCAATTTGACAAACAGCCAAGTACCATCAGGATAGGTTCTGACGTTTTAACGGAATCAACAAAAAATGTATGTGTATTTGAGAATTATGGCCAAGAGTTACTTAAATATCGGTTGTTAACTTTTTTAAATTTAATATTATTTTTTGACTGCAAAAAAGCTTGACCGTTGATGAGTTAAGGAATATTACATGTAATGTTGTTTTGATACTTTGTGATCATATTGATCCAACCTGTCTTAAATACCACAATACTATCGATATTTGTATTTTATTATTTCTTTTCTTTTTGGGAAATCAACGGCTATGTTGAATGAGGAGCTAGAAACTTAGCCCAATTTTACGATACTCCTGCGTATCCTCTAATAATCCGAACCCTAGCTGTCGTATCGTTTAGGAGAAAACAGCTTTCGAAATTTCTGCGGGGGGAGGGGGTGTACTACTGCCTCTTAACTATGAATATTAAATTTAAACTGCAGGTCGCAAGTTTAGAACATTCAATGACTAAAAAAGCTATGGGTACGACATCTGTGAAACCGAGGTTGAATCACGTGGCTATAGTACGATCGCGTTCCTGCACTATATCTCGCGCATTTTCACGAAAATCTCCGACCAGGCACGATTTTTAAACTTCACTGACATACGTTTGGTGGATAGAAGTTACTTTTATTCAAAAGCGTATGTATAAACCTTGTATAAAGGACATTTGTACATGAACCGTGAAGCATTCATACTCATTCAGAATAAAAGCTTACAAAATGCAGTGTGCCTTAACTTACAAAAGATATATACATCCAGTAGTTTTACAGTTTTGCGCGAGATTAAAATTTTTTTTTGTCTTAGCTAATAAAACGTATAATTGGCTTTTTACTTCGTCCATCTGCAGTAGAACAAAATTTAATGCTTTTTCAAACATTACTTGGTCTTTTGTAGATTAAATGACAGTTTCTTGGTATCAATTACTCATTATTAACGTGCGTTATATCTCCTTAAATCACACTTAATTCATTTCAGATTATTGCTCAGAGTCTACAGAAAATTAATTGAACATACGGAATCAAGAAAGGTAAAAATTAATAGGAGTCGAGGGTTTTTGAGTAATCAAAAATATGTTTATTAGCAATATTCTAAGCTCGTAACCTCTGTTGAGGTTCTTCCTCAATCTCGTACTCGATCTCCACGCGCGGTTTGGACTTCTTCTTTGATTGATCTTTCTTCCCAGACTTCTTGACAGATTTTTTACTCGTCGACGGTCGAATATCCTGTTGAAAAATCATTATATAATAACGTCGTTTTAAAACTCCGATCATTATTTACAACTTTGAAGAATTGCAAACCTCGATATCGCTGGTGTCGGATTCAAAGTCATCGGAAACTTCGACCTTTTCTCGTTGGCCCGAATCGCTTTCGTCTTCTTCCTCGAAATTGTAGTCATCTTCATCATCGTCACTGTCGGCTGCCACATAACGATTGGTGTCGACTTCCATATCGTCAGTTTCCAATTCTCTTTCCAATTCCTTTTCAATCTCACCCTCCTTCTCATCCTGTTTCATTTATTTTAAATGTTAGTGACTGTTAGCTTAGATTGTACTTCCAGAAAGAAGTGTGCATTCCCAATATATTTCTTAGTGTAAAAACATATTCTTTATATACGTTACGTATATTCAAGGTTTAAATAAATATATTGCTAAGAAATATCTCAGATATAATTTAATATGTGTGAAATGCTGTTTTTTTTCTTAGAAGTTCCGCACTTATGATTGTTAATTAAATCTTACCTCTGCTTCACTTTCTGCTTCGCTTTCTCCTTCCACTTCAACTGCTTCCACAGCCTTGTCAAATGCTTTTTGTGGGAAGTTGTAGATATCGTTGTACTAAAAAATCGATTATATAGATTTTCGCACATAGAAGATATTGAATTCAATCTATTTTTATTGACTTACCATTCCTTGTTTCAATCTTTCCATAAGCTGCTTCTCAATTGCGGTGTCAAGTTTTGCAGCAATCAGGGCCTTTTCTTCTCTCCTCCTTTCTCTTCTCTCGATCTTTCTCTGGAGTGGTACAAGCTTCTTCTGGCGCCTCAGCCTCAGCTTTCTCATGCGTATCAGATACTGTGTTATCTTTATAAACCTCTGCTTACATTTTGACTTAATAAAGCCCGGCCAGTACAACAAATTCTCGTTTATCTGATATATAGCTTTTTCAAAGTTTCTTGAAAGTTTGACACGTTCCCACTGCTCTTTTGGAGTGTGTATCCTAGAGTAAAATATAATTATTTTGAATTTCTGTACAGATAAACAGCAATTGTTAGCAAAAAATTTAAAAAAGAATGAATATAAACACATTATATTATACCAAAACATTCCATGAGCTTACCACAATATTCATGAAGCTAACATAATGTAATGTATGGAATTTCGAAAAAGCCTTAAAGGATTTTAGAGCACACTCGCATCGCTTTACAAATTTTGTCGAAATATCACTAAATTTTGAGAGGATGCTTGCTCCATTTTTTTAAATTTATTTGACCCTATGATTTCTCATGACTCTTTTGCCTCAGAAAGTTCTACAAAAAATATTTAGAAATAAAAAACAGAAAATGTAGTCTTACCTTTCTGCCGTTCTCATGAATAGGTAAATTATACCGTTCTCTTCACGCACTGTGGCATACTGACTGTTGGCGAGAGGACAGGATGCCCTACTACACAATCCTGTCAAATTGTATTCATTCCTACAGAATCTCTGTGACTTGGTACTGAAATAATGGAATTATTACACGGGTTTTCTTAGAAACATCGTAAACATATTGTAAAAGTATACTTACTTTACTTTGAAGGAACAGAAGGACTTGTTAATGATACTCCACACAACCTGAAAAACAAGACAGGTTATATAAATTTCAAGTGCGTATAACGAACGAATTTTCTCTGCGTATCACTTACATCGTCGTGTTGCATCTTGGCTCGTTTCTCCTCGAAGTGATAATCACGATATTTATTAATCAGTTAGGTGCAACATGCAATAATTCTAAATATTTTTGAGTCGCTTGAAGCACACGTGTATGCTGATATAAATCGAGAATTGAGAATCAATTACGACGCGCTTCCTCGATCGATACAGTCGGCCATAGGAACCTTTGAATACGCGTCGGTATGGTTGGTCTCTATCGAAGAGACAGTATTTTCTGGTAAACTGTTTTCTATGATTATATGGTAAACCTCAAGGTGAAGTGCTATACCAATTGAGTCACTATAAGTTCGAGTGAGAAAACAGTATTTTCGGTTACAGTGAAGCCAACGGATACAACAAAAATGTGAAGCACATCACATTGGTTATGTATACCGACCGAGACGCCGCGAGAGCGAGCGAGAACGCGCCATCGATGGTCGCCTTGGAGCGAGGGAGAACGACAGAAACGTGCAGTACATCACTTAAGAGGCAGTGATACACCCCTCTCCCCCCGCAGAAATTTCGAAAGCTGTTTCCTTCCAAACGATACGATAGATAGGGTCCGGATTTTTAAAGGATACGCAGGAGTATCGTAGAATTGGGCTGAGCTTCTGGCTCCTCATTCGACATAGCCATTTATTTTTAAGAATTAAAAGAAAAATAGTGCGAGAGAGACAGAGCTATGTTAGAGAGAGACCTATAGGCGTTTAGGATTTGTCGACGAAATTTTAGGCGGTGTATCACTGACTATAACAAAAAGTCTTGTCTACAGTCAGTGCTTTTTGCTTTTTATTAAAAAAATTGACCGTGACGAAGAATAACTTTTTAGGAAGTTTCAACGTATTTACTCGCACTTATGACGATCTGAGAGATAAGAGTTAGTACCGCAGCATCTTATCTTGATGTGTTACACGTTTTTGTCGTTTTCTCTCGCTCCACTCTGCGACCGCTAATGACGTTTCTCCCTCGCATTCACGGTGACTCGTTCGGTGTAGCACATCACCTTAAGGTGGTTTACTCGGATTGTAACAAAAGCTGTAATCCGAATTTCTCTGCCACTGTTGACCGTTGATGAAATGGTCAACCGATGATGATGACCGTTGACCGTCCGGATGAAACCGAGAACGTTATTACCATCCATCTAAGAATTCTCCAGTGCGTCGTTTTCGTCTTTCATTTTTTAAATCAACCGTTGCAAAGAAATTCGAGATCGCTAAACTAGTTCTGTACCTCTCGCACACATACACGTTTCAAATCGCATATCCGATTGCGTCACCAAGAGTGCAAGAGAGATAGCGTTTACGGTGATCGCATGATGGAGCAAGACAAAAATATTTGTAATTGACGATATGTCCGTTTCGAAAAAATCGCATTTGAATCCCACAAAGTGCATATCTAACTCTATAAATCCGTAATTTCATACACCCATATATCAGATCTGGAGCTATATGAGAAATATGTACAATCGTCCACTAATACAATCCCCAACGAATATGTTTTTATGGCCATTTGTAGATTCTTTAACGATCTCTCGTTCAACATCCTCGAGCGAATATAACGTTACTAAAGCGATAAGACCAACAGGAGGCCTCTATATACTGTAGACAATTATTCAGAAGGAGGGTTCCGATCAACGAGTACGAAGGTGATTGAGGAAATTAATCAAGGGCAGGTTTCATTTGAATAAAGCGATAATGTTAATACCCTCCACAGTGTATTTGGTGACCTAGATTACAATGAAAATATCAGACATAACATCGATGTACGAGATACTTTGTATTTTTTTTTCTTCAATACGTTCAATAATTAGAATAACTATGTAAGATGCACATATCTCAACAGTATGTGACGGTAATAATTAGTGGCTTCGTGGCATTCAACCCACCGACTAACAAACAACATTTATATATGACTTTAGTTTTGTTTTTTTTCGTCTTATTTTTTCTTTCATACACGTAGAATAGCGTAACGACACTGACAATAATATGTATTTTTGTCCATATATATATAATATCTCATACTTCATTTATATCATAATTTTTTTCGTTTTTCTTTAAATTTTAATTTTATAATAGAGAAGTTGCAATCATTTGGTTGAGTTATACACAAAACTCCTTTCCCCAATCAAAATAAAATTGGAGGCTGATTTAGAATGGAACGTTCGTGATCCGCACCTCGTTCGTGGCCCGATAGTCGAGCAATTCTTCGCGACTCGTACATAATATACAAGAAACGAGATTTGTCGTACAGATTTGTGGGAATGAGCTGAACGAGACCCAATGATCTCATCGCACTAAGTAATTAACTGTACCTTGCAAGCTCGATTGAAGCGAAACGGCAATACGCTCACAAACGGTGAGATATAACAATTCGGAAAAAAATATACAATTGTTCGCACATCGGAAAAGCATAAAATATGCAATAGGAAACGTTAAATCATACAATTTTCATTCGCCCTTCACTCGTCCCTCTTTGGACTGTTCGCGCGTAGTTGAGTTACAGTAACAAAAGGCGTCGAGCGTTCCCGCAGCCGTCACGGAATCGTGATCAAGTTCCCCGAGATCGGGCCGCTCCTTACAATTTTTTTATTATTATTTGATTCCTCTTTTCTTCGCTTTCTTAATCTCTTCCTGATGCTGTGTGGTGTGTGAGTACATGAATACTTCTTCGTACGGCCTTTGATGGTTTTTCCGCTAGTGCGCACCAGTGCTGCCGTTAACTACTCACGGAAGGCCATACGAATGATCTCTCTATTGTTTATATTAGTTGTTGTTTTTATTAACAATAAAACAGCGCGGATGATTTTAATACGCGTGATTGGCGACGAACAAGGCTGCGTCACCTGCGGCACCAGTTACACCACCCGCGTACTTTCCAAGGGCGGACTCGCTGTTGGCCTGCGTATCGTCGAGAAAACAAAAGAAAAAAATATACATTAGATAAGTGAAAGGCTTTTCTGAATGGAACATAAGAGAAGTTGGAAAAGGCACGTCCTTTTTGCATTTTTTACGAGTGTAATATATATTCTTCTGGCGCGCGGCATGCACTTCCGTACAACGAGCATTATGCGATGAATTTTTTATTCTGTAATAGCTTCGCCCACGCTCTGAACTGGCTAAGCTAAAAATGTGATATACGACATTGTTACGAGAGCAAAGGAGTAAATTTATAATGTCATAGACGTAGTTGGAACTAGATAAGTAGATTCTTGAGGTCTGGTGTCGAGCACCCAAGTGTCGTTTACGTTCGAAATTCTCTACAAGCCCCGGTTGTTCAAAAAGCTTTTTTGTCAAGGTAAAAACTTCAATGCAACGTTTTTTGAATGCAAAAAGTTTGAAATTGTGCGCTGAGAGCAAACTGCAAGTATATATACTTATTCGAGCGAGGCTCGGCGCATAATTTAGATGAGTCTCAAAACTTTCCTCTCAACTGAAATTGGGTCGACGATATTAAAAATTAAAGGAGAGCTCACTATATTTCCGCACGGACGTGTCTTCCAATTTCTCGTCATACGTAGTAACAAGGTGAATAGATTTTCTTTGTTATTCCACAAATGCTACAACATCAAATAAAAATAAAGTAACTGATTAGAGTAAGCGTATGCAAAAGCTTACTAACTCAAAATAAATAATAATGATCGAATGGAAATAGAATTATAGATGCTTAAGCAAACTGAAGTAGCATGGCAGTTTTTGAACGATGATATAAAAAATATTGTCGATAAAAAAATTAAAATAATGATGGAAATCTTCGAACGATCGATTCGAGTAACGCCTTAATCGCGTTACAAGAAGAGATCGCTCGATAAATTCTCCGGATATGCATACTTACTACGATGACATCGTGCGAATCACACAGAGAGGTGATAGAAGTATATTGTAGGGGTTTTAGTACGCATGGGATTTGACGTACAGAGACGTGGCTCCGGCCGTGCTAGTTATACTGCCGGCGACGTATTTGCCTTGACAGGCTGCACCGTTTGCCTAAACAAGCACACACACACATAGTGGAAAACGTACATGCACAAACAAATAGAAACTTGATCATGCTGTCTAATTAAGACTAATTAGTTCACGTGGTCAGTTACATATTACAGTAGCCTACTTGTAAGTGCGCGCAGCTCTGTTTTTTTTTGCTTCTTTCAAAAATCAAGTAGCGACTATTTGTTCTATTAGCCTCATGGGCCATTTTTTCTACATTGTAAGCATAGCACATGAAAACGAATGTAAATATTTAGAGCAAATCGGAGGCAATGTTACCATGAAAAAAATTATTTGTTTATTTTATCGCGAGATAGCATTGAAAATTTACGGAGACATATGCAACATCTTTACCAAAATGCAATTCATTCGGATTTATTCGCCGCAGGCACACAACTTTTCTCACTCTCTTGGTCAGTTAAGCGAACTTGTAAAAAAACTATGCACGATTTTCAGCGACATAAGCAAAAAAGAAAATCGGTGATCCAGATTGATCTTAATCAATCCCACCGTTTTAGACACAAAAAAAAATTACAGAACTACGGGCGAACCTACAGACAGATTACAGTAACGAAATTAATTATCAAGAAGTTCAATACGACATAAACCATATTGAAAAAAAAAAAACGATATGAAAAGAGTTTCTCGACGCTAAAGCGGATATTGAAATTGCCTGGAATAGCCAGACAACGCAAACTGCGAGAAAAACATTCATTAATATACTTTTTAGATTTGAAAAGATACGAATGCACATTTCAAGGATTTGGCGGCGGCGGATTTCGACTTACCTTAGCACGCTTGATAAGCTCCTCCTGTCCAGCCGCGATTTGCTCGGGCTTGCCGGCCCATGCGCGGAGCACGGAAGCTTGTAGAGCACGTCCGTAGCTGAAGGTCAATGCCCATGGCTTCTTGCCCGGGAACTTGTTGATGGCGTCAAGATTGACGGAAGCCTCCTCCTCGGATTGTCCACCGCTGAGGAAGGTGATTCCAGTCACCGCTGGAGGCACAGTGCGGCTAAGAGCGGTCACGGTGGCAGCAGCGATTTCCATGGGCGAAGCCTTCTTCGGGCAGCTCTGTCCAGGTGTCACCATGTTCGGCTTGAGAAGAGTTCCCTCGAGGTAGACGTGGTGGTCAGCAAGCGCCTAAATCGTAAGAAAATATATTTATAAAAAGTGTGAACCTAGCGGGAATTAACAATTGAAATTGTTAGTTTAAAAACATCTTTCGCACCTTTCCAACAAAAAATGTTGGCTAACGATTTACCAGAAAATGTGTAAAATGGAGAAACGATCTTTAAAAACCCGAGATTTCCAAATGATTCGTTAAATCTTGTGGAATTTGAAAATCGAGCAAGTATCCGCAAGAAATCCAGCGGCAGGGTTCGAAGAAAAAAGAAATTATGCAAATTGGTGTTAAGAAAGGATTTTTCTGAAGAATTTGTAAAATGCCACAAGTTTCCTCAAAAAGTGTAAAGATGACTAAAGATTACTTTGAAAGATGTTTTGAAATAACATAACTGCGTGAAAATGAGTATACGTGCAATATACGTGGGACATCCAAAATTTTCACGGTTTAACTGCGAATATATCGTTTATAGATATTTTCCATATATCTATCCTATCTTTGTCACATATTCTCGCAAACATTTATCGATATTCCATACCAACTTGACCTGGCTCAAACTCTCGACCTGTTAGATTTCGTCCTCAATCATTTATGTTATCGTTCTACCTCTAAACAGAAACCACCATTTTTTTTAATTTTTTTTTTTAAACAATTTTCATACTTATGATTATTCATAATGAATATCTTGAACACCATAATGAAGAAATCTGATAAAATTCACAAAAACGAGCACCCACGATAAATAATTTTTAGCCATATTCGATAGTAGGCATGATATGTCCTTTTTTTTTGGTTAACGTTCTAAAAACGTACAGATCACTAAATTTTTCTATTTATTTTAATTTAAAAAATTGCTTTGAACAATTTTAAAAAAAATTCTCCGAACTCCTGACATATATTGAAAATTTCAAGAGATAGCTTGCAGAGAAAGGATTTTTGTGCATCTAACTTTTTTCAATTATCGTTTTGAAAAAGATTCGTAGAAAATGGAAGCGACGTCAGGCCAACTTTAGATCAAACCTTAGCAATATCTGATACAAGATTCATAAGAATTCTAATGTATTTTTAAATTATGGCCTTAAATATTTCCGTTATAAATAATTATGAGTATATGAATGGTTACAAACAAAAATTCAAGAAAAATTCTGGTTGCTACATACAGATGGAACAATAACATAAAAAATCAGGGGAGAAATCCAAGAGGTCGAGGGTCAAACCCAGGTCAAGTTGGTATGGATTGTCCCAGACGCAAAATATACTTCTTGGTATACATAGCTTACATACATATTTTTTCATATGGTAATAAAAAAAGAAAGATCAACGATATTTTGTAATTCTTTAAGATAGTTAACTGACCTTGTAAACAGCAGCGAGGACCTCCTCAGTGACTTGCTGGCAACGGGCGAGATCGTGATCACCATCGGGAAGGATTTCGGGCTCAACGATCGGCACGATCCTGGCGCTCTGGCAGATGGAAGCGTAGCGAGCGAGAACGTTGGCGTTCTCGAGGATGGCCAGCTTGCTGGGGCAGTCCTTCTTGATCTTGAGGACGCACCTCCACTTGGCAAAGTGGCAACCATCTTTCTTGTACTGGATGCAACGAGCCTGAAGATCATCGAGTCCCTGGGTCGTGCACTCGTCGTCAGTGCCGAAAAGAGGTACGACACCCTTGTCGACCTTGATACCCGGAAGGATGTTACGCTGCTTCAGCAACTCAACGAAGGGAGTGCCGTCATCGGACTTTTGGTAGAGGGTCTCGTGGAAGAGAATCACACCGGAAATGTGGGTGCTGATAACGTCCTGAATTTCATAAAATAAGTTTGTTCGAGAATATAAAAAATGTCTTTGATTCGACGATTTATTGTCGAAAAAATGCACTGTGAAATTTTTTTGAAAAATCCATACACTGTATATCAATTTAATGAACTGCATTTTTCTTAAACCTGTGTAGAAAGATCAATTCAATATACGACAGAAAAGAGAAATTTCAATGTACTTGTGGTAAAATTGAAGTTAACTTATATTAAAAACACAGAATACATCAATTGTACGTTACATGCGTGAAGTAAATTTATATACCCATTTCGGTAAAAGCCTGCACATTGCAGTCATTTTTCCGTAAACATTTTTAAGAGTGTATATTTCATTTCCGAAAATCGTGGTGCAATTAATTCCTTTTAATTATCGATAGGATACCTTGTTGGTGGTGAAGAGAAGCTGTCGGTAAGCCTTGCGGTTAGCCTCGTTGTTCTCAACATTGATGGCCTGAAGACGCTTGCCAATGGTAGAGGTGGACTCGTCAGCGGCGAGGATTCCCTTTCCAGGTGCGACGATCTGTTCGGCGATCTTCTTGAGCTCAGCCTTGAGCTCTGGGTCGGCTCTATCGTACTTTTCTGCCATTTTCTGCAACGGGATAAAGACATAAACAAACATTAATACATCATCGTAATTTAATTAGATGCAAAATATTTCGCATTTGTCTCAACTAAGTAGTCTCCACTTGAGTGTTGCATTAACTAATTGCTTGTCCGTGGAATGCTGAGCTCAGTGCATTGAGCTAATTATAATTAACTCAAGCGAAAGACGTAGCATTGTCTGCACGATAACAATATGCATAATAGGATTTCGCGAGCTGTGTAATTTATTTTAGCCGGCATGCTAAGATAAATAAAAATGAAGAATGAACCTATTCCCACTTTGTGGAGTTAAAACCCATTATCGTTATTATAAGCAAAACGTGAATAACTCCGGAGAATAAAATTTGTCTCAAGAGACGCCAGTACTTCATCAGGTCCCCGTCCCGGGAAAGGTATAATTTGTTATTTTGTCGCTGCCTAGCGAAACGAGTTTGCTTTGTAAGTATCTCACCAGACAGAAGACGAACGTTCGTACCGCAGGTTCTATTCAAGAAAAAATAGGGCTGATAAAGCGATTGTGCGACAGTAACGCGACGCCGCAAAGCCACAGAACCGGCGATAAACTCGTGCCGCTGCCACGGGTTTAAACCCGGCTTATACTTGAGTTTTCTTTCTCCACTGTAATTGTCCGGCTTATTTCCCGGCTGATTGTAAATTACCGATTTATGAGAATTCAGAATGATTTACGACACCGGATAAGCGTAACTTTTTTTCTGTCGGTTATTAATTTATCCGTGATATTTATTTCCGACCCGGTTTCCCTTGCCGTTATATGGAAACCTGTCGAGGATTCGCGTTACACGATAATTTGCCTTGTCGACTTTCTCTGCGAGATACTTCGGGAACGGTGTAATAATTTGCTCCCCTATTAAAGTTTCGATCTTCGGTAATACGTAAAATACCGGTTTTTTCAATAAATTTTATTTCGACCTCAATCTTACCTCAAACTTTCTTCTCCAACATCACTCGCAATGCGTATAAATCGCGTGTAACTAACAACCATTATTCGGTTACAAAAACAATTTTTAAGGACTCAATAGTTTGTATTACGCTGTTGACATTTTGTTTTGTGTTGTGAATTTAATTAAGGAGATGTTAAAGAATTCTATTTACGTATAGAGTATCCATCAAAGACGCACACATTTAGTATAAGGAACATTATTGTATAATATATCGTGATACGTACACAATAATTATGACAATTTAATTTTTTTTTATTACGGTGTAATATCAGTATTAGCTTCCGAATAACAATGACGATACGCCTAGGGAACGTTTCGTTATTCCTCTCATAATTAGCTGTACACGATTATTTAATTAAACATCGAGAGATAGCGAAAGAAGAAAGTGTATAACTTGTGTCTTTTTTAAAAATGCTTTTGATATTTGCCGACCGTGTTTACGGTCACCCGGACCCGCGGGTCTCGGGCCCAGATTCTCTCTCGACTACATTTTTCAAACGACTGCGCTCAAGTTCACGTCCTTACGCGAGGACAGCTCGCGAGGAGAGCAAATCCTCGACTGGTGCAGTGCCGTAACAACGAGGGTGGCTCGTCTCGTACGGAGAGAGGGCAAGCCGCAATGCAGCACGCGCAGACGTTCTGGGTTTTGCGCGAATTATCCCCCTGCTGCTAGCGACGCTGTGGGCTGTTTCACACTCGCCAGCTCCGTCGCACCACCGTCAACACCAGCGGCGAGGAGCTCTCGCGTTCTCCGAAGAAGAGGACAACAATGCGGAGTGACGTGAAGACCAAAACTACCAACACCATCACCTTCGGGTGCAACGGGCTTTATTCTCTCGAAGGAGCGAGCCCCTAGACTCACGCGACAAATATAATTAATTGCGACACAGCAACGAACGCTGGTCGTTACTTCCGGCACAAAGATTACTATAAGGCCTCTCGGCACCGCGATTTTTCTCTCTGCACTTTCTTTGCAACTCTTTGCTTATTTTCTCAATTGGCTTCCCGCCACATGAATCTAATTCAATTTCCGGGATGGCCTGTTGATAAAGAGAGTTACTTATGAGCTTTCCTAAGATGTGGACATGGCAAGATTTTTACTATACTGCGTAATGAAACAATCAAACGCTATGACGGGTAGGTAGCTATTGATTGTTTTATTTTGCAGCTTAGCGAACGTCTTTCACCGGTGCGAGCTCTCGTCGTTCCCCGAAGAAAAGGACAACAATGCGGAGAGACGTGAAGACTCAAACCACCAACACCATCACATTCGGGTGCAATGGGCTTTATTCTTTTTACGGAGCAAGCGGTTAGACTGACGCGACAAATATAATTAATGGCCACACAGCAACGAGCGCCGTTCTTTACTTCCGCGGCATAACGATTACTATCGGGCCTCTCGCCACCGTGATTTTTTTTTTCTGCACTTTCTTTGGAACTCTCTTCTTATTTTCTCAATTGGCTTCCCGCCACATGAACCTAATTCAATTTCCAGGATGGCCTATTGATAGAGGATTGATAGAGTTACTTATGAACATTGATGTGGAAATATAAGATTTTTACTATACTGGGTAATAAAAGAATCAAAAGCTACCGCGTGTAAGTAAACATTGATTGTTTTATTTTGCAGTTTATCGAAAGACTTTTACCGACGCAAGCAGTAACGCCGAGGAACTTTCGTTCTCCAAAGAAGAGATAACAAATCGGAGAGATGCGATGACCGAAAACACCGATATCCTCACCTTCGGGTATAACGGGATTTATTCTCTCAAATGAGTAAGGGGCTAGACTCGCGCGACATATATAATTAATTGCGACACAGCAACACGGAAGGAACGAACGCCGTTCGTTCCTTCCGTGACACAAAGATTACTATCGGGCTTCTCGCCACCGCGATTTTTCTTTCTGCACTTTCTTTGCAACTCTTTTCTCATTTTCTCAGTTGGCTTCCCGCCACATGATCTTAATTCAATATCCGAGATCGCCAGTTGATATGGATAGTTACTTATGAGGTCTCCTAAAATGTAGAGATATAAAAAAACTTTTACTGAACTGTGAAATGAAAAGCTACCGCGTGCTGGTGGCTATTTTTTTTAGGGAACTTTCGATTTATCTTTAGCTGAGGCGAATCATTTCTGAAGTGATTACTAACATTACTATACAATTACTGATTTAAGTAATAATGCTTGGAGTAGAAGTCCGAAGACATAATGATTAATACCATACTTCTACGATGGGCATTTTTATTTGGAGTACAGATTTGCGTTTATTGTTTTACTATCCATCTTATATTACGAACTAGGAAAACATTTTCCGTCAAGAGATTATTAAAGATAATTCATATGACTCGTGTTTCTTACACGTTTATGAAATTCGGGCTTTTGCTTCCTCAAAGAGGAAGTTTCGGCATTTCCACTCATGATTAATCAACATGTTTATTCCAAGAATAACGAAATAGTTATGCCATAGCAACTTTTATTCCGTGATCGAAATGACGAAAGACCTCAGCTAAACTTAGCGAGGGTGAGCTTCTTTCCTTGAGAATATCCGTCAGTAATTCTTTTCCTCAAGTATACCTTTCTGGATAAGTAGTTTTAGTAGTATTACTAATCTTATTTATCACTGTCTAAACATAAAAATGTTCTTTTTTATCTTTGGAACGAACTTATTTAGGGCACATTTCATTTTTGTTGATAAAAAATTCCTGCATGCATACAAAATTTGATATTAGTGAAATCTGAAACTTGACAATTGTATCAAGTCTGTAATGCATATTTAAAATCACCTAAGCCTTACGAAAGGTCATGTAGTCGTATGTCAGTTATTTCGGTGGTAGTTTTGATAAAATTACTATAGTATATTCGAAATGACTTGCGGTAACCCACATCCCAATATGGAATAGCGGTAACAATATATCGTTATTATCATGCCAGTAATAGACTCGAATTCGGTGGTTTGCATAGTTATAGTCTCTCTCTTGCCGAGCATTCGTTAGCTTCCGGCGATAACGTCAATTCAGTTGGAATAATAGCTCGCCGTGGGAGCATCCATCGTTGTGGAATAACTTCTATTAGAAGTTCGACTAGTCGGGTTGGTAAAGGTAGAGAGGGCATGCGAAAAGTCACAAGGACGACTCTATAATCCCTGCTACACAATAATTCCAACGGTGAATCCGACTTTTTGCTTTCTAGAGCGCGCTCGAAATAATTCGGCTTATTCGTCGAAACTCTCGTAAAAACTTTTTCTCTCTGGTCCTCCCACGTTTCCTTCGACTCTGAGCCGAGCGAAAGCTTGCGCGATAAGCGAGCCGCGCGTTCCCTACGGACTGTCTCGTGCGGAAACGTGTAGAAAATGCAAAAACGTTCCGCATTCGCAATTAAATGAATTCGCGTTCAAATTGCAGCCCTCACGTTTTTACTACGTATATACAAAACTTCGTACGATTTTATCGTTATAATGAAAAAAAAACTCTGGTCACTGGAGAAACGTAATTGAAAAATTATATCCTCGATGCTGCAGAATACTAAATATGTATATTAATTAAGAGCTCTACAACGGTCATTATTGTTATTTATGCTCAGCTTGGGAGCAGTTGGATGTACAAATTCCTATAAACTTTTCAGCCATGTAGCTCACGGGGGTATATTAATCTACATTGCTTCTTCATAGCACTAAAAATTTATTTGTTGTTAAGATTTGAAGAAAAAATTTGTAATTACTAAAAACATTCAACATTTTTTTAAATTGATTTTTCATTATCTTGCATACACGAAAACGATAATTTTTTTCAAGTACTCGTTGAGATAAAAAAAACGCAAATTTAAGGAAGCTGAATCATTAAGCCCCGTATACATATTTTACTAACTGTAAATAAATAATTGCTTACGATTTAATGTACCGCGTCTGGAAACTTGTATGCATAAACTGATATATCAAATGTAATACACAAATGTATTGTATAATTAAAGCACATCATATGCAGCGTAAATTTCCATTAATTCAAGAAATATAAATGATGATACAATTTATCCGTTAATTATGATTTTACAATAGTAACCCAGAGTGACTATCAAATTATCTGTAAATATTTGAATAGTTGCAGAAACATAATAATTTTCGCTCAAATATTGACGGGAATAATGGAAAAAATGGAACAGCACGGTCCTCCATGAATTTCTTCATGCATTGATTATATTTTTGATTTTTTTATAAATACCATCGTAAATTTCATTAGAAATGGGTAGTTTTTACAGCTATTCAAATTGTATCGTAATTTTTACTGTTCTCATGATAAAATCATAATCATAAAGCGAATCGTATCATTATATTTATTTCTATAAGTATTAGGCATTTATGATCTGTTGAAAAGGTCTGATAGAAATCAATAGAAATGAGCAAAACCGCATCGATCCAGATATAATCTTATATAAGATTCTGAATCTGATTTATCTGAATCTACATGGTTTTTGAACGCATTTTCAAAAGGGAAAAGTTATATGAAAGTACGCTAAACTTCAATCATACTTAAATCATCACTTGAACATAACAAGTACCAGTATCTATACATAAAATTTCATAATATTATCAACAATATAGAGTTATTTATACGCTGTAAACAGTGAGATGATGATTATGGACAGCCGACAGGGAATAAGCAGTTCGTAGTCAACTGACATCAAAAACCTCTCGTCTGACGGGTCTAAAAATAGTAGCAGAAAAGTGGAGAGGTAGAAGCGTGTTTTCGCGCATTTCGAATTCCCGTCTGGCATCTTTGCTCTCATGTCGTCGCACGGCCACGTTCTCCTGTATCGCTGAGTGGGATCCTGGACAGCGACCTCCCTGAGGATCTCGTTCTCCCCAAGCGACTAGTAAAGCTGCGTATAGCGCTACTTCTACTGCGCCACCAATATAACTGTCCGTTATTTTCGAGCGTATTTCTTCCGCCGTGTCCCCAGGGCAGAAGTCCGAAAATATCAAGAGTTCTTGCTGGCTTCGCATTATCATTGTGGAATAACTATCCGCCACGAGATTGATCGACGCGAATTTTGCCCCTCAACTCTATCGAAAAAGCAATAAAAAAAAATACTTCGGAAATTTGAATAGTCTTGGGTCTCCTGAGAAAACTGGTGTATGTGAGAATTCCGCATTGATTGAACGTCCAAGATAGCACGTAGGTAGTAAAATTGCTCTCGATTTACTTCTTGAATAGTAAATAGGGTGGCAAAAAAAAGACAGGAAAAACGCGAGGAAAATATTAACTTTCGTTACAGCAGCTTCTCACTTTTCTCACGTTTCTTAAAGGTAAAAAAAGTGAAACGTGAAAGAGATTTTTTTTCGGAATGGAACGTTAATCGTCTCGATATGTTTAAAATTCATTTATGATTAATTCACTGAGTCTAAACTAAATTTTTAAGCAAAGTTATAAAAATGATGATTTTCGAGAGCAACAATACTTAATATCCTTACCAACTGAATTTTAAATTTAGTCGGCAATTTGGAAAAAATGAATATTTTCCAATATCACTGTGAAATGCGCTTCATAATTCCTTAATCAAATCCAAATACATGTTATTTTGTTGGCCATAGAAGGCCCTCAATTTCCCAAACTTAATCTGTGGCTCCAATTAATAATTGCCGGGATATCATTACGTATGAAACTGTTTTTGAGAAATTTTATTCTGTTTTTGCATCGCTGCTCATTTCACTCTCTCTTTACCTGTCTCGGAAGCAAAGGGATAAAAAAATGTAAGGATAACAGAAATTCGTGAGTTATTCTTCAGCGGTGTTTGCCGAGGAACCGCCCGATGTATATTCATTTCTTGGAGTGCTTTTCTACTTGCCTACGCCGTAGAATCAAATTGTATGCAAACTCGCGTTGGTGTGTGTTGAACGGAATCTAAAATACACAAAGGTCTGCCTGCGCTCCTTGCTCTAGCTTCACTGTGCGTTCTCTTCAACCCTTTCAGGTCCCGAACCAGAATCGTAGCTATATTGCTGCGGTGTGTATACATGCACTAGAGCACGAATACCTATCGGAAATTCCGAGCTCTCCGGTAGTCTCTATACCTGTCCAAACAAATTTCGCAGCCAGATCGCATAACCTGCGCAACGATCCTCGCCGTTTCTGCGTACCACTGCTTCGGAAGAGAACGATAAGGAAGTCCTCCTCTTCGTCTACTACGAGGTATACTATGGGGTCGATACACGGTAACGATTCTGCGCCGGTCTTCCTTTAGTGCGCACGCAGAGCTTTTGACATCTTTTCCAGTGATATTAATATTAATAACTTTCAATTACGAGCTCGTACGTAGACGCCTAAATCATCTCATCCTCCTCAAAGTTCTAAATGAAATTGTACTGTAGCACTCGAGTAACCGGAAGTCTTGCAGTATTTCCGAAAATATCATATTATGATCCAGGAATTTATCCTAAGCATTAGGAGTAAAGGCTCTATAATGACGATAACAGACTATTAATTTTTGTTTGCTATCGAGAACAAAATAAATATTTTAACCACAAATATTCAAAATTGCAAGATATGTTATGCGCAGTATTGGCGGTATCTCTTCGATTTTCTGGTTACTGCATTAACTTCTGCTTGTAGTTTCAAAACTTTTTCGAGCGCTACGTAAATATGATTTTTTATTAATGGCTTTCACGATTACTGTGTTCACTGTGTCGAATTCATTAAATGCAATATACGAATGAGTATCTTGGCCGTAAAACCATACTGAATGTTGAAAGGGGTGCTACTCTAATAAGATGTAAACATGTTTGGACAAAGAGATAGTTTATTGTTCTCGATAATATTTTGAACGATTATGGTAAATTCACAAGTTAGGTACTGAGTTCGCTGTCGACTCAGAGGGAACTGCATTAAGTGTGTCAGTGTTACTGTTTTGTTTAAAAAGCAAGAAATTCTATGTGCAAAAAAATTACAAAAATATAATTTCCACATGGTTGACACGTTATTATCATGAGATTATTCATGTTTTTCAATTTGTCTTTGTGAATGAATACATATGTCGTAAATATATAATAAATAACATAAAATCTATATCGTTAATCGTACGTTTTTAATTCGCTTTGAAATGAAATATCTCCTAGTAAAGAACACATGGCACATCGGAGGTCGAAATATCGAACACTGAAGCCAATTTTCAAACATTCTGATTGGTCGTTGATGGGTTTGACGTAATGACAACTTCAGAATGCCATAACCACTGCCGAGTTACTCATCGCGCGCATTTTGAATACCATTTTCACAGTTATGAATATGATGTAATATGATAATGGAATAGAATACATTTTTCTTCCTGTGCAAAAAAGACATGCCACATAGAAAGGCAATAAATATCATGTTAAGCTGCAAAAGAAAACAAATGACAAAAAAGGAGTGCGACCGAAGTGAGCACGTTGTTGCTAGTCAATATAAAAATATCTACAGAATGTCTAATGTATTTTTTAATCGCTATAAAAATGAACAGCCCGTACATATGTAATGTATGATAAAATTTTTTTAAAACGTCATATTACACGGATCTTCTAATCCTTGTGCCAATTTACTCATCCTTTCCTCCTGTAATAACAATAATTCTTCCTGTCAGTGACGCAACTTTGCGAAACGGCTATATCCTCGAAACGTGCGACCGATGCGCATGAGCCGTGTTACCAGCTATTGTATATTTGCTGTACGTACACCGATCATGTACTGAGCAATCCATATACATGTGTGTACAGAGGCGTCACGCGTTTGCGCGAACTCTGACCCCGAAGCTTCGGGCATTCGAAAGTTCAGCTGTTCAGCAGAAGCGAAGCGACGTCGAAGCTCATATCACGCGAACCCCAACGACGACCAGAGAACTTGGCGCGACATTCACGACGCCTTGTTGTGGCGTATAATTCCTTTTCTATATGTATCGGATTAACGATCGTTCGAGCTTCGTAATATTCCACGACTGAACTACTCGCGTCGTTGCCGGTCCACGGAGATTGAACCCGGTCAGACTACTATCGCGTCACGTCGCTATCTCGACATCTGCTAAATCGCGGGTCAGCCGAGTTCGTATTTGTAGCCATAATTGAAGAATACGTCTATCATTGCACATGTGAGTAATTCTCCGCCCGTTCAGCCACTTTTTTAAATTCAATTATACATTTTTTAACTCCTTGGGAAATTTTTAATATTGCTCTTAATTTTATACATCGTACAGTGGTATTTACAGAATCTGTGGAAAAATGTACGGAGCGAGCCACGATTATCTAGAAGGGTGATAAAAAACGATTTTTGAAAGTTATAGTGGCCGAAATAAAGGAGGATGCCTCATATCAGCTCTCAAAGACCTCGTGCCTTTGAAACAGACGAAATACTTTTCTGGCTACAGCTGGTAATCAGCCAAAATTTCGATAGAACACGCCCAACCGACAGGTATGTGTGACGAAATCCACTGTGCGACTGCATTACAATAGTTATATTTGAATCGAACGCGCCAATCTAAAGGTGCACTGGAATTTTTATTACACGTGGTAAAAAATAAAATTGAGCAAGGGAGTTTAATTATAATCGAACTCAGAATAATTATATACTTTTAACAACACACGTGCGATTTATTCCTAAAGGTGAGTGGAGTCTGCCAAGAAATGAGAAACCATCAACGAAAAATTAACTTGGCGCTACTGAATCAGCACGGACAAAGTTTAAATACATGAACTGGTGTATCGTATTTTAAAAACATTAAACGTACTTCAAATTTACAGGAAAAAATGCTCAAAATAGTGTATTTAATTATTTAAAAAAATGTTTAACCGCGGCACTCTTGAAAAAATTTGTAAAAATAATGTGCAATTGTGATTATGTTAATGTTAATATCCCAAATAATTTAAGGTCGCTGTATGTAACGAAATTTAGTTTTTCGATTAAACGAGATAATTGTAACAAAAAATAAATGCACATAAAAATCGGTCGTGCGGTCAATTGTGAACAACCAAATATTTTAAGAGTCACGAGTTGCCTCTAAATCAGTATTTACAAGCAATATTATTTTAGAATGCACTTCGATATGACATAGCCGATGGAACCTACTTATTTCATATGTAGCTATATGCGAACACGTGCGAATTCGAGAGTCCCGCAGTTATCTCAGATTGTTAATCAGCCGTCGACTTAGTGCTTCGACGCGCTGTCAGTGATATTTCACAAAGCGCACTTACACTCGCAGAGTTGCATAATTTAGCACGGATGCATTACAACAGAGAAACGAGTGCGCCGCGTGAACGCGTGCGACGGACGCGACATAAGCGCACTGATTAGTTGTTATACGTTGTCCCGAATATAGTTGTCTCCCAATAGCAATCTCCTTCCGTGTTCGAACGTCGATTGCACTCAATCTGTATGTGACAAAACGTCGTTTCGTCGGTCTATTGCAGCCTGCAATCACCACGCAGTTTGTCCGAAGTATGTCACGCGGTTGGCTACACGTTTGCTTTCTATCAACGAGACGCAAACAAGTACTTGAGAATGCATGCAGGTACATTTTAAAAGATATTACATTTAAAGAGATATGATACGTATAGTACCAACCGTTCAATAAGAAACATCGATCGTGAGCTCAAAAATTCAGATCTACACGAGGGTCGTATTGTAACAGTAAGAACCGCCTTACGTCCCGTTGACAACACCACTGATCAGAATGGCACATTTTCAAAAAACAATAACTCCTATTGATTTTTTATTTGTTTTTTTATTTAGTGTTCAAAGATTAATGAATAAATGCAGATGAAAGATCACTCCATACTCCAATAGTTCCACTTGCGGGTGTGAATCAAATGTCAGTCAAGGTCGTGGTGATTGTGAATTCGGTAACACTCTGAGACAAGGAATTTTCGGTAAATAAATGGTGTCCTTTTATTTGTTGCTTTTCAATGAACTTGTCGAGCTCTCGGTGTATTAGCTTTAAATACTCGGGGCACTGATAATAAATGTGAATGGTGAAAGTTACTTACGTGCTTGAGAGTAGATTTGTGCTGTGTATGGGGTGCGAACGACGAAGAACCGCTGAATGGGTGGACAGCGAGTGAGCGACTGGCTGTTCAAAGTCTCGGCTGTGTTAAGAGTCGCGCCGGCGCTGTACCATTCCCCTGCTCCTTGGTTCTCAACTTCGTTATCATACGTCACATTTTCGAAGGCAGGGCCGTAATCAGTGAGCTCGACGATATTTAGCGGTGGCGAGAGACGTTTTGTGGAGTTGGTAGTGATGGTGATGGCTCTTATCGCCACACTAAACTTAAATATTTCATATTATCAAATTTAACAGTAAACCACATAATCTTTGCCGACTAATAGATTATTTAAACTTATTTTCGTATTCCATTACACATTATCGCGAAACAAGCCGTTAGTGAAATGCAACGATACACTTGCATCATCCGACGAACCTGGAAAATTTCGCGTTTCGATAAATGTGATGGAAAATTTTTTGATCTGTTAATGAGTCGTTAAATAATTTAGTGATTAATTTAATTCGCATTAAATAGCTTAGGAAAATAAAAAATTGAAGTTTCTTTAAATGCCAATGTTTTGTCCTTGAATATTCGCGACAATAATTTCCGGTTGAAAAATCCTTACAGGCATTGTCTTTTTGCAAGTAATTATTAATATTCTATTTTGCAGGAAAAGTTGCTACTTGTTTTAACTAAACTTTTTCTTTTAGGGTAATCATGATACGTTACTGAGGATCGGTGACCACGTGGTGATCGAACGGCTTGGTTGGAGGTTTCGGTATGACGACATATCGACCAGTGTACGGGCAACGCTCAGCGTTTACGCGTGCATGACACTCGTCGCACGTATAGCGTCATGTGAGCGGAAGAGGTTTAGCTTGAGAACCACGGGCTTAGAGGTCACTCAAGGGCACCTTCGTTGACATTCGCGCTAAAATCATTGACAGAGAGCTTTTCATTGCTAAGGCTAACGCACCCTGACCGCTTTTCTTTCCGCTACAAATAAGCATTTTCACTTCGAACTCGTTGTGTGCCCTAGTGTAATGTATTCATTCGACTCAAATAAGGATTTTTCCGAATAGAACATTCAGAGGAAAACCTGGTAATTAAAAGAAAGTATAGATAAACCGACGATAATCTAACTATAAACTATAATTCCCAGGATGAATGTCTATGTTTTATGGTTATACTAAATAGCAAATAGTATATAGTATAAGCAAATAGTTGAATGAACCATTAATGAAATTACCAGGAGGAACGTCTATATTCTATGGTTATAGCAAATATAATTATAATAGCAATCATCAAAATGTTGATTTCCAAAACTATTCTAATAGTTTCTAATATGCCGTTTCGTTGCATATTCGATTTCAACGTTTGTCTTCAATAAACTTGCAAGTATCGTTTATTGAACGTTATTATCAACGCTTCAACCATGAAATGTTGCAAACCTTACTATTCGTTTTATTATGTGAAATCGTTAAATCAACGATATGCTTTTTTCTCAGTGAACATTTAAATTGAATTAATCAAAATTTTCTTTGAAACAAATAATATATATTTGAAATAAAAAATATTTAGTTCAGATATATTAGAATTTTATTGAGGTCAAGGAGGATTTATTTAATTCGAATTATTTGTATTTGGTTCACAGTAACTTTTATTTGATTCAAATAAATCTAATAGCGAAATTTCCACATAACAGAAATTTTCATGAAAGTCCAGACTAAAACGAAGATATTAATAATGTACTTAAACTATTATCATCAATATTACGAGAAGATCAACTAATATTTATATCGTCCCAAGTATCACAGTCATCATTGTATTCTTCACTGGCATATATAGTTGTACATGTATTTATAGATACAACACGTTACGGGTGTGATATACCCGCTTAAGATACTATTGATAGCTTAATGGTTTCTTGTTTGTCATATAGGTGCGTGTGTTGTCGGTTTAGCATCGATTAGTCCGCGATATTTTTCTGTCTTTGTTTAGTCCCCGTTGTCAGCATCGGTAGGTCTCATACATTTCTCGAATTCTTCGACGTCCAGCTTTCCCTGAGATGCTTCGGAGCACTGCTTGACTCGTTGGAGAAAAATCGATTGAGCTTCCGCAATGTTTTCGGGTTTTCCTTTCCACGTTTTCATAGCTGTGTCCTTTGAAATAATTTGACGAAACAGAGTTGAACAATTGGAAATTAAACGAAGAATATTATAGTTCGAAACTTTTTTTTATATTCTGGCTTGATTTCGGACGAATTTATCATATAGTTAATCGGACAAATCATTGTACACGTGAACTTCTAAAACAGGGATTTTCTACAAGTACAATTTTTCTAGTACATATTTTAATGCGGAAAATATTAATTTAAGGAATTCTTTTTACAGGGCATCGGTTGCTCAAGAGAACGATTTTCTTAATATATTAATACAGAAAATGTGTATTAAACGAATTTTGTTTATTTTCTCAGTTGGCTCTGCGGATTAAAATTTTGTACCTTTATTCCCACTAAACTATCTAAAGCGAGGTAATAATAAAATTACTTGAAGTGCGCGTCCGTAGCAAAACGACAAAACCCAGGGTTTCTTGCCCTCTGCCTGGTTAATGGCATTGAGATTAACCGTAGCATCTTCGTCCGATTGTCCACCACTCAAGAACATTATTGAAGGCACAGCCGCAGGAACCGTTCTCCGGAGAGCAGTGAGAGTAAAGTCAGCAACTATCTAAATGACAAAACCAATAATTATAATATTCTTAAACCAGGCATTTTGCCCGAAAGTACTGATGGACAGCTCGTCGCACTTGAGGCTTGCAAAATTTCGCATTTTGGATTCCTGCCACAACCATCGCTGGCTTGAGGATCATGCCTTCTAGAAAAACGTGGTACTTTTGCAGAGTGCGAAACAGGACCGAAAGGACTTCTTCATGGACCTCAAGAGCTCTTGGCATATCGTGCTCGCCTGTGGTTAATATTTCAGGCTCTATGATGGGAACCATTCTCACACTTTGTGCAATTGTGGCGTACCTATTGTAAACAATATGCCATCTTTGATCTATTGAATCAGATCAATTCATATTATATTTTTTAGTCACCCACAAACATACTGTAAAAAATTATGAAAATCACTTTACTGTATGGAAAGTTAGAAAAACTTCTATACAAATTTGTAAATGTAATTTGAAAATTAATTCACTCTTCACTCGCAAGTATGCTCACCGCAGGAATAAGAGAAAACAAAATTGTCTTTAAAAAAAAATTATTAACAAGTATATACATACAATTTTTTAAGTATTTCATTGAATAGTTATTTATGAAAAAAAGCGATGGTCGTAGTCTTTAAGGCATGGTGTCATCGCTGTGACTCTGGAAGTCTTGAGTTCGAATCTTGAACGATGACTTTTTTTCAAGATTCCTTTGTCTACAATTTTTTTTGTGTACCAGATAATCCTTTCATGGCAAGAATATTTAATTCACTGATTGAATCACCCTATGGAGATTATCAGGTATACAAAAAAAATTATAAAAAATACAATCATATAAAATACATTGTCCAAGACTTAAACTTAAGGCCTCCGGATTCGCAGCGATGGCACCATACCTTAAAGACTACGACCACTGGTCTTCTCGCAAATAATTATCAAGTAAAATATTACAAAAATTATGTGTATACTTGTTGTTAACAATCTTTTTTTAATAACATTTTTTGTTTTTTTTTCTTTTTTCTGCGGTGAGCACACTTGCGAGCAAAGAATATGAACGCATGTTATGTTTATATTCTTTGATGCGAGTGAAAATGCATTTGAACCCCAGTGTATCCGTGCTATGTGAGCGAGAGGGAACGCATCTGCGTGAATTAGTTATTAAAGAAACCTCGTTTGAATTATAAATGAATCGTATTGAAATAACAAAAAAAAAAAACAAAAATGGGAATTGCTTTTTCCCTTACAAAGACATAACTTTAATACACCGAAGATGGAAATTCCAATACCAAGCATATTAATCTTAAAAAAAGTTTGAAACTCAATTCTCAATTATTAATATTCAATTACACAGTGTTTGAATTCCAGATTAATTTACGCGACTTGCAAATTTAATACAAATGATGGGAACATGTAGTAAACTTCATAATAGTATTGAAAAAGAAAATAAAAATTCGTTTGTGGTTATTAAAGACACCTTCATTACATTTCAAATAAGTTATATTAAAATTACAAAGAAGTGTATTCATTACTTTTACCGGCACAGAGATCATGATTTTAATATACGGTTCTATTAAATTTCCATGGCATGCATCTTAATCTTGGGATATCAATATTGAATTTAATATTAATTTACTAATGTTCAATCGCAATGTATATGAATTTTGATTTAATATACCTTGTTTATATATTTCATATAACTTCGTATATTAAACATGTTGTAAAATTCGTTACATTTTGAATAGTGTGATCACATAGATGAAGTATCGAAAATGCGATGAATTCAATTACTTGGCAAGGACATTAGCATTTTCGCTAACTGCTAATTTACTAGGACGATTGTCTGACAATTTGTAGGTGCATCGCCATTTACAAAAGTGGCAACCCTCCATCTTGTACTGAATGCATCTTTCCTGAAGACCGTCGAAGCCCTCGGTAGTGTCTTCATGCTCAGTACCAAAAATCGGAACAGTTCCTCGGTCGACTTTAATACCAGGAATAATGTTTTTATTCCGTAATAAATCGACAAATCCTTTGCCATCTGCAGTTTTTCCATAGAGAGTCTCGTGGTTCAGAATAACACCACTTAGGTATTGAGATAAATCAAACTGTACCAAATATTATTGCAACATTTATTCTCGATCTATCGTGAGAAATTACGTCAGAACTTCTTAGCACCTTGTCTACTGATAGTAGCATCTGTCGATAATCTCTACGAGCGATTTCCGTATTTTCCAAACCAATCTCTCGGAATTTAGAATCGAACGAAGAAGATGATTCGTCAATAGCGAGAATTCCCTTTCCCGGTGCGTTTAGAGATTCCACGATTTTTTGCAATTCATCACGTAGAGCGGAATCAAGTTTTGTATACTTCGTGATTCCGTCTGTGATCTATTAGATATTTTAGGTAAGAGTTACCTACAATATTTTTCGCTTTCATATTCTATGCTTATTACAAGAACACAATCCGCCAGATACTCTTGAATTATGAAATATTAATCCTTCCAGCATCAGTACAACGATTTATTATGGCGTAAACATGCAGATATATCATGGATTCGAATAGAAATGAAAAATCATTTTTTCAAAAACATTATACGTCCAATATTTTCAGCAGAAAGATAATGTTTGATGATCCAGAGTAGCCACATCTGTGGCCATCTCGCCTTTCCGGTCAGTAGCACATTTTATTTATTTGTAAATGACAGAAGCCAAATGAGCGAGATATTCTCCAAAAAAAGGTGACGGCTTTTTTTTACCGCAATCTCTTTTTTTGACAATCATAATTAATGAGCTGCACATAGTTGAAAAAAGTTGGATTTTAAGAACATTCCCTTAATCAGCTGACCAAAGTGAAAGGCATTCGAGGCATCCGCCTGTTAGGCACTTATGAGTGAATGATACGATTGAAAATAAATTTTTCGAGACTAATGCAGCGCGAGACTAATGACGAAAAAGAATTTGCTATCGCTTATACGTATTGATATTATTCCGTTGGGGTTCACGCGTTATCTCGAGCTGTGCAAACTTTCTTAACTGAAGTCACTGTTATCTCGTGTCTCGGTTGGTCAATAGAAAAATATTTATGGCAAGATTATATAAAAGCTTGAAAAAATGTAGCTGGAGGCTCGACCGCCGATGAATATATTTGCCTTCGGTTCCTCGTGTCAGCTTTATTAAGCAATCGCAGCCTATACTACGAACTTTGTGATATGCGTTGACAGCTAATGTGTCAGCTATGGTAAAGGCGATTAGATTAATGACGAACCCTTTGCTTGCAAAAACAGTTTCCTCTCATCCGGGCCATACTGATTATTTTCCGGTGTTATTGAATATTCATCAAGGGAAACTACATTTTGAATATTTACAGAAACTTTGCCCACTTATTTTCGAAATAAAGATGCCAGTTGACTCTGAATTTTGTGCAAGAAACAAAAGAAGTAAAATCTTCATGTTGTGTATTTCCATTCTATTATAGTGACACTGATGTATTCACTGTGTTGGAAAGATTCTCTTTTAAAGCATTGCAAATATATACGACAAATCAAAATCTTTCAGTCAATTAATTAAACTATATTAAGTTTTTTTTTGTCTATGCCGCTACGAAATAATGTATAATGTAATATTATTACATTAAATTATTCGTTATATACGAATAATGAAACACCAAAATGAAATGCAATGTTTTTCAAGAACAATATTTGTTCACAGCAGGTATATAAATATAACTGTTTCTGTTCAACTGCGAGTTGATATTTAGCTTTACTAAGTAAATTATATTTAACAATAAAGACGTAACTAGTGAACTAACAAGCGTAATTACATCTCAACTTATTCATAAAATGTTAAATTCTAAAATTATAACATAAATTCTACTCCATATTTGCTATGCCGTATAATAATCGGAAGAAGCTTTTATCTCTAGTTATTATGATGTTCTAAAAGTTTGACTCTCTCTTTTGGACTCTCTGGATGCAAATCTAATAAAGGGGTCATTCCACCAAATATCGGGCGAAAATTTGGCTTTCAAATGTTGGTGCTCACTTTTTTTGTAATCCGATTCACGATGCTAAAATTTGAAAAATGCCGAAATTCCAAATTCTCTACTCATCATTCCCAAAGAGAATGGCTTACTTTAGTTTTCTACTGAAAAGTTAAGCTTTAAATTCCAATGTTTTACTGAATCCGATCGGGAAAATCCTGATCGAAGTACTATTTTTTGTCGCCAATTTTCAGAAATTTTCGAGAAAAATATTTATGTTTACATACACCGAAGGTCAACAAGTTGAAATAGATTTATAAAGCACTTTTCGATGCTCAACCCACGTTTTCATCATTGATTTTAAGTTCAGAAAATTTGCTTGAGAATATCTAATTTTTAACTTGTGCTCTCCAAAACTCAAGTTCTGACAATACAAAAACGTAGAATTAGGAACGTACAGTTCATCACTTTTTGAACTTTAAATGTCCGAAATCCGCAGACAATTTGATTTGTAATCAAATAACTCAAAACCTCTACTAACGAATCAAATATATTTGCATTTATACTTTATTTAGTGTATTATGAGTTTTTCGTTTTTTATTTGAATTTTGGAGCTCACAAATTAAAAATTGGGCATTCTTGCACTCAGAGAAAAATATCGTAATTTAATAATAAAAATAGTTAGTCCTACGATAGTTGCCAGGAGGAACGTCTACATTTCATGGTTATAGCAAATATAATTATAGTAGCAATTATCAGAATGATAATAGTTTCAAAAACTATTCTAATAGTTTCCAATATGCTGTTTTGTTGCATATACGATTTCATCGTTTGTTTTCAATAAACTTGCAATTATCGTTTATCGAACATATTATCATCACTTCAACTATAAGACATTGCAAGCCTTCGTATATGCATTTGCTTTTCTCTCAGTGTAGGCGAATTTTCTGGACGAATCGAAAAAACGTGGGTTGAGCATCGAAAAAGGTTTTTCAAATCGTTGTTCAAGTTTTTGAGTTTGAAAATTTCGACAAGTGTGAAAAATAGTACTTAGGATTTTCCTGATCGAATTCGGTAAGACGTAAAAATTTTCATTTAAAAACTAATGTAGACGATTCTCTTTCATGAATGATGAGTAAAAAATCTTAAATTTGGGCTTTACCTTTATTTCAATAGAATGAAACGAATCACAACAAAAAAGCACAAAAAATTTGAAGGCCAGATGTCCGCCCGAAATTTGGTCGAATAAACCATGACCTTTCTGGAGGATCATGTTGGCGCTATGTTTCAAATCTCATCGTTAGCTATGGCTTCGTTGGCCATGATGAGTGCATAGGCGTCGTCCTCCACGTTCGCGGGCATTTCACACATCATAAATCTATGTTACGCTGTATGCGTACGGAAAAACTAAAAAATAAGTGACAGTAAAAATGAATTGACGTGGCAAAAACCGTACATTACAAATATGTAATATATTTTTTTTGGTTAAGCTAAAAAGTTAACCGTTACAAATATTTTCATAACCTTAACGTCACAAACGCCGGTTGATTTATAATTCAATTATATCGTTACTATGCTTATTAGATTAATTAATTGAGAATGCGCATCAACTCCATGTTTCTCGAGCCTCATGAGAGTCTCATTTCCCAGATTTTAATACAGTGCTCTATGTACTCTAAAATACGTAAAACGGGTCGTAGTTGTGTTTAAAATACTCAAAATACAACTCATAACAACAGTTATATTTGTATTTTTAAAATGAGTGATCGTGTGAAGCATAAGTCCAGAGATTCTGATCGGTCAACCAGCAGACACAAAAAAAAAACATCAAGAAAACGTTCCACTTCAGCTTCTGATGACTGTGTTATTGTGATCCCAAGCAGAAATTCTTGTAGTAAAGACAAGAGACGGAAGACAAAGAAAAAAAAACGACATAGAAGCTCTTCCGACAGCAGGAGCTCCGAAGACTCTATCAAAAAGTTTAAACTGGTCGATAACTCTCGACAACTCTTAGGGGAGCGTCCAGAATTTTGTAGAAACGTAGCAAATGAATTCTCACAGGGATCAAGTAAAACAGTTAGTCCAGACAGAAGAGAAGGTAGAACTCGTAGCAGAGAACGAACGAGTAATGAATGTACGCAAAAGCAATTTGCTATATTTGAACGCCATGTAGCATACTCATCGTTGAATGAGAAACAGAGAAGGAAGAAAGGAACTTCAAAAGATCTAGAAAAGTGTGATTTTGGATCTAAAAAGCGAAGAAAATCTCAAAAACGAAGAAGATGCTCCAGATCAAGTTCCTCAAGCCGGAGCAGCAGATCTACTAGCCGCAGCAGTAGTTCCAGTTCGTCAAGCAGTACAAGTAGTGATAGCAGCTATGAGCGACGAAAAAGGCGGAAACAAAAAAAGAAGAAGCTTGCGAAAAAAATCAAACGAGAGAAAAAGAAAAACCAGGATGAGAAGCAAAAAATAAAAAAAATAAAGCAAAAGTTCAAAGAGCCGGTTAAGGAAATCGAATGCAGTATATCAAAAACAGAGCACGATAGACTTCTCAAAGATATTAACGTGGAATTAGCGGACAGAGCAAAAGCTATGGCGCCAATGACCAAAGAACAATGGGAGAAGAAACAGAGCGTTGTACGCAGAGTCTACGACGAAGAAACGGGAAGACACCGGTCAGTTCATTTGTTATTTACATATTTTTTTCCTTCCAAGGCTTTTCGACTCTCGTTATATTAATTTATTGATTAATTTATTTTAGACTGATCAAAGGGGACGGCGAAGTGCTGGAGGAGATCGTGAGCCGAGATCGGCACATGGAAATCAACAGAAATGCGACAAAAGGAGATGGAGAATTTTTCCAATCTCGTATTCGTGTAAATAAGTGATCATATTACTAATCCAACTGTATTATAGTATTTTACACGTAATTAAACATAACAACATTGTACACGTGTTTTTTCTTTTATTTCTTTCTTTTCTCACAAATGTTTCTGTATGTACAGTTTATCTCACAAAGCCGGTATGTCCGTGCAATTGTCACGCTTTTATGCAGAGTCAAATCCAAAATCGTATGTCCAATAAACATCTCGTGGACAAGAACGTATTTTCTCAGATGTAATAATATTCTCACCATTTTTTCATCTTTTTAAAACTGTAACGCGTCGGCCTTCCGACATTGTTGTTCGCGAAATCAGGCGTATTTCTCGCGTCTTGAAGAATGAGCAATATATTTTGTATATACTGTTATAGTATTACATTCTGCGTTTGTTCAGTACCATTGGATAAAATCGGTCGTGTGACCATCTCGGTATATGGGATCGTCGGAGATGGGTGCACGACAGAGAGGACAAGTACGCTCTCTATCTAGCCAAGTTGTTACGCATGTTTCGCAGAATATGTGTTTGCACTGAAGAAGAACCGGAGTAGAGTATTCCTCGTGGCATATCACGCATATTGAACCGGAAGCCACCAATTGCTCTTTGGACGGAGATGCGCCCAAACTCTAGAAAACATTTTTAAAATGGCAGTTAATTAGACGGAATATCTTCTTTCAAGTAAGTTAATATAGTTTATAAAATATCCTTAGCCGACACTGCACACCTTTAATTTTGATTCCACCTGTTTTCTTTCCTTTTGTATGTTACATCAGTTCGAAAAAAAAAAAAAAAAAACACTGATTTTGCTTCCCAATAGAGGAAGTTTTGTTTTCATGAAGGAAATTTTTCGAAATTTCCATCATGTAGAGCTCAAGAACCCTTCGACCGATTGAGCTAAAATTTGGCACGCAAGTAACGTAGGAGCCCGTCTTTAACTGTTGCATTTTTGTTCGAAACGTATGCAGAAATTTTGATTTTATAGCTTTTCAAAGAAGGACGTGCGCGCGCTCGCTTTTGTAAAAGATGGCGATATTTCTCTCAATAATTCTTGATAAGAGCAGGCGTTGTTTGGTATTGAATTTGAACGACATCATTCTTCCAATTTTTTCTTCTCTAACTTTAGCAATACATGAAACAGCGAACTCAAACATGGAATCAGCTTTATATAGCAATGATTAGTTGATAGTTTCGCCATAATTTGTAACTCAGTTAAAACTTCTCAGAATTCTAACTTGTAGAAAAAAATTACGTTATTACATTAAGTTGAGCAAAACGTAAGAATTTTATTCATGAAATCAGTACTATTTAGCAATGATAGACACAGTGCCGTCATAATTTGTTATGTGTTTTAGATTTTTCAGAATGTTAACTTTTATAACCTGCAAAGTAGAACTTTGCAAATTGCTTCCTTATTATTATTAGTTTTTTTTTTACAAAGTTTCCTCTATGAAGAAGCGGAAATCGATTAACATATTTCCTCGAGGAGGTAGCTTTGTAAAAAGGAACTAATAATAATGGTTGAGCAATTTGCAAAGTTCTACTTATTTAGTTTTCAATATCGTGACTCATTTTTTAAATTCTACAATTTTCGCCAAAATTTAAAAGGTTCCGATAAATATCAGGTGAACATATTTAAAATTGATATTTTATACATTATTATTGCTTCTTCAAAAAGAAAAATCTGAAGATTGCCGAGTTTGCCAGCGTTGATACATTTATGTATCTTTCTCCTTTATTCTCATCGTACGTTCTCGTTTTTAAATTGGTATCGCGAATAAACCTAATTGAGGTGCTTACGATATCTGAATAACGTGCTTGTATGATAAGTATAAGAATCGCCGCAATTTTATAAAAATTGAACGTTGCTCACCACATTCTGACACATTTTCTTGAAAGACCTCCACATGAACTTTCCTCGACCTACAACGTCGCTGAACTTATTATTGGCATAAGCAACGGCGAAGAGATGAGCGATAAATGCTTCTGGTCCTTCGTAACAGTCCCATAGATAGAAGAACCATGGATAAACGGGTGCTGTGCACCGGTAGAACTGGGAGGAAGCTTCCATCACGAGATAATATTTTCCCTGCCAATCATCGTTCCCAATTAATGAATAATTAACCGCATCTATTATTTACCTGGTTCTAGGAATAAAAATTATCAATGAGACGGAAGACTATCGATACAAAATTCCAGAAATCATCTACGACAATTAATTTTTGAAGAAGTGCTTTTGGTAATCTAGTATACAATTTCGTTGTTGACTCTCTTCCCGTAATTTTTACGTAGATCATGCATTGAAGAATTAGTTGTTTAATGAAAACTTACTCTTTTTTTATACGGCAGTAGACCCGCGGGAAGACAAGTGATAAACACTTTGAGACCGACAGTTCCGAGTTTCAGAATCATATCCGTGACGATTACGGACCATAAAAGTTCCCACATAGTTGCAGGTATCGTGTACATCCTGAGCAAAGGCTCCTCAAATATAAAAGAAATAGCAACAAAACAGCCAACGATATATAGAACAATGCCGAACAGAGTCTTCCAGCTTCTGTTGTGCTGTTTGGCAATTTCACGTTTGAGATCTTTGTTGGCACTCATAAATGCTAATAACAGTCCAAGAAATTGAAATATTCCGGACTTGTGATCGTATACAATCTTGAAGAGTAGTATCATTGCGAATGGAAGATATTTGTTGCATATATCGAACAGCGAACATAGCAAGTCCCGTGAGTCCGGACTAAGAGTCGACGTTACCGATGCCTCATCTTCGCTGTTGTTATTATTGTTGTTGTTATTATTATTGTTATTCGGATTGCCGGTAGTCGTGGCTTCGCGAATATTGTTCAAATAATTGTCCGTCATCGTCGCATGGTGATAGTGCTGATGATCGTGGGTGGAATCCTGCTGACTTGGATTTGCCGCCTCCGGTGGCGATTCGTCATCAACGTTTATCACGTAACTGTCCGCTGGCGTTGTCCTCGTTGCGGGCGTCTGTCGATCTTGCAGCTGCATGTTGAGCCAGGAAGTCAATGAAACTGCAGGTTGCTACGGAATATAGGACATCACATGGAGCAACAATTTTGGCATATAGATTCTTGTTTTGCCTCTGATAAATTTTTATATACTGACCATGCATGTCTGTGTTACAAGGGGCCTTATTCCTTGCAAAGTTGTTGGCACTCTAGCGGAAAAAAGTCTGTTTTGCTCCATTGCCCTGGCAACAAAGTTGCTGTCAGAGGCTCTGTGAGTTGCTGTTGGAAGAGGTTCAACCGTCCGGGATGTATGCATCATCAGTAAGCCTGGAGGTAGTTTTGTGCGAGTTCTGGATTCATTGAGTACAGAGCGTCGCTCTCCAGGAGCTGGAGACGTACTTTCATCCGTACATTCTGCCATAACCTTGGTACCCTAAAGACTTGATTCCGTATGTTGATCACACTGTGCTGAAATCAATTAAGAACAGCCTAAATCAATATTGTGTACTAAATTTGCTACAGAATCAACTCTTGAAGGACATACTTATGTACAGGACTTCCAATATGTTTACATATATCTGCGGTTTACATCAGATTATGATGAGATACTATGGGTATATCAGAAACTTGAAGATATTCTCAATCAGATAATAATAAACGATTTAAAAAATAACATTTCTGATAAGTATAACTGAAAACACAATCAAGTAGTACAAATTTAAAACTATGTACTCAAATGATTGATTAATCATATTGTAAGTTTTTGTACTTGAATTTCTTTTTAATATATCAATTTTCTAAAAAATTTCTTAATATTTGATCTTTATTTTTATTTTTTTGATTGAAGACAATTAATATATTTCATCATCATAACTTTTTTTGAGTAATTTTTGGCTTCATTGCCAGGATAGTCATTAAGCTTCACTGAATAATAATAAAATCGGCAGATGGTATGGTTCAACTATTTCAAATTGTAACAGCTGCATTGTACATAAAAGAAAAAAAAAACAGAAATACATAATCAAGCAAATTACTTTTTAATTGAACGACCAATGCTAAATATGTTGTTTATGAATATATTCTAAGCAAAGAGCTTTTGGTGCAGTGAATTAATGTTATCAATACATGACGTCCGAAGTACGAGTACTTTGATAACAACAACAACGAGATAGTAGGGTTAGTTACTGTTTGTATCAGCGTCAGAAATCAATTCATTAATAGCTTTTAGAAACATGAAAGTAAATCTATGCACTTTTTTTTAGGAAAAATAATACCTTATCGCTAAGTATTCAGATGCTCAGAATGCCGATCATGTCGTACCTTGTTGCGCCGATATTTCGCGTCCTTCCTTTTGGAATCTCCACTCCATTCGTCTCGTATCGCGGAGCAAAAATCCTCGCAGGCTTTCAACGCGAAAAAAACACGGGATGTGATATCTCGTCGGTGTTTGAGAGAACCAACTACGTGACTGAAGGTAACAATAAAACAGAATGTTGACACTTATTGATGATCACTTCCAAACACCCACAGACACCGATTGTTCTCGCCGAATTCAAGCCCAACACAGCTGTCAAACAATATGTATATCATCCATATTCTTTACTCCTGGGCTGCTCTTCGATCACTATATTGGTGCTTGTGTGTGCTACTTTACAAAAGCGATTTATTCGACGATGTTGTCGTCTCTCATTCGTGAATAGCACGAGATATGACGTATGCGCAGTGAGATCAAAGAATATGGATATACTTTTTAGTGAGATAGTGTATTCCGCGGTGTTATTACAGACGGTGGTTTAAGACGTTGTCGCACTACACGTAACAAGTGGTCGACTTAATGGAAGGCCTTCAGATAATGAAAAAATTCTCAGCCTCTAGGAAGGTTCTTGCACTTTATGTTGGTGTCACAGTATCTTTATAAACTGTAATCGGTTACAGCACTAGAAATCTTAACAACCATCGTTTTACCGTAATAACGGCCGAGTGGTTTTTTGCAAAAAAAAAACCGAAAGGTTTGCATAGAAAACCGAAAAGTCAACCGAATAACATGTTTCGGGTGATTTATTTTCCGTTGGTTTTTCCGTTACAGCCGATTTCCGGTTTATTTTTTGCGAAAAACTACCCGGTTGTGGTGAAGGTGGTTTGTATGGTGAATCAGCTGGAAACGACGGTCGTCGAGATTGCGAAGGAAGGACTAATCTATTTAGAAATGACTTATTTTCGAGAAAAACCATTATATGTATAATTCAGTTTCATTGACAAGTAGATAGACAAAAAGCCACCGGTATTGCTTCTATTTGAAGTATTTAACTGGCATCGAGTACATTAGATTGCATATTTCACAATTCTGCAGTCCACCGCTCTGCAATGTTTTTGAAAATTTAGCCGTGGCTAAGGCAATTTGCAGTTTTTGCTACTATAACCAAGTCGGTAAGAAAGTACGGTTCCGTAGCTTACAATCTACGCTATTATTGTTGTACAAATATATCTCAAATTGCACAGGATTATAAAATCGACATAGGCGCGTATCCATTCGAACTTCGGGTCAAAAGGCTCGAAACATAAAGAAAAAACGGAAACTTTTCTAACCCACCAAAACCAATATGGCTGCTCGAACTGTCAACATCACCTTTTTCATACTATATGAACAATAGGTATCAGTTCCGAAAAATGAGAGTGGACGCAAATTCTATGAGATTCTCCGTATTTTTTAAGATCATTAGACTGGCAATAGCACAAATCAAACGCACGTACCAATTTTGATTACATTTGCACAGTCGGTTCGCTTGTTAGAAGAGATTATAGTCGGTAAATAAGAGCGTAAGTGTCTTTTTCCGATTGAGCTGCGTAAACGGAGTTTACATTTCGCGTGCGCTTCTTTAGTGCTATCGTCAGTCCACTGGTCTTGAAATATACGGAGAATCTCATAGAATATTGGACCTGTCTCTTTTTTTGAATACGAATCCTGTAAAATGTTTATATACTTCAAAATATGTAGTGTTTTGACAGTTCGAGCAGCGATATTGTTTTTTGGCGGGTTAACAAATTTACGATATTTTATATTTTTCAAGCATTTTTTTTCGACATCTGTCCTTCAAGTGTTCTCAAATGCGCTTATGTTCGTATTATAATTCTGTGCAATATTAAATATATTTGAAACATATCAGCCAAGTAGTTTGTAATAACTGCGAAACCGAATCTTCTTACCGACCATAGCCGGTAAGAAAATCTACCTCAGTATCCCCTTAAGGTAATGTGAAATGCCACGGCTCTCAATAAAAACTGGAATTCTCTTTTTTGAAGGATTGCTGAGTCTTGAGTCTTGAAGGCTAATTGTATGTCACAACAGAAGGATCAAGTGTAGTGGCATTCTATTGCGGTTGGCCACTAAAATGTATACATCCTAGAAAAATAGCATTTCAGTTTTTGTTGCTGAGTGAGCGCTGGTTGGATGGGCGGACGGATGCTTTACATCCTCACCTTCAGGTGAGGCAAGACTTACTCAGTCGCGAATTGAAACTGTGAACATTATGATGAAGAACCGTAGACATTTTAAGGCGAGGTTAAGAATCCCCCCCCCCCCCCGGATCGTTCTGTGCATAGTTGGTAACAAAAACTGAATTTTTCTGAATAAAAAAAAGTCTTACAACATGCAAGATTGGTATAGGAATGTTGTAAAACTTTTCCTTGACGCAGAAATATTCGGCACCCGTAAAAATAGTTGTTTACAGTTTCTATTACGGAATGAGTATATTTCACCTCGCCGTAAGAAGAAACATTTTATCGGAACCGCAATTAAATTGTCCGTTTAGTGACACTACTTTTTCAACTTCATCTTCCAATTATATACGTTGCTGTTGTTGTCTCACTCACGATGACTCAGTCGGTATGGCACGTTGCCTTAAGTATGCGGTACTGCTTACGCGGTAACGAAAAATAAAAAATTCATTTTCGGTCGCAATTGCTCAGTCGGTATAACGTAAAAGTCTCCTTTGAGACAGACCAGACAACTGTATGACTTTTTGAGGTGCGACGAAAGTAAATTTAACGTTTTTTACCACACCACTATGTAGTTCTATAGATACGCTTTTCATTCATCATTCATTCAAGCGTTCCAGTCAATTATTCTGTCTGGTAGTGTGTTTCAAGGCCATGCGTTGGTGCGTCCCTTCTGCCGACACAGCTATGCCCAACTCGCGGCCAGGATGCCCCCATTACCGACCACCCTTTTTAAAGCAAGCAAGAATAAATTAATATGATCGTATAGGCATAATAAAAGGAGCGTAAATTAAAAAGAACCGGATTAAATCTTCAATCCTTTTTAAATATTTTTTTGTAACGCATACACGAAAAGTGCCAGCTTATGTGCGGACCGGCCGCGCCATAAGTGGCGCTTTATAAGAAATACGCCTGTATCGAAAATACTGGAAGCGTATCGAAAATACTGGAAGCGTATCGAAAATACTGGAAGCGTATCGAAAATACTGGAAGCGCATGGAAAATACTGAAACCGTATCGTAAATACTGGGCGCATGCGCACATTGGTTCAAGACCGTATCGAAAATATCCTGCGCGAATCTGCACATCTTTTTGCTTTCTCCTTTATTGTCGCGCTTGGCCAGCAACATGACCTGGCAGTTTTCGTGCATTTACCTGGCAGATCCAGCGACCGGCCGAACGACCAAAGAAACGACCGGTCGTTAGATGTAAAAAAATAACCGTTCAAAACAGTCAAGACGAGGAAAACGACCAAGAAAACGGCCAACCGAAAATAATTTCAATGCTCGTTTTCTCGGTCGTTCATTTTTCTATACCTCTTTTGAACGGTTATTTTTTTGCATTTAATGACCGGTCATTTCTTCGGTCGCTTTTTGGACTTTTTAGGTCGTTTTAGTGGTCGCCGGGATTGCTAGTGTTGTTACAAAAAGTAGTATGCGATACGTGAAATCGGACTCGCGACGGCTGTTGCAGAGTGGCCACTTTCCAACCTTCGTGGAAAGTCCGCTTTCACGCACTAGTATTGCAAAGTACTATTATTATATTATGTACAATAATTGTAAATATAATAATTTTTTTGAAATATGGGCTTGCAAAGTTCATCTTCTCCCCCCCCCCCCCCCCGTGCCCTCTTTCCGGGCAGACGCTGCTCCCCTTACGATAAGATCGAACTTCGCACGCTCATATTTCAAAAAATAGTATGTGCGACGCGTGCGCGTGTGTGATTCACACTCGTCGTGAATCACCTACTTCCGCACTTGTCACACAATGTACTATTTTTACTTCTCCGTACACGGCCAACAGAATAGATTTTTTTTGAAATCGGTATCCTTTTCGTTGCGTTTTTGTTTTTCCCTTTTTCTAACAGGACTTTTTGCCTTATTTTTGCTGGTTCCTCTCGTTCAAGGCGCTTTTTTTCTTTTTTAACTTCGATCTTTCATTTTCTTCCTTCAGCAACGTCGATTCTCTTTTTCTCCCTTTCTTCGGCTTCTCCTTTTTTTTAAGGTCACCAATTTTATCGGGTCTTCTTCCTTTCTTCGACCGTTTTGTTTTTCTCAACTAAAATCTTCTGTGTTGATTCTGAAAACAGAGAACTATTCTAAATTGTATCTTTGGTGATTGGGGAGCGTGGCCCTTATAAGACGAAACAATTTTCAACTAACCATTTCCTAGACTTTTTAGACTATCTAAATCCAGGATACTGAACCTCAATCTTAAGAATACGCTAAGTTGTGGACCAGTGGTAGAAAAGTCAACAAAAAGATACAATTAGTGTATTTACTTTCTACTTTGCAATATCCATATGATATACGATCCTCGGAATATTTCAAAACGTTTTAACGCCGTTTTAATCACTTAGCAGTGCTGTATATAATGTTAACCTTCGAAATGGTCGAGAATTGGGACATTTACCTTAGCCCAAAAGCTTAATAAATGCCATATTGATACTATAATAATACTAGGTTGGTGACGAAAATGGTAATCTGTCGAGCCGAGCCGATAGAACGTCGCCCTCCGTCTATCAATTTAGCAGGGCAACGTTTATTCGAAAGAGAATCCGTGGTGGAGAAATTCAAAGACGAAATATAAGTTCCGTCTCCTTCGCACCCATAAATGTCTCTCACCCTTTTAAGAAGATGTAAAACGTGGCTCTCTGCGAAATTGTGAGATTTACATATTTCCAAGTCCCTCCATTTGCTCCATTCGACAAGAAAAGTACAAAAATTCATGTAAATCTTCAGTCCGATCAAACAAGATATTTACTCGTGGCTTAAATTAATGGAAATATAATATTTGCTCCAAATACGAAACAATGACTCTGTGAATATTCTTCAATCCTATTTTCCGATGAGATAGCACGATCTGTCCATCATTGAGGAATAATCTCAGCCGAATAAACGAAGCGACATCATACATTTCAATTTAAGCCTTTTGTTCCAAACCCGCGTCGAGAGGAAGGATAATATATTCCTGTTTATATGCTACAGGACAAACGGGAAATATATTCCTGTTTCTATGTTGAACGATATTCGGGCAAACTTCACAGCGCTTAGGTTTATACGCTGACCGTAACTAATTATAGTTTCAACTAACACAACTGTTCAGTAGAGAATGATATATTTTACGTTAAGAACTTTCACACTATCATTTCTGTGAGGTCTTTATGTGCTTCATGTTTATACGCTTAATCTTTTTACTCTTTCCAGGTTCTCTGAAAAAATCCGCGTAGGTATAAGTGGAGCAAGACTTCGGGTGCTCGACCGGAATGCTGACAGCTCTGTTCCAAATAATCGAAGCCACTGCGCCTAAAGCACGAGCCATGAACAGGACCGCTTGATTGAATTCCATATCTTCCAGGCCATAGAACTACGACAATAGATATGAAGAGACACTTTCACTGTGAATATCTTGTTGTGCGAAAAATGTTCAGTTCGATAATGTACCCGAAATACAGGAGCTGCTAGTGTACTCTGCTCTGGGAAAATTAATCTCTTATTGGACGTTTGTGCCATGGACGTCAGAACTCGGGTGATTTCTTTGGAGAGCTTTATTTCCGGATCTTCCGGCAGATACTCCCTAGCGAATTCGGATAGAGCCGTGTAACGAGGATCGCAGGCAGCACACTGCTTGTATCCGGTTACCTCGTTATCCCTTTCGAAAAAGGAACTAATAAAGTCTTTTAAGGCTTCTTCTTTGGGCTCTCTACCCAGTGCACGCTGAATTTCCAATTGAAAGTCCATGCACTGTAGGATGCAGAAGATTTACAGAATCTAAATAAGGTTCATGAAGTTTTTACAACTGAAGTGGCACTTATCCACCCATGGAAAAGAGTGTATGGCGGAATATACGCTGTAGGTTGATAAATGTAAGGAAGATATCGTGCATTGCATAACGACTCGATCTGGGTTTGACCCTTGACCCCTTGGATCTTATCCCCAATTTTTCATGTTATTGTTCTATCTCTAAGCAGCAGTAACATTTTTTACTAGATTTGTTTTGTAACAATTTGTATATTCATGATTATTTATGATGAAAATATAGAAGGCCATTTTTTTATCTCACGGAATTCTCATGAATCTTGCATAAAATATTAATACTTCTAAGCTTAGATCTAAAGTAGGCCAGACCGCGATTGTATGTGAAAAAATTTTTTTTTTTAATGACAATTGAAAAAAGCTAGATGTGTAAGAACCCTCTCACTACAAGCTATTGCTTAGATAATTTCTATTTTATACATGTCAGTCAGAATTTCGGAAATTTTTTTTAGATTTACTCGAAGCGATCTTTTAATTAAAATAGAAAAATTAAAATAAAAAATGAAATGACTCGTACGCTTTTGATCTCTTAACCAATATATATATTTAAACCGAAGACATCAAATATGGCTTGAAATTCATCATTTCGAATGCAAGATTTTTGTGGATTTTTCAGGTTTTCAAATTATGGCCTCTAATATGTTCGGTATAAATCTTTAGAATGATAAAAATAAAAATTAAAAAAAAAATGAATTAAATATGTACTCCGAAAGAATCTTGAAAAAATCACCGATATCTGAAACACATGGAAATGTTGAAACGGTGAAAGGATCTCACGCATCTAACTTTTTCAACTTTCCTTTAAAAAAAATGTTATAAAAAATATAAGCGAGTTCCGGCCGACTTTGGGCCTAAGCTTAATAATATTGTTGTGTATTCTGATACCAAAATATATCTAACTCACGGTTTATGAGAATTTTATTAGATTTTCAAAAAATGGCCTTCAATATATTTGTTATCTATAATCATAAGTATAAAAACTGAAAAAAAGTCGAATAAAAATTTTGGTCGTTGTTCAGAGGTATAACAACGTTAAAAAATTGGGGATGAAATTCGAGAGGTCGAGGGTACAGAACTGAGGTCGAGTTGGTACAGAATGCTCTATATACAGCAAATACGTTTAATATTCTCCACAAATACGTCTTTGTTCAGTGAGCCATGCACTTGGATAAATACACTGGGCAAAGCTGCCAACGAAATGTTCGGTTCAGCGGACTAACAAGCGTTTGCCGCAAGCAAAAGCGTTGTTATAATGACTACATTTTTTTGACAAGCCTTGGTTTTTCGGATTAGGTTGAACAGACAAATTGTCGTATTTTTTATTTATTTTGCTAGTGCGAGAATCATCATTCTTATTATCTGTATTGTTAAATCTGTTCTTTCTAAAATCAATAGCAAATAAGAAAGTTATAAGTATTTATGACATCTGATGTTTTTTTATTTTGCTCCGAATTTATTACAGTTTTGATCACTTTTTAATATAAGTTGAGAATTAATTATTCAAAAATAATGAATGGCAAGGTAACTTCGAAATAAATGTTTATCGATTGCCATTGTTAGGTTTACAAAAAATTTGTAATTGAACATTGATTGGTATGGATTAATCGCTTTTGTGATGAGCGCAAAAAAAATTTAATAAGCATATATCCCGCATTGTACTTTTTCCATTGGGGTTACATTGCCTGAAGCATTGATCCAGTGGCTGGTTCATTGGAATATGCGAAGACGCCAGAAGCAAGTGCTTTGCTCAATTGTATTTGCGTGGCTCCCATAATTTCGGTAACGTGAGCAGCCGGTGTTCCACCGTCTTCGTCCCTGAAGTCATATAAAATGAAAAAGATATTGAAGTAGTGTCGAATAAATTAAAAAAGTCATATCGAACGAAAAAGATATTGAAGTTGTATGGGATAAGGAACAAAAACCCGAATCCATAACCGATAACATAAATTGAACGTAATTGAGCGTAAATCTTACGCGTTTGTCGCTATGTACAGCCTAAGAAATTCAGCTAAAGAAGCTTTCATCCCTCCATCGATCGTATCGGTAAGACCGCTCGAGCAGTCGAGGAAAAAGTCGACCCAATCGCCGTCCACCCTCGTATTTCCTTTGATCTCTTCTCCCGTTTTTCTTACAAGTCCGACGATAGCCGGCAATGTCGCGAGCAATTCCATTCCTTCCTCGTAAGTATGCTGACAAAGAGCCAACATCGTTATTCTAGGTATGCATTTAATTACAAGGTAGAAGTAAATTTTTTTTCAAGGGAAGCTTTGTTTCGGTGGAAAAAAATTATCATTCGAGTTTTGTATATCAAAATATCTTAGTATTTAAAGAACGGCTTAGACTGCAAATAAAAATCTTCATAACAATAGGATTTCTTTGCAGATACAGCGTGTCTTGAATATACAAGTATTGCGCAAAAGAGATTGCAAAGGTTGACTTAATTTAGCTTCCTAATGGAGGAAGCTTACGAATGATGCAAAAATGCGGAGGCAATGTGCAAGGCTCGACATTGTAACCTTTTTTTAAAAACAACAAGATTAATTTTAAGACTTCACTTATTTTCCGCAAAATTCCTTGTATTAAATATCCTTGCACATTTTTACGTATATGTCTGAGCGTTCAGTTTGTTTTGTTAGATGTATCAAAAGCAACATTTTTATAATATCGAATAATTCAAATTACTAGAAAATCTGAAAACCTTTCTCAATCTTTTTCAAATTTGGTATCTAACATTACTTAATATTAATTCCCGCTTGCAGGGTCTTTCAACTGAGTTTATGGAACTTGACTCAAATTAGAACGTCGATGACATCTTTGCAAAAATTTCAAACTATATAATTCGAAGGTGTTTATCGATCTTCACAAAATTTAAGATGACTTACGGCATGTAATAACGTTCGAAGTTATTTGGTATTAAACTTCGTGAAAGAAAACAGACAACAAAATCGTTGCAATATTTCGGAACATTGCATTTTTGTATCCATGATACCTGATGCTTGTGGAGATTCTTGTAAACAAGTTTTTTCTGACTCGGCGACAAGATTGAGAACTTCTGAAACTTAATATTTGAAATAAGGATGAAAAGTTGAATGTTGGACGTTGCTTTCACATTTTTCACCTTTATCAAAGTTTCCTGTCTAAGGAAGTCAAACTTAGTCAATAAGCTTCCTCGTTAGGGTAATACTGTTTGAAGTAGAATTCTATTTTGCATAATTTTAACTTGTTTTTAAGATCGCTTGTATCCTGTAGGATTGGAATTTATATATTGGTGGATTCAGCCTCGATGTACCAATTGGTGTTCGAAACTCTAGAATTTGCATTTAAATGGAAAATTCATTCGTCCAATCCAATCCGTACGAACGGAGTTTACTGTGCAATTCTAAAGTGCACGTTGTGGTTGGGGATTTGATTGATGCTTCTGACCTATCCCAATCGAAAACCCCTGTCGCGGAACAAATAAATAATTCGTTACGCCAGACTACTCGTCAGGCTCTCGGTGAACCACACATGGGTATTTTCTTCTAACTCCATCTGCAGCATTCTCCATGATAAAGTTATACACGAATTCTAGAATTCCTCATACATGATTTTCGGAATCGTTCGTATCTATTTATAGACAGAGAAAGACTTGAAAGATGCAAAACTAAATCATTATAGAAGTTTTCACTATTCGGTGAACAATTCATTCCACGTTTTGCACTTCATCGTTTTTAAAGTCACATGTTCATAAAGTTATGCAATTTCACATGGTACTTCTCTCACACTATTTAGATTCCTAACAGAGAAAGCTCCGTTTTCATCAATTATTTTGTTTGAGTTTTTTTCATGTCGGAACGCTTAAAATAGTCCGAAAAGTCGAGAAAAGTGGTTTATATAAATTGTCTGGATGCATGCATGTGTGTATATGTGCGATAGAGGGCCGGAAATCAATTCTACGATAGTTCGTAAACTACTTGATCAAATCAGTTTCAATACCATGAAGGGTACTAATTCATCTTTATTCAGTATTAATTTTATAAACATCACTCGTTGCATTCTGTTTTTATGAAGTTTTAAAGATTAAGAAAAACGTTTGTAACTTCGTATGAAAATTAGATAAGCTGATGTGACCTTTGATATTGCATATGAAGAGGATCACCATTAAGCATTCCTGCAATTTAACCTGTCTGATTAAAAATTATGTATTAATTACATTATAGAGACTTATAAGCGGAACCTACCTCCCAATGAGTGAAGTGCGTGATCCCAGTTTTTACAGATTTTTCAATTTTTTTTTCAGGTGTATCAAGAGCTGCAAGTGCTATTGATAGTTTTCCAAGAGGACTAATATTTTTAGGCAATGACCGAATAATCCGTCCGACATAAGAACCATCCCCAGAATCGAGCCACCAGTTTCTTCTCTTCTGACGTCTCAAGTTCCAGTCAGTCATAAGAGAAGCGGTTTGTTCAAGCGTCGGTACGTCTCCTGTCAAGAGCAACCAGAAAACAGCTTCGGGACTAGGTGATTTGCCAAACCGAGGCAAAAGTCCAAGTACTTCCGGTATCGTAAGACCTCTGTACCTGACCTTCATTTGAGATTGTGGATGAGCATTTATTTCAATGAAATCGACAGTACATCATAGATTGAATAAATAAATCTAATTTTTTTTTCTTCAATAAATTTGCAATAAGAAAATAAAAAGACAGACTTTACAATCTTTTATAAGACTTATAACCACTAGTAATCAATCAAAAACTACGATTCAGACTTTGTACTATAGGTTTTTAATATTTTTTAATGTACTCCATTCAGAAAAATGAATCATAACATTCTTAAAAAGACTTGAAATGAAGTAAACTTTAAAAAATTGCATATTTAATCAAATTCGTCATTTTTTTCTCTCAGTGCTGTAATTTCAATCGATTCAATTTTGTACCCCATGATGTCTATCAATTTCCGATGTTTCCCTGACAATAGTGCTAACGCCTTTCAGTCCATTGTATATATCGTCCACCGTAATTGTACTGATAAGAGAGCTTCCGTACTGCGATTGAAATTTCCTCAGTAGATCGTAATGCAGCGGTATTTTCTCACATAAAGCTTCCTTGAGATCGTTACTCGTGCTCGGGACTCCCCGAGTGGTGCTTACCTAAGCGTTGGCTCGTATTACTACACAAACCATTTAGAACCAGCGGCAAGCTCACCTTGATTTAATTAATTGAGTTGATTACTCGCTGTTACTAACCATCGTCAAGTGCCGTTTCCTAGGTTCTTGGAAAGCGTAAAGGGACGACAGTGGCGTTCCACTGTTGCTACTCGTGTTACTAGTTCCATGACTCAGGGAATTGGCTGGCAATATAGCTCCTTTCAACATTGGACACCGAAATCCTCGACAAGGGAGTTGAGGCATAGTTTCCGTAGAGGAAGTTTGGTGAGAATAATATCTATCGGTATTGTAATTAGGGCTGAGCTTGAAACTGTTCGTCCCATTAATTTAGACATTTCCTAGTGCAATTATCTATTTGCTCTATTTAAATAAATATGGAAGGAAAATTACGGAAAAATTTAGACTGACATATGTCAAAATATCAATCACGTGACGAACGAAGAAAAGTCGATGTGGAAAACTGACTTCTATTCAGGAAATTTTGATGCTCACCTTTATTTTTCGGTCGAGTTCATCGTCGGTCATTTGTTTGCCTGTAAACAACTTTCTGATGAGTTGGAATTCTTTAACTGGGAAAGTTTGTTCGTCGCAAAAACTTTGAAGATAGACTTGCGATAGCAGTCGGAAATTACGAACTGTTTTCCATTTGAACTTTTGTGGACAAAGTAGACCATTTGGATCTCTTTTCCAATTTCTTGTCAGTTTTTCGCCGCAACTACGTTTTCTTGTTTACATGGATGCGCATTAATTGAATAAATTGTACTTACAATTTTTGTTGATTTAAATGGATGAGTATTTTTACGAGAGGACTAAAATTCAAAAAAAATTTCTCGAGTAAAAAAAATCAATTTGAATAGCAGTTTTTTTCTCTAAATCCTATGATTACAAGATATATTCAGGTAAAAAACATGAGCTTTTTTTGAAATAATGAGTTACAAGAATCTAAGAAAATTCACAAGACATGAGAGTTGAAAAATCAGAGACTTAGAACAGATGCTTAGAACGAAAGTGGTTGAACTGACAGTGAATGTCTTTCTAGAAGACGATGAGGTACCAAAAAATGACTCCAACACCGATATTTTCATAATTATCGTCTCATAATTTTTCTTGTCGTGGATCATGAGAGTTTTAGGCAAGTAGGATGTGAGTTCGAGGCAGGAATATGAGTCCAATGGGGAAATAATCCTAGTCAATTGGTTCGGTAGTTTCATTCGATTTTTATTAAATAAACAAGAGAACTTCGGCTCTTGTATATGATGAATACCTGCGTCATATGATTTTTTTTTCTTCAACAATATATAATACATTTGTTATCTATCAGCCGAGGTATCAGCTAGAAATGTCAACCTCTCAAGTGTGGGATCTGCGTGATCCGACTAGAAAAAATGGGCCTGATTAATGGCGGTTTCTCAAAATGTTTTAAATTTTTTTTCATATCCCTTATCCCGGTACGAGAGTCAAAAAATAAATCGTCTTTGTTGCAATCTCTCTTGTCACATCGAGTTGAACAGCTGGTTTCAAAAAGTTTTTACGTTTGTTTATATTGTGCGGGAAAAAAGTCAATAGAATTTCGTCTCATTGATAGAATGCAGTGTTTCTCTTCACTCATCGCCATAGGAATAATGGAATTAAAAGTAGATTAACAATCGTAAAAATTTGTGAAGGCAGTTTCGATCGCGGGAAAAGATGTTGGCTCGTAATAATACATACACTGTTAGAAAAGATTGGAAGTCTTTATTTATAAACTCGTCATCCAAATTTGATAAACAATCGTGATATAGAATTAATGTACTTTTCCAGTAAAATTGAAGCAAATTATTAAAATTCAAGGACTTTTACTGGAAAGTTAAGGTAAATTATTGAATATGCTGTACCATACATTAATTTTACACTTGTGGGTCAAATTTCATATGCTAGCTTATGAATAAAAACTTCCAGTGAAAGTACACTAAATTTCAAGTAGATTTTTTTTCACAGTGTAACAACCCTCGTGAGCTTCAAATCATGAGACATAATGATACACTTGTTTATCGCAGAGAAAGTTAATCGGTTGATTATATCGGGCGATTACAAATTCTATACTCTATAACGCATTCTGTCGTTCGGCAATTCGAAATATATTTTTCATCTATGACTATAATTACTTGGCATGTTACATAGATCCTAACTATTGAGCTATTGACAGGAAGATTTCTCGTTTGCTCTTCATCACGCTCTTATGGTAGGTATTATTAATATTATTATTATCGTTATAGCTATTATTATAGTGCACGATGTATATATTCGCCCGATTTCAATATATAGTTTGTTTTCTTATACATCAATGTTCAACAAACAATGAAACAATTTTCTCACTAAATATCGTATATATGTGAATTGGAAAGACATGCATCTTAACGCAGTCTGTTCAGAGGCGACAAAAGGAATTTTAACAAACAACTCTGTAACATACCTCAATTCTTACGACATCATTGTCACCATTAACAATTTCACCGAATGATTATTTCGGGATACCAAGATCGGCTAAAGCAAATAATCCAATGGATGCGAAAAAATCCATTTTAATATCTCTTTTTTTTTGTTCCATGCACTTCTCGCGCATATTTCTGTACAAATAACGATTCAGGCCTGTTCGTCAACAGCCCACTATTATATAATATACGTTATTACTACATTGTCAACCTCTGAGCTTCAGAATCACTTAATTTCTATTAATTAACAGAGATGTTAATCAGTCTACTGATTAACACCTGTCTCTTAATAAAACAGTTGACATATTATCATAGTAGTATAAAACAACTGTAGGTACTATTGCTTGAGCTGGGAAACCCCCGTTGGCGCGTGACATCTATTAGGCCGTCAATACTTTATACACAGTATAGTCCACTAATAACGTTAAAAACATCAAAATCATAATCGTCAGGATACAGAATTTAATACACTCATCAGTGTTTTTTTATAATCCGAGATGACAATTATCAAAACGTTCTGAAGAATCCTACAAATACACAGAGGCTTTGGCGTTTCTCACTAACTAATTAGTTTCATTTCCATTTTTTTTAAACTTTTCTTTCTAATTGTATTCATTTTTATGGAGCTCTTTGTCGTTGCCTCTTCATGACTCGGAGTCTGTCGCATTTGCTCAACAAAGAGATACGACGCTAACGGTCTTTGGCAATTTAAAGAAGAATGATCACGATTTTCTTTTATATCTTTCAAGGAGGTTGTTTCATTGAAAATTGGAAATTCGTTTGACATCGTCGCTCTGAAGGACTCGCCCTCTGCTGCACTTCTTGATATCGACGTTGTTTAGGCGAGGTTTCGCTTGTAGAATGTTGCTCTTGATCTCGCTGATGTCAAAGAAGCACACACCTCTCGCTTGACTCACGGGGATGCGAACGTGGCAACTGGGACGGCACCGGCGTGGGCGAGGGCGGTCTTCCCTCCACCGCTTGAATGCTTTTCATCAGCTCTCGAAAAACCTGGAACAATTCGATAAACTCGATTTCTAGCGACAAATGAGATATTTCTCAGCAACTCGGTAAATATTGAGCCTGACATCTTGAGATATGGATGGTTTTGATCACCAAGTTCGGAAAAAAACGTAACACAAATACTTGCGAAATTAACAAAATCAAATAAATGATCTTGTTAACTTGTATGAATACTTTGAAATTTTCAACATGGAATTAGGGCAAAAATGTCAACTGTTGCAGAGGTCAAAATCTGTGAATCTATCTGTGACCCACCATTTCTTCAGATTATTGTAGGAGGTGAAAAAATTGTTTAATAGAATGTTTTTCTGACGAAATTCATTATTTTTAAACTGATTACCTACAAATAGTTTTTTAATGTCGAGTATTGGATGAAACATGTTAAGCCTGTCGGTAAAATAGCCGTTCACGTTAACTCATTGAGTTATCGTTATTGACAAAATGAACAAAGATGAATATTAACTTGATTTTTAAAAAATCGCAAATGTTACCCATCTTTTTTTCGATCTGCTGGACAAACGTCGAGGTATCCAATATACGATTTAAAAAATTTCTGCGGTTTTTTAATTAGGGCGAGAATTAAAAATAGTTGATTTTTAAAAAAATCTGTAGCTCAAAAATAAATCATACTCTGTCGAAGCATAATATTGCTCTCGAAAATTATAGATGCTTATTTCAGAAATATATTTGACAGATTGCTGCGATATAATATAATAAATCTTGCATCGAAAAATTATGAAAGCGGCTTAAAGCCGCTTGAGAAAAGCGGCTTAATCATGCTTACGAAAAATAACGATGCAAATAATTATATAGAACGGGAACAAACGGAAAAAGTACCTGCACAACTCTGCAATTGAAGCGTGCGCTGCATTCAACGTAGCCGCATCTCCAGTGTTTTCTGACGAGATTCACGATGTCCCTGTATCGAGTACTCGCTGCGACGGTACTCGATAGTTTGTCCTGCTTATTTCCCACCACCAATAGCGGTACTCCTCTCATGTCCCGAGCTTCGTATATTTGCTCCCGCAGCGTCCTTATATACTGAACAAATTATCGACACTCGTTAAAACGATATTTCGTGAAAGTATCGATTTGTGTATAAAGTGGATAGCATACAATTTTGCCGTGTTCATATACGTTGTTATATATGTGTAAGTGTATTTTTGTACTTGTTTGTTGTTGAGCGGCTCTTATCGTTCTATCCAGTATTAAACTATGTTTTGCTATGTAAACTATGTAGAGCAAATTGTATCGATTCGATTATATTCGATTAAAAACATATGGTATGACCGAGTGCAATTCTCCAATTAACGTCACTTATATCGTTGAAACGAACAGCCAAGCTTTTTACTGTTTATTCGCTGAAATTAAAAGTGGTAGTGGCAGGAAATTTGACTTTTGGATTGTATGTTGCCATGTCATCGTTGCACAGAGGCATATTCTCTGCTTGCGAGGCACGATATATTATTTGTTTGCGGTATATAGTGATTACATATATACACAAGAGATTAATCCATGTGTTTGAATACACCTGTGCTTGCTATTGATGTCTTAGGCAAACATCCTCCTGTTTAAGTTTATTGATCGCTCGTGATTGAATGGAGTACACCGAGAAATAAAGGTTAGTACTAATTATGTGATGCACATAAAGAATTACTCATATTTGGTTAATCATTGCGTAAAATTAATATTGTGATATTTTCCTCCGTATGCCTTATTCAGCCTTTTACGTAGCCTTTCTCTCCTCTCCCCGTTTCTGCATAGAGACCCCTGGAGTGGTGCCCGTAGCCACTTATCCTAATGCATTGCATTGTTTTTGCACGAGGGCTCGGGAAACTTAGGAAACTGCAGAAACCAAACAACATTTTTTGTCTGATCTCACATTTTTCGGGAACCATTAATTCTGTATTGAAATTATGGTCCTAAAACATGTTCTGCTCTGTCCTCTTAGAGCCGGAGACTTTCGAGGATAAGGAGAGAACTTCTGACTTTATGGGAAAATTTAAATGTGTTTGGAATGCCCACGAAATTTGCAGGAGAGTTATGTTGGCCGGTCAACGGTTGCTACCGCACCGCAGGTTAAGGCGGGACCATCTTAAATAATCGGAAGAGCTCTAGGATCCCAATGAAAGAAAAATTATTGGCCACTGCAGTACCGTAATTCATGCTGCCGTATTCCACTGTCGGGTGTGAAGAATTCTTTATCCGAAATCAATAGTAATATCGAGCAAGCCTCTCGAGTTAGAATAACGCTCTGGGGAAAATTACTGTCGCGAAGAGTCTGCACCTTTATACTGAACTCTTCTGATCATGTTATGCCATGCTGTCTTGCCTAGTAAACACATTTCATTACGGCAATATAACATTGAAATATAATGTAACATAAAAATGTAACACTTGTGGTATGTTGCGATTATATAGCATGGTAGTAATATGCAATTTTACAGTTGTTATATACGGGTAATATAACTGTTGTTTAAAAATTTTGTTGTAATATTAAATGAACGTACCGATTTTGTAACAATGTAATATAACAATGTTATATTGCCGAGTCGGAAATTGCAATTTATATGTAATCTCCAGGCAATATTACATGAAATATTTGTTACGATACCGTTACATTGCGGCAATATAACTGTGTTTACTGGGTGTCTATAATAGAAAAAAAATGTATTGAATCTCTCAGTAACGAGAATGAAGGAAAATATGCTGTCGGAAAATTATTGACTTTTTGTGAGACTAAAGGACGTTATTTTACGGCATTCATTATTTATTTTTGTATAACTTTCTCGTTCATTATCATCACTTCATTGGTCAAAATTTATGAAAAATTTTCTGGCAGTCCCATAATTTATATTACAAATTTATCCATTTAATTTTCTAATAAGGATTTAATCAACTGCTTATTCAATTTTTACCTTGTAAACATGAGTTTGAGCTTTTCTTTTGTCCATGTCGGCCCCGCCTCTTTTCTAGTACAGATTCTGAGCTACCATGTGTTAATAACTACCACGTTTTTCTCGCTGTCGAAGTAGCTAGCAGTCATATCTGACCGGCGTTATTATTATTTTATTAGGGTCGTCTTCTGGTAACTGGCGCCCACAAGAGGCAGTTGAGAAAACGGGGACGAAGGTATAGGAGAAATAATTTCTCGGTTACAAGGTATAGAAAAAAATAAGATTGAAAAAGTTACAGCTAAATCGGAGAGGGACGGTACAAATTCTTGGTCAATAATTAGTGGAATCACCCGTACATCATTATATATAAAAAAAGAAAATAACAATTTATTTATTTACAGTCGATTACGTTGTGCAGCCGGTCGGAAGCCGTTTTTCTGTCTGCTAATGCTTGGAGATACTGACAGTTTATGTCAAGCCACCAGTACTTATTAAAATTGAGTTTGTGGTAGTCCAATTAATCGCATTTTGGGACCATAGTCGAACCGCGAAAACTTTCTTCGCGGGATGCGAAGTCGTTGTAAGATAACGAGATCCTATTGCCGGCCTTATTTCTTTTCCAGTGGTTGAGTGTGGGGTTATTCTCAGCGTTTTGAATGCCGATTCTGTTGCAGTGAAGAAATACCCGGGGGATTGTGTACCCAGTTCTTATTTGCCTGGTCGACGGTCTTTCTTCCTGCTTACCAACCCATGGAATTTCTATATTTGCCCCGCTCGAGAAGCCACACATTGACTGTGCTTTCACTCCTGTTGTTCTTGGTTACTCATTGTGTTTTTTCTACTTAATCGAGCATTATTCGCAATATAAATGGTTACTTCCCGATGTATGTACACCGTACTTTTAACAGTGGAAGCCAAGAAAAGTTACATTTCAATAAAAAATTACTGAAATGCAACTTTTTCTTGTGTATTCCAGTATTTATTCGAGTAATGTACTAGTAATACATTACAGATAAAAATGTATTTACTTTTGGAAAGTCCGGGGCTATTCCAGTTGTTTATACTGTTGAATGAGAAAAAAAGGTCTATTCATTCTCGTTATAAAGTGCACCTCTCATGGAAATTCTAGTAAAACCTACTTGGAATTTGATGAATTAGTAACTTATATAATATATAGATAAGTTACATAGACGGGTCAGTTTTAATGATCCCTCTTAAAAGGAGCCATTAATATTCATGTCGTCGATTTTGATAGGTATCATCGAAGAGCTTCATTTTCTATGCTTTTCAACGAATTTCTTTTAAGCTTTGACGGACCTCTGCGGCTATTACGTTATAAATAAAACGAGGTCAGAGTTCTTTCCTCGATTTTGCTCTCTACTCAAAAAATAGGCTGGAGTCTCTAATTACTCTTATAGAATCATATATCAGTCTCTCCGAACGTGATATAACATGAATATTTTACAACATAATGTAATCTGTTATGATCTTGGCTTACAAAAGTATCGAAATTTTTATGTTGAAGGTATGCTAAAATATTCAAAATTCTGTATCTTGAAAACGGCTTTAGAAGTTTATGTAGAATTTGACTTGCATAATTTAACCACCTGTTTAGATATAATGAGTATTCAAATTTTCCAAATGAATTCCAGAAATGCTTATTCATGTTGCACGATAGACGGAATTAAATGTAGAAGCTGATTCTATAAACACGTTTGGTTTTAACACGATATTTTGTTACTTTTTAATTTGCGTTGTCGTCATATACCTGACATCAGCTTCAACCAGCTGTAATATTCATTAAGGACTGTAATGTATGTTTGGGAACTAATTATACTAATATTTGTGAGAAGAATTATAGAGTACTTCATTAAATTACGAAATAAAGATCGTCGGCATATTGTGTTTCAGGCCACACACATATCAAAATAGTCAGTCAAGCTCGTCATACAAACAGAGGGGCGAGAATCGCTGCGCGCGTCCTTTAATAAACAGAATAGATGGCGCTGTTAAGCAGGACTAGTGACGCTCTCTACATCCGGCGTTTAAACACCACATTCCTCCACACTAGCATCGAAAATACGCAAAATTGTTTAAACAATATAATTTTAGCCTAAGGTCTAACAAATGATCACCAATGGTTTTGACGAAAAACAAACAAATTTTTACTTAGAACCATAATGCGTACATTTAATTCACCGACTGACTTATAGATCTAACACCTTACGAGGTTTAATAGTTCTAAGAGATCGCCTAAGAACCGGTTGACACACAGCACTTGAAGATTTCGTACTTTTTTAAATTTTTACTGTGATCACTGGCGATGTTATTATCGCTCAAAATTTTCGCTTCACTCACTACGCCCTTAATAATATCATCTGCCTTTCCACTAGAAACATATACATTTTCTTCGGGTAACTTCGATACAAAAGGTGCCGCAAAAGTATTGTAATGTCTCGAGCACTTATGTCTATGCTTTTGTCATGGGTGTCCATTGCAAGGATCCCATGGCGCCTGAATACTCCCTGAGTGAAAATATGGGAGATTCGGGCGGTCCGTTCTATTTTTGGGGTGAACCAACGGACAAGAAGTAAACACCAATTTATCGTAATGTTTTTTAACAGGACTCATTTTTTAATTGTATGGTAACTGGAGTTAATTTCTCCACTACTTGAGCTTCACACCAACCATTTCTTCTATAATCTTTCGCCATGACAACTTCATTTTGTTTAAAATCTACTCGACTTCCCCCTTTAAAAAATTTTTGTTGACCAACTTGTTTTCTCTCAACATCGTCACGTAAATCAGATCTAACTAACTAAGCCTAACTTACTTCTAAATTTCCGTCCAATTTCCAATTCTGCAGGTAAGATATTTGTCAGGTAAAACAGAAATTTGCATAAAGCCTTATGACGCAAATATCCTTCCTTGACTAGTAATTGAAATTTATTTCTAAAGATTCACGCAGCATTTTCAGCCGCTCCATTCGACGCTGGATGATACGGAGCTGTTCGAATATGCTGAATTCTCAATTGATTGTATTAGAAAAGTTCAAACTGTTTCGAGCAAAAAGTCGGGCCACTGTCAGTCACTAATTTCAGTGGAATACCCCACGTACAAAGATATTCTCTCAATATAAAGATCGTCGTGTCCGCTATTATATTACTTATTTCTTTAACATCTAACTATTTAGAGAAAGCGTCAATCACAATCATATAGATCCTACCATCCAAAGGACCCAGCAAATCTGCGTGAATTCTCATATTAGGTTCTTGCGGCCATTTGCATACATGTAATTCCGACATTGGCGGATTATCCGCTGATCTAAGACACAATTCACAGGATTTCGAAACAGACTCGATATCACTGTCAATCTTTGACCACCAAATATACGATCTGGCCAGAGCTTTCATTCGAACTACACCCATATGTATGACGTGTAATTCTTTCAACATTAATTCTCGCAGATTCTTTGGCACTACCACTCTATGTCCCCACATGATACAATCCCTTTCAATAGTCAACTCATGTTCAAGAACTTTAAATGCTTTCAAATCATCCGCCACTGTTTTTGGCCATCCCGACATGATACATTTTTTAACTACACTCAAAACTGCATGTTTTTCAGTACTTTTAGCCATCTCGTCGCTATCAATCGATGTGAACTTGTTCATTATACAATTCAGATACGAATATTCCTGTTCATCCCAATCTGGGCTCCCAACGTTATGTAGCAATGGAATTCGAGATAGACGTCATGTCAGCCTGAGTATTAAGTACCCCTTTAATGTGCGCAATGACACAATCATAACCTGCCAAAAATACAACCCATCGCTGCAGCCTGTTGGCTGCCATCTGAGGTAGACCTTTTTCATCGCCAAAAGTGTTAGTTAAAGGCTTATGATCTATTTCTAATATAAAACTTCGCTTGTACCCATATTGGTATAATTTTTTAATTCCAAAAACAAGTCCCAAAGCTTCTCTATCAAGTTGAGAATAACCTTGTTCGGCTTTAGTTAGCGATCTTGAGGCAAAAGCTACTGGCTTAACCACTCCGTCATCCATCACGTGAGTTAAAGAAGCACCCAAGCCTTTTGGAGAGGCATCACACGTGTTTTTGGCAGGAAGACTCAGGTCATAATGTACTGCACCTCAGATGACACCAAGCAGCGCTTAGCACCCTCAAAAGTTTCCTTTTCATCCGTGTTACATTGTCATTTCACGTTCTTCTGTAATAAACGGTAAAGCAGATTAACAATCTTAGCATAATTACCATGAATTTCGAATAAGAATTCCTCATTCCTAGAAAAGCGCGCAATTGAGTTGAATCGGAAGGCGGCGGTGCATCGACAATAGCAGCAATTTTATCTTTAGCCACTCGAAAACCCTCCATGTCAAGAGAAAAACCCAAAAATTGCACAGATCTTTTACTGAACAAACATTTTTTTCTTTGCTGTTAAACCACAATCCTTTAACCGTTGTAGCAACTCACGTAATATTTTATTATGCTCAAGTCGGGTCGTTCCCATGACTAGGATATTATCAAAAAAGCATACAACTCCTTCAATTCCTGACAATATTTTTTCCATTTCTCGTTGAAAATAGACCTTTATGAGTGGAAATTGTAACTACAGGTCTAGAGCTTTCAATTAACTCCACCTGCTGGTATGCTTGCGACAAATCAATTTTAGAAAAGAACTCTCCACCACTCAGAGTTGCCAATAAATCTGGTACTCTAGGTACAGGGTAACGATGAACTTTTGAATTCAGATTTAATGTAACTTTATAATCTCCCCAGAGTCTTATGTCTCCATTACTTTGTAACACCGGAACTATAGGCGTTGCGGAATCACTAGGTTCTACTGGTTGTATAATATCATTTTGAATTAATCTCTGAATCTTTTTTTCTATCTTGAGTTTCATTGCGTTTTAGTGTTATTTTCCTTAAAAAGATTCTATAACTACAATTTCGTAGTGTAAAATTCCATAATCCGAAAACACCATAAAGCTAAAGTGCCCAAGAGTTTTTTCATTTATTTTACATGAGCGCCAGACGCTTTCGTACCGGCAAAAACTCTGCGACCTCTACGGGACCAAGCTACTTTTGTCGGACTAGCCGCAGCCGTCAAGAATTGTAGATTAGCGGGATTCGAGGCCACGTTCTCGTGCAGAAGTCAAAGAAAATAAATTACAAACTTTAAATTACGGGAATAACAAAATAACTATTTATTCACAGTTAATGAAAGTCAAACGAACCAAACTTCCTGTAAATATTTTAATGCATTGTTAAAACAATTAAGGACTCGATCGGCCAACACGCAAACACACACACACAAGTCTCACGGACATAAGAATTCCACTAAGAGGAATGGCAAATTTTCCCAAAGATTCCCTACGACTGAATATTAATAATACAATTATATACGCCAACGAACGACAATCGCCGTAAGTCACGCGGGACTTCCCCAAACAATCAAATGAAGCTCGCGGATTTCTTTCCCGCGCGAAGTAACGTAATTGCGTAATTTTACCGAGAAAAAAACAAGAAAAGTATATGATTTTTGGAGATTCGAGATCAGCACTTTGTTGATACGCATAACTCCTAACTCCAGAACTGATCCTCGGGGAATGCCTTGCCCGCTCTCTCTTTCTCTCTCTCTTCTGCACACGGTGCAGCGGTAACGAATACTCACGAATTTACAATGAACAAATTATTCGGGACAATCAAACTCTTATCGTAGAAACCCAGCTACTAAATTCACCGGTGGGAAACATGAACGCGAATCACTCTCACACAAATAAAAAGAAACAAAAAAATAACAAGTGACTGAACCTCGCGATGCAGACTCTCGGCCAATCTAAAGAACAATATTATTGCATAATTATCGGCGGGACAACGACTCATCGTAAGTTACGCGGGACTTACGCAAACAATCAAATAAAGACTCGCCAACTTCTTCCACGCGCAAGTTCGTTATCACTACCGATTTATTTAACGAACATTTTATGTTGCAAAAAAAAATAAGATTTCAATTGCCGAACGACAAGGGCTCACCAATATGCCGAAGATGCGGGAATTTTCCTAGACTTCCGCTCGCCCCTCGAGCACTATGGCTACCCACGATAGCCCACTTATCGGGACGACGATCGGACAGGAACAGCCTAGAAATGTGTCGATCGCGGAAGCACGATCTTCATATCCCTACTCTTACGCAATTTCGGCAAGAAACAATCAGGTGACCAACTCTGATTTTCGCAACTATTCACAAGTACGTCTAGCGATTTGATATTTGTCGCACTGGCGCGGGAAGTCCAAAATCGGTACGCGCTCGGTAATTGCAGCGCAGCGGGGGATGGCGGTAGATAATACGTTATTTGATGAGGATATTGTTTGGGATATTGTCCTTTCTTGTGAGGAGCTTGTTGTCATAGCATAGAGGGACTTTCGATGTCCAGGTCATAAATATTGATGCGGAAAGCCTCATCGCTCGGCGTACATAAATAATTTTAAAAAATAAAAATTATGCCTTATTTGCTTATCGAAATTCTATGGATTTGTCAGTTGTTGTCGTCGCGCTGAGAATTCAGAGGGAGTGGGTTTTTACCACGTTACAGAGCATGGCAGGAGTCGAGGTTTACGAAAAACTGGAGTGGCATTTTCTTTAAGAACTAATTTATAAACATCTCTTGTATACAATCCAATTCCACGAGTAAAAAGTGAATTAAATTCTTTAACCAATTCCGCAATATAAGAGTCCACATCGGATGTCAAATTATTAACGCCAGAAAGGACTTAATTTTCAATCACTTCACTTAGAGAAAATTATGGTATTAGTAACCATAAAGTGACAACTATTCATTTGTAGCTGGTACAAACATAGTTGTTAGCGATTAATTAGTCACCACAACTATTTTTATAGTCACCGTAACTATAAAAGGACTAAAAACCAATAGTTGTCACTTTATAGTTAACTGTGCTATGACGATTTCTCTCAGTGTTTAGTTAGTGGATGGACAACTTCCAAATCCAAGACCTATCCAAAAGCGGTGAACCTCTTCTCGATACCACAAACAAATTCAACTGCTCTGAAACTTTTTGTAACATAACAACCACTTTCAGCAACCCACATGGTTTATTTACTTGCCCAGAATCCTATGTTAAAAAGTTCATGGATGATAAATGCGAAATACATTGTTAGCGGTTAAAACATACTCGGAATCATCGGTGGTGTCGTCAGACACACTGAGATCAGAACCAAGTTCATGCATTGAATTTGTTTGTTTACGTCAGATGTCAAAACTAACATAAAGAGACTCGGAAGCTTAATAAGTTATAAAACGCTTCTGCGTTTCCACAAGGGTCAATCATGCAAGCTCCGGATGTTTCTCTAAATCTCTCACAGAAATTACAGACTTAACCGCACCCGTATCCAATTGAAAATTGATCAATGCCCCTTGCACAAGCTTAACAATAACCGGATCACTACAATAATTTTGCTCTGTGTTTTCATTAAACACAACGTCACAATCATTGATATTAAACGAATCGTCAAATTCAAGAGACTTTTCGCTCACATTTTCAACAAAATTTTGTCTGCGTTTATTGTTATTACTTTTACTTTTGTATAAACTCTTTCTATTTTTAGTATTCTCTATATTTCCATTCTTATAATCCGAATTAGTCTTTTTCATCGTATTTTCTCCACAAACTTTGGCTAAACGCCTAAGTTTATCACGAATATTACATTTATACTGACTATACTTGCACCCTATAGCTCTATGCTTGTTTCCTCCGCACCGAAAGCATTGATGACCTCTCTGGTCGCTGTTGTTCCGACGAACTGTTTCTTGTTTCTTTCGATTCACATAATTGATGCTTTATCCGCTGCTTCCAGACTTTGAATCCATGGATACAACATCCCTTGCTGCCATCTCCAAAGCTGTAGCCAATTCCACGGTCCGAGCAACATCCGAATCTCATTCTTCCAGTAATCTGAATAGCCACGTTCCTTAGGCCAAAAACCAGTTGATCCCGCAGATTATTGGCTAAGTTTGCTTTAAAATCGCAATGAGTCGAGATCTTTTTGAGGTTAGCGAGATATTCATTGACATTCTCACCTTCTTTCTGTTTACACTCCTTAAATGTATAACGTTCTGACAAGACACCCGGTTTAGGTTGTAAATGGTTTTTTATCTTCTCAGCCAAATTTATGAGCGACAGTGATGATGGAATTGCCGCAGCACACAGGTTTCTTAAGAGTACGTAGCCGTCACTCCCCAGCATAGTCAGAAATAAGGCCACTCTTTTTTCTTCTGGTATATCATTCACAAAGATATACTGCTCAAATCTCTCACACCAAAATGCCCAGTCATCTTGTGTGTTAAATTCTTTGAGACTTCCAAAAGTTCTTTGAACTAAAGTTTGTGACAGTTTCTTATTCCTTGAGAGGTTTTGAAATTCTTGTCTTTGTGAGATTAATGCTTGCTGATCCCTTGCAAGTTGCTGCTGTTGAGCCAGCAACTGTTTTTTAGTCTCTTCTAACTCTTTCATTTCCATCATGCCCAAAATTCGATACACGTGCACACCAGCCCTAGCTAGCGGACCATTGAACGGACCGCAAACGGACACGTCCGTTGGGGAACAAAACGGACCGCTGAAAGCTACATTACGGACCGCACTTTTTCGTCAGCTTTTAGTCCTTTATCGGTCAAAAACGGAACATTCTTTTTGCTTCCTCATGGAGGAAGCCTTGTTTTCGTGAAATTTTTTTTTTTTTTCGAGATTTTCATGTCAGTATACTCAAAATGCTTCAAAACGTCGAAAAAAGTTGTGTGTGTGTGTGTGTGTGTGTGTGTGTGTGTGTGTGTGTGTGTGTGTGTGTGTGTGTGTGTGTGTGTGTGTGTGTGTGTGTGTGTGTGTGTGTGTGTGTGTGTGTGTGTGTGTGTGTGTGTGTGTGTGTGTGTGTGTGTGTGTGTGTGTGTGTGTGTGTGTGTGTGTGTGTGTGTGTGTGTGTGTGTGTGTGTGTGTGTGTGTGTGTGTGTGTGTGTGTGTGTGTGTGTGTGTGTGTGTGTGTGTGTGTGTGTGTGTGTGTGTGTGTGTGTGTGTGTGTGTGTGTGTGTGTGTGTGTGTGTGTGTGTGTGTGTGTGTGTGTGTGTGTGTGTGTGTGTGTGTGTGTGTGTGTGTGTGTGTGTGTGTGTGTGTGTGTGTGTGTGTGTGTGTGTGTGTGTGTGTGTGTGTGTGTGTGTGTGTGTGTGTGTGTGTGTGTGTGTGTGTGTGTGTGTGTGTGTGTGTGTGTGTGTGTGTGTGTGTGTGTGTGTGTGTGTGTGTGTGTGTGTGTGTGTGTGTGTGTGTGTGTGTGTGTGTGTGTGTGTGTGTGTGTGTGTGTGTGTGTGTGTGTGTGTGTGTGTGTGTGTGTGTGTGTGTGTGTGTGTGTGTGTGTGTGTGTGTGTGTGTGTGTGTGTGTGTGTGTGTGTGTGTGTGTGTGTGTGTGTGTGTGTGTGTGTGTGTGTGTGTGTGTGTGTGTGTGTGTGTGTGTGTGTGTGTGTGTGTGTGTGTGTGTGTGTGTGTGTGTGTGTGTGTGTGTGTGTGTGTGTGTGTGTGTGTGTGTGTGTGTGTGTGTGTGTGTGTGTGTGTGTGTGTGTGTGTGTGTGTGTGTGTGTGTGTGTGTGTGTGTGTGTGTGTGTGTGTGTGTGTGTGTGTGTGTGTGTGTGTGTGTGTGTGTGTGTGTGTGTGTGTGTGTGTGTGTGTGTGTGTGTGTGTGTGTGTGTGTGTGTGTGTGTGTGTGTGTGTGTGTGTGTGTGTGTGTGTGTGTGTGTGTGTGTGTGTGTGTGTGTGTGTGTGTGTGTGTGTGTGTGTGTGTGTGTGTGTGTGTGTGTGTGTGTGTGTGTGTGTGTGTGTGTGTGTGTGTGTGTGTGTGTGTGTGTGTGTGTGTGTGTGTGTGTGTGTGTGTGTGTGTGTGTGTGTGTGTGTGTGTGTGTGTGTGTGTGTGTGTGTGTGTGTGTGTGTGTGTGTGTGTGTGTGTGTGTGTGTGTGTGTGTGTGTGTGTGTGTGTGTGTGTGTGTGTGTGTGTGTGTGTGTGTGTGTGTGTGTGTGTGTGTGTGTGTGTGTGTGTGTGTGTGTGTGTGTGTGTGTGTGTGTGTGTGTGTGTGTGTGTGTGTGTGTGTGTGTGTGTGTGTGTGTGTGTGTGTGTGTGTGTGTGTGTGTGTGTGTGTGTGTGTGTGTGTGTGTGTGTGTGTGTGTGTGTGTGTGTGTGTGTGTGTGTGTGTGTGTGTGTGTGTGTGTGTGTGTGTGTGTGTGTGTGTGTGTGTGTGTGTGTGTGTGTGTGTGTGTGTGTGTGTGTGTGTGTGTGTGTGTGTGTGTGTGTGTGTGTGTGTGTGTGTGTGTGTGTGTGTGTGTGTGTGTGTGTGTGTGTGTGTGTGTGTGTGTGTGTGTGTGTGTGTGTGTGTGTGTGTGTGTGTGTGTGTGTGTGTGTGTGTGTGTGTGTGTGTGTGTGTGTGTGTGTGTGTGTGTGTGTGTGTGTGTGTGTGTGTGTGTGTGTGTGTGTGTGTGTGTGTGTGTGTGTGTGTGTGTGTGTGTGTGTGTGTGTGTGTGTGTGTGTGTGTGTGTGTGTGTGTGTGTGTGTGTGTGTGTGTGTGTGTGTGTGTGTGTGTGTGTGTGTGTGTGTGTGTGTGTGTGTGTGTGTGTGTGTGTGTGTGTGTGTGTGTGTGTGTGTGTGTGTGTGTGTGTGTGTGTGTGTGTGTGTGTGTGTGTGTGTGTGTGTGTGTGTGTGTGTGTGTGTGTGTGTGTGTGTGTGTGTGTGTGTGTGTGTGTGTGTGTGTGTGTGTGTGTGTGTGTGTGTGTGTGTGTGTGTGTGTGTGTGTGTGTGTGTGTGTGTGTGTGTGTGTGTGTGTGTGTGTGTGTGTGTGTGTGTGTGTGTGTGTGTGTGTGTGTGTGTGTGTGTGTGTGTGTGTGTGTGTGTGTGTGTGTGTGTGTGTGTGTGTGTGTGTGTGTGTGTGTGTGTGTGTGTGTGTGTGTGTGTGTGTGTGTGTGTGTGTGTGTGTGTGTGTGTGTGTGTGTGTGTGTGTGTGTGTGTGTGTGTGTGTGTGTGTGTGTGTGTGTGTGTGTGTGTGTGTGTGTGTGTGTGTGTGTGTGTGTGTGTGTGTGTGTGTGTGTGTGTGTGTGTGTGTGTGTGTGTGTGTGTGTGTGTGTGTGTGTGTGTGTGTGTGTGTGTGTGTGTGTGTGTGTGTGTGTGTGTGTGTGTGTGTGTGTGTGTGTGTGTGTGTGTGTGTGTGTGTGTGTGTGTGTGTGTGTGTGTGTGTGTGTGTGTGTGTGTGTGTGTGTGTGTGTGTGTGTGTGTGTGTGTGTGTGTGTGTGTGTGTGTGTGTGTGTGTGTGTGTGTGTGTGTGTGTGTGTGTGTGTGTGTGTGTGTGTGCATTTCGTTGTTTACACGATACCTGTCGCAATCTTCGATGAATGCTCTTTAAATTTTGTATGCAAGTGAGCTATCATAGAATACCATTGCGGATTGTAGTTGACGTGAATCGGTTGAACATTTTTTATCTATACCATTTTGAAAATTTGGAAATTTTTTTTTTCACGCTATAAATTTCGCAATTAAAAAGGCACCGCGCTGAAATTTTGCACATAAATAGACTACCCATGAAACATTATGTGTGCCAAATTTTGCGAGAATCTGTCGAGCCGTTCTGATTTTATTACAATTTTAATTTTTTCAAAAGTGTCTGCAAATTTTTGCAAATGCCGGACATCACTCATGCAAATTCTGTGATGTCCGGCTGCAATTGCCGATATGATTTCACGATTATTGATTTCCAATTAAGATTTCGGTTTAATAAACTGTTGACATATCAGAAAATTTCTATTTTGGTGAACAAAAAGAAAAAAAAGCTTTTACGAAATTAAAAAAAAAAAATTCGAAATTTTTCACAGATTTATCTTAAATCTTCTTTACACTTAGAAGACCACGTAACAATTTATTTGGCACAAATTGAACACCAATCGGTCGAATGGTTGAAATTTTATAGCATTTTGAACTATTTGAAAAATCTCGTTCGAGCGCTTGCTCATGCAAATTACTGGGTATCGGGTTTCAATTTAGTTTACATATGGACTTTCATTATACAATTTTTGAGTAACAATTTTACACAAATCGGTCGAGCGGAAAAACTTCACGTCACTTTGAATTTTTATAAAAATGTCTTCCGAGTATAAACAAGCCTGCAAAGTAGAACCTTGCCAATTGCTTCCTCATTATTTTTTGCTTTCTACAAAGCTTGCTCTATGAGGAAGCCAAAATTAATCAACATACTTCCTCATAGAGCTAGCTTTGTAGAAAGCAAAAAATAATGAGGAAGCAATTTGCAAGGTTCTACTTTGCAGGATTGTTTTTAATTGTATTCGGTCGCCCTAGCAGAAAGGGTTGTCGGTTTATTCATGCACGACTTTATGATGGAAAAAATTATCATTTTCTGCCATGTTGATCTCGGTCGAAAATGATGGATATATGACCTTTTGGAATATAATGATTCATTCAATTTTTTCGATTGCAAACGTAATACAATCATTTCTCGCCTTTAAATGCGATATGAGCATTTGTAGCTAAACATAAACGGCTAGAACGTCTTCAAAAGGTGATCCTCTAGTCTGTGAAAGGACAGCATCTTGCTGATACTTCCGTACTTATATGCATGGAGCGATGCTAGATATTAAATTTGTTCAATGTACTTGCTCACATAGACGGTTCTGTGAAAGGTGAAACACGAGGAAGCATTGTGTGACGCCCAAGAATATCCACTTTTTAGAATTGCATGTGTACGAATGGCCATCGCTTTCGTACACATTTTGCAGCGGTTCTATCAAACAAAATACAATATGCTACGAGAAGTTTCAGAATTTCTCGGGCAATATCAACTTGATCGCTATTTCGGTTCGTTGAACACGAATCCCTCGTCAGGCTGACCGTTCAGCTTTTCATTGTATCCTATGTGCTCTATGTACCAGATACTATGTGTTTTGCAGCATTTCCCCGATATAAGCCGTATTTGTATATAGATAAACTCCGCGGTGAAGTGATTCCATGTCAGACTGCCTTTATTCATTGCTTCTACAGTGTAGAGTTCACAATTTTCGGAACTATTCGTAAAACATATTGTTTTACAAATTGTTCCTGTAATCGTTTGGAAATGAAAAAAAAAGACGAGTTATTATGCAATTCACAACTAATCAGACTTTTTGCCTTGTTTCTGTTTTTTCATTAGCGTCCTGTAATTAATCGGCGTAGCATGGCAGATTTGTATTTTTAGTGTTTGAAATGCTCGATAAAAATGACTTGGTTGAAGCAACCATCAGAGTGGTCTAATCCATTAGTTGGTTGGTGTAAGCATTTATGTTTAACTACTAGTTAAAAAGTGCACCAAATCAGTTCTTGAATTTGTTAATTGCAAACACGGACCACTACCATTCAATGGCAAGGCATCTCATACACATTTTAAATAAAATATCGATGTATGATGCAATGCACAAATTGAAAAACTCATAACTCTACAATAATTATGAATAATTCAGAAAAATTCACCACTGACAATACATTCTGTGAATGTCAATATTCGTAGCTTATTCGACCGAGCGATTGTCACATTTATTAATTTTATTTCGTACAGTAGATTTAATAAAATGATCGGCCTCCACGCCCTTCAGATGCAAATGTTTATTATACTTGATAATATCATTTATTATAGCTTTAAAAAGCTTTGGCCATCTCTTCTTGATTTGCCGTAATGCACAGCACCTCGTGCTAAGTATAGAAGCATGTTGTTCAACCGTTGCTTGAAGGGTAGCCCACACTATAATGCAGTTACTCGAGGTAAACGTGAATAGCTTTTATCTAGGCATCCAAGATTTAAGCTCATTCTGTTTTGTGACCATACTCCAACAGGAATCCAGAAATTAGATTGCTAGACTCGAGATTCTCCTTATTTACGTGAAACTAAATTCTTGTTCTTGTATACAGTTCCGTAATTCTATATGCACTCGTAATTTGTCTTCATACAGTATCATCGATATCCTCTTCACTAGTATATACATCCCATTACTAAAACTTTAGAGTTCAAGTTCTGAATCCTATTTGAATTACTTATCTTGCATTTTGCCAATTGGATTTGTAGGAATGCTGGATTTATTTTTTCTAAATTCCCTGTTTTAAACAAAAGTCAATGCACTAGAGAACGTGACACAAGACGCTATAAAAGTTTGTTCCTAGTGAATCTCCAATTTTTCGCTCGTGAGTTTTTGAAAGAGCTTTATCCGGTCAGCGAAAACTCACAGAGATAGCCTTGCGAGCTTGTACGTTCGGCTCGCACGTCTTTGGTTACACTACGTATTGTGTAAGGGAGCCGAAGAAATAGGGTATTTGAGAGCGTAAATCTTGTTATATAGGTAACCAACGATCGTTGAGAGGCTTTCCATCCAAAAGCCTCTGAGCTGCAAATACTTACTTCCTCTTGAAAACACCTCCATTTTCTCCATGTATATGCAGATATAACAAAACGCAAAATCTGTACCGTCGGATATACCATGCTGCGATTCTGGTACAAAGGGGAATGAAGCGATGATAACTAACTTTGCTTCCATATCGTAATTCCTCTCTCACTTCCGCAAGCTATTCGATGTATATTTACTTAGTAAATGAACCCTCACGCCCCGTTTATATTTCACAGGCCCCGCAAACATACACAAAATAGTGGAAAATAGCGTAGCTGTTGAATAACGTGTGAATGAAATGTAAATAAAAATAATAATTTCTGAACGGACAGTCTTAGTTTTCCATTATAAGAAAAAGTTTTTGCAGTTATTTGTAATACGGCTACTGGTATTCTGCTAGAATAATAGTTGTAGACGACCAATTGGGTATATTGTGTACAATTTTAAACACCTGTACCGTAGGGTTGCGGCTGTTTCTGGCAACGAATTTATTTTCATACAGGAGAATTTGATTTTAAATTAAATTCATTAAAATAAATAAGTGTATTCGAATGTTTCATTTTCTTTTCTTATCTTTTTCTTTGTTCATAAATTTGGCACGTTTGGTATTCGGAGTTTATATCACTTTTTCAACATATAATGTAATAATCAAAACTGCAATTAGAGACCTTATTTTTAAATTAATTAATTATTAATTGATTATTAATTAATTAAGGGCCTAGTTGGGTTTGATCATGGTACCAAGGACAATAATCAACAATTATTCAGTCAGATAAGGGTTTCATAAGGCCACTCTACGTTTCCATAGTAAAATTCAATTACAGCTTGATAGGTTACATACTGAAGGTTCCGGCCAGTTTCAATGATAATGTCAAGTTCACAAATCATTAATAGTTCTGCCAGCCGGCCACACATTTGTTTACACGCGAACTGATTATCGCAATCAATAAAACAAACACTTTCGTAGAATATAATTATAGATGCCAACAATGCATCTTGTTGAATGTAACCAATGTTTGTAACAAAAATATCTGAATGTGCTTCTATTTTGTAACCATCAGACGCAGTTGTCCAATTCTATCGAGCGCTGACGATATCACATTAATGTTATTGATATTCTGTATTAATCATTCAAATAGCCAATAAAAGTGGTATTCTTATATAATCTAAATGGCTGAGTGAGCTGAGGCGCAGCGCAACATTCAGATTGTAACGTGAACGTAGAATGTAGGCAACTGCCAGTTTGTTGGTGCTGTCTTATTAGATCTTGAAACAGCTTTTAATTCCGTACGACTAGGCGGATTGCTTCCTAAGTTAAAAAATAGATCTTTTCTCAAATTGCTTATTTACCTTATTTGGAATATACTGAGTAAAAAATCATTCATCACTTGGAATGCATCTATCACATTTTTGTTGGAGTTTTGAATTGAGGAGAGATTGCAGCAAGGTACTGTCAATTCCCCTCCATCATTTAATATCTTTACCAGTAAAATCTTGTAATTATTTATTATTAACGGTAATATAGTAGTACATCTGCTTTAGCGTTTGCAGATTGACATTGTACGTAAAGAACTAGAAGATAAGGTTAATAAAATTACTAGATACTATGCTGCCTGGGGTCTGAGAATCAATCCATTTAGATGGGAACTTATCTTAACCAGAAAACCTGTCAATTTTCTCTCTAGAAGAAACAAATTAGCATGGAAAGGTTTCTCATCCATATTACATCTCCGAGTACAATCGAAAGAGTTCATATTCTCTGAAGTAAAACCATCAAATATTTGCAAGTCATTATTGATTATTTAATAAGAGAAAATAAACATTCAGACACTCAACTTGTCGAGGCTTCTAAGGCGTTCCATTCTAACAGCCATAATTTTCATAATCAAAATATCACTATAAATGCAAAAATCATCCCTGATATTCTCTTGATTAGACCAATTATTTTTTATGCAGCACGTGTTTGGTGGAATATTGGTCAATCTACAATGGGGAAAATGCGTATGTTTGAACGGAAGTGCCTCAGAGTTTATAGATCAGGTTATTTAGATTTGCAATATTTCGTTAGCAACCAAGCTATTTATAATCTAGCAGAAATTCCTCGTACCGACAATTTTATTATTAAGTTAGTGCGTGATTATTTTAGTGAAATACCCAATATTAATAATGTTGCATTACAAGGCTTCATTGTGATTGCTGACATAGCCTGCCGTCAGCGGTTAGCTTTAGGTTATATATCGACTCCAACTTTTCTTTTAGTAAAGCAAATAAAACGATATCCTTAACTCACACTCATTTTGCTCAACTTCAAGATAAGTTTACTGATTCTGTATCGGTCCCTGATAGAGGTTGTTATGTATGTATGAATTGTTACTTGTATGACTTCAAAGGCGTTAATTTTGATAAATATTGGTGGCTCGACATAAATACCATTTATATGCGAGAACTTAATGAGCGCAAATTGGAGTACCTTCGATTAAAATACATAAGATAGAAGATAAACATAATTTGGCGTGTAATTTACCAGATCTTAATTTGATAACAATTGAACTAAGTGTTATCACTGTTCTTAGCTTATAAGGAATCTGTATATACATTTCAATTTCTCGGCACTTCAATCTGAAAGGGTTTGTGAATCCCATTATGAAAGCTTTTGTCTTTTTCCTATCACGTAACTGCCAAGCCGTGGCTTTCGATTTTCTAGCCCTCAGTGGCTCTTATAACCCATTTTACTCTCGATCATATCTTTGTTATATGTACGTTCTGCAAGACGGCAGAGATCGTATACACTATCTCAAGACTGTATGGCTTTTTTTATAAGATTTATTCCGCCAAATATGTCATATATTGAATGGGACATAATAAATGAACACTTATTTAACAATAAAAAGCTCCAACGCAACAATACTATATTCAGAGGGTTCCTGGTTCGATTCCCGTCAATGTAAAAGAAAATGTTTTGAACTATTAATATGTACCATCACGTAGATGAAGATAAAATATCGAATTACAAGTGCAGGAATACTGTATTAAATAACGACATATCAATATTTTTAAGTTAGATTTCTTTATTATTTTGTTAAGGGCTTAACAAGGCAGTTTCTTCAGGCCCAAAGAGGGAAGCCCATTAAGGTCTATAAGATTCATCCTTAAAAGACCCTCAATGTTGTACCTTTAAAGGTAACTCTATTTTTCCTTCTACATAAAGGGATTTGGGCGTTGATATCAATCAACGAATCAAATGACAGTGACAATTGTGCGTACAGTTGGCTTTAAACACCGATTGTAGATAAGGCGTTTCACGATTTGCTGTATAATATTCCATGCAGAGATATTTCATTACATGTTACCTAGTGCATTTATTAGAACCGTTATTGTACTTTCCTAAACATTATGTGTGTATATATACATGGGGCATTCCACGTTAAATCAGCAGCCCATGACCCTCACCCTCATCGATTTTGTTCATTGTTGTTTCCTCATAGAGGGGGCTTTGTTTTCGTTAAAAATTTTTTTTTCGAGATTTTCATGCTAACATACTGAGAATCACCTAAAACGTCGAGAAAAGTAGTCTAGAAAATATGTCTGTCTGTATGTATGTATGTATGTATGTGTGCGTGTGCGTGTGCGTGTGCGTGTGCGTGTGCGTGTGCGTGTGCGTGTGCGTGTGCGTGTGCGTGCGTGTGCGTGTGCGTGTGTGTGTTCCACACAAAGAAAATTGAATGGTCCATAACTCACGAACGGCACGATGGATCGAGCTTAAATTTGGCACGCAACTGGAGTATTGACACCTCTGTGATTGAGGTGATTTTTAATTAAATGTGTTGATGTATACAGATTTAATAGAATTTTTAATTTTTCAAAAAAATGTCGTAATCGCTCCAAGCTTTGTAAAAGTTCGCCAATTTAGCTAAATAGTTCTTCATACATAGAAACACGTTCAATGATGTTTCCTTATTGAATTCCAGGGAAATCGGTAAAGTGGTTCCGGTTTTCTAGAATTTTTTATTTTTCGAAAAAAAAAAATGTCTCTAAATTACGTCAAATCTCAACAAATAAACCGAAATGTTCCACAGTCGAAAAATCCCATACAGCCCTGCTACGTACGAAATGTGGTAATGATCGGTGGAGTCGTTCGGATTTTATGGCATTTGTAATTTTTAAATAAATGTACATTTTCGCGTATAACTTCCGCAAAAGTTAAGAGAGTAAGATAAAAATATGTACTTAATCAAAATGCGATGTGAGGGTATTCTAATGGTGATTCATAGCTGCACACAATATGGATAATTAAAGAGAAAAAAAAAGGTGCAAAGTAGAACTCTGCACATTGCTTCCTCATATAATAGAGATTTCAATATCACAGGAATATGTTTTAAGAAAAAAATGATGCAACGTTGAACTTTGCACATTGCTTCCTCATATAAAAAAGATTTCAATATCACAGGGATATATTCTAAAAAATGATGCAAAGTTAAACTTTGCTCATTGCTACATAATATAAAATTTGAAGACAGCTATAAAGAGGATATTTCAACATTTCAATTTTTAACAAAGCTTCCTCTATGAGAAAGCCAAAATAAAAAATAATAAATGGCTTCCTCATTGAGGTAGATTTATTAAAAATTAAAATTTCGAAATATCCTCTTTACAGCTGTCCTCGAATTTTATATGAGGAAGCAATGTGCAAAGTTCAACTTCCTTAATATGATGTTATTACGGACCCATAAAAGCCTTGGAATGTTTTTCAGATTTTTTTACCACCAGTAACATTTTTAAATCCTCGAAAAAACTAAATTCAAAAAATAGTAAATATTGAGTTCCCATTATCGCATGGCGCTCAAAAATCATATTTTAAATCATAGAATCAGTGTGAATTTTTTCAGATTTTTAAAAATGGCGTTTTTGAAATTGGTTTTTGTCAAGGATTTTAAAATGTTACTGGTGGTAAAAAAAATCTAAAAAAAATTCTGAAGTCTTTATGGGTCGGTAATAACATCATATTAAAAAATGAACAAAATCGATGACGGTAAGGGTCATGGCTTGCTGATTTGACGTGGAATGCCTCATATATATATATTTGAATGGGTATATAAATACAATGGTAGGAGGGATATATTATTGAGCCACGATCCTTGCGAGAACTCAGCCACCTAGTAATATCGTATCGCCCTACCCAGCCATCGAGAGTACATGTACTGCTGTTCTCTCTCGCTTTCCACCCTCTGATTCGCAGTATATTTGCTCCATAGCATTTGTCCCCATTCGTACTGTCAGAAACGGCAAGTGGTGAACTACTTTACGTGCTGATGCTTGAATGAAGCAAATTTTTACACCCACCTGCTCGTCCTACTGTGAATTTTAGTTGCAAGTGCAAACAACTGCGACACGTTTAAATTTGAATTTTATTGTCCTTTGTCTCGGGTAAAGCTTTCGAAAATCGTGAGGAATTATTTCTACGTGGCTTGATTATTCAAGCAGGATTATATTCTGTACGAGAAATGCTGGGTTCATGCAACTATAATAGCACGAGTGTGCTACAGAATAAAGATAACTCGACTTGCATTTAGTATCCCTCATGAATTATAAGACGAGTTTTTTCTTCAGAATTCATGTCGTCGTCGCGGTTTCTTGAGAAGCTTTTATTACTTTATCGTCTTTTCAAAGACACTTTCGTTTCCGTCCGGTAACTTCATTCTTAATTTTTTTTTCAAGGATATTTTTTTCATGTTCTTCTTTTTCACAGACCTTATTCCTTTCGCATATTCTTTCATTATATTTTTGCAGTGGGTCATGTTTCCCCGGATACTTTTGATGTTTTTTCTTTTCAGTGTATATTGTTCCTACGAACATTCTTTCGTAGCTTTGCCTCCAGGTGCACAAATAATTAAATTATTTACCTGAAATGTGTCCTGGTTACTGAGATCGAATACGAGAACGTAGGCAGTTGCACTCCTCAGCCCATAGTAACGAAAATCTGTCCATTCGAGATGAGTGCTCACTGGAAAGTAGGGTATTGTTGGAAGATCTGTGATCTTGAGCTCGTAGAGACGCTCGGCGAGTACAACGCTTGGATAAAATGTCTCACGCCTCTCGGTCGCTCTGTACTCTTCGAAAAACTCGCTCCAAACAAATTGCTGTAAACAATAAATAGTCTGAATTAATGTTCATATTAGTATATACAGCATTTATAAATAAGCAACGAATATTGTTCCTATCTCGATTATGTGTCAAGAAACACGTGTGTTTACTTTTCCCAAAAGAGATCTTTTTGCTACATTTGTTTCGTCGGCAATCGGTCATCCGAAAAAGAAAAACTTTTCCGAGGAAATTCGCGGCCCTGCTCACGTTTCCTTTTTTGTTTTTATTCTTTCCATCCCTCGTATTTTCCCCGACGTCTTCACGAAGAATACCCAGAGAACCTTGGGCAGCGGCGAGCGGATTTCTTGATCGCGATTGGCGGAAACGACATTCGGAAATGAACGGAAGCCCTCAGCGTCACCGGAAATAAGTTTCCTCGAGAGGCAGAGCTCCATCAGTAAAACGAGGAAAAGCTGCTCTTCATTTTATTTTCGGGCCTGATTTTCCGTGGGAAAATGAGAGTGAGCGAGATATCGATAGAGGATACGAACGATGAGCTCCGGGGCAGAATCTAAATGTTCGCTGAACGGGAACGCGCCATCTGATGCCATATCAATATCAAAGCAATATCGGTGTATATTGGCTTGCTGGGTGGACGAAGAGTCTACTCTTCCACCGTTTAACTTATACTATCTGGCCTATAACGCGTATTCAGATTTATATACAAAAACAGTTCTTCCCAAACTCATATCACATCTGAGAGGAATGTACATAGTTGCGAGAAAAAGCCTTGCATCATTAACCGACCTGTATTTAATTACTTTGAGAAAATACGGGAATCAATATCCGAGAAATTGGCATCGGGAATTTGGAGTCCGAAAAATTAGTCGCGGATTTTTGAACTCCACGATTTTTTTGGATTTCCTGTTGCGTCACAGCCTTGTTTATAATTTCGGGGCTCAATTGCGGTGCTGATTTTCTTAGAGGCTGATTTTTCAGGTTACGTAAAGAGTCAACCGAAACCTAAATATTCGTGATTAAACGTTCGCCACAAAATATTGGCATGACGAAACTCTCCTGGCGAAGATATTTGAGCCATATTCACAAAATACTTATTCTCGCAAAAAATATTTTCAATGACTTAACGACTTGATAAAAAATCCACCCTAAGATTGTATCCATTGAATGATCAGTTCAGAACAATCAGTGATGAAGCGAAAAAGTATAGCAATAAAAACAAAAGAAAGGAAGCAGCAAGTTGAAAAATATATACATCATACGAATCGCTTTATTATATTTATTTAGATTGACTGCTTCATTTAGAGATTTCATGATTTTTACGAGCGACGCAGTCAGAAATTTGCTTGTAAAATCAGAGTGTGCTTCGAAATTATGTTAACGAGGTTGGGGCGTTTTACGCTATGCAAATCAGTTGTAAATTTCCCTCTGCATTTCTGTAAAGTTCTAGACATTACACTACAGCAATAGAAAACAATTTTTGTTACAGCATACGTGCTTGAGCCAGTAAAGTATTAATGCCGCCAGGTTAACAAAAATATACACGAAAAATTTGCTTTTTCAAATTCCTTGCAATTTTACTGTATGTCTGCCCCACTTTATATTATTGAACATAAAATCCAAAGTTTAATCGAGAATTCTTCTTCGTTCACAGTGGCGAATAGGTGTAAGTGACGCTGATTCAAATTTCACGATCATGTAGCATATTGCAAATACTATTATTGGCGAATATCCAATTTAAAAAAACATAAAACAGACTTGCTTGTAAATTGTTTTCTCAACAAGTGACTCCGTAGAAGCGATAGATTTTTTTACGTTATCAATATTTGCCGAGAAACTCACAAAATAATGGATGGCATAGGATCAAGTGCTACTCACTCGAATGATGCTCGATTTTCCGACGCCTGGAGCACCGAGGAAAACAACTTTCACTCTGTCCAGACTATCGGCGGGACTCTCCTCTTCCTTCGCATTGCTGTCGGCATTGTCGCTGCCAATGGTCTCGACCCCACGTCTTTCCAAATAATCTAAATCGAGATCTGAAAGCAGATGAAAGATAAACGTTGACTTTATCCCTGCATTTCGAGGATGGATGGTCGGATAAACGTCTTGTATCAATTTTGAGGGTGAACAGTGGATGCTGGGAAATATCAATAAAATTGTAGTTACTGGTACCAAGTCACCTACAAAAAGTCATGGAAAAAAAATTTCTGTAGATTCCATTCTTCAATAAAAATCGTACATTTAAACCCCATCAAGGACATGTGTAGCATTATAATTTTGCAATTTTGCAAAATCATACAGCTTACCAAAATAGTCTCAGGGTAAAATAAAAATTGTTAACTTGTCCTAGCTTTTAAACCAGATTTCAGTGTTCGACTTCTCATTGTATCTGTAGAACAGTGCAGTCTAGTATGAGTTTACCAATCATAAATACAGTGAAAATTGGATTTATTGTAACCAATTATTTGGTCGGTTTTAGATGAAAATAAATTTATTCACACTATCATAGCTTTGCCATAAAGGGTTGAAATAAAAATGCCTACAATCATACTTGGATGGACTGTTCGGCAGATAAAATATGGTATTGAATCCTAAAATTCGTTCCCCAGTTTGGTTTAACAGCTACAACAAGTTTAAAAAAAGTTCACCTCACACTATTTTGGTGCAACAAATTGTAGAATTATAATGCTGGATATGTACTTAATAGGGCTTAAATGTAATACTTCGTAAAAGAGGGGTATCATGTACGGAATTTTTATCCTGATGACTTTTTGGGGTGACTTGCTCCCCTCAATGTAGTGGTAATTCTGGGACCCTGGAATATATCCGTGTCATAATAATAAAAATACCTCCATTGATAGATACATAATATTCATTGATTGCTCATATCAAATAATACCTCCAAAGGTACATCGCCCTGAGGGATTGGTATTTCTAGGTATCCCAACCAGTACTTTGTTTGTTAGCAAACAAATAACGGCTGGGTCGTGTCATATTCGCACATCCATATTTTGCTCCACACTCAATGAAGCCTACGAGTTTGTCGAACTTTCGAAATATCACCGCCGCTTATTTGCCTGCGTAACTGAAATTGTATATCGTTTCGCTGTTGCAGTCCTATCATTACTGGATAACTAAGCGTAGTTGGTGGTTTTGCAAGCAAAGCCAATTCTTTTGACCTATGAATTAACTAGGATGAATATGCGATGATCGCACCATGGAAAAATTGATGATTCAACAATTATCTGTAGTCGGTTATATTATAGGGTAAATTGATCAGCGAATGAACAGTTAAGCAGACGAAAAACCCCTGTCAATGGACTTTTTTTATGTACGTGCTCTTATAAACGTTTTTTATTCAATGGTCCTCGTTCATGGCACGTTTACTCTACAAATGATAATAATTTTGATTCTCATTTGTTTTCCATTCCAAATGTTCTAGAGGCATTTATATAACCCTGTTCTTCAGCCCCATTTTAATCGAATCCACTGGAAGGTATATAATAGAAGACGAAAATAAAAATGGAATGAAATAAAATAGCCCATTTCTCTAATAGAATGAAATGGATCCTCCCTATTCCTCCAATATCTCCCAGAATTTTCTGTTCCGCAGGGACTCGTTCCTGAAGTAGCTGAAATGAATATGTGATAATTGTATACATGGAAAAATTTAATTAAGTCAACATTAAAAATGTAGTCAGTTATATTGTACAAATAATTACAATTTTGATTCTCTTTTTTTTCCATCACAAATATTCTTAGGGCGTTTATATAACGTTTTTCTTTTACCCCATTTTATTCGAATCCAATAAAAAGTATACGTTGGAAAACAAAAAATTAATGCAATGGATTAAAGTAGTCCCTTCCTCTAATAGAATAAAATGGATCTTTTCCTTAGATATCTTCCAGAATTTTATCCGCAGCCACTTCTTCCTAATGCGCTACTCTATCGCATTTGTACCAGGAAGCTGTAGAAAATCCGATAGAGCGAGCTATATTTCACTGTTCTTATAGCAGAAATCCAGAAAAAACTGCCCCTCATCAGTCGGCGCGAAGACCAATACAAGTGCAGGTACAAGTGTGGTTGGTCAAGATCACTAAATATTGATTATTATCGTAAACTGTGAACGTTATGTCACTTATCGCATACTGCAACTTCTGTGGTTGCCATAGAATTAGTTACTTATACCTTAACAATAAAATAATTGTTGTCATAGTAGGGAATATTATTTTGATAATCGAGCTAAGCATACATTTTTCAGCTAATGCAATGTTAACGAGACAATTATAAAGTGATTAGAACGAAATCACATATCGAAACGACCTTGTTGTACTTTATTTCAAGCTTTTCTGCAGTCGAACATGAAATTAATGCGATGAGTAAACAGTAAATTCACTTTTATTATGTCCCACGTGAAAAAATAATGCATAAGTCTAGTCTATATAAGAAAATGGATATATATATAATAACTATACACTGTATTTCATTTATGAGGCATTTCACATGACTTCAGCCACAAAAAAAAAAAAAAATCGAAAAAAATGGCCATAAATCAGGTTCAGTGATTATAATAGATACACCAAGTTTGAATTTTTTTGAAATTTTTTCTGGCGAAATATGCTATATTTTTCATTTTTCATTTAACCTGTGATATCTCGGGAACGATTAATCGTATCGACATCTCAAAAAAACGAAAATGTGCGTTTTTTTATGGCCCACAAAAAAATAATTAATTTAGAATTAATTGTGTAATTTCAGACTATATTTTACTACAAAATTAATGAAAATTTTTTGTCTTGCGAAAAAGACTTCGGAAAGTGGGATCGAACATTTTTTTGTCAATTGTGTATGAAAATCCTCAATTTTTAGTTTTTTTTTTTTGGGACCGTGCAAAGTTCATAAGTTATCGCAGTTTAAAATATTTGTTAAAATTTATTAATTTCGAACTAATTATTCTCTTGTGGGCCATAAAAAATCGCAGATTTGCGTTTTCTTTAGATGTCGATACGATTAATCGTTCCCGAGATATCATAGGTTAAATAAAAAATGAAAAACATGACATATTCCGCCAGAAAAAAATTCAAAATAATGAAAATTTAGTGTATCTATGATAACCACTGAACCTGATTTTTTTACATTTTTTTTTGTTTGAGTGGCTGAAGTCATGTGCTTCTTATATGAAATTTATATATAGTTTGCAGATTTTATAAAAAGATTTTTGCAAAATTCTCTTTTTCGCTTCTTATACCTTATAATGCGTTGAAATAACTAAAACTTTGGTCTAGGTCCGTGTATGTCTGATATGACTTTGATATAACCCAATGATTCTATTGCACTTCCGACGAAGTATTTGCGAAAGCGACAATTAAAATGTACCATATTCTGCGTTAATGTACTCAATTCATTAAAAATAACTTTCACTCATATTTGTATAACGGAAATATTGTTTTTTCATAACAACTTGTAACAGTGGAGTGGGAAAGTACACCATTGACGTCACTACAACCATATAACGAGCAGAAACATCGTTTTTTCTAGAATTCTACAAACAAGAGATTTTTAATTGGTTTTTATTTCCAGCACACAAAACACAAATAGAGTTGATAATTAAATTGTTGGTAGTCCAATTACATGACACCCACGGCTACAAAATTGGTATCATAAATAGACCAGGTAACATAAATTCTTTTAATTCGAACTAAGATACAAAATAAATCTGTCGATCAAATTACTGAATTAATAAATATAGCTTTGATATATTTATTACCCAAATAATGTTTTCTCGTAACAAGTTCGGATTGGGGAGCGGGTAGGTACACCTTTGATGCCGACACGTCCATGCAACAAGCGAATTTTTTGTATGTTAGTTTTTATGCACAAAAAATGTCGTTATTACATTTTTTGTAACAATGGAATAATTGGACACGTATGTACGAATTTTCAGTTGCACCGGACGAAACGTGAATCTTTGTTTTTCCGATGATACAACGTCGGTGTCCTCGACTGACAACCTGCGCGCGCGGCAATCGCGAGTCGACTGACCCCGGAATATGAAATAGAGATATCATTGGGTTCTCCCACCCCCTGATCCGCCACTACCCGGCGTTCAACCCTTACATCCAGACACCCTTTCGTCTTCGCTCAGCAGAAACCATAGAATACTTCGATTTTCGTTGTCACGTCAGTGACTAAACGATTTTCTGCGGACGCGTCGTGGGGCCGCACTTTATTACACAAATTACTCCTGTCACGATCATGCCATAAATGCAAGTGCTCGGAGCATGAACATTTTTCTTTGTTTTTAATTCTCCTTATCGATCTTCGTGAGATCAATGTGGTTGTAATACGAGAGCTGATAAGCGTTCCAGATGACGGTAGAAAATCGTGAATTTTCCGTGACGGAAATTTCTGCTTTTTATTAAATAAAACTGAAAACACAATTACGTCGAATCAGATTTTAGACTACGGATACTTTCCTCCTTTATCCAAGTGGGCTACCTGATCATTTGACACTGAGAGTCTTGTTATTACTTCTATCACCTGAACGATGAAAATCGTTGCAGCCACAAGTATATTCTGTGAAAATTATTCGGAAATGAATATTTCTGTAGATGGCGCCTACTGCAGTTATCGTGTATTAAATTAAATTTGATGCTACGCAAGTCACTTGTAAAAATAGAGTACTTATGCGGTATATACGGTACATTTCACTTCTATAACGCATTCAGAATATACAATAATTGGTGTAAGCTTCATAAGCTCGAATTTATGTTTCGGTATTTTTATTTCCAATTCGGAAATATTAAAATTGCATCATTTACATATTCCTAATATTTCTGCTTAATATATTTGGTATAAAAAAATATATTTGTTTTTTGAAGGCTGAGTTTAGCAAATTTTTTGATAAAAATATAATCTTCTTGTCAATATTTGATTAACTTGTTAGAGATGATACTGAAACGGTATGAATGGGATAATAATTTTTTCATAATTTGTTTGTGCAAGCCAAAAGATAAATAAGAAATTTACGAGAAACGGTTTGTATCAATCCTACATGGAGTTTCATTGTACTTGTTGCTGAAATGATTTTTATCCCATCAGGGACACATACACGCACGTATGGGTGATCACAAAGGGAGGAAACTTGAATGCCATTCACGTAGCGCTAGCGATAGCAATCTCTACGGCCCGAACGTCGAACATCACTTCTTATCCATATTTTAATCGATCGATCTTGATCCTTTTTATACTTGGGCAAGTGTATGTCAGGTTCTCGCATCAGCCCTATTTTTCCGCTTCCGTTCAGCTTCAATTCCGCCAACCAATAACGCTTCTTAGTTCGGAAACTCGAGACCGTAAATTCAAAGCGCGTCGCTGAGGCTTTATATCTTGCCCCGCTCGCGCTACGAACAAGAATACGAACAGCATTTAGTCAAATACGTGCAGCTTGGTATAACAAAAGCTGTACGAAGCGCACGAGAGAAATGACGAATGATAAATTAATATCGTTAAAAATAACGGTATCTGTAAATCCTATGGGGAAATGGTTTTATTTTTTTCTTTTTTCATTTCATCTAAAGCTCAGTGCATTCGTGACGGTAGTGTACACGCGATTCTCCATGCACCAACCCATTTTGCTTTCGTTTAAATTTATATCGTCCAGGACTGGGAATTTTACTGAGGTTTTATCGTGCATAGCGGTATAATTAATCGCCCGGCCCTCGCGTCATACTAACGAAGCTCTGCAGTGGGTATGGGATCTCGATATCGAGCGCTTTGAAAGAATCTCCGTTAAGGGGTTATATACACTTGTAATTTTCAAAAAATCGTTTTTTTTTTTTTTGTATTTTCTGAATATACATATATTTGAGCATACACACTCAAAATTTTATGTCAATCAGACGAATATTTTCGAAGTTATAGACACATTTATGAAGGCGCGTTAGGGAAGCGCGTCTCACAGTCGGGGACCGGCGCGTCAGAAACCACCAGAAATTGTGTGAAAAAGAAAGTGGAAACGGTGGAAAAAAAGGATGGAAAAAAAATCCAAAAAAAAAACTCTCGGTGTAAAAGGCAAGCTGACAGCAAAAATGATCGACAAGTTGACAGTTTATTATGGCTTAGCAATTAGGAGAAATTGTGATTCGGTTGAGAATATGAGGAATGCAATCTGGGCCACATTTTATCATTACTGCTCGACAGACGAAAATTAACAACACGCAAAGTGTCCGATCGGATTGGACTCATGGTGCTCTTGGCAGCGGTCAGCAGCTGCTGATAACTTATCAGTTTATAAGCATGATTATCAGCCATTTCCACAAGAAGTTGCTGAGGCCCTGAGGCCCATTTATGAAGATCTCAGCAATGAAAAATTATTGGAAAGATGTGTGGGTGGTTTCACCCAAAACAATAATGAAAGCTATAACCAACTGGTGTGGAAGATCTCTCCAAAACTACTTCCAGCCGGATCAAAAACGGTGGAAATGGCTGCATATATAGCTGCTGGCATCTTCAATGAAGGGACAGGTGCCCTTTTATATTATATGAATGCAATGGACGTCTCACTTGGGTCCAATGCGCATTCATATACAGATAAAGAAGATGCGCAGCGCATCAAGATCTCCGACCTGAGATCACACGAGAGCACCAGAGAGGGAAGAATGGCTCGCAGACAGCATCAAATCGAATTATTAGAAGCTGCCAACGATGCGAACGGATTATTATATGGCCCTGGAATAGATGACTCCATGTAAGTTGAAAAAAAACAAAATTTACCACATGTAAAACGCTTTTAAAACTTTAAACGCGTTTTTCTCAAAACTATGTTTTCAAAATCGGTGATCAAGATTTCTCGAAAACGGCTGAACCGATCAGTCTCAAATTTTAACACAACCTTTTTAACTAGATTTTTTAGTAATTAATCGAAGATTTTTGTTCTCCGATAAATATTTTCCATTTTATAAACAATTTAAGGCTTAAATTTTCGTTCAAAATCGAGTCTTTTATTTTGAGAAGCCGCCATTTTGTCAAAAATTATTTTTTCGCTAATTCCTTCGATTAAATACTAGATAATGTATTATATTAACGAAATTTATTTGGTTTTTTCATTTCAGATAATCCGGTCCAGAGATATCGTGATCACCGCAAAATTGTTTTTTTTTGCGGAGCTCTAGGAGATCGGCGATAGCAACATTCGCGATGATTGTTTTTACAAATAAAAAATATGTTAATATATTATAAGGTTATTATAATATGTACACCAATTTTCAAATTAATAAATTGAATAGTCTGCGCGAAAAAAATTCTTGAAAATCCGTCTTTTTAGAGCCTTCTAACTGTATGTAACCCCTTAAACAATTTAATGCACCCCTAAGAAAAGGTTGCCCGTGTGCTTTGCTCAACAAACCACACATAATCTGAATTTCTAATGTTATAAATTGCACGAACACGGCGGTGGAAATTGAACCCACAAAGTGAGTAGGTACAACAAGATAATTCAAATGTTATACCCTGAAATGAATAAAAAATGTGAATTCAAACCTAATGTCCAAAATGAATTTTTAATCGAATGAAATACAAGCCACTCGATAGATTTTTCGTAATCTATTTATAAAATTCGAATGGTACAACCTAATATTTATACTTATAAACTTTACATACAAATGTTTCGCTATCCCGTTTAATTTTTGCGAGAATTTGTACTGTAACTTCCATTTTTTTGCAAATGTGAGCTCCTTAAATTTGGTTCGCTTACTGATAATAACAGAATTCAATATTTAAAAATTGCATGAATCTACAATTATTATACTATTTGAGTCAGTGGTTGAATTAATATAAATGATAGCAACTATGACCTTAACAAAATACACACCTACACATAAGGATGTAGACATTTCTTCCACACAACTTTCTCGTCGTTTTCGAACATTTGTATTATCCAAGCATGAAATGCTCGAGAGAATTCATTCGCATAAAAGAAAGCTTTCACTTTAAGGGGAAAAAAAGTATTCTACCGAGAATAGTAGAATGTAACAGTTCGCAACTTTTGCACTTATTTTCCGGCTTGTCTGTTGAGAAGTCCTCGGTTCACTGCGAGGAGTTACAGCGTATGATGAAAGCTAAAAGTGATAGGTACGCATTTACGATAGCTCTACATTTTCCCATGTCCTGTTTTCTCTTCTCTTCGTTTTTCTTCTCATCCGTATGTTTTTAGCTCGGCAGGACGCATTCAGCACTATGAAGCGATTTCTCGTTGGCGTTCAAGGGAAGAGAGAAACTCAATGGGCAGCATCTGCTTCTCAACTTTCGCAAAATCCTGCCACAATTGTGCGGTTCAACTCGAGAGGCAGAACCACCCGTTTATTCGCATTTTCTCCCACGAATTAATGAACTATTCACTCTCGGACGTGGCACATTTATGGGTAGATAGGATGCTTTTCGTCAATTCAACCACAGAAGAGCTTTCGTCGCTGCGTATCAGACGATGTGTTAATTATAAATTTCAGTCCATGTAACTACTGGCTATATATTATTGTATCTGTCTGATCGATACATTTTAAATTAATGCTTTATTTAAAATAGATACGTGAATTTTAATGACGATGCCCGAATGTCGCTCATCACAACCTTAGAACCAGACAATCAAAAATACAGTTATACATCCTCATTACTTGAGATGAAATACGTTAACTTAATATGTATGATGTAACTCATATAAATAATTGCTTTTCGATAATAATCCGTGAATCTCATGAAAAAATGATCCAGCTTTTAAATAACGGAATTAAAATTAATATGCAATAATAATTCTTAGATAGTTGATAAGAAAAACTTTCCAAGTTATTTCTCGTGCCATTAAGTATGCGGCAAAGCCTTTTTGAAGTTAAACTTGCGTAATTTTACGCAATGATGATGATGATGATAACTTGGGCCCAGTACTGGTACTTGTGTACGGCCGGGTACTGGGGGCTAATGATACTCAGGAATGGTAACAAAAACGGCCAGTATCGGGCAAGTAACTGCGGGCAATATTCGGAATAATCAATTTATCAATTAAAATAGATATATATTCCCTATCGGACCACCTTCAATGATTTTAATAATGTTATTCTATTGTTATCGAAGAAAAATAGTATATTACACCTCTAGGGAGGGTAGTATACTATTTTTCACCATATCTGCAGCGAGAAGCTCGAATTACGTGAAGCCCCTAGGGCGCGAAGTCGAACTTCTCGCGCACGTATGGTGAAAAAGACAATCGTTCCCAGATGCAATTTTTTCGAAAGCTTTCTGGAAAGGGATGTTAGTGGGATTTGAAGCTAAGACCTATACGACCTATCTAAACTACCTAACGAACATGGTATTCACTAGACCAAACCGACTATATAGATTCCTTATATTTTAAGTCCATCATAGTTGCATCTAAGATAGAAATCTCAGTGACATCACATGGATTTGGATAAAATTACACGGATGTTTTTGAAACCACTGATCAAAGAACTCATGGCTGAATTCAGAATTTTCAAATGGAGCATCCAATATGGCGGTTCAAATGGCAGTGAGTTATATAATTTGTATGAAACACGAAACAGAGAGAATTTTGGAATCCAGTATGGCGGCTAATATACAAAAAGTGATGTCATTTTCATAAAATTATACATACTCAGGTTTCCCAAAACAACTGACTACCAATCTCAACTTGAAAATAAACGTTAAAAAATGGCCGATCCAAAATAGTTCGAGTGCAAAATCTTGTTTGAAACTTTGGCTAGGAAATATTTTTATTTGCTGATCGTCGCTAGTGATGCTGACGGTACACGATATTGAGGTTATGTTAATCATTGGCATCAGGGTAATGGCCCATGTCTTCCCCCGACTGGCTGACATGCGTGAAAATCGTATCGTACACTGCTACGATAGCCTTTACTCGGCCGGTAAATATTGGACCATGTTGGGCGCCAGCACTGGTTTGTAGTACAATCCGTGGTTACCGCCAACGATTCCTAGTCATTACTCGACCAATGGTGGAATCGTTCACTCTGCCAGTGAACACAGACCAATGCTAGTAGTCAGTTCTGGTTCGGAGTTTAACCAATACTGGAAGCCAACGGTTTGTAGCCATTACTCGGCCAATGCTGGGAGTCAGCACTGGTTTGGAGTATAACCAATACTGGCAGCCAACGGTTAGTGTCTATTACGCGGCCAACCATTGGGCCTATTGTTAGGGTAGAATGGGGGAATCGCAGTCATTAAGGATTATTTGCTATTTTCTGTGAACAAAACGTCTGTTCCACCGAAAAGTTATGGTTGTTGGGTACTTCGTTAACTATTGATGAAAAGTGATAGCATGGAAATCATAAAAACAATAAAATAATTCGGTTTTTGATAAGTTATAAAAATCAGACCATTGTCTGCCATTGCCGAACGATTCGGGTAATTACAATCGCCTTTTGGATAATTATGAGGTATCTTTCAAACGTATGACAGAACATACATTAAATTTTCTTCCAATAACGCAACATTATACTATCAGCAAGACATCTGTAACTGCATGTACAAATTTTAGTTCATGGTTTATAGAAAAATTTAAGTTTCAACCTCAAAAATTCTAGCTTCATTCCACCACCGGAATCTTAATAAAAATGAACATATTTTCTATGTATATCTTTCAATACTTTAATTCTTATTTCATTCTAAGTGATTATTAATTAAATATATATTATAAATGCGACTATCATTGCTCCGCGCTCGTGACCATTGGTATCCTGACAACCACGGAGATGTGCTATATTGAATTGCAATACATTTATTTATGGAGTCAACATTTCAACATCGAAAAGTTAAAGCGAAAGAACGGATAAAGACATGAATACTGCTTGGATGTAATTTTTACGACTATATTTTTCGCAAAATCTTATTCAAATGACGGCTTTTCTTATAAGAAAAGAGTGTATGATTAAAAAATCATTAGATCTCTAAATTTATCTCGGTTTAATCAGTACGGGCCATTAAATTAGTTTATCATCATGTACGTAAGCTGACGGAGGAAGAAAATTTTCGATAGAATCACTAGCTTATGCCAAATTAAGGTGATTGGTATTGCCCGTTGATCGTAATTCCCCCGTTCTCCCATACTGCTGGCGTTTTCTATATGGGACAAACCTCGAGTATTTTATATATATTTTTCTTCACATTAAACCATGCCATCTACATGGTCATGCATTCTGATCAGTCGCGCATCGTCGCTACTTGTTATTAACCGTATTCGCTCAGTGGATTGCGTTGTTGGAATTTCCAAAATTAATGTGAAGTTATATATCCAATAAAGGTATTAACAAACTGACTTCCGGAAGTGCACACTATAATTAAAATACACGTGGGTAGAGAGTATTTTCAAAGCTCTTGAATTTATCATTATTTAATGAATTTGCAGCCAAGCGTTCAATATAACGTAATTTAGGGCTTTTATCAAAGGGTAGTGAACGTTGTTGTATACAGAAATTGAAGCGTGCATAGCGTCCCTGCATTAATTATAACAGGATATATATGGAAAACATATGCCACCGGAAAATCGAAGAAATGTTTTTACTTTCGTTAACGAATATATTGGAATTGCTATTGGCAAAACAAATTTGTAAAAATCTCAGTTTAGCTTGTCAACCACATTTTCGGGATAAAAAGATTCAATGGCTTTTTTTGATAATTTTTTTTTGCGAGAATGAAAAATAATTAATTACTTAACTGAAAGCAGCTGTCATGGGCTTTTAAATAAATGTTGAATCGGCATAACATCTTTACTCAACTCAAATATTTTTTCGTCCGTTGAACCGAATGATCAGTTTACATTGCGATCTGAGGATGAAAAAACCTTTCCAAACGCGTGTTCAATCACACGAGTTACGAAAAGGTTTTTCGCCCGCGTATCGAACAAAATTTTATTTTACCCGATGTGGATAGCGATCTGCACACCTGGAGCGGGCAAATAAACTATTTATCTTGCACAGCGTAAAATAAAGGTAACATAAAAAAAACGAACATTCATGCTGTCATTGATCAATCCATAACAGCCTGTTGCTGTTACACAGTAATGTACACATATGTCTACGGATTAAAATATATATCATTGCACATATCCGTTTCCGTGACGAATATAGAAATCAAATTCTGTGATTAATTAATGCTGACAATAATTGATGATGATCGTTGCACGTAAGAGCCCCCATTACTTTTTAATTAAAAAACCAATGGTAAAGCTGTTTCCATAATAACAGAACAAAAAGCTTATTGAATTTTCGAAAAAACCCAAAAAAATATTGACTTTTGTAATCTGGAATATTTTTTTTTACAGTGAAATGTTGTAAATGATCCAAAACGCTCATTCTCAGTGGTGGACTCTCCAGCTCTACCTTCTCAAAATAGGATAGGCTCTAATTCGATCAACAGTTGGACGATCACAAGTACGTGCTAGGGATTGAATTTTATGTGAATCCTTTAAAAGGTTCGGAATTCCCAGTATCTTCTGAAACTTGCCTACTAAACTGCCGGATTTTTGCAAAATGTTTAATCCTTCTCACAAATACTTTATTATTGTTAAATGAGAGCTATCTCTGTAATGCACCTATTTCATTCCATACTATATTGTGAAAGTATTCCGATTACACATTTGATCTCTCTAATTCTGAACCCAACACTGCTGCACTCTTGAGTACCGCCGAGGGTAAATTTCGATGGCTCGTGGTTGATACTTCATTCGAGTGACGAGCCTCCTTCTCGTAACCCTTTCGAGTGGTACTGATGATAGTAGATTGGATCCCCATACAACTGGCCCGACGCTTGGTAAACGATACGTGAAGGTCAGGCCTTTTGATCGGAAAGGTGAGCATCCACGAGGCATCACATCAGACAAATTCATATACATAAAGGACAAGAGCAACTTGTAAAGGGGAGATTGTACCAATTTTCGTAATCAGGAATCGACATACATAATAACACAATAGATTAAAAATGTTTTAAAGTCTCTAAAATTAATTAACCGATATATGCTCATAAACATTACATAATTGATGTTATTCACAACCCTGGTATTTGTATTAGAATACAAATGGAATTTGTATTAGAAATTTCGATAAACGATGTTATTTTGGTAGACAATCGAAGCTCTTGAAGCCTATCCAGCTTATCGATCGTGCGGTTAGGTTTGTTGCGATGCTCATTAGGGTACAGGATTATCGGTTGTTCATGCATCTATTCTATTCCATAGAACAATGTGCAAGTATCCAGGTTACACATTAAATGTCCCCAACCCAACCCTGTCGCACTCTTGAGTAGCGGTGGGGGAGAAATTCGATGGCTCATAGTGATACTTCGTTCGAGTAATCAGCCTCCTTCTCGTAACTCTTTCGAGTGGTACTGATGATGGTACGTTGGATGCCCATAAGTGGCCGGACGTTTGGCGAACGATACGTGGGGGTTAATGCTTCTGACCAGAAAGGTGAGCATCCACGAGGCATCACATCATATAAATTCTTATATATATATATATATATATATATATATATATATATATAAAGCACACGTGCGATTTTTAACGGGGATATGCAGTTCCAGCATCATCAGGAATCGATTAATACAGCAAATAACGTCTATTAAATTAATTAACAGATATGACCGCAAGAATATTATATAACGGATGTAATTTCAACCCTGGTATTTGTAATGAAATGAGAATGGAATATGTATTCCCGGCAAACGATGTAATTTTGGTAGACATCGAAGCCACTGATAATCATCCAGTTGATCGATCGTGCGGTTAGATTTGTTGCGATGCTCATTAGGGTACAGTATCGGTTAATGTCCGTACTCTATTCCATACTGCAATGTGCCAGTATTCAGGTTACACATTAAGTGTCTCCAACCCAAGCCTGCTACACTCTTGAGTAGCGGTGGGCGAGAAATTTGATGACTCGTAGTGATACTCCGTTCGAGTGACGAGCCTCCTTCTTGTAACCCTTTTGAATGAGACTGATGACGGTAGGTTGGATGCCCACAACTGGTCCGACGCTTGGCGGACGTTATGGGAAGCTTAGTGCTTCCGACAAGAAGGTTGAGCATCCACGAGGCATCACATCAGACAAATTCATATATATAAAGGACAAGAGTAACTTGTAAAGGACAATCTTCAACATCATTAAAAATCGATTTGCCGAGAGTGATAATTTACTTATCAACGACGGTAGATGTTGAGTGGTAATATTGAGTACGTGTATAACCTGACGACGACAAGAAAGTTTTCGCCAACTTAATCTCCATGCAACTTTGGAATAGTAAAAAAACAGACTTACGGTATTGTCTGTGCGGCGGGAGGCTTCGCCGCCTCTTGCCGCTTGCCGTTTTCGTACCTATCTTGACGGTTTTTTTTTAAATCACTCTAATAATAAATAATTAATTAATGTTCTTTTTTGCGCGAAGACCACGCACTTGAACGTTAAAATTAATCACAACGATTTACAACCATTTTAATACGATTATTATTTGTCGTTGCAGTATTATTATCACGTCGTTTGATTAATTAATTTGACGTATGTACAAGGTACTTCATATTATATTATTTATATATTCTTCTTGTCTATCATTCCTAGTCACTTGTGTATATTGTGTATATATTTCTTCTTATTTGGCACTGAGTATTCAATGATTATTCAACTGGTGTATATAACTAATCTTCAACAACGTGTAGTATTCGATCCTTGTACATTGCTACACTTCTTTTTCTCATGATCATCCAACAGTTCTGATTTCACTCTGTAATCTGGAATAACTAATTGTTAATGAATAACTACTGAAATAACACTCTCATTTTATTAGCTAGTAAGTATCACACGTTACCCGATTTACGAGGGTACTTTACATGCACCCACGATGTTGCCCAGGTGCATAATACATGGTATTTTGTTTGCATTGATTGTGCGAATGCGTGTCGTATACTTGTGTAGATACAACGTATTGTTGAAATGTTGAATATCAACAATTTAGTTTTAGTAATTCAGTCACTCAATTTCGTTGCTGTTTTATCGATTTTTTAAACGTCAAAAATGTAGTCTCTACAGGTCAATGATTAGCAACTTTTTATTTAACTCCGAAAACCTACTGTCTTAAAAAAAAAATTTATTGCCTTTTATTTAAGTTTTTAACTGCAGTCTCTCATGCAAACACACACACATAACACAATTTTTTTTTCCCTCCTTCGTGGTGGATTATAACGAGCGATTATCGTGTTTTATGATTTTCCCCGGACTTTCGCGTTTCGGAATCTTGCTCGGGTAATTCTAGAATTACCGGATGTTGACCGTGGCCACGATCGTCGACATTTTAGGATCGTTAATCGTCTCCAGGATGTTTCGAAGGAGGTTTCAGTCACAAATCGACGAGTTATCGAAAAAAAAGACTGGAGCTCAGTGTTACACATCGCCAGCAGACACGAGGAGAGCCTCGGCGGCTCCGCTTTCTCTACCCCCAGTCGATCGAAACTCCCCGTCGGCGACAGGGATGCTGCGCAAGCGCCTCACCCCTTCCCGCCAATTTATCCACAGGCTCCTTCTTAGAGGAAAGAAAGAAATATGAATTGGTTCCATCTCTCTTATTTGGTCCTTGCATTTACCAAAGTTTTGGCGATATTCGCTAGTGTAACGTGCTTGCCAAATCTTCGTCATGTCTTATACCTTGCGCAAGTAAACCATGAGAAAAAAGATTGCACAAAAAATAATGCAAAGTAAAAAACTCAAAATTGTTTCCTCATTATTTTTCACTTATTACAAATCGACTTCTATGAGGAATTATAGTTGTGAATTAGAAGAAGGTTTGTAAATATTCCAAAATAATGGAGAAGCGATCTGCAGAATTCGAATTAGCCTTGTTATTTTGAATAAATCAAGGAAAAGTGAGTTGAGTGATGAAGATGGGATGTAATCTAAATTCTTTTATCGATATTGCTCCAATTATGTTTCTAGCACTATTCTATATTGTTTGTTCCCTATAAAATTTCGTCTTACTAGTTAATGTTTCGCTAAAGTTAATACAATGACTTCAAAATTTCATGGGAGACGAAACGCTTTTCCGATTACGGGAAAAATCAATGACGATGCATCTGGATTTACAAGGAGCTATTCAAGAAAACAACCCCGATTTTACAAAAGTTCGAGCAACTACGCCCTTTTGTTTAATTATAAAACTATAAAATGTAACGGATTTAAGTACTTTAAAAAATTGTAAAGTGCAACCTTACAAAAAATAATAAACATTTAAGGTTGCACTACAACATCGAATGGCCGTTATTTCTGTTGCTTCATATATATGGAACAATTGTTCCTTACCGTAAACTTCGTAGTAACGTGAACAAAAAACGATGAAGGACATATACACGTTTTTGCACTGAAGTTCAGCTTAATAAGCTTGCACGTTCTTGGGATATATATGCTAATTTAAAACTTCTTCGCTAAGAACAAGCCTTCCACCAAAACAAATAAAAAATGCCGGTCTCCTCAGGCGTAGTTTGTACGCAAGACGTGCCAGTTAAATAAAGCTCACTTTACGCTCTGCGAGGAAAGAAAATTACGAAAGATGCGAGAGTAGAGGAAAAAAAGCGAGGAGTAAAGAGTCTGAGGGTAGGTATTACGGAGAGAGTCATTTCAGAGCGTGTGAAAAAACTGTTGCCGTGACTTTGTCTTATCCTCATATTCTCCATTGTATATTTTATGACGGAAAAACTCCAGCTAGACAAAAAAAAGGAATATTGCAAATAAAATCAAATATGTAGTTTGATTTTGTTTACAAAAATCGTAGTCATTGCAGAGGTTTGAAAAAAGTAGTAAGTAAACATCGTGTACTCATTATGTTAAGCAAAAATATATTTTTGAAGTAGGTTTGGCGTAGTATGCTAAGAAGAATTTTCCATATGAGGACACTCTGCTCCAACTCATGCATTTTTCAGTAAGGCCGTTATGCATTTGAGGACACCTATTCACTCCATTTTTTAAATATTCTCGACGAGCCATTACGGTTTTTTAAAACGCTTTATTCTATTTCACGAATTTTCCATTTGGTCCGTTTGGCTTCTTGAAGATATCTTACTTCATTTGACAAATTTTTCAGAACGATTGTTACACCTGTTATAATAATACAATGTTTGGTCGCATTTTTGCTTCCTCATCGAAAAAGTTGTCATATTAAATTGTTTTTTAGATTTTCGGATGGTGGTGTTTGCGGTCAGTGGTAATGAAATTTTCTACGGAAACAAAATGCCATCACGTTATTCCCGATGTTGATTTTTCTATAATTGAACGTTCTTCCACTAGATTTCCTAAATTTTGAGCGGACAGGCCAAAAGTTTCTAACGAAATAATATTCACATAATAAATAAATAAAATATTTGATAACCACGATGTTCAAGGTGCAAAAAGAACGAAAAAAAATGAGTTAATGTGTTTTTTGGCATCTAGGACACTCAAAACATGTATTTCCATTAAAATCTTGGAGTCGAATTTTTTTCGGATTGCAATACTTTCTCTTTTACATATTCTGTAGGTGATGAGAAAGTAAAAGGCAATGGGGACCTTACACATTTAATTCCGATGCTTTTGGCTAATAGCCAAAGTTTATATTTAATTTGCTTGATTCTTGGTCTTAATTGGATTACCGTCAGAGGAAAGTAGTCCGAGATGGACAAGAGAAGAGAGTCTGCATCTGGTTTATGCAGCGCATTCTGTGTCCAGGAGGTTTTTATGCTAAACCCGGCAAAAAGTTACCGATGGAGGTCGATCGACTAATATCTGTTCGATGGAAGGGACGGTGATGCTTGGGAACTTGGAGCGAAAAGGGGTAACTTATATGAACGTGTGACTAAGGTATATAAGGGTCATTCCACACCGATTCGACTTGGGTCTGACACTTGACCTTTCGGATTTGGTCCACAATTTTTTGTGCTATTTTCCGATTTCTACAGACCCTGAAAGTAAATCGAATTTACCGATTTTTTGCCAAATTCCAATTAACTACGACTTGCCAAATAAAGGTATACTTGGCGTCACGACGCTACCGCGTCTCTTGATTGTAAGATTGCATTAAAAATCTGAAAGAAAATCATACACGGAGAAAAAAAAATCTTTGAATCAACTAGTACACCCTCGTTCAAATGAACTTTTAGTTGGTATAACAAAGTTTCTGGTTACCGTGAGAATATATTTGACAACTGGACCTAATAATTATCGTAGAAACTGAACACTTGATTGCCCTAACGAAATAATCGCTTGAACGAGGGTGCCCGACGAGAAAACTTTCCAGGGATTTTCTAAGGCCCCGATTGATATTTCCCAATTCTCTTAGGAGCCTATATGGAAGCCTCATCGGGCTTCCCAAATGACGGTCACGCTTTTTTCTTCCGCTGCCCTTGCTGAAATAATAAAGAAATTGAATTTGAAAATATAAAATTGTCATTATTCAATTGAGCAGTCCTGCACTTTTAATCACATATTTTATTTTTCTCTACACGATGGTACGCATTAATCGCCGTAAAAACATATTAATATTTTGCTTGACAATGTCGGGAAGTAGACCGCGAATATCCCCAGCACTTGATAGATCTATACAACTGCGTCTGAGTGTTGAAAAAAAAGCACATTCAGATATTTTTTTTCCGGAAATTGGTTACATTGAATAGGATACATTATTACCATGTATACTTATATTCCACGAAATTTCTTTTTTTATTTTTCGCGCCAATCAGTTCGCTTGTCGATGCGTCACCGTCTGGCAGACCTATTAATGATTTGTGAGGTCGGTATTATGATTGGCTGGACCCTTAAGTATTCAACCTATCAAGCTTTTTTTACACCATGCCATAGAAACGTCCAATAACCTTATCAAATCCATATCTGACGAAATTATTGTTGATTTTTTAACTTGATGGGCCCATAATTAATTGCCCTAATACGACCGTATTGAATTTCAGCATGAAAACCTGAAACTACCTCATAAGGTCTGTCATTGAGAGTGATACGGAAATCCTTCTACGGTGTCCACATTAAAGCTCTATAGGGCCCTATTTTATTATTGGGCATCCCTAAGAATTTTGTTTACGGGTGTACGCCGATTCAGTCCATTCATACATGGGGTTGTCGGTGGCATAATCCCGTATAGACATAAAAATTTGTCTGTTTAAAACCAGATTGTGGTAAAATATGCTGCTCCTTTTTTCGAAATATTGCTCGAAAAAAAAATTGTCATCCGAAGTGACACTTATAGATATGGAAACTGCAAATAATTTACTGTCTGTTGTGACTAGAACGTTTTCATATGTATCACAGTTTTTATAAAGAATTCATTATATGTTTCCTGTATTTTTATATACTAAGAAAAAAATAGAGTTGGGACAATAACACAAAAAATTGTAGCCAAAATCCGAGAAGTCAGTCGCAGTCCAATCGGTATGGAATATACCCTATAGCTATACTCTAGTTGCCATAGCACTACGAATTACCATAGGCAAGGAGTGTCTGGGATCTGAGATCCAGCCAAACACGTATCTATCCGTATTCTGGAAGAAAATATAACGATTGCAACAAATAAGAACGGGAAACAGGTTTTTGTATATTGTTCTACTATTATTATTCACAATTGAGAAAGCCTCTTTTGTGTCAGAATTCGATTTCTATTTGATTAGTTTGTATTCAGTAGGTGATTTGATGATGTAATAAGACTTTGTTAGTTGTCCGAAATTTATTCAACTCTGATTATGAATACAATATATTCTTATATTTGTATATAAAAACTGTATATTTCAAGAAATGAATAAATAAACAAAGATTAAGAGATATAGGAAATTAACATGGTATTAGTATATCGGTGACTCCGAAAGTGTTATGTCATATATTACGGAAAGGAAAACAGCTAACGTACGTGTCAACGTAAAACGTATCAACGTAAGTGATAATTTTTTTTACAACAGTTTTAGTAAATACAACGAATATTAATGCTAGAAAAACGATAAGTTCGAGCTCTCCGCAATTAGTGCGTGGTCCGGAAAATAGCATATTACTTCCAGGGTTAACTCAACATTTGCCTAGACTATGTCATTATTATTTTAGGTTACGGTTGTATTTACACGTATTTTTGTTGAATTTATGTCAAAGCAAAACGCAAGCTCTTGAGGGTCTCGTTATTATTTTTTTCTCATTCAAGTCTATTTTGAGGTAACCGTTTTAATTACAAATATTAGTTCGCAAACTTCCGTCTTACTTGACACATAATAATCGCTAATAAATATTCTTGTGACATTGTATAACACAGCTAAAATAATCTTTCTGAGTATACTAATAAAAATCTTATAATCGACACGCCTTCTTTCACCTATATGTCATTATCATTATGAATATTATTCACGATGTTTAGCGTAATGGTTCCCCAAATCGGGTGCGATATATGGAACATTAATCTGCGTGCGAATCAAGTAATCTTAGTTTATCTTAATATAATAAGGCTTCAATATTAAAATACGAATACTCCATAAATGCATTATACGCAGATTCGCAATAATACGATATTGAATCGGCAAAAAATATTTCAATATCCTCCACAACAAAACGACCACGTTCTCTCTTGATATGGTACCGTGAATTCTCTCATATCTTGCGTAGATAAAAGTATACAAGTATGCAAATATAGAAGACCAATCACATTCGTTCTCCTTTTTGCTTACTTCAATGCAGATATTCTTAAGGAAAGACAAGCTATGAGAGAATCCAGTGTGTATATCAATTTCAAAATATATTATTTTTTTAGCTCGTTATCACGGCCCTCACCATTTTTAAAAATTTTCATTCTACGAGAAAAGATGTTCGTAAAATGTGAAATATTGATATTTCCATTTGTCCCGCTATTGCAAACGAGTGATCGCATAAAATTCTTCCTTCCAGCTCGAAGATACGACGAAATATCGCTGGCTTCTCGAAAGGATAACTCACATAAACCATCCTCGGTTTTGTCGGAGGATTCAACGTACGGTGGATTCACTTGAGCTGTACCAACACCATGAAGTAGGTGACGACGGCTCCCAGGACCTGCGTGAATCAGGCAAATGAAATAAATCAACGTTTCCGTCAGGATTGGAAAGAGGACTTTACCCTCGATTTTCGTGTCGATAAAATTATTTACCGAGGCGAAGAGATCCAACGATACTGTGAAAAACTTCGCTCCTGATATTGACATAGCCTTCTGACACTGCTGACAGACGATTTGCACAAAAGTCTTAGCTTCCTCCGAGCCATCATACCAGTGACAAGAATACGCGGCTTCCATCACCGATGAACTCTGCATCGAGAAATAAAATCAGGAAATCGTTATTTCATCGATGGTGTTTGATTCGTCGAATATAAAGCACGTTCCGTAAACCCCTGTTATTCAAACCCTCTCAGATATTATTTACAATTGGACAAAATTCAGTATGTCTTAAACTATTTAGTACATCACTAAATTTTTTCACATTTCTGAATCGATTTCTTCAAGGATTATAGTATATTCTGAGTGTTTGCATAACTTTCGTATTATCAGCAGGTTTTTCTAAAAAAATCGGTTTACCTCGTCGAAACAAAAGACTATCGAGATTCGTTAAAAAAATCTGTTACAGAGCTTGCCAGGTTAACTTGCAGGTAGTATCGAAAATCCAGTGTATTAAACAACAGTGGAAATAACATAAAAAGGATAACCTTTAATGCAGTATCACATGGACTAGCGAATCCAGTGACCACCACTGTTACACCACAATATAAATAAAAGAAGCAACACACACAAAACACCATACCTCACGGACAAAAAATATGAGAACAACACATTAACTAATGTATAATAAGAATGCTGGAGAGGCCCCAGACCAGGGTCAAAACGTTTGAATAAAAAATGACTAATTCCTTAACCTGGACGCTAATAGTCGACAACTCATCAATTCAGTATTAAAATGTGTCCGATTATGTGTTACATCTGGGATACTTATGAACAAATGTGGCTGAATTGTTGGTTTCATGAATTCAAGAAAAAAGATACTCACCTCTTCGATGAGACGGTTACCAAATATGCAGAACAAAAAGACCTGTCCGAGGGTGTACAACAAATAGCCGATGGTCGTGGCCGCATAAACGTCTACGCTGTTGACCTAAGGATCGTACAACAGGTATGAAGACATGAAACGTTTGAACATTTTTCAGTGTCACAATTTTACCTTCGTGGCCTGGTACGCGAGTAGTGTCAGCGTGATCGTGGTAATCAACATGTGGAACAAGAGTGCAACTCCGTAGGCGTCTCCAATAGCCGTCACCAATCTACAATGTAGAGCAAAAGTGCGATCGTTACTTCCGATACCAGAACGCTTACAAAGTAACGAGGCGAACGAACTACTGAATTTTAATAGTACGACATCATTTATTTAAATTTCGGAGTACGGCAACATGTCATCAGTCGCAAGCTTCACCCTATAACGAACCATAAAATTGAGGTGATATGTCAGGCTTATTTTATTGACGTTCGCGTGTTAGTCAAGCTGATTGCATTTGCGGCCATTATGTGTTAAGTTTAATTTTGTGCATTAGTCACGATGATCATGCCCAGTTTTTGGCAGCTCTCGAATGATATAATATAATTATTTTCTCCATAGACATATTTTGGTTTTCAGACATACGGTATGTTATTATTAATAGCAAAACCGTCACATTACCTAAGTATGAAGATTTTCTGATACATCCAGAGAAATTGTTTGAAACAGCTCATTCGTATCGAACAAAATCATAGCGGTGTTAAACAGAATAAAATTTGTGGTAAATAACATTTTTTTAAAATAAATAGATATATTTACGCAAGGGATAACAGGATTTAATTTTTTATCAAATAAGACTTATTAAATCCTAATAATAATAATTGGTGTTTGACCGATTTTTATTTCACACTGAGAGGAATCGTCATAGTACAGTTAACTATAAAGTGACAACTATTGGTTTTTAGTCCTTTTATAGTTACAGTGACTATATAAATGGTTGTGACGACTAATTAAGTGCTAACAACTATGTTTATACTAGCTACAAATAAATAGTTGTCACTTTATGGTTACTAATACCATAATTTTATCTGAGTGCGTTGTAATCAAATGCAGAATTTCTTTGACCCATATATTTTGATATGAGCATTTTTAATACTGCAGAAAAAACAAACGAAATGGTTGCTTTTCATCGATATAATGATTTAGAAAATATTGTTTACATTAAATTGTTGTAGCCAATCTCTCGGCTAAGAAGTGTGAGTAGCTAAGTAATTCTTCGCTTGGCATTCATGTCTTTGTCGTGTCACGTTCGCGATCGTGGTCTTCGGTAAATATTTCACCGATATTCGCGAGTACATAAAGACAGACAAGGAAGGAGAGAGTGAGAGAGAAGTGTTCGCGGACTTGGCATAAAGCGAAAGGGCATGGAGACGAAAGAGGGTAGAGAGAGTTGTCGGTACTCCGTGCACGCAACACACCCTGCAAATTGTTCAGTCCGGAGGGCACGTCCCCCGTTGCGGTCAATATCGCGCTCTCGCGAAATAAATAGTTTATCATTGTGGGAACTTGAGCACCCGCGCCTATATCTTGCCTAGGCTCTGTCTCTCCTCGTTCTATAGCTTTAGGATTGCGACAAAACTACAATGCGATTCAGAACCACGTGATGTCGTTTTGGTAGATTTTCTTCAAGTTAAGGGAGCTCAGTTACCTAATTAAAGTCATAAGACAAAAATTTTTGTGAAAATATACACATCCTTTAAAAAAAACGTACATCAAAACCTTATTAACTACATGAGAAACATTTTCATTCTGCAATTTTGTGAAGATATACCGCGCGTCAAAATAGTGTGAGGTAAGCAGTACATTTTTTCACTTGTCGTAGCTCTCAGATCAAACCGGTGCACAAATTTTAGTGTTGGATGTGTTATTTTAGTGGTCAAAGAGTGCATTCTATATTGAATATAGGAATTTCCATTCCAGGTTTTTATGATAAACTTATGATTTTAAATGAAATTTTACTTTTCGACAGATCAAATGAGACATTAAAATTGGTTGCCTAGTTTGGCCGAAAATCTACGAATAGTAGGAATTTTCACTTTTGGCTCATAACATTTTTGACCACTATACGGTTTTACAAAATTGCAGAATTACAATGTTTGTTACGTTTTGAATGCCACAGAGAGAAAAACGTGGAGTGCTGGTCGGGATTGCGTGCCGTCAAAAATAAGTTTCGTGCGACCGAATGTAACGACACGGTGACGATACAACGTGTTGAATTCGGTCCTGTGTCCGCACCGTTGGAGCACGTCGTGCAGTACAGAAGGTCTGGACGGTGTGCCGAAACAGTGCTGGAACAGTGGCGGTTTCAGCACGTTATACCGTCACCGTGTCGTTACATTCGGTCGCACATTGCTGCACGGTACCGACACGACGAGCCGTGCTGTGTCGGCACCGTGTCGTTTTCGTGTCGCCACCGTGTCGTTTTCGTGTCGCCATATTTTTATCTGGGGCGGTTCGAACATAACATTTTTGTAAACAAGCGTATCATTGAAAAAAAAAAAGAATTATTATGAATTTTCTTAGCTGACTGGGTCTACGTAAATATGAGTTATTGTCGTCGTCCAAAAATGCAATAATTTGTTTCCGGGCGTGTGTCGCAAACTTGTTATAGTTTTCCGCATCAACAGAAAAAAAACGAATCCTGTGTTTTTCAGAGATAAGAGATTCAAAATCACGTGATGTCACTTTGTATTGTCCAAAAATCGTATTCTTCGTTTGACGTTGCATGACATAACCTTGGTATGGTTTTCCGGATCAGTAGAAAATAAGCGAAACTCGAGTATTTCATTAGGCAATATATTTTTTCATCAGCCTTTAAGGAGTGGTCTAGGTACAAATCAGTGCAATTGATTGATGCATGCTTGTTTGGTCGTTAATACATCGGAACAAATATGTGCTGTTGACCAACCTTTGGTCCTCTGTAATAATTTGTTCTCGTTTTTACAGACTACACACCACTCATTTAAGGTGGAGGTGAAATTAGTTTAAATAGAGTTTAAATAAAATACTGAACCTAATTGAAAGTTATTAAATTTCAGGAGAGAAAAAATTGAAAATAATATCAGCTGGATACATCTTTGCGTAACTGAGAATTGAGAATTTTGTACATACTGGTTCGCATACAAAAGTGTTAAAAAAAAAAGGAAAAAAGCTACATTGGCTTTTGGTATTTAATAAACCACTTTTCGTTTGTTTAAGGATGCAGTAACACATTTTCATTTATACAATTTCAGCAGCTAAACAAGTGAAACATCCATAACCACTAATTTTGATATGCTTTATTCCCTCTAGTGATAGATAACAGTGTGTTCGGAGGTTTTGACATCCCCACTGACAGAATAACCTTTTAATCAATATAGGTTACAAGAGAAGTATGTCTATACTCAGAAAACCATCGATGAAAACTTTGTTCGTACTTTTCATACAGGATCTTAGTAAGACGACTTAAATGCGAGGTCTAACTTTTATAGGCGCACTGCTCACGTTATCATTCAACGCGGAACATTTATTTGAACATGATGAGTTTCGAAACGGTAGTCGTACTTATATTGAATTAACTCTCTGTGAAATATTGTCCAGGAGAATACGAATGTCAGACAGATTATTCGTTAATTTGATTGTTTGGTTAGAACCTTTTTCATCAACATCGAAAAAAATTAACTATTACGTTCTAGAAAATAATTCGCCATTATAGTACCTCCTAAATATTCACCTGATGATTTTGGGTGGGGGTCAAAATAGCGAGAGACCAAAATAGTGAATGGTTAAAATAGCGAATTTCGAAATTAGAAACGTCTGAATTTAGAATGATGATCATTATGGAATTCGCCATTTCAGCCATTCGCTATTTTAACCTCCATCTTATTAAAATGCAATCAAAATAGCGAATCATAAAATTGGTGAATGGCTAAGCAAGCCAATTCCATAATTATGGCCATTCTACATTTAGCAGTTTCTAATTTTTAAATTCGCTATTTTAGCCATTCGCTATTTTGGTCATTAGCTATTTTGAACCCCCACACGTATGGTTTTTTGTTTTTGATAAACGGTTAACACTAGCAATTTCTAAAATGGCGGAACAACCTTCGTCGCTTGATCAGGATCTATAGCATCGGGCTAGCGTTGAAAACTCAACGAAGTGAGACTTTGTCTGATCGAGAACGCTCGCTTTTCCGGAGCGTATATCGCCATAGCATCTCATGAATCATTCGTGTAAAACGCTCGTTCGCTTGGAGTAATGGATCTAAGGGGCCCTGAGTTGGCTGTGTACAACCGAGACCACACGCGACTATCTTTCGTCTCTTGCTTTTATTCCCTCTTTTTCACTGTATGGCGTAACACACGACACACTCTTTCCACTGCTATGGTTGTAGCCTCGTGAACGGTCCGTTTCTCTCGGCCACGCGCCCTTACGTCGATACATATATGAGGACAAACATGAGGACGAACGCGACGCTATCGACGAACCTCGGATCTACCATAAAACCGTTATTGTCGAACAGAAGTATCAAGGGTCCTGAGAATAGTTTTCTTATGACTAGGATCTCGAAGAGGACCTTATTGAATGTTTGACAGAATACATTTTTTGGACCTCTGCTTCAGGAGCTCGCAACATTTTTGTTACATAAAAAAATAATTTTTACCAGATGTTAATTAAGCTCTTATAATGAGCTATAGTAGACATACACGCGAAAGTGATCAGACGTATGTAAAATTTACCCAGGGTGATCCAGAATGATTGATAAGCTTTTTAATCGTTTATAGCATGCATATATGTATACCTCGTATATTTGTGACTGAGCGTTAAATGGTCGGAGCCGTTAGCTTTCCGTTATACTCATATAATACGTTTAATCGCTGACAAAACTCTTTAGTTCTAGGGTTGTCACGCAAGACCGTTCAGAGTTGAGGACCGGTCATTACACGTTAGATTATCATGCTATCGTCGAGCACGATATATTACAAGGGGTATTCATCATTATGGGTGGGCATTGACCCCAATTGGGTTGAGAGGTCAGAAAATAAACTTGAAAGAGGACGTTCAATGGTCGATAAAATATGATAGCACAAATATCCACTATTGGTAACGTTTTGGAAACGAATAGAAGATCGTACTTAGCGTGAAGATCGATAGATATAATGATAGGTGTATGAAAATCGACTTGACTCACCTTACGACATGTTTGTGCCTTTCTACCCAGTATTTTATGGCACTTCTCACAAGCATCTCCTGTTTCTTCGTTAATCCATTGGGTCCTACTCCCCCGTTAAAAGTCATTCCTGCAGTCGGTCTGAATGTCGCTGTGAAGTCCTGACGATTACTGTATATTCCACGTAGATCGAGATCGAGCATGTTGTCGCCTTGTGGTTGCGGTGGTGGAGGAGCTGTTCCCGTTGTATCTCGTAAATGTTCCGCACTTCCAGCTTTAAAGAGTTCGTTGCTGTTGGGTACGACTGTGTCCAGTGTTGCACTGAGCTCCATCAGAGGTTTCATAATGGCCTTGAGATGCTGAATCTGTTCGCAGGCGAAGAGCAACCACGAACAGAAAAGTACATCGAGAGAGTTTGAGTCCATCATCGTAAACATTAGCCAGTAAAACTGGTAGGCCAGCATCAAAATGTGCATCATTCCGTGACTCGCGTCGAAGGGATACCAAGATCGGACCATCAGTCTTGGAATCTAAAGAATAGAATACAATGCGATGTTGAAATCTTTTTTGTTTTGAGGTTTTCAGTTATTTTGATGAACCACAATGTGATAAGCCAAAACTTCTTCTAAATGAGGCGGTGTTTTACTGGTTTTAATGTGACGCTAGTATTTTACTGAATTCATGAAAAATGTTAATTAATGTAGTTCTGTCGCTTGGTGTTCATTTCGCATAAGTTCGAGAAGAATAAGAGAAAAATGCAAATCCTTTTGGATGGGATAAAAATTTGAAAAAATTAATGCTTATTTAAGGTATTGAAAAAATTAAATTTGCTTAATATTTATTCCAAAATGTTAATACTTCGATGAATGTATACATTTTTTCAGATTTTTCTATTTGCTTTGAATTTCCTCTAATATTTCTAATATTGAAGAAATTTGTGTAAAAACACAAAATTCAAAGGAAAATTCAAAAATCTGGAATAATTCTTCAGTATTTGAAAAGTAAACGAATCATTTTCGTAATAAAAAAAATTTAGTTACCGGGAAAATTTTCTCTAAATGAACGTTTTGGGTATATGATATATTTTTGTGTATTTGTGGATATGATGGTGCAATTAGAATGCTGATTTTACATATATTATTATGCAAGCTGAATGGGCTATCAAACTCAGCCTATAATTTGTTAATAATATTTCGAAATTATTATTATGCAAAATGATTTTTTTTAGTACTTTTGATACGCATGAATTTTTTAAAGATTTTTTAATCATCGAGAAGAATTTGCTATTGTCTACCTTAACTACATTTCGAGTATACTGTATTTTGTATACATTTTTTTAAGAATGCAGAATAAAATTACTATCTACTAATGAAGTTTATTTAGAAGATTCATTAAATCCTTCTGATAGTACTCTCATTCGCTTAAAAACGATTAATGTGCATAGCTTCCTTGACATTATGGCCACGGCGAATGAAATATCTGTTTGAAATCATAGATTCAGAGCCCTTGTGAAATTATTTTCTGTAGCAAGGATGATTCTTAACTGCATCAGTTAAGTTAGAAAAAGTCACAAATATAAAATCTAATAAAGGCCTATCGCTTTACCTTGGGTATATTTTTTCTATGATTTATTTGAGAAAGTAGTACTGCTACATCAAAGAAATGGCCATATTAATTTTTCAAATTTGGAGTCGGATATTTCGGTAAAACATAAGGAACAGCGAAATGCCGTTACCAATGCCAGTGTACATTTTGATTTCATGAAATAAGACACAGATTAACACATTAAGAACTATCCAACACTTTTCAACTATTTTAGTTTGAAAAGTGTCAAATATTTAAACTATATATGCTTTTTTTTTCATTCGGGAAAGAGCTTTGACTGTTGAAGGATTAACTCTAAATAATGTTTTGACTTTCTGCAGAATTGCACGGAGAAGACCATTTCGGTGGGTCTTCAAATCTTTTGCTAAAATAGTTATGGCATTGGGTTATTTCCTAGCTTAGCAATACAAATTGTTGCTCAAGCACAAAGATTTGTTGAGCTAACAATTTATTTAGTTTGGCTAGGAAATAACGCACTGTTGTCACTACTTTAGCGCTAGATTTGCTGATCTAGCTGAATGGTTCTCTCCGTCTGGAGTGTGAGAGACTTACCTCGACTATCATCGTCTCGTTGGTGATGGGATCGGTGACTTTCTTTACCGAATCACCGACGAATGTGATGCCAGTCCAGCACAGACAGGACAACACAGTAGCTCCGCCAACTGCGAAGAGCAATCGCCTCATCTTCGTGAGTGCAATTGCGTGATACCTTGCATTGCTCTCTGCGAACAATGGATGACTGTTGGGGTTGTTCCATATACCGAGAGTGCGGTAGAACAGCTTGCTTCGGACTCCGAAGTAAACGACCTTGACTATGGCGTGTGTGAAGAAGAGGATGGTGATTGTGTTCGCCGTTAGGTCATCTACGTCTCCGCTTTCCAGCACGAGATTCACCGCGCACAAACCGAATTGCAGGAGTATCAAACACAGATGGATCTAATGGAGTAAGCTCGATTGACATATTTGCAAAAAAAAGCGCGGAGAAAAAAAAGACTAATGCTACTCACGATACAGTATATCTTGTGCATGAACTTCATGCCATCGTTGTAGTAATTGAACATGAAGTGTCCGCTGAATTGCATGACTCTGATGTTCGGCATCAGGTCAGCAACCAGACCCTGTTGCTTAAACTTCATCATCTGGTGGAATAAAACACCCGAAGAAGAATACAATAAGTTATCATAAATATTTTTCAGATAGTAAGAAATTTTTTTTAATGTGTCTTTGCATGTTGCTTTCTCATATCTTGACCGGCAGAATTCTCCTTTGTGAGTAGTTAAACATGTTTGGATCATGGGGTAAGATTCACCGTGTGAAATATAAAAGTGTAACGTCTGAAATTCTAAGCGGCAACTTCCATTTCATGATTGAAGGGACCGTTCATTCGTATCTTTCTTGAACTTTAGACCAAATTCGCTAACAATTTCAAAGGTAAAATCTCATTGGTTAATAAATCGTCCGCATGCAAACTGCCATAATATTTTTTCACATTGCAGCTTTGAATTTTATTGTACAATTCTACATTTGACAGAAATGGACCTGAGGAATGTGCAATAGATTGTGTTATTATTTGAATCCTTACGACATTGTAAAAATAAGATGGTAATAATTAGATTGAAAAAACTGTACTAAACGCCATTCAATATTATTGAGTTTATTTGGGAAGCGCTGACGCGCAGTAGATTAACTTTTGTAGGAGTTATCGTTATATTTTTAAAATAATGGAATTAAATCCAATATTAAATAGTCCGAAACCTGCAGTCACGATAATATTTTGGCATTATAGTTGAATTATAGGAAAGCAATCATCATGCCTTTTTTTGAGGAATTCATGACGGCATTAACTATGAATTTTTTTCGTGTATTTGATCGAAAATAAAGAAATCCGTTATTACTTGTTTCGTGAGTAATATTTTCTATAAATATCAGGTTTTTGTATTTAAAAAATTTTCTCAAAGACCATTTGTTATATTCAAACGTTTTTATCGCAATTCTCAAGGTCAGAATATTTTTCTCGAAAACTGCATTCAATGTTAAAACATTGACGATTGAAGAAAAATTGGAAGCTCGTGGTAAAAGTTAGTCATGGAAGATAAAGTCTCGACTAGACGTCGAGCCTATTGTGTCTGGTGCCTTATGGCCGTCGTGAATGCGGGAAAGTTCTCGAAGTTCATGCTGTTGAGGTAGCGATAAGATGACCGGACTCTCCGGTCAAAAAGTTCAACACAAGTTTGTATCAATCTTCCCAAGAGAAAAAAACGAAAAATAATAGGCAACATTAACATTAAAGATATGGCCTCATGTCTATATGATAATATTATATGATTTATAATAATGAAATGACCGAAAAGTCTGGTCTGCACAAAGTTCAGAGTGTTCCTCTACACCCCGCAAAATTTAACTATCGATACTGCCCATTGATAACATAAGTAAGACCGCTAAAAAACTCAAACTGCCTCAGACCACGAACGAAGATTTCTTAAATATTCCTAATTTAATAAATAAGACCGGTCATTTTGTCGGGCGTAGAGCTGTCTAGTCGAAGAATACCCGTACTGATAATAATGCCATATAATTAAAATCTGCCCTGTCCAAACGTTCATAAGCCTTTACAAATTTTCGACAACATATCAAACCTTTAGGCCGTTTTTAATCCAAAATGTCTGGAATCAACGACAAACTCTTCACAGTTAATCCTCCACAGTAATCCTCGCGGAAGTCGCTCAAGGCCCAGGGAATTTTCACCATCGGCGAAAAAAAGTTCACCGGATCTCAATTCACGGAAAGATCGAATTAAAATGAAGATTGTCGCAGGGAAAACCAACGAGCAACGTAGCTCGCCCGCGTCCCGACGTCTTCGTCGGCATCGGCTTCGTTCACCTGTCACGCGTTACTCTTCTTGCAGCCCCTGACCGGATACCTCCAAGGTGCCCCTACCGAGCATAACGGATAGGTTTGCGCCCTTCCCCTGGACATTGTTCAACCCCCGGAATCGCCAAACGTGGACGAATGGCGATGCGATACCACAATGCGCAGTCGTTATTCTTCGGACGTATTCTTCCATCCCCCCTCGAGAGCTGGTGAAGACCCCGCCGCCGTCTGCGGCCGCCATGTTGTTGCACGCCACGCAGGCACGGGTTTTCTTCTTCTTCGTTGGGGTTGCCGTTACCGTTGTTCCCTTAGCTAGGAAAAACTTCTCAATAATTCATCATGATGATGGCTATCGATGCCAAGACCACATTTCCTCTTCAACGCGAGGGCAATGTTGGGAGTTCGACACGGATGCACGCGTCCCTATTTTCTTCTTCGGCGTCGCTCGTCTATAGCTCGATTACACATAGAGCGGTAACGCCGTGGACTCGTGCAATAGAATGAGAAAGAGAAAGCACGGTAATTTAATATGCTCCAGAAAAGACAGGGACGTAAAATAATATACGTGAAATATACAAACAAGGGACAAGGCTTTACGCTACCTCTAAAGGTAACCATCGCGGCAACACAAAATTGAGGCCACATAATAAATGCAGTGAGCTACTCCTTCTTAGACTGTAATAAATTAAACATTCCTTAATATTCCCCAGCAGGCAAATTTTATAGACGTTAATTATACAATTCAATATATTTGAGAATGACAAAAGTATTGTACACAGCTTCCAGATCGCGTGGCATATTTGTGAAGTCTATTGAAAATTAATGTTCTCGGTATTACAGGGTTTCTATTATTATCGCCTAATCATTACATTCGGGAAAACATAACTATTTAGATTATAATACACAGTGAATTTATAATTTAACAGTATAATCGATCTTTACTTCTTGGATTGGGATTGATGAACAAGCGAAGTTTTAAAGAATATCACTCGTAAATTATTTTGGAAAAAAAAGCATGCAAAATGTTTAGACCCAATCAAATTGCTGAAAAACGTTTGAAGGATCGGAAAACGTGGATAAGAAGGCTATCGACAACATACTCTTGATAGTGACTGACTGTAGTGGGCACGCGGTCAGAAAAACTGCATTTTGAGACGGGTAGTTTTTCTGAGTTTCTAGAGCGCGGTTTCTCTTAGTTTCTGACGTAATGCCATACACTAAAAATTTAGTAAAGATCAGCGACCTGTATATCCGCCAGATTTTCCGCAGTTACTCTGTGTCCTCGCACAATGGCGATGCAGTAGTTCATTTGGATAATGTGTCTGCGCTTAGCACTTTAGGGATATCGCTACAAATTGAAAGAGAAGTAAGGGGGAGTAAGGACCATAAACTCTGCAAGTGATACTATAAAACTGAAGAAAAAGTTATTTATGACAGCCTACCACATGCTCTAGCTCAGTCTCCCGCTTGGTTAAGAGTATTGTGAATACAGTTCTCAAATACATTGAAATGTATTACTAAAACTAACTAATTATTGTAACAAATTTAATGCATTCATTTGTTTGCCATGGTCAGAAAGATAATAGTAAAGAGAGCTGTCACTTTCATCTCTCATAGAAGGTTTGAGGAATTATTCCATGAGTTCGTTTCGCTGAAGATGTTTTCCCATAATCAGGAATAATAATTTCGTTCAGTGGAGATCGGAGCGGTGGCCTCATAAGGTTCATTGGAGATTCGCCCTTGCGCTGCACTGAGGCGTTCCCTTAACTTACACTCACACAACAAGTACGATACCCATACATTTTCCTTTGCCATTTCTTACATTTTATTTTTCGGTAAATTTTTACAATGAATGATTACAATGAATGAACGATATATTAAAAAACAAACCAGTAGTGTGATGTATAAGATTAATTGGGAACGTCGGAGAAGAAACGATAGAGTTTTCGTGTAGAAACCATCTCGTGAACTTGAAAAATTGAAGTTATAAGAATATGCTATAATTCCCTATGAAGCGTCCCTTTACTTCCCTTGTACTTTTAATTGCAATTATTAACTATCGCTCCCTATGCCTAAGCTCTACTCGGGGGTGGCTACCAGTGTAGCCTCATCTGGAACACGAAAAACATTAGAATAGTATCGAATTTATGCCGTACTTGAATATATTACACACCATGTGGGTTGACTGGTAATGAACAGCTGAACATCTGCAAGTGAACTCTGTCAACGCTATAATCAAGAGGGCTTTTCTGCCACGTGTCACTGTCCCTTGTCGAAACAATCAATCAACGGTGTATTCATCGTACAGTATAATTGCAATGATTTTCTAGACGGCACAGCTTAATTGCTCAACATGACTTGAAGAACACAAGGACAAAAAACGACAGGCATATAAGCAACAACAGAAATATGCCCCGAGTTTATATTTATCTTTTTATAACTCAAATGTGGTAGTCCTACGGGGCTAGCAGAGGTTCCTGGCATGACCTCCGAAAGGTTCCTCAAAACCTCCGAGAATAGCAAATATCGTCTCATTGGAGTAAACGTGGCTACTGTGGTAAAAATTCTTCATTCGAACCTCTAATGATTATCCTGAAAATATCTGCATTCATCTGTAATACGACGTAACATCCTTAATTTCCATCGTACGAGTATCCCCCAGAGCTTATCTTTTCCGTCTTGGATTCACGAAATACACACCCGTAGCCACACACGCGCACATTTGCACATATACATGCACCAGACATTTTTTTCATATATGCTTTTTTAACGTAACATTCTGAACATATTTTCTATGAATCGCATTTGTTTTCACAAAAAAAAGCAGTTGCAGGAAAAAGCAATATTTTAGAAAAAAATAATAACTTTTCCTCTTTCGTTTCTAAATTTTTGAATAGTTTTTTGTAGAAAAAAATAGAAGCAAAAACTGGCCCACTTTCGTTTTAAGCTCAAAAATTTTGTTATTTCATGCAGAATTTTTGAGAATCTTTTCAGATTTTTTAATTTGGGCTAACGATATGTTAGCTTTGAAAAATCGCAAAAAAATAAGAATAAAAAAAAATCTGAATAAATTTCACAGTACTTTTTAGAGGTGGTCCAAACATATAAAAAGTTTTCGACCCAATTCGAGAGGTCTAGGGTCCGACCCAGGTCGAATCGTTATGGAATTCCTCATGTGTAACGTTCGACCCAGCATAGCGCCCTTAATTTTGATCGTACAAATATTATCCAGTACCAGAACTTTCTCGCCTTAAAATTTTTCAGATGCCGCAATTTTTTTCGTATCGGGAAAAGTGCATATGTAACGGTGACGGGGCATGGCACCCTTAATTTCCATCTTACGATTTTTTTTTTAATCCGGAGAAGTACATATGTAACATGGTATATATTTTTCTCTTCGATAATCCGTTAAAGTGCCGTTGATAACATGGCATGACATGGGGGTTTTTTAAAATACAAGTTCACTTTTTGCGATAGTGCATTGATGATTTAGGCCATCGACCGAAGTCATTCAGCCCCCGTTAATGATTTTACGATATAAGTCAGATTAAAAAAGGATATCTTCACTGTCACCCAGAGCCTCGTGGAGATTATAGTAAAATATCAAGTGTACATATTTGTGGCCCTGAAAATATCCAAAAATGGCGGCATCTAGAGAATTTTAAGGTGAAGAAGATTAGAATAATCCCTGGATAAATCTCATATCATAAACATTAAGGACGCCGTGCCATGCCAAAAGTTACATATGCACTTTTCTCGATAAGAAAAATCTAACAATAGCGGCATCTAGAGAATTTCAAGTCGAAATAGTCAAGTTATAGGTGATTTTGTAGGATTAAAGTTAAGGGCGCTACGTCATGTCAAAGTTTACATTTGGACTTTTTTGCCGTTGTCAAACAAAAAAGTTCTTTAAAAAAAAATCAGACTTACGGCGTCTATAGAATTTTAAGACGAAAAAGATAAGTTGGATGATATTCGTATCATGAAAATTACGGATACTACGTCGTATTAAAGATGAATGCGGATATTTTCAAGGTCATCCTCTAATGAGGTTTTCCAGAGTAAGTGAAGGTTCTTAGGCCTTTGTATAAACTTTCAAAAATAAACCGTAGCGTCAAAACTCATGCTCGGCCCATTCCAAACAACAGCTGAACGTATTTATACTATGTGAGAATATTATGTGAACGTTTCAGGTTTTTAAAACGCGACACAATTGGACACGAAAAAATAAAATCATCCATTTTTCAAAATATCTCAAGCGAACTCATTAAAAAAAAACTTCTCTCCAATATCCATTCAAAACAATAACGTTTAGCTACTACACATTTCTTTGAGAACTCCATATTTTCCGGAATACAGCCATTTGGAAAAAGAACCTTTTCAATTTCGATGGTATCTCACACGTGGTTACAGATAAACAATTTTAAAAAATAGTGCATTCGCCTTATAAACAACTCTGAATAATAGCAAAGTTGAAAAAATATTGAAGAGGGTCTTTAAGTGTCCGAATTTGTGTGAAACGCCCCATGTACAGTCTCCTTCCTTGTCGACACTATCCGGGGTGCAAGGACGCATGCTGTTATTCCCAATTATTATTATGTATCTCGCTCTTACGTCACAATATTCACTGCATGGCCTTGCAAGCGCACTCAGCGAGTATTTTTTCTCTATTGCAACGCACGTGCAGTTGCTGTAAAACTCGTTTAATTGCAAGAAAGCTACATACCATCCCAGTATTTCAAAGGGGTTGGTGTTTCCGCAAGAAAAACCACTGGCATGAAATGAAATGATATTATTATGCTTCGACGATGACGGCCTGTAATATTTTTATGTTAGATGGAATATTTGGTAAATCGTAACTCGGCATCGGTTAACTCAAGCCCCGAGTTACCATTTGCCAAGCTTCCATCTAAAATAAAAATAGTACAGGCTGTCTTTGTCGATGCATAATAACGTCGTTTAAGAAATATTCCGTCAAAGTCCAAGAATAATAATATTAATAATAACTTGAAGAGTTGTTAAATATTTTTATTTCATAACGACAACGCAATATTTTGCCAATATTTTTTATAATGAGATTCTTATTGTGCATGAAGTATGTAAATTTTTTTCACGTCGATGTAACAAGCCTTAAGAATTCTGTTATGTTATCACAATCGATGTCTATACCGATTTTTTCTTTTCTTTTTGTAAGTCGCAACTTTAACCTAGCTTAACTTAATTTATAGTCGACATTGCAAAAATATTTTATGATGTGCATAACGAATGTGATTATTATTTATTCAATCGTTGACTTATCAAAACTCGTTGAATTGTTGAAAATTGGTTGAGAAATGTAGTCAGAATCGGAACTTAATCTGGAAATACCACGTTGTTCTGTTCAGCATGATTGGCAGAAATTAAGGTGACGAGTTAACATCGACTTTTTTGCAGGTTACTCCTTTCCAATAATACACTATCGCATAGGTGACCTATGTAACCGGTTAAATATGTCAGAGGCAGTATCGACTGGAGTTTACGACCGTACCGCTGGGACTCGTGTCCTCAGTCTCACAATAATAGTCGTATTATGGTTGTCGTTGTCGAGAGTCGTTTATTATTTAGGGCACTAAGGGTGCTAATGTTCACCATGTTAACTCGATAGCGAGCTGATGACGGGTCCCTTCATTCACAGAATTTGTTCACGGCATAGCATCATCCAGCTAACCCGTGTCATTTGTATATCATTCGACATACTCAATAATATTAAAAATAAAGTGGTTTTATTACCGTATGTTTCGTCTGATATCAGATAACAAATATGCTTACGCGCGGCTAAATAGGGATGATCAAGACAACACTATTCAGTATTTAATTCCCAAAGGCTCGTAATTTTAAAAAATTCTGTCATCATCACGAGGTAATTTGGTTGCTTTTTTAAATGATTCTACACTTTATTGGGTGATTTTTTATAATTTATCGCCATTTTAGCAGTCATTCAAATCCTCGCAGAGAGGACAAATGTTTTTGCATCTGATTTTCATAGGATAGTTGAAATTAATATGCGTTGACGGATAATACCGGTTGTAATAATTACGAAAAATGCTAATGGTATGGTGAAGGGCTTGATCAAAATTTCTCATTAACCCCCGTAAAAAGTACCCCGAGTAGAATCAACTCTTCGCTGACAAATAAAAATGAAGATTGCAGTTTCATTTATTAGCTCGTTTGTCAATCGTCTAGGGAACCAATTTTGTTAGCCGGCAGTATTTTGTTTAGTTGCCCAAAGATTTCTTGACGAGTCCGACACATTCCCCTGATATTGATTGTGAATTCACCATTCGACGATAGCGAGACTTTGAAGAAAAGTGCTTACAAGAAAGGTCAAAACAACTTTGAACGTGTCTACTCAAACGCAATTTAATAATCGGGTTGACGAATCCAGTGAGTACGCAGCTATTTTATTTCTTTCTCGATGGCTCATTCCTCGTTCTTGTTTGCTAGAACGTCTACGACAATATTGTCGGTGACTGTAGCAAGGGGATAGAAAACCTTGAAAGTCAACCTCAGCCGAGGTTTCCTTGAATTTACATTCATTATTGTAAAGTTGGAATAAAAACATATTTCTAGCCTGTGTTAAGAATCCATGTGTAACTTGTAGTTAGTCAAGTGGGTGGTGAGGGTCGTATCGAAGACATTTAATTATCGATTCTGTTTGACGGTCACAGGTTATGCGTGACGTCAATAAATGGTTTTTCCTTTTTAAGGCGCAAGAATTCGGTTATATCAGTGGTAGTCATTGATGGATATATCACTCATTTAATGTTGGTGTTAAAAAAAAAAGTGTGTTGTTGATCTCGTGAATGAGGAATTTCTAGATAGATAGCAAAGGCATGTGCTATCGTAGATCATTCTCAATATTTAATTATAATCAAATTTTGAGGGTACATAAGATATACTCATCCAGCACTTTATTTATTATAGAAATGGGTATTTCACATTAGTATTGAAGTGCATTCCTTACTGTTAATTTCCCTACTATCTGCAATTGCTAGACTCATATCAAAAGATTTCATCTCCCGCACAATTGTCTATTATTTTTAGCATATTTCATCGGTTTTATGATAAAAGTGGACAGAGTTTAAAATAAATATTGGGTAATTCATGAATAACACTGATTATTATTTACTACTCCACTTCAAGCCATCGTATTATTTTAAAACCGTTCAACAAATTTCAGGTTGTAAGTTCATCATCATGCAAAAAGCTTGGTTTTCTCTTCTGGGAGTCCTGGGCATTGCGTTAAGCTGCTTTGGATTCGCCATGAACAGATCCGAAGCAGGAGTTTTGGGACCCGGGATCTGGCCAGGTCTGCCTCCTCTCACTGATCGGCGAGCTGCCATAAAAATGTTCTTCAATGGAAAAATTCATGCAGCAGATGTGGATAACATATTGCGAGATACTGAGACCAAAAAGTCTGTAAAGGAAGAAGAAAGGTGCCCTTCTTGCTCGGATGATCCACTGCGAGTCAGGAGATCGGACGATATGCTTCACATGGAAAATGGGCTGAAGGTCAATACTCAAAACGCTTTAAAGGTTAAGGAATCTCCGATCATGCCCACCAGCCCTTCGGAATCTAAATTCTCCGACGTGACCTCCAAATCGAAAACTTCAACAGTGTTTTCAAAATTTGAAACCGCAGATGCGACGTCAGAATCAAAAACTCCACATGTCGCGACACAATCGAAAACTTCACATATCGCGACACAATCTAAAACTTTACGTGTGACGTCAGAATCGAAAACACCACACGTGACGGCAGAATCGAAATCTTCAGACGTGACGTCAGAATCGAAATCTTCAGACGTGACGTCAGAATCGAAATCTTCAGACGTGACGTCAGAATCGAAATCTTCAGACGTGACGTCAGAATCGAAATCTTCAGACGTTACTTTACAATCGAAAAATTCGGATGCTACGTCAGAAAAAAGCACAGGCAGTAAAGGTCCTCGCAACGTTATACTTTTGCTGATTGATCATATTGATAGAGAAGATACCTGGAAAGGTTTGGGAGCTGGAAATGAAATTCATTTCCAAGGATTTCTTCGGGTATGATGTTAATTGAAATTACCATTATTAAACACAAACATCAACGGACTTGCTGAATTTATACGTTTCTTCTAGAATTGCCGCAGGTTAGAGGCTTCAGAAGATTTTAAGTTTCCTTTGGACGCATCTCTAGTTTCCGTGAGACGAAACGAGTGCGAATGCGATCGCTTATTGCGCGCGAACGTTGGGGCTCTGTTGTCATGGGCTCGTCACGCCAATGATATGACAACTGGTAATTTACTTCGATAAATAAATCATTCATTCATTCATTTGGAAGGTTTTTTCCAGATTTAACTGAACATTTCACTTTTAGGTGCCGTTTCAGCGACGAATTTCTCGATTCCTTCTCCCTTTGGTTACGAAACGTTGCCAAGTCAAATGGCTAAGGACTTTGAAGATGAGGTCAACATTCCAAAGCAAGACGCCCTACGAACTGCCACGGACTTGAGGACTAACTGGCGTTTGATCGAGCTGCAGAAGCAATCGAGTCTCTCCAGTTCTACACCAACGGTCGTTGCGGAATCGGCTACAAAATTGGATGGCGAGAACGGATTTGACGGAATATGGGACATATTTGATATGTTCTCGAGAATAAGAATGGCATTTTTCCGCATTTTGCTAGAGAGTCTCGGTAAATTAACCGGATCAGAGGACGAATTTTCGGGCAGAAGGCCATTCCCCGTGCAACCCAATGTAGTTGAACTTGTTAGCGATACTGTTAGAGAACTTAAGTCTCTGACAAACGGGAACGGATTTATGATGGTTGTTGCTGCACCCAGAAAGGAAATGTCTGCTGTCGTAGAAGTTTTTCAGCGTGAGGCAAGCAGAATTATCAGTTGGATACAGAATTATGAGCATCAAGGCATTAGCATTGATAATTTTTCAGTGATATCTGATTCAGATAGTTTTTGGTAATATATGAAAAAATTATGGGCTCTTGACAAAACAATATGTCACAAGGTGATGAAAACATCTGCTTACTTCAGAGAAAATATAATTATTACAATATATTTTCATGTTTTTTTTTTAAATCTGCACATGTTCATATAACAACCAGTTGATTGAAAGCTCATACATAATTATTCAACGTAAATGAGCGTTTTTCTTCATTTGAAAATTCATAAAGCATTTACCCAATTGTTCGTTTATCTTACGTTGCTTCTTACAAAAAGATGCAGTAAGAACAAAAACTACAGCAAAACTTATTATAACTAATCCAGAATAGTCAGATACTTTTATGATCTAAGGGATTTTTGTATGTTTGAGACGTCAATAGCACATATTTCGAAAAATATTATCACTTGCCAGACGAGTAAGATATGCAACAATTAATATCTACGACCTAGATCTGAATTCAAGCTTCCTTTAATTTAATTCTGATATGCATGCATTTTACAAATTTGTAAGCTCCTTCGTCTGTAATCTTATTTCTTCATCACTCAGGTATCGCCTGATAACACTTTGTTAGTCATCGTGGGAATGTGCTCGGCAAACGACATTGATGTGCCATTCTTTGCCAATGGTCTCGGAAGAAAATGCCTTGAAGAAGCTCTCACTGTTTGGGAACTTCCTGGATTGATCAAAGACGCCATATCAAATGATTGTCATGGTGACATACGTATGAATAAACTTCCTAAGGAACCACCTGTTCTTCCCCTTCTTCAACGGTGGTCGTTCCCTGATGATTTTCCACGCAACCGTATCGCTAGAGCTAAAGAAGCGGACCAGACAGTGAGAAAACTATTTTTGTTTTTCGGTTACCATGAATAGCGTTTTATTGCTCGCCGAAATTATTTCCTTTAGTAGTAGTACATGTTATTTATTTACCACAAGCGTTTCTTTAATTGTTGTAAATAACATATGTAGGTCGCGTACATCAATAGCGGAGTGGTTTCTCTATTAAGTGTGTGGTTATTGGGCTATCGACCGGAGTCCTTCAGCCCTTAATTACCTTAATTACGTCAGAAGCAGGTTTTTAAAAATGGATCATCAAGGAACTAAGTACTTTTTTTTATTTTTTTCATGTTCGTAGATGTTGGGTGGTTTTTTGAATAAAACCAGTGGAGAAATCGAACTTTAAAAGGATTGGTTTTAGATGTGCTATCGTAAATGCGTATATCTTTAATAAAATAAAAATGTAGGCTGTACTTACAATAGAAACGCAGTATTCGTTAAATAACTTCGTACTTTTCTGAAGTGCAATTTAATCATATTTTAAAGAATTGCTATTACATTTATTAAATATTTTACCTTTATTACACTTATGAAATATTTTACCTTTATTACACTTATGAAATATTTTACGATCACACGACGTGTAATCGTTAATCTGAGACTTCTATACAATAAAACCGTTAAATTATCTGCTCTGCATAGACTTCGCCATCTGGAGATGATAAGACGACAAAGGATTCAGAGGACGTCGAGAATAATTCGCATGAGAAAACTGTCCCGGAAATGGAAAAACGATCCGGAGCTGATATTTCGAGAGTCGACAACGTAGCAGCCATCCTTGGAATAGCGACTTCCATTACGGCGATGCTTGCACTCAATTCTTAACTGGTGTGCGCGTCCTATTTCTCTCATTCCATGTAAAGATTATCGACTCCTTTTCACAATGCCGTCCAAGATGAAATTTTAGTCATTCGTAATTTAACAATTTTCTACTCTCCTTTCTTTTGTCGCTAGAAATTTAGAGCGAAACGAAAATATTGACGCGAGAAGGTGGTATAATTGCCGAGAAAATCGTTCTGCTACGTTAAAAACATCGCGCAGTTATTAAACACGACCGACAAGGCAATTTAAAATTCATTCGCGAACGACATTCAGATATTACGCTTGCCTTGCGTCTGCCGCTAATTGCTACGATGTATACAAAGTTCGGTCGAGAAATTGTATAATAAAAATATTGAATAAAATCGCGTGTCTTGCGATTTCTCTCGGAATTTATTGTTTGTGAAATGTTTCGTAGTTTTCTTTTATCCTACACTGATAGTACAAGTCCAATAATAAATAGTACAGGAGTAAAAATCGTGCTTCTATTATTTATATTTAAAAAGTCATCACGGTTGTTTTGCTTCTGATCGAAATACAAATTCCAAATTTTTCCACGAACCTGAAGAGAACAATCTATTGGACTATAGATGCTAATTGAACAAAGTTCACTCGAATAAAGAACATTTCATTTGCTTAAAGTAAATCATATTAGGGCAGATATTTGATACCAAATTTATTTCTTAAAATACCGTCCTGATAATTTTTTTAAAGCAATCCTTAATCTTATTTGAACGCAGTAGATCGATTTCACTGCATGCATCTATTGCTCCACTTGCAGGTCCCATTATTGTTAGTGGGAGAAAATAGATATTGGCCATATATTACATTTTTTCATCCAATTACATCCAGGCAATTTGAAACAGTTACGATATACATCACACGTTGCATTACTTCCCTAATACCGTCTCGCACGTGAATTTCTTTCGTCACACTGAGCGACGATAGCGTAACGATAATTCGGTGCTGGTGCGAGTCAAGCTGCCGCCGATTTTTCGTTATATTCTGTGAAGGTAGAAAAAAAAACGAAGGCACATATAGCTATAAGATTTCTCAGTAATTTTTAGTTCGCGTTATTGATCGAAATAATAAAATAAAAATCATTCGATATAAGGAAGAAGAGATGAGTTCATAGTTATAGACATATATACACATATGTCTACCAAGAAAATTCTATAATTCAGGATGGACACCTCTCTGTATTATTGTACTGGGTGATGGGCGTGAACTCAAAAAATACATGAACTCTGAAGCCAAGTTTTTTTGTTATTGTCGCAAGCATTTGATAGAGAAAATTACGAGGAGCCTCCACTCTCTCGTTGCCGGGCTCTTGCGCCTTCAGAGATCGGAGTGGGGCACTTTGAAATATAAGTAGAACCGGTCCAAGCTGTTCAGTTCCCACTCTGCGTACCGTTCTCCATCTCTTCGGTTCACTAGAGGATCACGTTGTGGGTACCTCATTCGTTTGGCCGATCGCCGGTAATACGAATTTATCTTGTGCGCGAGTATTATTGTCCAGTGGGTTTTCAGGATTCTCTCTTAGTGTTATTCATCGTCCGTTCGAATTTCGCTGCAAAGGTAAGCGCAATTAGACTGAAGAATACGTGTTTGATATACGCTTAGGATGAATAATATATAGTGAATTCAAGTTTTTATTTTGACTTTCGTCATTCGCGACCTTCACTTTTATTTCCAATCTTCTTTCAACATCCTAACTAAATGTCACAGTTATTATTTTCCATCCTATCCTAGTAATTATTTGATGAAACCGTTTCGTCATAACTGTAGATTTTATTGGAATTTAGTAAGGATGACCTTTGGTAGATTTTTTGAAAGGTATGTCAAATGAATTCATGACGATTTTGTAATTGAGATGGCGGCAATTATGATGTTCACAGAACATTTAATGGAATTATTTCGTGACTATTGTTTATTAAAAGTATCTTTGAACCTTTAATCCAGCTTCTTTCCAGTCGGAGAAAATTTTTTTTCGTCCTCCGCCCGGAAAAGTAAAGTTTCTGACGTCACACTCAAAGTTTCTTTATTACGCAAGACAAAAACTTTTTTTTTCCCTAGGATTAAAATATTCTTTTGTTTAGAAATGATCTGTAGATAAATTGTAAAGAAAGTTGGACTTGGGGAAAGTCGTCTTTAAATTATCACTTTTAAATGCGTTCTTCATCGACGAAATATAAATGGAAGATGCATTCTCGATCCATCTCGTTTTACTAATTTTTCAGATTGTTTTCCATCGGTCAGTAACTTTCAAAAAGATATTTTAAAAAATAGGTATTTTTTTAATGCACCAAATACGTGACATTAACAGTTGAAGTGTTAATTGTTTTCTCCAGGTAAGTTAATGCGAATATGAAAAAAGTGTACGATTTGCAAAAAATGCCAAGCCTACGGCTATTGAACAAATATTTTCTTCTCGAGCTTCTGTTCGATTTCTTACGTTTCGTCATAAGATCCAGCGTCTACCTTATAGAAGAGCTAAAAACAAAATCTCGAATCAAAGTGGCTCAAGGCACTTTCACTGAATCCTCGTTAGCAACGCTGGATCCATCGCTCGGCACCGCAAGGATGCAGTTGAATGGTCAAGTTTGCTACGTATTTAATCCGAATAGTATCAAAACTTTCACGATTCATTGTGTAGATTTCGAGACAAAAAACGGAGATCATGAAATCATGCGAACGGCGCTATGAGTTTATTCTTCGGGCCGCGACGAGCAGCATAAGAGAAAGTCTCAAGCGTGCTTAAGCAACCTTTTGGTCAGCATGATGAATTTCTTGAGTTAAACACGCCGTAATATCTTTACCGCTCGCGCGGTCTACACATTTGGCTTGCGCAATTTGTCGAGTAACAGCGAGGTAAGAGAGTTGCGTGTGCATCGATGTAGTGCACCACGTGGAAGCGGAGATTGCGGCGATCGCGCGTCGCCATCCAATTATATGAAAAAAAAGATATCACATCGATGAAAAAATGTATGAAGGTAATACCGATTGCCAAGACAATCTTTGTCCTTTCCTGTAATAGTTAACGTGACGATCCGGAAATTTTGATCTTGCCGATCGCCTTGAGTCAGTGGGTCAATCAATAAACGTCCATGAATCGTCCAAAAGGTATACATACTAGACAGTAAAATCATGAAACTATACTTATCTCAAGTGGGATGGAAATTATAGCCGTACCTTGTACCTGCTGATGTCGCAGCATTGAATATATCAAAGCATGCAGTGTCTAGGTAAAGCGTAGAAACGTCGAAAGAAACCGAGGTCTTGCATAAACAATACCCCGCTTGATGGAACCTAATGACCTGATGATCACTTATCATCGACTTCACCTCATTTTTTCTCATTACGTGTACGAATGCGTTTGCAGATCGTATATATTGTCTGCGAGGAATTATTGATTTGTCGCTGTGGTTTCACGATTACTGTAATGCAGTTTTATCAAACCCTCGCCGGATGTACTACATCATGGTACTTCATCCATTCATGTCTAGAAGAATCAATGCACTCGGAGAACTGACAGAAGTTGTTTTATTTAGAATTAAATATGAGATCTATTTAGATTAAAATTGATTTTTTTAAAACTTAACTTTCTTTGAAGAGATTCCTTTCCTGAATTAATTTAATGCAATGAAATTGTTCAAATGAAATAGTATTTGAATGCAATAGATTTCATATTTGATTTGATTAACGCATTACCTACTTATAATGCTTGTCAATTTCTTCGCATAGATGTCGTTGATACATCCAACGGAAGAGATGTCCAAACGGATTCGCTTGGAGTTAAACGAAAATGTGGAAACACGTGACGCAGATTTGGAAACAATAAAGGAATGGCTCAGAAAGCAGCCTCACTTACCATCAAACTTTGGTAAGATTTAATTACTATTTTATGACCGCCAAATATTTGTTGATTCACAGCTTTAATCGACCCTTAATTATATTTTTTCAGATGATCAAAGACTCATGACTTTTCTTCGGGGTTGTAAATTTTCATTGGAAAAATGCAAAAAAAAATTAGACATGTACTTCACGATGCGTGGTGCAGCGCCGGAGTTCTTCAACAATCGGGATATCACGAAACCGGAGATGAGAGAAATTGCCAAAATAATGTAAGCGATGCAATCGAATATATTCACATTAACTAGGCTAATCACACGCGCTGGTGCACGTGCCTAAAAAACTTTTGCAGTCCTGCGCCCTTCCAAAGCTGTAATAGGCTACGAGGGGCGCCGCAGCGCCCGTCTTCTTAAATCAACCTTGACACCAAACTGAATTTGTTGATCACGGACTTTCTTGGCAACCAATAACAGCATGAATAAAACGATGACAATGCCTTCCGTTACTCATGAATTTTTTAGGCGAACACTAAGGTTGGGTGAAATTTGTCCCCTTATATCCGTTTTGACATTTGCCATAATCAAAAAATTCGAATGCATGGCCGCCAACTAATCACGACACGAATAAAACGATGACACTAATTGCTAGATTTTCGAGATATTCCGAGCCACCAACAATTTTATAGAAAATGATATTTCATTTGTCATTTTACATTCCTCTCGTTATTTTTGAGACTTTCGAGATATTTCAGACCATCAACAAATTAGAAAAAAAAATGTTAGAATAAAAATTTGCCAAGCGACCGCTGGATTTTTTAAATGCGACAATGAATAGCATTAACTTTAACATAACTCGTCTCCCTCGATGTGACAGGTTCAGAAGCATTCATCCAAATTACATAAAATTTGCTTAAAAAAAATGTTGGATTTGGACAGATCCTTTGGAAATGATTTTTTGTGAAAGAAATCAGTCGTATAATGGATCACTGTTTCCGTTATCTTTCTCGAACGTTTCACCGTTTTTCAGTCCATGTTAAATGGTTATTAAATTTTTTTTCAGAAATGTTCCTCCGCTTCCGGGCTTAACTGAAAATGGTCGCAGAGTAGTTTTGATGCGTGGCGTCGACAAAAATCTTCCAACGCCTACTCCTAGCGAAGCTATGAAGCTTGTGATGATGATTGGGGACATACGACTGAAGGAAGAAATTGTTGGTGTCGCTGGAGACGTATACATTCTGGATGCGACGCTTGCAACGCCCTCTCACTTTTCTAAGTTCACACCAGCCATTGTAAAGAAGTTCCTCGTGTGTGTACAGGAAGCTTATCCCGTGAAGCTTAAGGAAGTTCATGTCGTTAATGTCAGCCCCCTTGTCGACACCATAATCAATTTCGTAAAACCATTTCTCAAGGAGAAGATACGTAATCGTATATACGTTCATAGCAATATGAAGACTCTCTATGACCACATACCTCAAGATATTTTGCCGACTGAGTATGGTGGCAAAGCAGGTCCCATTAAGGATATTCACGGTAAGAACAAGCATGACATTTTTCGAATATGTTCACGATTTTGCTTACTGAGGGAGAGAACTCAGTTTTGATGGAATTAAATGAATGTTAAGTTTTTCATCTGAGGTTATATTATATCGTACGAAATGTCGAAAATGGTTTATTAGAAATAATGTCTAAATGAAATGATTCATGCAATAATTGAACCGTCCAAATTTAATGAGATTTTTCATTACGGAAAAGGGTTTTTAGTTGAAGCTATTTTTATATATAGCGTTTAAAGAATTCTTCCCACGTAAAATAATGTTATAGGGTGATCCGTGAAAAAGCATCACATTTTATAGATTGTTAAATTTTTCGAAAAATTAATGTTGCTAACTTTAACTACTACAGTTTGAATTTTTCACAGGATTAAATTAATATTCAGCGGTGCCAGATGTTAAATTTGATGATACTTAGTAGCGGTGCCCGGATATCATAGCGATTTAATTTTCGTCAGATATTCAGTACCAATTTTGTTGGAAGTCGTAAAGTTGTTAAAATTTCATTGAATATAGAATTTTGATATTGGAGATGGAGTTGTTTGAAATTAACTTTGGTTCCAATCGGCAATAATTTTTAAAAAGTTGACAATTCGAAATGTTACGTTGCTTTCTCGTTCATTTCTAGCTGCCATGAAAATTTTATTTTCTCATTTCTTATTATTATGTTTGGCTTCCTCTTAAGGGAAGCTGTGTTATGTAAATACAGAACAGGAATACAAATTTTTTAGCAAAATCAAAAAAATAAAAATTGTATACAATTTGAAAGGTTTAATCGATTTTCAAAAAATTTGGTACCAATCATTAATCTACAATAGTCCATTGTGCACTTAATTTGAGCCCAATACACTGAGAGAAAAATACATGGTTAAAGCAACCATACTTTTACCATATAATATTTTACTATTACCATACAATATAATTCCCAGGGGCGCCGAATATATTTTATAGTATATGACAATAACAAAAATAAAAGCTGCAAACATAATTAGAGCTCAACAAAACAAAGACATAGTATCTTGTAAAAATCGATATGATCGGGTCTCCTGGGAACTATATCAGTATAGTCGGCTCTGCCATTCTACTACATATTTTTCGTAGTGTATCTTGATAAATGAAGAAGTTAGAACATGATAAGTAATTTTGGGAATAGTATATTGTGCAACACGGGCCGAAAGTTTGCGATTGCAATGAGTGTGAGGTTTGCTGCCGAGCGAAGCGAGGTCTGCAATCACACGAGCCGCAATGGCTAAATTCGGCCCACGTTGCACACTATACTTTTTGTAACAACATGAATAGTGGTGCTTTGAATGGTAGTTTTGAGGGACGAACAGCGAAGAGTGAGGTTACCAACTTTCATCCCTAGCTCACTTCCATCCCCCTCTCTAGGGATGAAAGTGAAAAAAATGCGAACAGCGCCGGGCTAATCTTTTGTTTTAGCACTGCAATGAAACTAGCCACTTTCGTCCCGCAAAACTGCCATGAAAAGCGCCGCTGTTCATGCACGTGTTACAAAAAAAATTAAAATGTCATAATTTTGGAACCACACAACCGATTCGTGCCAACTTTCATATTAGCCTTCGTTTACCCACAGTATATGTGAATACCACATTTCAGGGCGATAAATTTAAATTTGCGTACGCTATCCTGCTAATGAGAATCCGAATACGCACACACACATACAGATATTTTGTACAAATCATTCTTCTCGACGTTTTAGAGCATTTTGAGCATCCTGAGCTCAAAATGTGGAAACAAAAAATGTTCACGAAAACAAAGCTTTCCCTTAGGGGAAAGCACAGATATGAAACTCATTCCTCAAACAAGAACAAAGAATCTTGCACATAACTTCTTCTTTGTTAAAAATTTTCAAGTTTTCATAAACAATTATTGTAATACATTTTCATGCAGTACTTTACATTGTTTTCAGAAACCTGGATAAAGAAACTTGAAGAATATGGACCCTGGTTTGCAGAACAGGAATCCGTGAAGTCGAATGAGGCGCTGAGACCTGGAAAACCAAAGACGCACGACGATCTCTTCGGTCTGGATGGATCTTTCAGACAACTAACAATAGATTAGACACTTAGATTATCCAAGACTTCTAAGCAAAAATAACTTCCTCTCATAATTCGAACATTCTCTAAGATCATCTACCGTAAATCTTTCTCCTTTCACTTCGTTGAATGTTGTATTAAGCTTGTTATGGTTCTTACGCTTGCGATTAATAGTTAATAGTAGTATATTCTCAACTATTTACCGCAAGCATAACAACCTGCCTTTTGAATCGTTTGTAGCGCTAGTGACATGAAGCTACAAAATGATCATTCAAGCAAACTCCGCACGATCCCACAATGAACCAACGTTACTTTTAGGTACTGTATAGGTATATATAAATATACATATATACATTAGAGAGTTTCATTAATTTATGAAAATTGAGCAACAATAAATTCAAAATACAATTTCATCTACCACCCTCAAGTATTATTGCAAATACTTTAAGGCTGTTTCAAAAACGAGGGTTGTTCCCAAAAAAAAACTCAAGAATAACGTTTGTGGTCAACTTCTGTGATCAACTTTAAGGGCGCTTTATTAGAATGGAGAATTTTATGCGCTTATTTTAATTAGACTTTCGTCAAAGTTGACTGCCAGATCTGTTTTCATCTCAGTACCAGGAGTGAAGTATTTGTAATAATTCTTGAGAGTGAGAGGCAAAAATATTTTTCTTATTATCCTTTAGAAGTTTTTTTTTGTTCAATTTTCATAAATTGGTCAACCACACTAAAATATATAAGTATAAGTGAGAATCGACTGAGGGCTGGTACAAAACTTAAAAGTTCAGTGGACGTCATAATGGTCTGGTAAAAGTGCAATGTAAACGCAGAGCCTTAAGGAGGTTGGAGGACTACAGCATTTCAAATATTCTAGTGTAAAAAAAAAAATATTATATTGAACAAGGCTCGTATTTGGTGTCTCCAAAAATATAGATAGATTCGTTGTTTAGTTACCGAGATATTATTGACAAATGAATGTGAGCCATTTAACGTTGCTGTTATGGAATCATCACTGATTGATAGCACATAAACTGATACTGCGAGAATGTGCCGACAGGTTCCATATGAAAAATGTCCTAACGGCAAGGCAAATTCTGTCTCAAAATGTACCCTCAAATTAAAAAATAACTCACCGCTTAGTTTTTGAGATAGTACGAGTGAAACCAAATTTTCCAGATTTTATTTCGGAACGCTTAAGATTTCAGACCACGGACTACTCACTCATACCTGACCTGCACCACGTGCGGCCCCGGGCTTATCCCCCCCCCCCCCTCCAATGCAGCGCTCCGACCTCCTTAATCGTTACATATTTCTGGTACCTTATCAATACCGAGTACTGTATATTTTCTTTAGTAATTTCAAAATTATAATTCTTAATTGGGCGTTTGGAAATCATTAAACCTTGGTATATGTAATATTATAGCTGAATATAAAACATAAATGTCGAGTCCACCATATGTTATTCTGAGATAATGGTCCTTACTTTTTTTTTCGTCATTATTTCTTTATAATCAAATGATGTGGAATTAAATCCGGCACACCATGCCTGTTATTACACCTGTAATCCGAAGATCTATTGCGAAATATGGATGCATGTACTGGCATCGGAAATACATGAGCCGTTTCACTTTACCACAGAACATTAATTTCGTTGTAATTCCAATGCTTTCGCTTGCGGACACCCGCCTATTGGATGTTGGGTTGATCGGTCGTTCAATTGAAGCCGCTAGTAAATAAAATATTGGTCGATGTAATGAAAATCTGCGGTCAAGCAGATCAAGATAGAAAAACTCGATACCGTTCGTCTGACACCATCAGAAAGTTTACTAGAAAACTATGGTTCCAATACGTCTTATTTCGTAAGTTGGTATATTGAATTTTACATAAAATGAATACATGTGCGGTATCCTGAAAACGCTAAAAAATGTGTCGTTCAATATGAAAACACATTCATTTTATGGCTTAATATTTTCAATACCACAGGTCATTCCTAAAACCGAACAAATTTCTCCCTATCAGTTATTTATCAATTTTTTTTATTTACTTGGCGTCGAGTCGCTACCGCGGTTCTTGATATAACCTTTGGAATTATAAACCGTCAGTTTTCAGTCGATTCCAGATAGATCAAGTTCACGCGGGTTCTAAAGCAAAAATATTCATTTCGTCAACATAAAATTGGCTTACAGTAATTATCGGTTCGAGACTAATGTTAAGTTGACACACAAAAATTTTGTATTGTGTCTACAAATTAAACACCAAGATGTTTTAAAGATGAATGAATACAGTTTGGATTGAGTTCATTACTTTCTGCTTTACGATGGTGATTCACAAAGTTATAAATATGAACAGCTAAGTCAAGTGCGCTCTTGTGAACGAACAGGAGCTATCCTTTCAGCACAAAACACGTTCTATTTCAAGAAACTTCAAGTATCTCATCTATCGGTCTCGCTGGCGACTTCACAGGTGCAGCTGCGTGTACATTCTGGCGCTTGGAAATGCTTCCACGCTTGCACGCCTGTTTGATTGTATCGAAGCGTCAAAGCGACGCATATCAATTATGCATGTGAGAGGAAGGCTCAGAGATCGATTGGTTCGTCACGTCGATCGTGACGGTATCGATGGCTATGCAAGGGGGAATTCCCACTCGCTAGTATCGGCGAGGACTCATACACACTATTGACACATTATGTAGTTTGTTATATTCCCATCCATGTGTCTTTGGCATTACTAACGCGATCGCTGCCGCGGAGCGTTAAGGAAAACTAAAGAGGAACGATTTGTGAAAATCACAAACAATATCTATAATAATAAATCATACATTAGCATTTTTTAAATACACGCAAATAAATCGTTAAAGCAAGTTATTGAGCCAAAGTCCCTCAATGTCAGATAACAAAAACAATCTGACGGGGATTCCCTGAAGGAATCCCAGAAAAAAAAGCCAATACGTCAATAGACTAATTAAACACCAATCATACGATACAACGCGCAAAATAAAATCGATGCTTATAACAACTCTTCGTCAATCAATTGCGCCAATTAGTGCAGTGCGAGATATATCTATAGTTATAATCCGTTATTAAGTTCCGGAGAATCGTTCGACAGTGTGAGTTTGTCAGGACAATTAATAGACCGATTGAGAGCTAAACGGATACTCCAGACATGATCGCCGAGACGTTATCTCCTCTCGGAACTCCAAAGTGATTACAGTGACGTGTGTACGTGTGTACAATATATGTGCTGTGTCTGCTGCGCCCTCCCCCGCAGCTAATCGTCATCGTTTTCATCGCCGTTGACGTTACACGCACACGCGACGCCGACAGACTCTGCCTTCTCCAGGAGAGACCACACATATTCGACGTATATAGTTGTAGTGTAAGAAACGAGAAGGATAGTCGTGTATGAGCTGTGGCTCGATTGGTGTGCCACCAGAACTATACGCGAGAGCGCGAAACCGAAGAAATCTTACACGTAGCCTCGCAGAGCTCACTGTCGAACCAGTTGCCTGTCGAACACTCGCACTTGTCGATGCCTTCTCGCATCACTTACAAAGTTCTTCCACAGTATATGTGACATTCCGAGCAAGTATTCAGTGCATTTGTATTTCTTAAATCGGTGAAGGCGAAGGATAAAACTTTTATTCAAAAGCTGTCAGCCTATTTTGCATTAGTCCGGAAATGACTTCGCGTTTCTCTTGCGAACGGCATTACGTCACCAAAGGACCTTCCGCAGCGTGCAGACGCATCTTCAGCTTGACGCACACGAAGCCGGCTCTCGTGACATAGCAGATTAATTTTGCAACATTATTACTTCGGTTTTTGAGAAACAATTATTAATGAAGCAAAAAAGTTGGGACTGTTCTTGTGAATGAGATTACGCGGCGGATGATTTAGTTGGTCACCCGCACGGTGCATGGACTTATATACTATTATGCTTGTACACAAATATTGATGTAGCTCGGGAAAGTCAACAAGCTGCAAGCCGCAGTTTTGATAAAATAGAGTTCTCGGTTATGCGAAGTTAGTAAAAAACTGGATGAGAATCCGATGTGGTTTTTTTGTATGTCGAACGGAGATATTTGAAAAAGGGATTAAAATTTTTGAAATCTACCGTAATCTCCGTACGTGTTTGCAGGGGAAAAAATCGAATCACCTCGACGTGTTTTTACCGGATCTCTGTGGTATTAGCACGCATTTCCGGAACGACAATCTTTCGCAAGTGAACGTTGTTGCCTCGTTGAATACTGAAAACTTTCTACATATCAAGTTTCGCGTGAATGCTGTATCAGTGACGTGCGTTAAAATCGTGAAGGAATCCAGTTTTTCAATTGATTGTTCGGCGAATGCTGAGGTTTTCCAGGAAATTTGAGAGAAAATTGTGGAAGGGATATACGGCAGGTGACTGTGTGACATGCGTTTGGTAACTCACTCGACTTCAGGATACATCATCCGCCTGCTGGATGCATTTGTACGCGCAAGAGCATTTCATTGATTAAACAACAATTATCGAGGCGTTGACGGCTGAGTGGACGTAAAAATGATGAAATTCAAAGCGCTCGTAACGGGCTTTTTGGTAACGTACAATTTTATTATCTGTGACTATTGAAGTGTATTTTATTTTCCGGGTAATAAAGCGGTATGTTTAAAAAAAAATGTTCCGCCAATTAAACAGGTTGAACTTTTATTTTCATTGGTCCATTACTGTTGCGTGTTGGTTCTTTCAGCCGTTCACCCGACACTCTCGCGATGTCTATATAGTATCACAGTACCGACGTCTACATTACACTTTATTTATTTTTCCGTCATTCTTCCGAGAAAATTGCGGGTTCAACGCTCTCGTAATTTCTGTGTGACGAACGCCAATACTCATCGCAAATAATACGTGGTTCCGCTGTTATATTCTCGGGCTCTCGCGGTCCTTGGTATATATCCTCCCACAGAAAGTACGAACTCGACCCGAAGAGCTTGGGGTGCGCTCTGCAGCATAGTTTTATACTGCGAATTCCATGAGAAACGAACGTACTTTTCAGGCGCGATTTTTTTATTTTTTCGAAATTAAAACAAGGTGCATAATCCTTTCTAATTATTCTTAATATTTTACAAAGTTTCCTCTAGGAGGAAGCCGAAGCTAAAATTGATAAAAATTCTATTTCATAAAGGTAGATTTGTAAAAAGTTACAAATTATATGCAAGATTCGGCTTGCCATTTTATATCCTTTTTTTTAGAGACTTGACAAACCTTTTCAACTAAATTCAATAAATGTTGTGTGCTGGAGTGGATGTTTCCTGCACTATTACTTAAAATGATATTATGTCATAAAATAAATTTTACGTAATTTAAAGAGGAAAAAATAAGAAAATCAACGTATCTCAAAAACTATTTTCCTAACAGTAATCCCAATTTTTCTCTAACCTTCCTTTAATACTATTGGAGCCACTGCATATATTTTGTGATGGCTCCGAAAATCTAACACTATCTACCAAATTCGAGTGTTTAACTCCAAATTCGACAGATATTTTATTATTATGCTTAATAAACCACGAAGAAGCGCACGATGAACAAACCCAGATGATCGAACCTTTGGATCGAATTGTTATATCCAATACCCGAGAGAATAAAAATCATCGTCAGAAAAAGGGGTTCACTTCGTTTAAAGCACGCTATATACTTATATGTGAGTACATTCACTAAACTTCTGCTACATATGAACTTCTCTCGGTTAGTCGTAATATATGGAAGCACTATTTCTCAGAGGGAATCATGTATTTTGTATAGTGTAAATATAGTCTAAAGCTTTTCCCCCATCTTACAAATGGCTCCATAATCAATTGATATTCGAGCGAGTTGTGTGTTGTATCTTGGATGTGAATAATATTTTTAACTAAACCCACATTAAATAATAACAATGTAATCAATTATGGATAATGAAAATAATGTCTACGATCTTTCTTCACTTCACTTCCTCAATTTTCAGCTCATGGTATTTTGTATAAGAAGTTAAATAATTTTTACGAAGCATTCAACTTACTTATTCAATGTCAAAGGAAATGGTAATTTTTGCCAAGTAATTAGCTCCTTAAATATGTCTTAATCCAACGAAAAAGATTTTTGATAGATTAAGTAACTTGTTAATTTTTCAAGCAACTGATTTGATCAAGTAGTTGCGACAACTATCCACGTGCTTGCACAAACAAGTAAATTGATAGGATTATAGTGAATTGCGATGTCGTGGACAAACATTTCGTGAGTTTTCTTGCCGTGACACGTGAAGAGTCAAAAGAGTCATATTTTACAAAATCTCATTAATATAAGTGGTCTCGCGTTTGCTTTTACGTCTTATTCAAAATTGCATTCAATTAATCACTGTGAAAATTAATAAGTTCGTCTTGGATATAGTAATTAAGAAATGGATGATTGGTAATAATATGTTCTATTACACACATTCGAGAACTTCGAAAAAAAGGGCAGCACATTTAATAGGCCATAGGTCCAAAAATTCAGCTTATAGCCGTCCTCAATTCTGATATGTCCGGTCCCCTTTCAATAAGTACTTGTACACACCTTGTTACCCAACATTAATTCTCCCGACAAAATAGTCGATACTCAATTTGTAGATATCGTAATCGTAACAAGGAATTTACCTATAATACGACAAACATTCAACTCGCAAAGTTCACAAAGATTACGAAAAGCACATGTCTACCTGAAGCTCTGAAAAATACCGACGTTAAAAATTTACTCATTTCATTCTGTGAATAAAAAAAAAATTATTCTAAAAAAATCGCCGACCTCAATGACTCGTAATTGTTATTAATTTTGGTTGTAATTCTTTTATCTATGAATGTTCTACAACGAGCATATTTTTTTGCATATCTTTTCGGGACAGTTATTTTTCATAACCCTAAATGTAATATACTCTCGAATTTAAAAGAAGAATTACACCAATTGTTTCCTAGAAAAATATTTTTGAATGTCATCCTATTTTCAGACGTAGTCCCTTAAGAGTTTCGTTGCGGCTGCTCCGTAAGTAATCTCAAGCACTTGGGGTTTCGCACACTCGAGTACGATAATTTTCTCGCAAATACCCGGGTTTGCACGCGAACCCGTTAACCCCAGCTGCATTCTCGACCGAGGGGGAGTTTGTAATGGATTGCGTGCAGCATTTTATCGAGGACACTATACCCGCCGGCTTCTCAATTATACGTATATCCTCGTACACGTTATTTAACTAAGAGAAGGGGAGTGTAATCGCGTGAACGCTGAAAGGACTTTGAGAGTTGCAGCGTGCGGTATATCTGTACTTTGAATTCAGCATCGCGTTGAATTAATCGCGTCTTCATTTGCGAAATTGTATGCAGGTCCTCTCGGTAGTTTCTATGTTGACTGTTGATGAGATTGGTGCATCGCCAGTACTTGCAGTCAGGCCGATCGACGACAACGATTACGCCAAAGTTTTGGAACTATCTCTCTTGTTCTACGAGGCTCAACGCTCCGGAAAACTTCCCTCCGACAATAGAATACCTTGGAGAGGTGATTCTGCGCTGGACGATCGTGGTTTGAACGGCGAAGATCTCACGGGTGGATATTACGATGGTGGGTATTTTATGTTTATGTCATTTTATTTCACTCAAAAAATAATGACCCGTGCTTGAGGTCAAAAACAATTTCGTTATGATGAAAAATGATTTGCCATTTGCGAACAGACACCGGTGGACCCGCGGTGTGTGACTTCGTCGGTCCTCAGAGTTAAAAGCAACATTGTTTGCGGCCATAACTTGGATGGGTGACTGCATAGCCACGCACTGGTTTGCGTGTAAATTGTTGAGCGCGAGGCAGTTTCTCTGAGTTTCTAATGTATTCTAATACAGTAGGAAGTCAGTAAAACAAGGCCGCCTATATCGGCCAGGTTTTCCGCAGTTTCCCTAAGCCCGCGTGCAAATGCGATACAGCAGGGCATTAGGAAGATTGGCGGCGGACAATACTCTAGAGGGGTCTCGAGGAATGGAATGCGGAATAAAGAGGAGGGGACAGTGAAAGCCAATTGGCGTATTTGAAAAATAACCATCGAAAAAAAACTGCGAATTTACTTTGAAACTAGTTGAGTGAAGATAGAGTTGAGCAAAATCACAGAAGATGGCTTAATATGAGATAAATTATTTTGTTCTGTACTTTTGTTCGAATGGTTCAATTGAAAAATGTATAAAATCAGGTCGTGGTAAACGCTGTTTCTTCTGTCAGATTTATGGATGATTAAGTTATTAAACACGGTGACAATTTTTCAATCGTTTTTGTCATTGATAATTATTTAAGGTTTAGTCAATTAACCTTTTTGACATAGGCAAACATGTTAAAGCTGATAATATCACTAATAGAAAGTATTAATATCAGAGAATTTTCACGAAGATAACGATTTTGCTAGCCTAAAAAATTTTTTACCAGTCCAACTGGTAGTGGTTTGGACTACGAAGAAATTCTTATGCATGCCTATCAAATTGTTTTGTTAATCCACTAAATTATTCTGACACCCGTGAAGGAAATTATTAGGGATATCCTAAGATAAAGTGGGGCATTATAAGGCTTCGATGTGGGCACCGTAAAAAAGATTTCCGAATCACCCTCAATGAGGGATCTCATGAGAAGACCTACGTCTTCATGCTGGAATTCAATGGGGCCGCATTAGGGCAATTAAATACGAGCCCAGTCGGTTTTAATCATGGTACCAAGTAAAAAATCAATAATCATTCAGTCTTATAAGGCCTTATAAGGCAATTCTAGGTTTCTATGGCGCCATTAATAACGGCTTGTCAGGTTTATCATTTATGAGCCTGGCCAGGCTGGACGATGGTAGCAATCAAATAAACCATCAACGATTTTGCCAGATAAGGGTCCCATCAGGTAATTCTCTATTTTCATGACGAAATTTGATAAGGGCTTGATATGATAAATACTTAAGTGCCCAGACAAGCTTAGTCATGGTACCAAGTTGAAAAAACAAAAAAAAATTAGCCAGATATGGATCTGATAAGGCTCGGCTCCTATGGGAAGGTTAGCCAGACTTTAAGAAATTATTACGCCGTCTCAATTACACAATAAATAAATTGTGGTAACAAGTACGCAAATTAGTTATGACTTTGCCAGATATAGGTTTCACCATGTAATTACAGTATTCCATGGTGAATTTTAATATTGGCTTGATAGGTTAATTAATGAAACACTCACTCAGGGTTAATCATAATTTCAAATTAACAAATCATTTATAATTGTTCCAGACAGATGATCACGCACCTGGATACAAGCAAACTAATTTATGGAAACAATAAAACAATAAATTTCGTGAAATATAATCATAGATGGCGACAATATATTTAATATCACCAATTTCTATTAAAAAAATATCTGAATGTGCTTTCAATTTTTAAACATCGGCCGTAGTCATGTAAATCCATTAAGTCCTGACTATATCACATTAATTGTATTTTATATTTCATATTAGTCCTTTAAATACACAAAAAAAAATTGCATTTTTATATGACCTGAATGGCCGAGTGAGCTAAACCGCAGCACAACAATCGTGTTTAGTAACATTAGGATTCCAGGTTTGAATCCCGTTAATGTCAAACAAAATATAAGTGTGTCTTTTCATCGATAAGTATGCATTAACACGTAGAGAAGAATGAAATATCAAATAAAAAATTCAAGATTACTCAATGAAATAATAACAATTGCATATTTATAAATTCAATTTCTTTATTATTTTAGTAAGGTTTCAACAGGGCAGCCTTTTTGGGCCCCAACAGGGAAACCCATGAAGGCTCTCTAACATTCACCCTTATAAAGTCCTCAAGACTTTCCCTTTGAAGGCCCAGAAGAGAAATGCGTGACCGTCGTTTAGAAAACCCGATCAGGTTTACACATAAGGTCCCTAAGAGAATTAGACAACATTAATCGGGGCGTTGGAAAAACCCTGATAAGTTTTCTCCAAGAAAATGTTTTTTTAGACTAACACATAGTACAATGATATCACTATTTCAGTGAAAAATTTGTTGGGCCAACGGAACCGTTCTCTCCGCGTGGGTTTATAAGATAAGATAGTTATTTCTGATTATTTTTATTGAGTTTTCAAATAATATTACATTTCTTGCAGCCGGTGATTTTGTCAAATTTGGCTTTACGATGGCCGCGACGACAACCCTGCTGGCATGGGGTGCAGTAAGTTGGCCAGAAGCTTACACTGCAGCGGGACAGCTGGACGAACTCCGGGAGGCGATAAAATGGGCCACGGATTATTTTATTAAGTGTCACGTCAGCGAATTCGTTTTTTACGGTCAGGTCGGTGACTTTTCGGTTGACCATACATTTTGGGGAAGGCCAGAGGAGTTGAATACTACGCGATCAGCTTTCAAGATCGATCCGGAACATCCAGGTACATAAATATCAAACTTTTACGTTTTCACGAAAATCTTTATGCGGGAAAAAATAGCCGATATATATTGCGAACGCTTTGCGGAATTTATTGGCGGATTAATGACGCAATAGAGGATAGATAGCGCGGGACTCTTAAACAATGGCACGAGAAGGATATAGCCACCGGGGAAGGTATATATTCGACTTCGCTTTGTATTCAACGAAGGCGCAAAGCGGACGACTGAAGACGCGTTGAAATTTTAATTTCGCGATGCGGGTCCCTCTGAACCTACATAGTACGTATGCGTACTTGTGAGGGGGAGAGACCGGCAGTATTCTTTGAATTTATTATAAATTATCGCCTTGGCTTCTTCTTCGTTTAGCAAACGACGAATAGTTGACATTTATAACTCTCTATGTATGGTGTATGTTAATATCATTATTGTGCCATAGGTAGATGAGGCATTTTGGGTCGACCCAGTAAATATTTAACCGTGAGTTCTTTCTATCTGGTCCATGCATCTTGCTTATGTTGTTGTAACCGTTAAAATAACGCTCCTATTATTTATAAGATTTTTTCGACTTCAATATATTTTTTCATTTTATATTTTTCGCTCTAACAAAACAAAAACGTGAGATATCTTTTGACATTTAAAATCTCAACGAACCAAAAATAAAAAAATCTTTTTTAACTTCTCGACGCCCTATAAAAATCTTCATCCAGCGCTTGATTTAAAACAAAACTGCAGTCTTCAAAACGATTAGTAAATTGTGGTTTGCAAAACTAATACAAAGCTACCTCTATGAGGAAGTATGTTGATCAATTTTGGCTTCTTCATAGAGGAAGCTTTGTAGAAAACAAAAAATACTGAGGAAGCAATTTGCAATGTTCTACTTTACAGGCTTCCTTATACTCGGAAGACATTTTTTTTTAAATTCAAAGTAACGTAAAACTTTCACCGGTCGACTGATTTGTGTAAAATTGTTACTCGAAAATTGTGTAATGATAGTCTATATGTGAAACAAATTGAAACCCGATACCTAGTAATTTGCATGAGCATGCGCTCGAACGAGATTTTTCAAATAATTCGCAATGCCATCAAATTTGAATTACTCGACCGATTGGTGTCGAATTTGTACGAAATATCTTTTTAAATTGTCGTCTAAGTGTGAAGAAAATTTAAGATAAATCTGTGAAAAATTTCGAATTTTTTTTTGTTCGCAAAAGTTTTTTTTTGTTCTGCAAAATCGAAATTTTCTGACACGTCAACAATTAATTAGACCAAAATCTTAATTGGAAATCAATAATCGTGAAATCATATCGATAATTGCATGAGTTGAAGTATTTGCAGACATTTTTGAAAAAATTAAAATTGTATTAAAATCAGAACGGCTCGACAGTTTCTCGCAAAATTTAGCACTCATAATGTTTCACGGGTATTCCATTTATGTACAAAATTTCAGCCTAGTGTCTCTATAATTGCGAAAGTAATAGCGTGAAAACGATTTAAATTTAAAAAATGGTGCGAAAAAAAAATTTCAACCGGTCCGCGTCGTCTACAATCCCAAGCGGTAGTCTATGATAGCCCACTAGCATACAAAATTTAAAGAGTATTCATCGAAAATTGCGACAGTTATCGTGTGAACAACGAAATGTGCACACACACACACACGCGCGCGCATACAGACATTTCGCACAAACCACTTTCCTCGACTTTTGGACCATTCTGAGTGACACTGACATGAAAATCTCGAAAAAAAAAATTTTCACGGAAACAAGGCTTTCTCTATGAGGAAGCAAAAAAGGGAATCATTTAGTCTAAAACATAAAAATAAGAACATGAGTGTTTTTTTGGCAGGTATAGTAATTGAAAAAAAGGACAAAGGAAGGTATCAAACACTTCCCGAGTGAGCGAGGAATACCCCATAGATATAAATGACGTTTAAATGTACGTCAAGGGCGACTAGCTTCTCAGTCCGCACACGACACTAGCATACTTAATTAATTAAATGTCTAAAGGAGAACCAATACTCGAGGACTCGTTTATCACAGGTTCAGATTTGGCTGGTGAAACTGCGGCGGCCCTCGCAGCAACAAGCATCGTCTTCAGAAGCGTCGACCCTGATTACAGCGCCAAGTGTCTGAAACACGCTCGGGAGCTTTACAAATTTGCAAACGTTCATCGTGGCCTCTATCACGAAGCTATAAGGGGCGCTGCCCAATACTATGAGAGCACGGATTACGGTGACGAGCTTGCTTGGGCTGCCGCTTGGCTCTTCAAGGCCACGAACGATTCGTGGTATCTCGAGGATGCCGAACATCATTATCAGTATTTTCATCTCAAGGAGAGACCCAATGAATTTTTCTACAATAAAAAAGTCGCAGGAGTCCAGGTCAGTTAATTTAATTTTGTCAGTTCATAACACAAGGTCAACGTTTTAATGGTTTGTGTTAACATAAAATTTTGTGAAGACAAAAAATGGATAACAATTAAAATATTATAATTGATACCTACCATTAATCGCTGTTCTGATAAATAAGTTGAACTTATGCATATGTAAAACATATAATTATTCTTTAAATTTAAATATTCTACGTTCACATTTCAGCGAAGATAAATTATCCTGAAAATCGTCGGCTGATATATCACACCGAAAAAATTTCTTTATACTTGGCGATGTATCTTGATATTACAGTTAGATACCAATTACGCAACCCTTTGAAAATTTTCATAAAAAATCATTCTTGATCGAGAAGATCTATGTTTTCTGTGTGGAAATTTTTTCATATAACCCAAAATTGTTTGCTGTATTTAAAAAAAAAAAATTAAGAATCTTGAAAATATTCAATTCACTATAAAAACATTCATAAATAATCAATTAAAAAATTGGCTTCGTATTTATCATAAAAATGTATGTACAATTCAATAAATTTGACTCAAATAATATCTTTTGGTAAAATCTTTTGGCGAACTTACATTTATTATTTCACAAACAATTTGCAATTTATTCATTCCTGCCTTTATTATCAAATAGGTGCTACTAGCCCAACTCACGGGTCAGCCGGAATATCAAAACGCAGCCCGTGCCTTTTGCGACTTCTCAGTGCGCCAGCAAAAGCGAACACCCAAAGGACTCCTGTACATCGACAAATTTGGAACTCTCTGTCATGCGGCGAACGTCGCTTTTGTGTGTCTGGAAGCCGCGGATTTTCCGGATATCGGAGATTCTCAGGAATATCGTGATTTTGCCAGGCAGCAAATTCACTATATGTTGGGAGGTGGAGGTGTGCATGCAAAGCCCAAATATTCTTCGCACATACACAAGCACTTCCCTTTCTACTGTGGTATTTATTTTTTTCTTTTTAGGACGAAGTTACGTGATCGGCTTTGGACAAAACTCTCCGAAGCAACCGCATCATGCAGCCTCGTCCTGTCCAGATCAACCAGCTACGTGTGGTTGGCCAGAATTTGACCGGAAAGAGCCGAATCCTCAAATTTTGTACGGTGCTCTCGTGTCCGGTCCCGACGAGGCTGACAAATTTCGCGATCGTCGCGAGGATTACGTTTACACCGAGGTTACCCTTGATTACAACGCCGGATTTACGAGTGCATTAGCCGGACTACTACAGCAGCTTGTGATTAAGAAGGCCGGCTCCTGATCAGAGAACGACCTAAAAAGAGCGTTTCTAATTATAAAAAAAAATTCTAGACGTGAGACTTGCGTCGCTATCAAGCGGATTGCCGAATTCTGCCAAACGGATTGTGTTATGTCGGAAACATTCAATAAGTGACAATAATCGCGAAATATTTGCAGATCTTAAATAATTTGCAAACGCTCGATCACCCATGCCTCTATATTCTCAGAGATTATAGTTGTATAGACTTTTAAGAACTCCAGACAAGATATTTTTTATTCAGTGTTCTGATTTGTAATGAATCGAGTGTCCACTGGTGCCAAACGAGAAAAAAAAACATTATTGATTGAATACTTGTTAGTTCAAAGCGCTACTATATGCAAATTATAGTACTTTGACTAAATTTAAATATCCGAAATTTTTCATGATATTCAGACTAATTTTTTTTGGCAATGTTCAGAAACAGTTTTAGTGGCATTTGGTACTGTCATAGTTGAAGGTAGATTTGAAATATGAACATATGTTCGTAAGAGCCCGCGATACCGATGATTATTGAATCAACACTGTTAAAACTCTCTCTATGTAAAATAATTTAATGTATAGGAGAATATTTTGCAGATACTGCAAGTAATAAATTTGATCTACAAGTATTACATGCTTTATTAAAGTATTTTTTATCTTATGTGTACTTGTAATTGTCAACATAATTTATATATCAAATTGTATTTATCACGCGTTCAAAAAATTCTATATAATAGAATAATGCCCTAAGTATTTTCAAAGGTGAATTATATTTTTTTTAAATAAGAACTTCATTCTCAAAATTCGTTGTTTTTAGTACAACTAATCGTTATAAAGAGTAGAGCAGAATCTTCCAATTGCACAGAAAAAAACGGCTTCGTTGGGCCAACTAACTATTTATTAGTTGAGTAAAAATTTGTTGCCACAACCATCCGGTTGGTCGGTGTGACGACCTGGTATTAGTCACATTTACCATTCCGACTTAGTTGGCTTAAATAGGTCACAAAACGAATTTTAGTCGTGATCAAGCTAAGTAAGATAGTTGGGGCCAAAATAGGAGTTAGCCCAACTAATAATTTAGTTCGAGCAACGATCAGAGCCAACCACATGAAAATAGTTGATCTAACCAAGTAATCATCTGTCTCTTAGAGCACTAAGTCACTTGGTTGGATCCAACTATTTTTCTGGTTACTGTAACGAAGTTGTTTTTTATGTGTGCGGTCCATTCCTGCTTGCGAGTAGCATTTCGGAAATGTTAGCTAACATGGTTGAAGATCCGGTGGAAAATCGCAATAACTATTGATTATGTCTTACATGACCGACGAGTCGTCTCGACCGATCATCATTAACTTAAGTCCTGTTGTTTCGATATATTGACATTAATTTTTTTGTTTAAAACTTATTTATTCACTGGACTCGATAGTCTGCACAAAATTTTAAATAGAAATTAATATATATATGCGTCATCAATTTTATTATGACAAAATATGTACGTCCCCTCGATACGAATCGTATAGTATCTATATATTTATAAATCTATTTGCCACCGGCTGTGTATTGTATACTTTAGTAGTAATTAATGTGTCAGCATGAAAATGGTTGAGAATCCGTCAAATTGTGAATACAACATTGTAATTGTATGCAATAAAACGTATATTGAAGCGATGCAGCGAATGGGTAATTATTGTTGAACAACACACGCAGTAACCTATAATGCAATTGAATTAAAATAAAATAAAAATGTTACGTTAAGAGTGTTTTTTTCTCCTCGTAATTTTTCAACGAGACAATTAAATGTACTGCGAGTACCCACTTAATGAATCGTAATTCGTTGCCGCAGCGGCTCAGTTTATTGATACTCCACGTCCTGTGTTGAGTTTCTAATTACGACAGCGATTCATTTGCAGTGCGTAGTATACGTCAGTGGAAATGTTCATTAAAGATCGTTTCGCATCACTATATCCCAGTTAAAATCGAACCAACGTCGATGCATCGTACAACTTGACTGCTATGCGACTCAAAGTTCTTACTAAAAAGGCAAATATTCAGCTGCTGCTATTTTTGTTGTGCTTGTGTGGAGATGTGCTACCAAAGAATCCATATAAAAGTGGTATGTTAATTTCTCTTCATCGGATGCAATTTTGTGGACGAAATCAAAACGTTGTTCGAGCAACGAATTCCATTATATACTACAAAAAAACACAATAATTGTCATATCAATTCTACGGTATTTGAAAAAAATTCCTAAGGTTTGATCGATAATTTTCTAATGCAGAAGATATATTTTTTGTCAATTTCATCTTCTATTCTAAAGTTTAGGATAAGAACTTGAATTAACAAAACTTACTTTCAACAACCAGCAAGTGAACTATTTTTTGAGGAATGATTTTTTTTTCAACGTGCGTACTCAGGTTCACTAATTGTTGATAATCCTTTCTAATAAACTGTAGGAGAAGTTCGTTCAGATCCAAAGGGATGCATCTACCTCAGATGCAGAGGAGGCGAGCAGTGCGTGAACCGAAAGTTCTGGTGCAAGAATCCACCTTGTCCCAACATGCTGTACTGTGCAAGATCGCGAATGGGTTCGTGCAGATTTTCTAAATCATAAAAAAACGCGCACTTTCATTATATGCTATACTCACTGTATTAATAGAATCACTGAAAGGTCCTTCGTCTTGCGAGTCGGTAAGATGCAGCAAAGGTTTCGTATGCCTTCTGCGAGTCCGTCATTGTCGATGGGGCGAACGTAAGTTAATTTATTGATTACTTCAGAGCTGATTAAAAATTGATAATGAAATAAATATCTAGTGTATTTTTTTGCAATCCTGTAGCTTGTCAGCAGCGTATTGCAAGATGCGTTTCGGAACGAGAATATTACGACGGCCCAGCTTCTTGCGTAGACTTTAAATGTCCTGCTGGTCTAAGCTGTATTCTTCGAGAAACGTTGTGTGTGAAACCTCCTTGTAAACTTGTCAAAAGTTGTGCGAACAATGAAGGTAAGAGTTTCAATTTAGATATATTTCGTCGCTAACATTTCAACAGATATATTAGTGTAATTTTCTTTTCATTTTCTATAGACGTAACATCATGGTACGAGGGCTGTAAATCTTTGGGATGTCTTTCCGAGCACGAGTGTTTTCTACGAAGACCTACTCGCAATTGCCGAATTTATCCCTGCAAACACACGCCTGACTGCTCGGCTAAAAGTGGTACTCATTATTCGTTTCTTTAGCTTTTCAACTTGAAATACTCTCGACAAAACAGTCCACATCAAACTTTCTATTTACCCCTGGGATGAACAGTTGTCTTTCCACAATTGTTTAGAAGAGGAGTTAGAAGCGAAGGGGAACTGTCGTGGCTGGGTATGTCCCAAGGGAGAGGAGTGCTCAGCCCTCGGTCGAGGACCTTGCAAACGTGACAGCTGCTTGATATCCAGGTCTTGTCATGGACCGTTGATGGTCCCGATAAACATACCGTCTGCGCCGAAACATTCTTGGAAGGACGACGTGAAGCTCAGTTTTTATTCAAAGGTCGAGAAGAATTTGTCGACGTCTGAGATACATCATCCAAATTCTGATCTATCCGAGAATGATAAAATTTCGCAAGGTGGTGTTGCGCAAAATAAGGAAATCGAGACGAATTCGACAATTCGAAAGTTTTACGAGTATCCTTCTCACAAAGCACCGAACTACATGTCACTGAACTCGAGGCCAGCATCATTAAGGACCTCGTCAGCTTCGCCGGATATCATTTCCGGTCAAGTCGTTCAGCCCACCGTGACTTCGCTCTCAACCTGGCTCAATCACCTTAAACTAAAGACCGGTGTTGATGCTATCGAAGCGTGGATTGAAAAGGCTGAGAAACAGGAGAATTGTGGGGTACGTTGAGTATCTACAATATAATAAATACCAGTGGTCTTCGACGCTCACACAAAAACTCAAAAAGTGGCTTAGACACTGATAAATGTTTGCGTTAAGCGCGTTTTCTTCCCTCCTTAATCACATCTCATCTCATATTCAAAAATTTGATTCATTTTATTACTTGCTAATGGCCTGTAAAATAGCAGCTTCATGTAATAAACACCTTATTTTTGTTGTTGATTAAAGTCATGTCGGTCATATTTTGTCGGTAAAATTTTAGATGAAGCTTTGAGAAAACATATATGTGAATCTCGCACAATGCACATCGGGCTATAAGACTGCAGTCGTAAAGCTACATATTGCATCATAATACCACAAGATGATATGTACCACTTTTGACTTCAAAATCTTTTCAGAAAACCAGCAAATGTGATTTAATTTTTGCAGTCGTTTTTTTAGTGAAGCCCGGGACAGAAGTATCTGAATTCCATTTTCTTAAGCAATCCTATAAAAAACAACAAAAAAGTGTTGCCTAAGCCTTTTTCTTGGGTAACATAAACCTTTTAAGCCTTGAGAAATTTGTATTGCTTGAAACTAAATTAAAAATACAATTTGGCGTGTATGCGACCTCCACAAATGGCTAGGTCCCATATTTCTCATGATATGTTGTATTGAACTGTCTTGTTTCTTCCGCTTGTACAGGAATTTCTTGAATGGCTTGAATCCGTAAAAGACATGCTAGGACCTGATGCCTATCACCTGTGGATTGAGGAAGTACGAACTATGACCGTGACGAGTCCGGCGTTTCAGAAGTGGTTACCACCGCCGCCCACACCCATTGTCCCACAACCATCAGTTTCGGCTGATTTCATAAAACCTGTCGGGATCGCAGCTAATGAAAATTATCAGGGTCTTCGGGATTCTTCTAAACCAATTAATTATCGGAACGATGAAAACAGTAGTTATCCACATCAAGGAATGATAAATAATGGATTGACCAATACTAGCGCAATAAAAAATGATGATCACAATGAGAAAGGTTACATCATTGAGCCGGAAAACAATACGATTCTTATGAAATCTGGAGTTACGGCCAAAGCTCCAGTTACATCTTTTCCGGGAATGCTCACATCGCCAACTACAGTGCCAATAACTGAATGGCAACAGTTTGGTGACCGAGATCCGAGACCATTTGGGCTAACTTACCCAGTTTATTACAATTTAGGAAACGGACTTTGGAGTAACCAAGCTTTGTTTCAATGGTTCGACGCTGTGAATCCTATGAAGTTCCAACAGCCTCCAGATATTGATCCGAGATTTTTAAATCCTGGTGTTTTGCTAGGCCAGTTTTTTTCAGCAACGTACCCTCAACTTAATCAAAGATCGAGGAATCAAAGACTATTGGAATTATTAGAAAATCCTGATCAGCGAATTCAAACCAACGGGTCATTTCAGCAACCCTCGAATGGAGATCTTAATTCTCTTCCCCCCAACTCTTTGAGCGATCAATTTTTTGTGCCTGTTAATACCCAATACGACCAATTTCCCGTGGATCGAAGATTTCTCGTACCTGACGGCGGATTAGAACAGCAACTCCAGTCGGTTTGGTCATTTCCGTACAGAAATCCTTATTTTCCTCGTCCTGATACTTGGCGGAATCAATTTGATTCATTTATTAATTCACAACAGCAAGATTCTATAGATCAAAAGTTTTGGAAACCAGAAGAATTTCCAGAGCACCAATCGCAGGCAAATTGGTCATTGCAGAAATCCCCGAATGTTAATCCGAATTTCCTTCGAAATCCCAATTGGCAGGAAAAGTTATTTTCACCTCCGACTTCAGAATGGTCACAGGGACGAGAACCTAGCGATCTCTTTAATCGAAGAAATCTCGAATCTATAAAACTTTCACGATCGATTGCACGCGAAGGAAATGAAAAAGCATACAAATCTTATCTGAATAATTCTACGGAGGAAAATACATCGTGGATTAAGTACTTTCTTGATCAAATTTCACAAAAGTATGTAACACTCGAAAACATTGGAACCATTCCCACAAACGGTCCAAAATTGGGCTCTGGAAGATGGCCAAAGTCCACTTACATAGGACGGAACGTGGCTAACGTGCCGCATCTGCGAAAGGAAGCCGAGGATACTACACGTGTTGATGTCCAATTCGACTACGATGGCAGAGACGCAGGAAGGTCAAGGGAAACATCGCCTGAGTTATTTGAAGTTCCAGGATCCCACCCTGAATTTCCTTGGCTCATGGACCCAAGACTTCATGCTAAGTATCTCTGGGAGCGAAATAGCAGAAAACTTTATGATAAAAATGATCAAGAGGCTCCTTCAGTTTTGTCCGGTCTATCGAGGACGGACAGATTCAATGCTGATGCTCGTTCGCCTCTGCCAAAATCTTTTTTTGTAAATAGCCAACGTGATGCATTGGGACTGAAATATCATTGGCCAAACACTTATCTGCACGATCGACTCCACAGAATGGTCGAGCTTCGACCATTGCATTCGTCTATAGGCCTGCAAGATCCGGCTATGTTAATCCAAGCATATGACGAAAATCCTGATCCATTATCGAAGATTAACCGTCCTGCGGTGGTCGGAGATCGAAAGATCGATTCTGTATATCGTGATCGGGAATTCAATGCTCCAGAGCAACCGCTGGCAGTTCTTGATTTATGGAATTCGCGATTTAGGACACCATTAAGCTCTGTTCTCCAGAAATTTGACAAAGAACGATTAGGCTATCAGAATGCAGCAGAAAAGGTGATAAACGAAAAAAACATTTGCGTAATTCGATTGAAATCATTTTTTTTTTTCATATTTGCTTGTAGAAACGTCAAATTTCCACAACGATGGCACCTTCTGTTGGTTCCACGGCTAGCGTCACCCCACAACAGGTTATACCTATAATGGACGGATATTCTAAAGGCGGTGAGGGCGACGATTATCAGGAGAATATAAGGAACGTTAAAAATTACGATGATGCTGGAATTTACCCACTTCTACTCCGTCTTCAGGGTTACATCGAAACGTCAAAAGAAGATGAAGCGAAAACTCCCTCACTTTCTACAAAGAATTCAACAATTTTGCCTGTTTATAAAGTCGTAGATACTGCCGATGAAGACGAAGATTACAGAAATGATTATAAAGTCTCTCTAAATTGTGTAACCGATTCCCCATCCTATTCAGATGACCGGGTTATTAATTTGTTCCAAAATGAAAATTATGGAGGGGTACCAGATTTTCCTAACAATCTAAAAAATGTCTTCGACGTGGAAGCGGCTATGGTTATGCCAAATACGACCGGTGAAAGCAACGTCAAGATAAAGGACATAAAGTGGGATTACGAGGATGATGTAGAGGATAAATCTGTGGAAGATCCTTCAAGATTTTTTGTCCAATCGCAGGTATACTTTATTTCTCTTAATCGTAAATACGTGTCACCTCTAAAAGGCTTAAAGTCTTCAATAAAAAGAATGCACGCGATCATCACGTTCTCCCAACGAGCATTGCACTATATATATACTAATAGTCATGTCGCGCTGATACTTTATCTTTTTTTGCTAAACACACATTTGCATAAAGCTATTAGGGATAATCTTATATGACTCGAACGAATACATCCATTGGGACCATCTCTCGGTGCTTAAATGAGTCACGTGACCAGTGCTATTTATTCACGCCATTTCATGGAAAACATGCGCGTAGAACAGAGGTGTCCTCCAGGCGTTAATTTCCCGCTAAAGCTATAACTTTTTTAATTATCATCATCTTATTAACATGCGGACTCAATATTTGCGAAAGAATTATGATATATCGAGATAAGTCTTTAAGAATATTTGGGCCAATTAAGACGACAGGGAGACGGGAAATACGTTGAGCAGATTGAAAAACCTATCAAGAAAATCCTCTTCACGCATTCTAGTTAACCGACCATCCATCACATTTTGAGAATTGTTGAAAACGTTCTTTTCTGCTTACTGGCTAGAATCAAATGGAAACTCGTTTGATTCAAGGTTCAAATGAAAGTGGTCAATGGCTCGTTTGACATTTCTCATTGGACTAATTATGATTGACTTTTTAATTGTAGGCATTAAACAATGTCTGTTTAAGAGGACTAAAATCTCGATTAAGATTTTACTGTATTCATAAAGGCAATTAATTAATTGGCCCAACATCTGGCATGCTTAAGCAGGTGCTCTTAAGTTGTTTAGTATTAACGATCAAGTTCCAGAAGAAACCGATACAACAAATTTTATAACTTGAACTCTAATTCATAAATAATTTTGCTCCAGCCAGCAATTTCTTATTTCGATACTAATTAAGCATTAAGTCATACAATTTTTAATTGCCCCTTCAAAATTTTCAGGGCTCCTTTACGTCGTCCAGCAGTATGTCGAATAATAAAGAAGTACGTGGGTGGGATGGAAGCTTAGCCGGTTCGAGTGACGAAGACGATACGGAAAATGATTCGTACGATGACGTTGTTGATTACGAGGATGAAACCATCCTCGGAGACAGGAATAATTACAACTTCCAACCAGTACGCACTGGTGACTTGCTCGACCATGAAGAAATACTTGAAGAGCCCATTGATAGCTTGTACGATGATCCGGACCACAAAAGATTCAAGAAGAATCGTCCCTGATTATCAAACCACGAGTCGAACATTGACCCGTTCTGTTTTTCCACTCAAATGACTCATCATAACAGTTCATTGCATCAATGGTCATTTCTTTTAAAAATGGGAGTTCACGAGTATCATTTAAATCTGAATTACCGTCTTTACCTCTGCATTCCTTCGAGAAAAAAAAAATATTCACTTTATTGTTGTTGATAAGAAGCTAAATGATCGTGGAATGATTGGAAATTTCATCCCAGTCCAGATTCCTCGACATTCATAACAAACTTGTCATCGTTAGCATTCATACATGAAAACTTGTTCGTGCAGAATAATTCGCTGTCAAATTAAGACAGTTAACTCCCAACACGGCTCGACGAGTGAAAACCTCCTGGAAAATCCTTCGAGTCTTCGTTGAATCGTGATGGCACGACATAGAGAGGTAAGAACTTTATTGGAGTCCTCAGGTAGCGTCGAGAGTTTGTTCGGTTCATTGAATGGTAGCATTTACCGTGACTAGCGAACCGGTACTATATATTTTTCATACGCGGAAACGGCAGCACAAAAACGTTAAGGGGGTGGATTCTCACAACAGTATTGATTAACTCTACAAAGTATTGCAGAACCTTCTTAATTCTAACGTTGGATTATTCCGAAATAATGTGATATTAATGTCTTAATAGCAACATGCGTCAAATAATAAAGTGCGCTAAATATATTATATGCGCTATCTTTTCACCTGGTGTCGTAGCGACGACAATCGTCATTAAGAGAGCATTTTTATCGTGGCATAAAATCCCGGAAGCTCGCGCTGTGAGCAAATTATGAAAAAAATGCGTTCACCGGAGTAAATACAGGCGTAGAGCCTGCAGTGTTCGCTAGGAAAGCCATGGCCTACGGCCGTGTTTAAACGTGTGATTATTTCCTGCATCACGATGGAATGGTGAAAGGTGAATCCGCAAATAGTGTGAAGACCTCGGCTTACCTGGCACATAGCCCGTCACACAAATATGGAATAGGCAGCAAAGGTATTCAGTGCATCCGACGAAGTTCGTTCAGAATGACGTTTCGTGTAATTTGGGGAATTCGTTAAACAGGCAAAGCGCAATTCGAAAAGCCTCATTAAACCGTCGATGACTCATCGTTCGAATGTAATTAGTATCGTAATTTTCCGTATAGTCACGTAAAACATTTGCAACTGTAACGATCGAGTGTTGCAGCAAGAACTTTTTTTAACATCTAACTGCGAAAGAATTCGGGGCAATTAGAACTCCGGCTTGGTGTGTCAAAGTAGATACATTCTCTCATACACGGACGTCCAATGCGTCGCACGCGCCGCTATTTCAAACGCTTGATGTTTCGACGTTACTTTCGAAAAAGTAGGTGCCAATCTAAACGCGGTCTAATGTTGCGTGGAGTTGAATTAACGAGATGTGGGTATAATGAGGGAAGTTGTATATATAATAACAGCAAAGTTGGGCTATGGAAGTTGATATATTATTGTAACGTGTGCAAAAAACATATATTGCCTATGCAACATAGATTTGACCATAAATATCTTGAAAATATTTGCGACATTTAAATGTTTCATACATTTTTCATACATCACATCCGACGTAAGTTCAACCATTCAAAAACAAAAAAATTCTAAAATTTTAATTAAGGTTTCCCACATAATTGATCCCAGATTATTCAATACAAAAATAAATTTTGATAAGTTGTCACCGTTATAATCCATTTCTTAATATTACGTATATTACCAAACTTTTCTCGATCATGATAGCATCGTCTCGCCATCATCCATTTTCACCGATCCCTCTGATATGCGTATATACCTGAGCAAGAACAAGTCGTAGGCAAGAAGAATAAGGTCACTATTTGTATTTGTCATCGTAATCCCGACATATCTTGATCTGTCTACGGAGCCGAACAAAACGAAAAGAAATATGATTATAGTCTTTGCGAATTTCTTCATGTCTACCGAATACGGTGAGCACTAGAAAAATTCGTGTGTGTCATGGCGTGACGATGCGAGTGTCCACCGCTCGTCAAGTTGTGAATGACGAAATTCTTTCTCACAATAAGATATACGGTATTGCATAAAAATACAGAATCCAGCTATCCGCAACCACTATTTCAGCATTCAATTTTACGAATAGTATTGTGCTCATGTCCTGGGTCAACCGTTGTCCTTCATTGTAATTTTTAAGTGGGTAAACCTCCTATCACCATCAGCCGATAAGCCCACACGCTCGGTGAGTGAACCTGGATTCCAATTTTGAAGTCCCGTGACTCCCGTCTCTCAAAGTCGAGGAGTCTGCGACTATTCGCTATTACTCCTGAGGTCACCGAACCTGTTTTGCGCCATAAATTACCTATTGGATCTCCAGACACGTGAGCTTGCTCATTAGACAAGACGAGATACGAGCGCACTACAGTAAAGTCTCGCATAAGACAACTAACACTCACACGTAATTGGATAGTTGTATTCCTCATTCCGGTCGCCATATATGAAATGTTCTACTATATTTTCCTTAAGATTTATGTGACGAATTTGGAAAAAGAGTGTATACTTACGCTTATTATGACTGCACCAGACTATTTGATATGTTATAGCAGAGTTATCCGTACCCGTATTCTCTTTTATAGCGTCAAGCTTACATACTGTATATCTATTAGGCTTATCTATGTCTATTATAAAGCCGGTTTATTCCTTCTTCAGTTTGTAGTGCAGTTACAATATGTATTCCATTCAGGATAATACCCCGTTTTGCCATTGCAGTTGCAACTCGAAACCAAGCTTGGTATTAGCATTACAGGTTCAGCGTTTTCCCATAACACACGTATGCGGCATGTTAGTCATCCTCCTCCTCGCACGCGCGCATCGACTTTTATTTTTCTTTCGACGTCGGTAGGTCGTGAGGTCCCGGATCCTATACCACACAAAGGGCAACCACCCAGTAAATAACGATACGTCTTCGACCATAGAGCACGATACAAGCTGAAGTAACAGAGGTTGGATGTGTGTGTAAGGATGTTTTACTGCAGATAACAACCGATGGCATTTCATTCGATTCATTGAGCATTATCGTCCGAACGACCGTGACTAACGGCGATTCATTTGTGCAGATATAACAAAGGTATACGTACTAATTCTCTGATGAATCTCATTATAGATAAAGCGGTGATTATTGATTTTAAATTGAGTTCCACCGAGTATTGTGTATTGTATTGGTTCTTAGTCTCAGTATCTATTTAATAACCATATAGGACATTTTTTCCAAAATGCCGTTCATGTTAAATTGTTTTGGCACTCAGCTAGTTCGTAGATAAAAGTCGGTTTACTATAGTCTTAAAAAATTGTTTTCTCCGGCTGGTTTTTTTAGCGCGGTTCGTTTATGGTTGCAATGTTACGCGAAGAAACATCAAAGAAACCGGTATTTGGGAAGCAAAGACGAAAACCATAAAAACGGTCAACGAATACCTCTGTTAATTAGTGCTGCTATTTTCAGAGGATTCGAATATCGAATCTATATTGGGTTATCCGGATTCGGATATTTTGTATTGTAGATACGCAAGCACACCATATATATATGGAGTATCTAGAATATATAATTTCAAAGACAATATTTTGAGCTCCATTTTTTTCTCCAGTTTCACTTTTGAGTTCTCTTCTTTGTAGCCAAAAAATAATTCATGCGAAAGCTGCGGCCTGTCAAACGATATCAAATGGCAGACGCGGATTCGGATCCGAATATTTCCGAATATTTGGATACTTTGAACTATCCGAATGTGTGAATCGGATGCATCGGATCTGTTGAATTCAGATAATGAAGATATTCGGATATCCGCGTTATCCGAATCTAAATATCAGCACTCCCTTTAAATAAAATTGTGTAAGCAATACCAATTGTGAAATGACAATTGTCAATAAGCAAATGCCGCAATGTAACTGTGTAATGTAACCGTGATGATCACGGTTACATTCCTACTGACAGATGTCATAAACAAAAACATACCGGTGCAAAGTGCAGACGACCCCGGGTAACGAAAATTGCCGTACGTCTCTTACAAAATAAATATAATAAAAATATTGAACACCCAATTTTCTTTTTATACCAACACTTTTCAACGGTTTATTTACAATAATCGGATAATTTTTTTTCTAAATATATAATACCATAAAAATCAGTGCCTTTAATCCATACACTGTTTCCAAGCCTTACCACAAGGCCGCTTTTAGCAGCCAATTCAATATGCTCAATTTAGATTCATCCACGGAAAAAAGAATTGGGTAGATAAGCTCCAAGCGGTAAAACTGGTTGAGCCAATAAACTAGTTGTTTACGGTTACGAAGAAGTTCGCTGCGGTGATAAATCAGTTGATTCGGCCGATAGATCAATTAAGTGGCAACAAACGAATTTGCAATTAGTCGCTTGAAGCGTATTTAGCCATGCGAGCTAATTCGAATTACTAATTATTCCTCTTCATCCATACATTATCAAAAACAGGTTTAAATGTGAATATTGTCTATAAGAAAATTTTAAAACTTCTAAGCAAATTAACACTTTAGTATGCATTCAAATGTACGGAAAAGCACGGTGAAGAGAATGATTTACAGCTCTCGTTACAGTTGTTTGTGCGCTTATCGGTACGGGGGGATGGAACCGTTCGCTAACGCGTGCCCCTCACACCACAACACTCCGGATTCACCGGTAAAACCCACGACTCTCAATGCCCCCGCTGAGAATGCAGAAGAAGTGGTGGCGGAGGTTGTCGAATATTGCAACCGCGAAGGAGAACGTTAACGGTCTAGTCGCTTGCTGGTCGTGAGACCGCGAACGAGGACCCATCGTCTTTCGTATACATCCGAGAGGAATTCGTTCCACGGATTTCAAAGTGTTCAACGATAAAGTTAGTGACTCTACAACTAGCCGCATCTGATATTTAGTAACTGCGACGAGGTTAGTAGCCTTAACTTTTTTTATATATATTTTTAGTGTTTTATAAGTTTACTAAAAATGATTGTAATCAAACACGCAATATATATGTTCTTTTACAAAATCAAAAAACAGGTGGGCTTTTGATGAAACCTATGAATATGCATTTGTCCAATTTCATTTCCAGCTACTGACATTTATTAAGTCTAATGGTTTTTTGTTTATGTATCATCATGCGAAAATTGCTATTAAGCAATGCGATGAGTAGTTTTTGTGTACGTCTACCGTCAATTTAAATTTTATCGTAAGGAAATAAAATTATAATTTATATTTCGTAACATTTCTAATTTCGTAACGCTTAATTAAAACTTTTTTCCTCGCTAATTGATGCTTAAACATCGGCGGAAATGTTGTGCATATTAATTTCGGCGTACTGCTACATTTATAAATTTGCATAAGTTTAATTTATTATGTTTTCTATCATGAACAGGTTATTGACGTTTTATTATCCAAACATCCAGCGTGACGCGCTATTGTATCGTGAGAAAATATTTCCGGGGCAAAAAGTTCGTGGTCGTTCGTTATGAATTTATGATGGGATTGACCTCGCTTGCAACTGAAACGGTTTCTAGCGTGAAATACATTTGCAAAAGTTACATGTAAATGTGTGAGCGAATATTGCTGGTCGATTACTAAATGGGCAGTCTTCGTCTGGCTTACTGTTTTTCTTGTGTCTCGCTTTGTCTATAAATGTGGGTGAGTGGCGATTGGTGCCTTTGTATCACAGAAGATTCATCGGTTTTTTATAACGTATACTAAATCTCGAAAAAGTGAAAGGGTCTTTGCCTCTTCCATATACATTTTGTCACGGGTTATCAATCAATTAGGGTAGATGTACCATTTGTGACCACTGTACCATTAGTGGCCACACAAAAAATGAATAGATCAATTTATCATCACTTTAATTTAGAGAAATTTCTAAATGAGTTTATTCTACAATAATCACAACAAATTTTACATTGAATATTTAATGCTTAAAATGCCTTATTGTTTAATAAATTATGTTTAAAGCCGTTTACGCTATTTGTGGCCAGCACCGTCACTTACATGCAATTGGTATGGCCACAAATAGATCAAGTTGATGGCTACAAACGGTACTTCTACCCTATTGTTTCTCCTGAATAGTTAGCTTAGCCAAGAAAGCAAATAACTTACTGAGCATGTTATTTTAGTTATCCGAGCATAAATGACCAGCGAATTTGACAACTAACAAAAACCTTAAAAACACATATTCATTATTGAACGGCTCATCAACTATTTTGAAACTTGCCACGAAAAAGATACAAAGTTACCTGAAAGGATTAGACCGTAATTATCTTTTTATTTTTAAGTCGGGTCTTTTTTTATTAATAAAATACGCGTAGTACTATTTTTCGAAATTCTTAATTGAATAATTCAAAACTTCTTTAATACAGTGATAAGAATTGTGAGTAAATTGTTCGTTGACAGTTTAATGTATAACGAAAATGTCCTTAGTCTATTTTATTGTAGCAACACTCAAAATATGACTCACATACTGCTTTTGTTTGAGAAAGTAAACTTTTTTTTTGCTTCATCTTAGAATACCCTACGCTCAGACCTCGGACCATTTAAATTAATTTTAATCGCGTTTTACGATATCAGTTTTTTGACTCGAATTCCGTCAACTCGTTCGTAAAACTCCAAATGAGCGATCGTATAACTTGATCCTAATAGGCCGCCTCGATAGTGTTACTATTGCTGCATCCAAAATTGGTGTGTACCCCATGAAGGTCGTCGAGGTATTTTGGAAGAGCATTGAGGCCTTGTAGTTTCGAACATCGAGAATCGGATCCATTAATAAATTCAATTATGATTTTGTGATAATGGGAACCGTTCTTCTTACCTCGTGCAGCTCCATGGTAATTACATATATGCAAAAATGTATCAGACATGATCTTTTAGCAGTCTGTACCTGAAATAAATATGCCGTGTATATTCTAGAATATAATGACGTTATTGATTTTTTTAGAAACATATTTCATATATTGAGAAGGTAGCTTTGATATTGTTTGAATATTTCATATTATTCGCAAAACAGGATGGAAAGTGACTTCCAATCAGCGGTATCTATTTTCAAAGCGTCGATCTGTCGATAATAATCTACCAAAAATTGATACAACGATGAAAGCAAAATAGACTTGAGTCAGGGGGTTAAGAATATACAGTCATAAAAGCGGACGTCCACGACCGTGTGCTCCGTCAAGATTCTTCAACTTAGATTAGTAATTCGTTTTGCGTGACGGTCACGGAGTGAGAATTGCACTCGCGACAATTACCGACGTCATCATGTTTAGAAGAAATGAAAAAACGGAAGGTAGTACAGATCCACTAATTATAATCTTAACATATATAGCAGGCCGGTAAAAAAAGGAACTACTTTCATGACAATAATTAAGTCCGAGAGTTAGCAGAGCGCCCTGACGGCAGAATCGCGTGCACGAGGAATATCTAAGAACATAATATTTACAACATCAGTAATATTACGTGTTAAAAGGAGACTGAAAAACCTTACGTATTTTTTGTGACCTTCTCGTACATTTTTAACCCTCTTTGAGAATGAGTTACCTCTCAGGGCCATTGCACATCCCTATATTTATCTCTTTCAGTCCGTAGTAACGAAAATTCAAGTTCCCACGACAAACAAGATTCGTCAGTGTCTCCACAATAGGAAATTCCTTATAACAGGTTTTTTAGTTATATATATATATAAATGATCACAAGCTAAACAAACAACCAACAGCAAAAAGTCCAATTCCGGATTTGAATCACTTGTGTGTGCAATTAAAGAGTAACACACAACATTATATTAGCAGCATCGATAATGTTATGTTTCGTGAGAATATAAAAACATAATATTTACAACTTCGCTAACGCTACTTGTTATAAAGACGAAGGAAAACCGTACTTATTTTTGGTAACCTCCTTTTTGATTTTTTACGTCCCGAAGAACAAGTTACCACAAGAGGCCATTTCATATCTCTACATTTATCTCGTAATGTCAAAAGTGGAGCACGTAAAAGTTCTCACAGGAAAAAAATTCGTTTGTGTATTCGGAATAGAAAATTTCCCAGAAAGGCATTCTTAGATATATATTTCTTTAAAAACCCAACCAACTAGTGGCAAAATGCTCAATTCCGGATTCGAATCACGTAAATAGTTACGGTGCGTTTCCAACTTCTGTGGATCACCTGTAGTAGTTGTAGGGCAATGTAACGGAGCGATTCGACGAGTACCTATAGTACGTACGAGAATCGAGTAAACAAGAGCTAGAGACGAGATCACCCGGAATGTATGTATGGTGCACATCGAAATTGGATATGCTTATAAAAGGAGTTTGCGAATCTAAAGCACGTACGATGTCAGTTGTAGTCACGGTGCTTTATATATATCTTTAATGCTGTTTCTGTGATTGTTTCCTTTGGCTCACGGATTTTTGTATAATATCCTCTATAGTACCAAGCGCTAAAGTGGTCATAGTGACGCAAAAGTAATAAATGGACACTGAAAGAAAAGACCTTGAAATTCAATGTACTTAGGCTTATAAAATTTAAAAACTATGTACTCGAAACTGTGTATAAAAGTACAGAGTATTGTAAATTTTCAATTCTTCCGCGAAATTAATGTACCTTACCATAAATTCAAGAATATTTATTATAAATTTACAAATCTTGTCATGTAACTGCTTAAATCAATTACGGGTAGTTGCAAATTGTTGCTGTTAACTAAAATCGATTAGAGAGGTATGTCAAATTTATGGATTCGTTATACCTTATGTTTCAGTGACTATTGTTTGAAGAGTACAACCCGTCAGTAATAGCAATTTATTCCTCGTTGGTAATTAAAAATAACGAAATATCTGCAATTTTCAAACAGATGATTGGAAGTTTTGACACTTGTATTGAAAAATTAAGAACGCGCTCTGTAAATTCAAGTTTCAGTATTTTAGAAATGCAATATGACGATGAAGTTCACAAATCCTCTCAAGTGCAGTCATAAGTAAATGACAAGTTTTTAGTTATTGCTGCACGTAACTTAAACCTTACACTAAAAGCGTTTGAATATTTCAATACAATTAGTGGAACGTATGAACGGAACTTTTTTGTATTGTATGATTTGCTACTTTAAAAAAAGTTGTGGTGAATTTATCTTCGAGGCTTTGAATATAATTTTTTTTATAAGGTTCCGGAACGTCAGCCTCTCTTCGTGAGGGAAAGATTCCGTTTATTCAAAGTATGTAGTCACTTAAAAATATTTTCGAACACGCTTTACGCTGTAATTACGATTAATTGAACATTTTGTTATGCCAATGATAAGTATGCTTGACAGAATAATAGTTATTTAACTCTCATGTCATTCAAATGTCGAACATTACTAAGTCATTGATAGTGTAATCGGTCGGGTGCGTGCGTTGTTAAGTACTTAGATAATAAGAATAACCATCATTTTCTGTTGACATAAAATGTTTGAAAAATAATGCCCGAGTATTAGTTGTATTAAAAAAAATTGTTTTGAAGCACATTTAAAATTTTCAACGCAATTGTACTTTGATTTTAAGATACCCCTTATCACTCAGAGAAAGGAATAGTACCGTCAACTATATATATATAGTCAAGGTACCTTTGTTTCTGCAGAACTAAATTTATTCCCGTTAAGTTCGACTTGGTTCATCTGACAAAATCTGTTAGCTTGAAACAAAATCATAATCAAGTTCAAATTACCATTCCGATTCAACCATATGAATTGTTAGCTGAATTACATTAAAGTTAATTCAACTGAATAATGGTTTTACCGAGCTGCATGGTTTTTTGATTCTTTGACTAATTTTATTGGTTCATTCAAAAAAGATTTAGTTTTATTCAACAATTCAATGAGTTAATAGAAAGAAAGTTATTTAGTTCAAGCCGTCTCGTTACTTACTTAATGGATACAGACAAATTGGTCGAAGTAACCAAACATTTTCTTGTATGATAGGGACATTCGTTTGATTCACCCGTTATTTCTTATAATTACGTCAGGATCTAAAATGACAAACAGTCCATACAACTAAACATATTGTTGCATAACGTGTAGGTACATTGATTCATTTCAATGTTATAGTCAAAAGAAGTTTACTGCAAGATTCAATGAATTTGTTGTGAGTGCATGTTAAATATCATGAGAGCTGTCATCAACTAAATATCCTCATCCGTGTAACAAAATATTGGTTTCACTGTAAAAAAAGATTGTAAATTTAATGTACTTATGTATGTGAAATTTACAAAATTTGTGCATGAAACTGTGATTCAAGTACTGAGTGCTGTAAATTTCCATTTCGTTTTCGAAATTAATGTACCTAACTGTAAATTTAAGCGATATTTATTGTGAATTTACAAATCTTTAAACACGTATACAATGTTTTGTATTCGTGTTCTGCTACTGTAAAAAAAAGTTGATAATACGCTGTTGAAAATGTCGGTAACAGTAAAAAATGAATATGTCAATGATAAGTACGGTTAAGAGAATAATATATGTATAACTGTTATGCCATTTTAGTATCCAAAACTACTAAGTCGTTGATAGCGTAGTTGGTAGCGTGCGTGCGTAGTTAGGTACTTAGATAGGAAGGTCGTAGGTTCAAACCCCGAGGTAGACGAAAAATTTCTTCAGCAATAACCAATACCCTACAATTTCTAATGATGTGAAATGTCTGAAAAAATAATGCCTGAGTAATAGTTCTATTTTCTTTTGTTTTTAAACCCATTTTTAATTTCCAACATATATGTGATTGAAATTTAAGGTACCGTTTTGCAATAAAAGATCTATGACGTACATTAATTTTATGTACCATAATCAGAAATATTTGACGCGGTACATTAAATTTCAAATACAAAGTCACTGCTATTTCAATAAAATTCAAATTATTTTCATGTGTCCTACATTCGAATTTTCGACACATTGGTGCTTGAAATTTAAGAGTCGGTTTGCGAATAAAAACTTCCGGTACCGGTACTTTAATTTTCAAGTAGATTTTTTTTACAGTGTTGCTACAACCCAGTTGCTGCATCTGATTGATGAGTACAATCAGCTAAACATTCAATAAATTCAAGCTCAGTTAGGTTTGAAACTACCCGAAAAAGAGTTCATTAAAATCTGCGTGTTTTCGAGTGAATTAAAATTAGATTTTATTTAACTAAATCATTGTTTGGGATTCAACTAAATCCTATGGTCATCCCAAACATACATTTCGTCCGCTCCATTTGACTGCAGGATTTAGTTCACTCAAACAGATTTCCTTCGACGGTACTATACCTTTCTCTGAGTGATGGAATATAAAATAACGTGCATTAATTTTATTTACTATATTCAGAAATGTTCGGTGAACCAAATTAAATTTCGAGTACAAAGTTTCTGATGTTCACTTGAAATAGAAATTATTTTCATGTATCGTACAGCATTTTCAATACATTTGTGTCTGAATTTTAAAACGCGATAATTAAATAATAATTCCCATTACATATACCTTAATTTTTAAACAGATTTGTTTTTGAAGTGTAGGCTGATTCATAACTGATAAAAGGATATGATAAGTAGCCACACGTGAGAAACACATATTCCATAATAGCTATTTGCATAAGTCCTTGAATCTCTTCCGGATGATAATTGTAGCTCGAAGAACATTTTGGCGCGCGGACAAAATATTGAATCGAATAAATTATTGTTTTCTCCTGGCATCGAAGTATTGTTTCGATAATTAGTTTTCAGTGGTTATTTTGCATTCTGTCGATGAATTGGAATATCGTCTTACAAAGATTATATTTTGTTCAAATAAAAATTAATAGCAAAAACGAACTTTAGATAATTAACAAAATATCAAACCAACGAAATACTTCATGCTCACTGAACTAAATGGTTAGCTGGACAGGATTTATTTGCTGGATTCCTGTAATATTTTTTTTCTACGAACCAGTTGTTAATACTGACTCAGCTTTCCCTAAGCTGAAGGGTTAATTTAAAGTTTCAATTGACCACGTAAAGGTGAAATAGCCAAGTACCCTTGCACTCACTTTGCAAGCGCATCAGGTAATGACGGGCTTTAGTTTTTGCGTATAGATTCCACTCTGTCTATTTCCTTTCGTGCACCGGGTCAATATCGAAGTGTTGCAGGTAGGAGCACAAAAGCAATGAACGGTTGTAATCGCGCACTTGTTGAACTTTGACCCTGACTCGGAGGAGTTGACGATTGTCGGTCGAGGACACGTTCAATGTGAAAAACGTAACGGATAACGTTCAGTACGTTCATGGGTAAAGCTCGTGCACTGACTTGACTTGCTTTTAGCAGGCTTATCGAATCAGTGACTCAGGTTTGTCAAGTATAAAAATAAATAAATAATCAAATTGGATGAAATGAAATTTAAGAAAATAATCTTCTGACGCGCTGGTGAAAAAATCTTTCGTAATCGACAAACTTGAGGCGGCAACGGCCGGTCCTCGGTCAGTGAACGTAGCGGTTTCGAGTCACCTTCAATGTGAACACTCGTAAATATAGTATGTGTATTCAAATACACGTACCATGAAGAAATTACGGTAATTCTTCATAATTTCGGTAATCATCTGAAAGAGATAATTGATGACTGATGACGTAGACTACTTTATATCTTACCTCGACACACTTACATAGGGGAATGGGTTAATGGATTCGATATAAGCCAGCGCACGAACGCTTTATTATTTCAGGGAAAAAAAGGGAGGAGGAAGGAGACTCAATGAAAGGTTTGAATGCATTAATTTCCGTTCAATAATCATTCGAAAGCTGGAAGCTGAAAGTGAATTTCAAACGGCTATACCGAAACTTCCAAGATTATGTTTGAGGTAGTAATCTTCATTTAAAGATTTTATTTGAAGATTTGAATAATTATTCTCAATACTACATTATTATATGTTGAATATTTTTGTGAATCCTGTTGTACCGAACGGAAAAGTAATTTAATTCGAAAAATATTCGGAAATAAATGGAGCATGTAGATCTTACACTATAGTCACAGCTGTGTATACGCATCGCATATGCAATACTTACAACTAAGATAGTGGACTATTGTGAGAATCTAAGGAAGAGGAAACAACACGGTCGCAAGAGTAAAAATGTTGCACAAGTCGTTGGCTACTGCGGCGCGTATTCTTCTGGTGAGCACACAAGTACACGCACTGATCCATATACAGCAGGAAGAATAGGAAGGTTTGGTATGTTATACGAGACGAGAAAGCAGCTACAGTAACTCCGACAGACTATAGGAGGACAGAAAGATTATTCGTTTGCTTCATATCGTTCCATTTCTGCTTCCGCGTAGACGAAGATGTGGTTTCATGAATTTTTTTTTGATATTATCGAAATCGTGTTCTACGCAAGGTAAAAAAACCTTGCAAATCGCTTCCTCATCATTTTTTGCTTCTTACAAAGCTACCTCTATGAGGAAGTATGTCGATCAATTTTGGCTTTCTCATAGAGGAAGCTTTGTAAATAGCAAAAAATGATGAGGAAGCAATCTGCAAGGTTCTACTTTGCAGGCTTGTTTATGCTCAGAAAACATTTTTATAGAAATTCGAAAAGACGTAAAATTTTTACCATTCGATCGATTGGCGTGAAATTTCGACGAAAACATCGTTTTATGGTAGTCCATATGTGGACAAAATTTCAGCTCGGTATGTCGTAATTTACACAAGTGAGCGCGCCAACGAGATTTTACAACAAATTCAAAATGCCATAAAACTTGAACCACTCGATCACTTGCTGTCAAATTTGTACCAAATATCTTTTTAAATGGTCGTCTAAGTATGAAGAAAATTGGAGATAAATCTGTAGTAAATTTCGAAGAAAAATTTGTTTTCATAAAAGTTTTATTTTTGTTCACCAAAATCGAAATTTTCTGACATGTCAACAGTCAATTGGACTAAAATCTTACTTGGAAATCAATAATCATAAAATCATATCTGCGATTGCAGCCGAATATCTCAGAATTTGCATGAGTAGTATTTGCACGCATTTAAAAAAAAATTTTAATTGTGACAAAATCAGAACGAGTCGTCAGATTCTCGCAAAATTTGGTACACATAATTTTTTGCAGGTAGCCCGTTTATGTACAGAATTTCAACCCAGTGCCTTTTTAATTGCGAAAGTTATAGCGTGAGAACGATTTTTTCAACATTTTCAAAAATGCTGTAAAATCGAAATTTTCGAACCGATTCGCGTCAATTGCAATCGGAAACTGTATTGTAGCCTACTTGCATACAAAATTTAAAGAGTATTCCTCGAAAATTGCGACAGTCATCGTGTAAGCTAAGAAATGTGCACACACACACACACACACACACACAAACAGACATTTCGCACAGACCACTTTTCTCTACGTTTTGGACCATTCTGAGTGTACGGACATAAAAATCTCGAGAAAGAATTTTTTTTACGAAACAAAGCTCCTTCTATGAATAAGCAAAAATGTATAGATTTTTAATGAGCTTTATATCCGAGCTTTACATATACCGGTATATCAAACGCGGATGCATATACAGTATATTGATTTTATCAGCTGTACTCGTCATTGGCAATACAATATTGGTATATTAACATTAATATTACAATACTCACGTAGTGAAATGAGTAACATTTTTATTCTTTAATTTACAATCAAAGTATATTAATATGAAATTCATATACCCGATTCTTACATTTTGTATCGTTTTGTACATAAAATTTACTCGCATTTTGAACAGTGTCTCTATGTGCAGATGTTGCTGGCTTCGGAAAACCTATGGTTCAACAATCTTCGCATTTATTGAGCTTTTAGCACACAAGTATAGTTTCTTTACGGAGGAAAAAACTGAGACGAAGTAACTTTTTATTAGGCGATATAACTCCTCGATTGTCAGTTGGGAAAACCACTTACTCGTTGCCTCAACACACAAAATGGTCATGCGCACTAAGTGAATCGTTCTAGCAACTTATTTATAGCCAACTCATAAAATAGAAATTGTCCACAAGTAACTTTTTTTCTCGGTGTTTGTGGTAATGATGGAGAAAATGTATAGAGGTATTTTCGATTCAATGTCTTTTCGAATTATCAAGATGTTTTAAGATGTTTTTTTTGGAACTTGAGGCATTTTGTACTCGAATGAATAATGAACCAATGCAGAAAGTAATGAAAACCAGTTCCTATAGCTAGAAATTATATTTGAGTACACTGGACAAATTTTCTAATGCATGTCTCCGAACAAAATGTACCTTTCAAACCGTAAAAATAGAAACATCATATTTCAACTTCTGAGTAATAGATAAGATGACTCTGGTGGCTCATAGTTCATAGTACTAGAAGAATAACGACACTGTTAAAAAAATGTAGATAAAATTACCATACAGTGTTGGGCGCGTTTGCAGAAACGGGTATAGAAAATTTACTACACGTGTATAGGGTAACGTTGATGTACCATTCTACATTCTTCTACATTCATTACGAAAGTCGTAAAATTGTGTACAGTTTGCTAAATTCGTTACACAAGACATATTAATTAATTCAAAGCATACTAAATATGCTATGCGAGTCGTATTTGTAATATCTGTTTACTACAATCTCGCAATACCCTAGTCAACTGTTAAATATATTTAAGGTAAAATTACTACACTTGTGCAGGAAGCTTTTTTACCGAAACGAAAATTCACTACGCAAGTGTAACATAAAATTGGTGTACAATTCTCCTGAATTCTTTACAAAATTCATTTCAGTTAATACACAGTCTCCTAAAGTCGTAAATAAAGTCATATTTTAAATATAAATTAATTCTTATTTTACCACACGTACATTGAATTTCCATTTTTTTCGTACATTTAATTGAATTTCATACACGTGTTTGGTAAAAATACATTACCCAGGCTCAATATAAATTACGGTATATGAATTTCCCAAATATTTTGTATAGTGTGAAGATATATTGGTTAGTATGAATTGGATCTATGCTTTTTAATAGGTATCCAAAATGGGGATGATTGAACCATTCGTTTTCCAACAGATATCCGTATCCCCGTCATTAACTTCTGTGGTCACGATAATTCAGCCCTGAAATTATAAATGGAAATGGACTTTCTCGTTTCAGATGAGTTGCAACTGCCCGCTGACCGCGTCGACAGGTCCGACTCTGGCCTCGACATGCGGTGGACCTTCGTTTATGCTATTCATGGGTCTCCTCGAGGTCTTCCTCAGGAGTCAATGCGACCTCGAAGACCCTTGCAATCGACCTTACCCCAGGGACCAAGTGAATTCGAGGTGAGTTGCGCGTATACACCGAGAGAGAAGATACCTCACTTTTCTGTCTTCCAACTCTCCCGAAAAAAAAGGCTCCGAGTTTCGAGGAGCCCGTACTTTAGCTCATTTCTGCCATACTTGAGCACTCTCTTTTAAGACTTAAAAATGATGCGTGAAATACATTGTATTTCGTTTATTTTCGACACGCATCATTTTTAAGTTTTGTTCAAGTTTATATAGGAACCTTATCCATTAAAAAAATACCTGATTAACCAATTAACTATTACAGGTGTATGCAACTAATTTGTTTTATTAAAGTAACTAGAAACCCATTCTATGGCGAAAAATAATCATTTCGCGATGAGTTATACTTTGAAGTCAAACTCTAATAAATCATAATTCAATGAAGTTTGATCTGACCAGAATGATTCTTATGTAGTTTCGGAGGTGAACGTATATTCTTCAAGTTTGATAGTAATAATTATGGTCGTAAGATCCACTGTGCCCGAGTTATTGGCAAAAAGATGCAGGTTATACGCATTTACTGTAGTTAAAGTTGAATATATTTGTGAGTATGTGGCAGTAAATACCCTATGATACACTGAATCAAAAATAATTGAAGTAGCTATTTGATGTCACTATTTTTATACCCGTCGATTTTGTACAAAAATTGGCAGTCCCCTGGAAACTCGAGACAATGACTGCTTACGTGTTAATTAAATTTGAAATACTAAAACCCATTGCGCGACATCTAACAAAAATCGAACGATGTTTTCCTTTTACCATTGTCAATAGAATGATGTAAACAACGGTCTTATGGTTTGCGAAGTCAAAAAAAAAAAAATCAAAAAAAAATTTGCGCCACTCTACTGTACATCATGAATTACTATTCTTTTGATTTTCTTCATTTTTTCGACGTTGATGAAAAGGCTGAAAAAACTATCTGTCGGTCAACTTCGACCTGATTACCAAAAATGTTAATATTCCAAAAAAGATTGTCCAGAATTTCTTCTGATTAAAAAAATATGTACCACAATTTGTATTAGAAAATTGTTGATAATTGAGATTGTGTAATAAAAAAAATTATAAAAAATCATACGTTTTAGAGTTATTTCCATCGTAGAAAAAATAGCGTATTTAATAGGAAGGGTCAAGGGTCAGAGCCAGATCGAAATTAGCTGGAATTCCCCATATGTACTCTCCTAAAGTGCAAATGTTGTGGAGTCGTTTACAGTTACGTGACTCCATATAACTATCCGAGAAACGTCGAGATAACATTTTAAGACACATGTTGCACTGCATATAGAGTTTCTCGATTGTCACGAATTTCTCACGTATGCGTTTTCCGGCGTGTACAGCAGAGGTATTCTTCTTTCTCTTTTATTCTTCTACTACTGTTATTTTATTTCTTGTCCTCTTGATGCAGTCTGTCTCTGGGTAGATTTCTACTCCACCACGCCTCTGATATTATTGTTGACGTTACAAGTAAAAGCCACGATATAAAATAATGCAATTGAGTCGGAACTTTTTTTATTACGGGGTGAAATGACACACAGCGTTGTTGAAATAACTATAAAGGAGAACCAATAGTTATGTACCTACCAATGGTTATCGAAATTATTGCGGCTTCTTTCAACTAGAATACCTTCTATTACCAATAGTGGTGAAAAAAAAGTATTGGTTTGTTGTAAGAGAGAGATCAGATTAGTGATAGATGGAAATAGTGTTTAAAAACTTGTAGCAATAACGAAAGTTGTCGGACACCATAGACTATTAAATAGGGTATTACGATGGCTAACCTATCACAGTAATAAAAAGTACATTTAAGAATATAAACAAGTTCCAACTACAAGTCGTTTTAACGAATCAAGGAACCGAAAAATCGTAAAAATTTATTGTCTTACAGCCGCACGTATGATATCCTACAAAATTATACAAAAATCGATTGCCACCGGAGCATTTTAACAATTCCTGAATAATGGATGAGGTTTTTATTCCTTATCAAAACGTTAATTTTATAAGAACTTTATAGAAACGTTAATTTTTTTAAAAACGTAAAAATATAATTTCCAGATAAAACGAATATATTTGGCAAAATTAATATGGTCTATTGATTCCGCTTAGACTATATGACAAGCGGAAAATAAAAATAAAAATTGTTTCAAAACAACTGACTTAAAAAAGAAATTCTTCTCTGATCAATTTTTCTACACATTTACAGTCTGTAACAAAGACAGATCGAATCAAAAAGAGTGCCACGTCGCTCCGCTCTTTCCCATAACTTCTTCCAGTGTAGTGCATACTTGCAAACGGATCCAGAGAGTTATTCAACTAGAAACACCTGGCGTCTGGCCAATATATCGGTAGAAACAGCAGCTACGATGCACGTATAAATATATATGCATGTATACGGATAGTAACGGCGCTAGACACTCTCATTGTTGTTTCGGATGACTTCAACGCTGCATTGCATCACTATTATGTATTCCTACCTCGATCTGGTAACCGGCAGAACTACCGGTAGTGGTTATAGCTCGTGCTCTATATCTGGTTGTTTATTCTGCATGGTCTCTGTTATTCGAACTCAATACTTCTCGTGTAGAGTAACGCCCCACAGAACGAGAGCTCGAGATCGTGGTGTACCCGCCCTCGACACGACCAATCCCTCTGTGAGAACGGCACCTTTCGTTTCAGCCTAGGATTCTTCGTTACTATTGACTTGCCAGATATCTCGAGGTATCAAAGTTCGACGCTCGCTTCATACTCACCCAGCGCTTATAGAGAAAGCCCTCGTATCTGCCTATCAACGATTCGACGTCGTCACGAATTGAGATCAAAGTTTTCGAAGGGTAAACTCCTTCGAGCTGCGATCTTCCTGACTTCTAAAGATTTTGACTTTGCGATTATGGATATCCTTACTAGAACCGCACGAAGTGAAACAGAGTAACAAGCTAGGCACAAATATAAACCTAAATTGCTGGAATCAAATGAACGCGGAGAACATATATTTATTTTCCGACTTCGCTGAAATAACCTCTTATCAAAATCGATCGTTTTTAACCTATGACTAGGAAGGAAACGGTCTTTATATTCTCGGCGGAAGTAATAAGAACCGTCCTGTAAATGCGGACTCGTCACCGGTTTAAAAAAATTTTGCAAACACGGAATGTGGTTATTTTGTAACAAGATCAGGAACCTCGGGGGATTCGTGCCCTCGGTTCATTCGGCAACATATTCCACCGTTGGCAAATAGGGTAAACCGACAATAGTGAACAGACAGTTGAGCAGACGACAAAACTCAGCTAATAAACGTTTTTATGCTCTTGCTCTTATGGGCAGCGTTCATTCACTGGTTGGTTTAATTTAGTCACGTATTTCCCTACCCTTTATAGAATAAAATGTTATTTCTGTGTCCTTTCCAGGAAAATCCACTTTTTCGATGCTGACGCATGCGAAAACAGCAGTTTTTCGACGTCAATTAAAAATGATAAAGAATTCGTCGATAATTTATGTTAATTAGTAAAAATCTATGCATAACCATTTCAATATTTTTTTGGATTAGCGACCCAAACAAAAATCACACATGATGATTCCGATTAATCGTAGAAAACTTTACAAAAATTTTGCACGTAACTGAACAGTTTAAAATGATCCCAACCTCTTAAAGTTTGCTATTTAAAAAAATCATTGACTTATTTTTTATTGGACGAAAAATGGTCACACTTTCACCAAAGTAGAGAAGTTTGAAAGTAATAAAACTTATTTAAGGACGGATAGCTTCAACTGAAGCTGAAATTGCTAAAGATTGCGTCCCTATCCTTGGAATTCCAGCTACTCCAGATCTCTCCTGATCCGAATGACAGGGCGTGACCACAAATTTTCGTTAATTAAAGTTGAGCCGCTCTGCTTAACCTCGCGGTTCAAAGCGAAACGTTCGAATCGAGAGGGAGATTCGTTGAATAACCGTTTACCTTTGTGACGATTGCGGGAGGCAATGAAATTTCCGATCTAGAAGGGAGCGCAGAATAAGCAACTCCTTCCACCGTGTCTCCCTATCCGTTAATACGATATATGCCCCGACGGCTGCTTCAGCTTGCGCAAGGAGGAACACGATGGAGCTCCGGTTTGCCCGGAGCGATTTGCGCAAGCGAAATCAAGATCTCTGGGCCCTCGTTCGTTGTTATGTTTTCCTTTGAGTTGTATGCGAAGTATAATCCGCCGGTATAATGTACATGTTGTCAATCCGCGTAATTCGGCAAATACAGCGGTATCTGTATGAAGAAACATTTTATCAAGAAGTAATTAAGCTCTATTCAGGCTCAATCTGTCAACTGAATAGATTGTTTTTATTGATTTTACTGTTATAAATCTCAGCATGCAACAAGAAACTCTCCAATCTTACTACACAATTGCTTAACAATTTTGTATAATACTCGAAGACAATTGCGCAACGATTAACGTATAAACGGCGAATAAACTATAACTAGTGAAAGAAATCAAGTGCATATTCAATAGAAATATTTATAAATTCTCTAGTTTTTCTATACACACATGATTTTTAAAAATTTTTGTTTAATTTTGGAAATATTCTTTTGAGGGATTTTGGATATAATATTGAAATTTTCAAAGAAAACATTAAAAATTCGTGACTCTTTAACCGATTACGCAAATAAAATAGAAAATTACAATCATCGAAAGAATGATTTTGAGAAAATTATTAAGAATTATCGAAGAATTTATTTCAACTGCGGTAATTCTGTGAAATTGAATAGTGCCTACTCACTATATCACATGTATTACTCGTGAAAATATCCTCCGTCAATTATATTTTTCCGACTATAGTTCCTTTATCGCTAATCGATCTTTTTTATATTTAGCTATGACTTCATAGTAATTGGCGGAGGGAGTAGCGGGGCGACAGTGGCTGCGAGATTAGCTGAAGAGGATAGATTTTCCGTTTTGCTATTGGAAGCTGGACTGGACGAACCAACAGGAACGCAGATACCTTCATTTTTCTTTAATTTCCTCGGAAGCGAGATAGACTGGCAATACACAACAGAGAGCGAGACAGATGCTTGTTTGAACAAGGAAGGCCGTCGTTGCTACTGGCCTCGAGGGAAAGTAAGTTTCAGCACATAATTTAATGATACATTAATAAATTAACATAAGAATCTTGAAAACCACAGGCCCTGAAGACTTCGCACTTAGACGTACCAATGTTCAATATTTCTTGCAACATTGACACATGCAAATGTCAGTCACAATTCGTTGCCGTTTTATTTAGCGAATAAGGTTCTCATTGAATCAATTTTGTTTTTCATTTCGTAATAAATTGCTTATTTACTTATTTGATATTAAAAAGTAAGCAAACCCATTTATCTGGAGATCTGTCGCAGCTGTAATGAAAAAACATTCATTCGAATAATTAAATCCCCATTGATTCTGTAATACCGGGCGAAAAAGACAAATTCACATGTGTTGCTGTTCGTATTTCAGGTTCTTGGTGGTACGAGCGTAATGAACGGCATGACCTACATGAGAGGCTCACGGAAGGATTACGAAGACTGGGCGAAGCTCGGTAATCCAGGCTGGTCCTACCAGGACGTTCTGCCATTCTATATCAAGAGCGAGGATAATCAACAAGTTAATGATATGGATTACGGCTATCATGGGATTGGAGGTCCTTTGACAGTAACACAGTTCCCATACCATCCACCTCTCAGCCACTCTCTCATAGAGGCGGGCAAAGAGTTAGGTACGACTTTCCGCTAATTCTCCGTACCAATGACAAAATCCCGAAACCAATATAACAGTATCGGTAATGGTCCTTTAATAATTAACCATTCGGTTAAATATTACCTTGTTGTGGTTCGGCTGAATCACCGGTGCAAATTCGTACCGCGTAATTTCGACGGCTTGTAATTATACATTGAATGAAACGATTTTTTGTCTGATACACGAATGGTTCCTTTACTAAAAATATAATGTTATTGGTTAAAAGTGCCGTGAGTCTAAGCCCTCTCAAAAGCGAAAGCCGAGTAGCAAAAAAAAAGAGCTGGTACGAATACTCATTTGTATGTAAATCTGCTAATTTATATTTTCCTTTAACCACGGCACTCGACGGTGAATACGCATTCGTATGCACGTAGTTAACGGTGATTCGCGGTGTAAAAGAGAAGCTGGAGGCGTCCCATTTTTCAAATAGACGAAGCCTACAATTTATGGAGTATACATTAAGCGGGGTTCTACTGTATCTTTCATTTACCAATCGATTATGTACCATCGGAATAATTCATTTCAAATGCAGTATGACCTCATCAATAAGTACGATGTCGTAATTGCATTGTATTGTAATCGTTTCAATCAATTCCAGGATATGCCAACGTCGATCTCAACGGCAGGACTCATACAGGCTTCGCGATAGCTCAAACAACATCCAGAAATGGATCTAGACTGTCGACCTCTCGAGCTTTCATCAGACCTGCGAAAAATCGTCGCAATTTGCACATTATGCTCAACTCGACCGTGACGAGAATACTTTTTGATCAGAACAAACAAGCTATTGGCGTAGAATTTGTTCACGACAATAAGGTTCATCGAGTCGGGGTCACAAAGGAAGTCGTTGTTAGCGGAGGTAAAATGAATGAACGATTTGTCAGCGCTTTTTATATATGTCACACTTAAGAAACATGCCAGATATAAATGACATTTGTTTTTCGTTTTGTAGGAGCTGTAAACTCGCCACAAATTCTTTTGAACAGTGGAATCGGACCGCGTGAAGATCTGGCTGCTGTCGGAGTTCCTTTAGTTCACGATCTGCCAGGTGTCGGAAAAAATCTCCACAATCACGTGGCCTTTGCTATAGCATTCACGATTAATGATACCGACACGACACCTTTGAATTGGGCTACAGCTATGGAGTATTTGCTCTTCCGGGATGGTCTCATGTCTGGCACTGGTAAGATATACTAAATGAATCTCTTCATAATAAACCAGGCTTTCTTCTACACAGGGGATTGGTTGTAGCCTACCACACTTATAGAAAAATCAGCACGGAGCAAAAAGAGTTGGGCACATTCAAAAAGCGATTTCTCGAACTCAGTTACCGTTAGTTCATATAACCATTCGTTTGTGTGTTGGGACAATCACTTTTTCGTTGTCGCAAGTCACAAGATGGTTATAGAGCCACTGAGTAAATCGTTCTAGGAAATCATTTATAGCTACCTCATGAAATAGTAGTTTCAACACCCTTTTTTCTCCGTGTGGTGTCGGTGTACCGAACGAATTGCCGTGATTTTACAATCATTACAAATTCGAGCGACTATATTTTTATTGTTTCGATGACTATAAAGAATCGATGCACATCCGAGAACGCGAGTTCAAAGTAAGAAATTGTTCTTTGACGTTAAGCAGCATTTCATATTTCCTTAATGGGCGACCGCTTGGACTTGCAGTAGTTTGCATGCAAACTTATGAGTTGGCGACGATTTTTCTGAACTTCTGATATACGTACAACAGAAATTCAGTTGAACAAAGTCGACCGGGTGGCCAGTTTTTTTCACCGTTCTTCTGTGCCCTCATTGCAAGTGCAATAAAGTAGTGCAGTGGGTAAAAGCGGTTAGGGGATAACACACTCTGGGGGTCTAGTAGGCAATGAACAAAATGGGGCAATGTATAAAGGAGGGGATAAGGAATAAAGATAAAAGTATACGAAGAAAATAAAATGAAAGACTAAGAATCCTATCAATGATTATAATCGTCCGATTTTGTCGCAGAACAATCCATTACTTGACTTCGTCGTAATATACAACATACTATCGGCGTCAAGTTACGAAAAAAATGTCGATATCTGCATCGTTCGAGACCGATAAGATTGATCGATAATTGTTGTGCTCATAGCAAATTTTATTCCCTTCCGTTGGTGTTTTATAAGCTTGGAAAATTACTTTCAAAATATTCTCTACCAGCTCCTGAATTATTTTGGTGCAGTTTTCGAAGCAAACTGAAGTGCCTATAGTGTTAATGCAGAACAGGGAGTTGATAATTACAATAGACACATTCCATCACTGTCATTCATTGCAAAATAAATTACGTCAAGTTATTTACGACTGATGAATAAAATCGCTGCACTTTTCATTTCTGTACGATGGTTAGTTATATCTATTCCTTTATGAAAAGATTCGATATGCTTTTATAATCGAATGAAGGCGGTACTTGCTGTTATGGCGAAATATTACATGTTGACATAATGACACGACTGATTGATCCAATCGCCGTCGTATTAACGTGATTATCAATTAACCAGATACAATGTGCATGTATTTTAAATTTAAGGCTCCGGGCCACATGAGCTACAAGCAACTTCGTCCCAGCGGATCTTGCGAGAGTAATAGCCGACAGTGAAAGCGTATTGCGCAATGATCTCGTTCGTGACTGACGTTTGAACGTGTTGCCATAACTTTTCCGAATCGCGGCCGGTTGCGGCGTCCCTTTGCTTACGTCCGTCCGTTTTAATACGAATTTATCGATGCGACATCCAAATAGCATGAAAAGTATGCGTTGTGCGTCAGTGCACTATCTCTGAGCCGGGACACGCTCTTCTCACTGCAAGTTATTCCTTTAATTGCCAGATGCAATTTTTACAAGATGAAAATGATTAAAATTAGACTACGTATTATAAGCTTTTACATTTTTACGTTCAGAAAAAAACTCACACTGTTACGACGAACTTCCTTGAATCAAGATAGTGCAGAAATTTTTTGGCAAATATCACTCATGAAATTTACAAATCATTTTTCAGTAAATGGTATATTAAAAGTATTATATAGTAACTCGTAAATAATATACAAATATTATAACATTACGCATGGAAGTAAATTTCAGTATTAAAATGTATTTTAATACTGAAATTCGTGTATATTAAATTGACCGTGGGTATATTAGAGTTCATCACGTTTATTAATTTCATATAGCTCTGCTTATAAAAATGTTGTGAGTTTCATATTATTTCTAATACTATAGAATATATTATGTCCGATACGTATGTTTGGAACATTGAGTAGTCTCAATTTTTATTTCACGGAGTTTGATACAACACTACACAAAATTTGAATCAATCTGATATAAGCTCGATAATATCAGCTGTTCCATCTCCCAGTTACTTCGTCGCTCGACTCTTCCGCGTGTTTGCAATCTACTACATACAAAAAACCTGATTTCATCGCAAATGCAACTTCGGATACCAGCTTGATTCCTCATTAAAAGCCGTGTACATATCGTTTACTGGATTTTTCCAATTAATTATCAATAGGCATACTACGCCTCGCTCTTGTGCCACTTCCAGTTTTGCTAATTATTACCTTTTATATATTTCATAATAAAAAAAATATGCGTCGTATTCCTCCGGTATTTACACGCAATTTCAGTATATACATATCACCACCCGCCGTTGAGTCGTGAAAGCATTAACGCACCTTTCACGAGCGTAAAACTCGTTCAAACGTACCCCGAAGCGCTTTCAAAGAGCCGGGCCATGTATATATGAAACCGCAGGCACTCCAGATTTTTTTCTTCAAATATGAGCTCGCAATCGAAAATTGCTATAGATAGAAAGTCAGGCTTTATATTGTTTTGAACGTTGTGCGCGCATATCCGTGGAATGGAGTTTCGAAAATTTATAACGGGATTCTCTTTATAGTCAGGAAAAGGCGAACGATATATCAGCAGTAAATATCGATCCGATGTAAACGGGCCGTAGTAATATCGACGATAAGCCGATATTGAAGCTCAGGCCGTGCGAGGGTATAGGTGTTATTAATCAGGACGATTATTCACGTTTTAATTAAATTCCCCACCAATAACAGACTATACAGTGCCATCATTTTTTAATGTCTGAAAATATAACGATGTTCTGCAATATTACCGCCAGTGTAACTTTCGTTTAAAGTCACAATGTTAATCTAGTTGTGATACATTATCGTGCTCAAATAACCTTTAAGCTACAGACAACATTTTTATAATACTTGTCACGGGAACATAAGTAAAAACTGATACAAGGACTTGGTTAAAAATTCATGTTCGTAAATCACGGTATGAGAAGTCACAATAATATGTCTAAAACTAAGTTTTATGCAATGAAATGATTCTACTTTCGTTTCTCATCAATAATAATGACAGTTGGTATTTTACGATATACTTTTTATGTAATGTTTATGAAAAAATCGATAAACCGTGATATGCGTAAAAAAATGTCATCAAGCTAGCCATTGTTTTTAACGAACCGAATTGGATTCTTTATCGAGAATTAACGATTGAAGCTAAGTTATAGTTATAGTGATAGAGTTATTGGAAAGTCTGTCTGGACTGGGAGTAGAATCACCGGTGGTGCCTACGCAATTGCTGTTAAGTGAATTATCTGGATTATTTTTCCCAACCAAATATCGAGCAAGAGTAATGCACCATTCGACGTCACGTGATACAACTTACACGGTTTTATACTGATAATTTTTCGATAATTTTGTCTGTTGGTTGCTATATATACAGAACAAAAGATCATTCAGCCGCGTTACCCATCTGTCAACCGGACAGATTGAATGCAATTGTGACAGTCGACGGATTTTATTATTCATAAACCGTAATTTTCGTCTCATGGTGCAATTCCATTGGTCGCAATTTGGATGGGAAAAATTATCCCCCGAACACCACTCGAGCTGCGAAAGTAATCTGATATTTCCCTCAAGGTTCCCTGCACACAAATGAGCCCGCTCAGCTTTCCAGAAAAATCACAAGCGCGTGGCGCGAGTGATTTTTAACATGGATAACTTGTCCCGTTCATTTGTTTTCAACGAACCTATCGGAAAATATCTGATAATTTCGAGGCTCTTGTGGTATTACAACGGACAATTTTGAAGTAGTCTTATAGTTAGCATACTCGCTTACTCAAGTGGATAAAAAGCGGGTCGTTGGTTTGAAATTAGCGAAAACGTACAACGGAAAAAAAATCGCTGGTACGATTACATTACACGAAAATCAATAGTGATTATCCATTTAACCTCTGCTAATCACAAGCTTTAAGCGAAGAAAAAAGAACTTAAAGAAAACTTATTTTTTAAATACTTGAGGCTTTTGGTACAGATAATTTAATATTGTAAATAAAAGCATTCTGTAACGAGATCCGTCATTAGAATTTAAATGTTACATTATTTTACGGAATCGTTACATAGATTCCTACCCATCCTGCGACTCTTTCTAGCGATAAACAATTAACTACTGGTTTGGCTTCGCGGTACTACTACTGTGACATAATATGTTCGTGAAATATTAACTTTCCATCATTTGTACAACTTCCGGCTTCGTTGATGACATTTAGGGGACCAACAATAGCGATGCACAATTTACGTCTTCTTAGAATTGAGAACATCATTATATAAACGATAGTTGATCATCGTAATACAGAATCCAAGGTTCGACGCTCGCGTGAGATAATATTAGTCCAAGGCCAATGATACGTCTTTTATGAACGTAACGGAACTTGCTCATAAGCCGATTCTTTCTTCTTGTTGGTACCGTCAGAGCTTTTTTTTTAATGAGCTGCTATTATTCGTGAGTGACGGGATAATTACACCGTGGTTATACAGTATTATGAGATTTCAAAATCGCCTCATGGCCTTTTGGAACACCTGGCGGTGTTTTTGCGGTAACAGAATAATTATTTCTTTTATATGAACCGTTGAAAAAATAACTCCGACCGACCACGGAAACATCAATGATTTAGTATAGATAAATACAAAGAAAGTGGAACAGAAAGTGGAACAAAGATTCGGAGATCATGAATTCATGAAATTATATTCACAGTTTTCAAATACTGAGAAAACGATAAACATTTTGACGGGAACGAATTGCATATTATATTTTCGTATATAATATGCAGTATTATTGCCATTCAATGGCACTAACCGATTAGGGTCCCAAAAAAAAAAAAAAAATTCTCGGCTGTTATGGAAAAGTTAAAATATATGCAGAAATACGTTTTGGTGGAAGGGGAGCTCTGTAGCTAATTTTTTAGAGGACGCTCATGCGAGATTGGTATTTCCTTGAATGTATTAATATTTAATTTTTGAAAAAAAATATTAACAATCACCGTCGATCATAGCTGGCTGTTAAACACCATCCAAGCAAGTAGTAAACGAGGTTAACGTTGAGCATCATGGCAACTATAAGTGAAATCACTGCTCTCGTACGGCAAAGTGAAAGAACAGGAGGGGAAATATAAGAGGCAGAACCGACATAAGCGAAATATTATTTAGTCAATTTTTTGAAGGAAATAAATCATTTTACGTGTTGATTACAATCAATTACTAATGTTAATGATAATGTGGAAATAAAAAGTGATAATAAATATTTAAAAAACAAGAATTACGAATTAAAGGAAAACATTTTGGATCCAAAATATTTTCTTTATTTCTTCATTCTTGGTTTATATTTATTTATTATCACTTTTCAGAAAAGGCTTTCAGAATTTTTTTGTCTGCGTTCGGATATTCTTGCCGGTGGCTTTTAACAAGTTGCAAAAGATATTGCTTTTCTCCTGCATTGTTCGTCAAGAAGGTGCTGAAATGATTAATTTTGCATAAGATTTATTCTAAAATGTCAATAAAAAATGGATGAACTAAAACATTGTTCATCAATTTACCCGTCAACTTATCTTTTTTTTTTTTTCAAATGAAAATGATCTCTTAATTTCACTGTCAGAAAAACGTATTTCTGTATACGTTCGCGTCCCGATCCCTATAGGGAAATAGGCCTTGAAAGTGACGGGGTTAAGCTGTAAAAAAAATTTCAAAAACATAATTCTTAAACATTATACAAAATGTGAAAATATTGATTTTAATTCGAAAAAAAATTAGGTTGACGAATAAATTATTGAACAATTTTTCTTTTCATCAATTTTCTAATAACAATTTGGAATTATTATTATACCGAATTAATTTTTTCAGCACCTGATTTTTCTGAAATTTTTAACGCATGAAGAAGTGTTCAAAATTCGCTCTGAACCTCACGCTTAGGCGGACTGTACCGCTCGTACATCTTTCAATTATTGGTAGCAACCTACTATGACCGATGGTAAGGTTTATTAAATAAATTTCTTAAAAATGAATCCTATTCTGTAAATTTAATACATTCTTTACGTTTCAATAGAAATTAAAATACAAATCTCGCGTGAGCGACCTCCGAGAGAACAGCCCAGAGAATTTAAAAAATAATTTTTTTTTGGGACACCCCGATATCCATATATGAAGTTTACCAACCCCTTTGCAATAATTAGCGTCAGATTCGCAATATGTATTACAAATTATATTCTGTCTGCCATTTTCGCGAACTGTACAATTTTATTCAAAGAGCCTTGCCCGCCAGGGTGTAACAATTGCAAATCATGGATTGATATCAGAATCGAACGCGTACTAGCAGTATGGACATAATAACTTCGGAAGCTGATATACGCAGAGTTGCGTTCATAATCAATAATTAACTCCACCAACCGAAATAATGGCATCGCACCCTTTACTTCCATACTCTACTAAAGTTAAGCTTGTTAATTAACGAAATGATGTATTGACGTCCCATACGAATATGAAACCTGACGAAGAAACATGACAGACTCGCTCCTTCATGATATTCAAATCGGTAATCAAGTTTTTGATGGTTTTTTGTATGACGTAACATTAAGAATAAAACATTTAACTAACAGGAAATAAAAATCGTTATAACGTCTATTATAGTAAATTCATTTATAGTTAATCCAACTATTGATGCCAAAGAAATAGGTGGGTTGATTTTGTTTTTATTGATTACAACGAAATATTTGTTTGATTTCAATGAAATAGTGCACTTGAATTTTAAAGAGTCTTTTCTTTAAAATTCGAGTGCACTATACAGGTATTTCATTAACTGTAAAAAAATATTTACTTCGTGAGAATATAGTAAAGAAACAGTTTCATAGTTTCAAAGGGAAGTTTTATTGATTCAAAGAAAAGATCTCCTTGATTCACAGAAAATATATACTTGATGGCAGCAAGTGCTAGGAGTTTTATCGTCCAATATTAAACACCTATAGGGCTGTCTCTTTCGCACCTAACCTCACTTTTTTGTTTTCCGTTTCTCCTGAACATACGGCGGTGTGGTTCAAGAAACCCGTACTTTAGCTCATTTCTGCTGTACTAGAGCACTTTCTCTCCAAGTCTCAACTCTATCTGCCGAGTAGTTTAATAATAAATAGGTCTTAAAGTTCTGAGCTGTGGTGGGGAAGTTACGCTGCCTTTTTAGTACATTTAATGAAAAGTGTATAGACGATTTCTTTAATTCAAAGTCACTACTTTCCATTGAGTGTGAGATCATTCAATGTAAAGGAGCCGTGAATCGATGAAATTTTTTCTCTCGCAGTAGTAATCATTGTCAAAGAAACAAACTTTTTTTTACCGTAGCAATATTCATGATTATAGTAACGATACTTGAAAAAAAAATTGTATCGCGTGGGAAGCTCACAAATGAAGTAATCCTCCAGTTTGTTATCGTACATCAAAGGCTTGTTCATACAGCAGTTACAAATCGCTTGCGCGAAATGCGCCGTTCGATCGCCATCTAGCGGTAATACAGGTTTTCTACAGTTTATAGGTGAAGCTTCTCGTGGCTTCTCTAGATGCTCAACGCCCGGATCGTTTCTTGCAGGTGATTCGTTACCTTAATATGCATACGATTACGCCGTCACTGTAGAAAACGTGACGTCAGTATACAGCTTCATGCGGTCGCAGAATCTAGGTTATCTGTAGCATGGTGAGCCATTTTATGATGGAAATCCCGTTTGTAACAACACGCTTCCCGTGTAGGGTACTATAAAATATACATAGAACAATCAGGAAGTAATTACAATTATCACAGTACAGACTACTATAAAATAAAGTTAGCGTCATAAAAATATATTCCTACAACTCAAATGTCGCAGCAGCCACAACTCGTTCAGAATGCTGTAAATAATATAGTAATTCGATGTATCATATTTTATGACAAGAATTACGCTACCGCGTGTGCCGCAAATGCTTACAAATTATTTCAGTACCTACGAAAATGCAGTTCTGGTTTTTAAGCTCAATTTGTATCGAAAATCAATTAGTGCATTCACTTAATATATTTCATTGAAACGGTAATGTCTTGGCTTAAAAAATGGCTGTGATGGATTTTCATTTGATGCAGATCAGACTTAGAGGATATTAGATTCAGCAAATGCCCCATATTATATATTACATTTATAACATACACTATATGCCTGTTGCATCGTCCACTCAGAGGAATCGAGATAGTACAGTCAACTATAAAGTAACAAACATCAATATTCCGACTGCGCAACTATTTTCTTAGTTACTGTAACTATTTGATAGTTCCCGAGTTGAAATTTAGACCCTTGTCTAAACCTAAATGTAGTCTACACGCAGGGTACACGAAGGTTCCTCCATTCCTTTGACACTGCTCAAAACCTCCGAAAATGGCAGATATTACCCAATTGGAGTAAATCAAGGCTACTGTGGAGTGGAACTATTATGTTTGAACCTCCAATTAGGTTGTACAGAGTGAAATGAGGTTTTTAGACCCTTGCATAGACCTCCAAAAGTGGCATATTTTACTCATTTTCATTTAAGAAAGGGTGTTCGAAGGGCTTCAATTTCAACTCGAGTTATGGCACTTACAGCAAAATTAGTCGTATGAACTAAGAATAATTGTTGTCACTTTATAGTTTCTATGACTAGAGCTTCCTCTAAGTCTACCAAATAGTCCGCTATTAACTAATAATCGTTGTACGTTTTCGTCAATGATTTATTTACAACTACTACTAGGTACTCTCATTTGTTCACAGGTATATCAGAGGTAACCGCGATGATAAACACAAAATACGCCGACCCGAGGGAAGACCACCCTGATATCCAGCTGATTTTCGGTGGATATCTGGCAGATTGTGCCGAGACTGGAATGGTCGGTGAAAAGAAGGGCACCAATCGCAGCATCTACATAATCCCGACTCTGCTGCATCCTAAGAGTCGTGGATACTTGCGACTGAGGAATAACGATCCGCTCTCGAAGCCCATGATTTACCCCAAATACTTGACTCACCCCGACGATGTTGGAGCTCTCATCGAGGGAATAAAATTCTCCATCCGTTTGGCCGAGACGAGAACTCTCGGAAAATACGGTTTTCAACTGGATCGTACGCCAGTGAAGAACTGCGAGCATCTGAAATTCGGGTGTGACGCTTATTGGGAATGTGCCATCAAACACGACACTGCACCAGAGAATCATCAAGCTGGATCTTGCAAAATGGGCCCTGCGGAAGATCCGCTGTCCGTCGTCGACAATCGACTCAGGGTTCGAGGCGTTCGCGGCGTTCGAGTCGCCGATACGAGCATTATGCCCAAAGTTACTTCCGGAAATACGAATGCACCAGCGATAATGATCGGCGAGAGAGCTGCCGATTTTATCAAACGAGCGTGGCTCGGTGGTAATCCCAACTTAGGCAAATAGAGATGGACTTTGCAGATTAACTTCGCTTCAAAATCTTTCTTCCTTCCTTGGGATTATTTTTTATGTTTAGGCTATAATTACGAGATTGAATTCGGCGACGTACACAAACTCACTGTAAAAAATGCAATGTTGCATAATTGCACCAAAGAAATAGACAATCGAAATAGATAGTGGTGGTTTAATTAACGCCAATTGTGTTAACCATTTGGAGCAAATAATTTTTGTTTCGATTTGAAGGGGAGATTACCCTAAATGCTTTCGTAAAAATCAAATATGTGTCTGGATCATACTTCGCGGCTATTTGAGCATATTAAAAATTTTCACTGAGGCGTTATTTGAAAATCTTACTGTCAGATCGGAAAATGTACCCCTTACGTTGATTGTGTATTATTTTGGTGCTTCGGACTTACGCCCAAGTAACGAATCAGCCAGATTGAAAAATCGTTTCGCAAGTGATGTCAAACATCAAACGCGTAAATTTCAACATCACAATGGGTCATTATTTCGCGTAAATCGACAACACTACATTTTTTACAGTGCATGCGACGTTCGAGCGATCCTTATCGCGTGCACTATGTCCGAGGCGCACTGATGGGACTAGGTCGACGATAACTTCATACCCAGTGAAGCTGGGCGTGAATATATCTCCCCCGTTTATCGTTATACTATGCAGTGAGCTATCAAACGATTAGGCTAATTTATGAAGGGTGTCAAGTAACGGACGCCTACACATTATTCGCCCTTAATAATAATTGACGATTCATCATTACCTCGTTCAGCCTCCAAACAACAATCCACTTAATAAGTGTACGTATGTGTTCGAATCGAGGCTCACTCCGAAAATATCTCCGTTATATTATATAAAGCATAAGTATTATGCATGACTATGTACAAAAACCCCAAACAGTTCGCTGTAATCAAACTTTAAGAGTTATACGTACAAAATATTCTTAATTCAATTTTATTGGTGTATTCCAATCGTCCTAATCTGATACTTTGTAGAGTCTTTAGAACTTAGATTATTGAAAGCAAATATCTTTTGCCTTTACTATCAACTTTATTATCTTTTGCGTGCTTGATGCGTGCTCGATTGCCGTAGAAATCGAATAAAAATAATTTAATTAAATATTGACGTCTTTGGAATTCCCCAATAAGCAATATTTGCCGAAGGGGAATTTTGTCTCATTCCAACACTGAGAGTACTTCAGTTTCAAGGAAGTACCAGGGCAAACGAGAGGTGTCTTATCGCGCAAAGCTCTCTCGACTGGAGCGTACGTCGATACGGTCAGCAGAAACACACTCCCCCGTTTATTACAAGAGAGAGAGATCAAGCAGTGGCAGTCTCGGTTTCGACACCAGTAGGTCGCGATCGTGTTTATACTACGTGTATCATACCATTGCACTCGAAACTGGACAAATCATCGTCTCGGAGACGCAATTCTCACACGCATTTCACTCGTTCGTTTCAATAAACATAATATGATTGATTCAATGCTCTGTTGTCGATTTGTTCATTCACTCGGCGTTCCACGTGCGGATAATCCAAGTCAGCCAAGAACTTTTCGAATATTGGTCGTACGCTGGACCGACGAGTTACCGATCGATTGAGTGCTCACCATTTTTTCATACGCGAGTCGCACAATTTTCAAAACTATAAACAATCGCATCAATCTCTCTTTGTTTTCTATAGAGATACAATTCAGTACGAAAAATTGTTCTCGCCGTCGCATCCTATCGACACGAAGCTCGATTTGATATCTGTGTACGTGAAGAGGGTATATACTTATTACGGAGTCTCTGAGTGGGAAGGGATAAATCAGTCAACGATTTATTTACTCGATAAAGTCGCATATCGAATGAGAAACAGGCAGTAAACAAATTTGTGTTCAATAAATCGATCTGTCAGCTCGCACATTAATAATTTCCACAATGTCGAGAATCTGTGAGGTCTCATGGATACTTCTTGGTGTTGCCTTCAGCGGCTTGCACTTGGCTGGTGCATCGGTAAGTCAAAAGTGGTTTTCACTCACAATTAACAACACACGATTGATAATTTATTTTCCTAACTTTACTCACTTCTCATTGTTAATTAATTTATCGACTTGCAGACGTTATTCTTGTTGTCATAATGTTTCATGCGTTTTTCTTTTTCCACTCATTGATTATTTCAGTGATCATGATCAACATCGATCCTTGAAATTCCACATAAAAAATGTAGAACTATTTTAATACAGCGTACGCACTATTGTAATCTCATCATGATGATTTTAATTTTGCAATTAAATTTTATGTCCAAAATTGCCTTGCTGCAATTGCTCTGTTTTGGTAAATTTTAACACGTGTTTTGTGTCGCTTGTGTCAAATAACAAATTGAAGAAATCATTCAGGCATAGATGGATATTTAGAATATTATGGAGCCACAAAATTAACGTTAATCAACTGTTTTAATGGGATGACGTGACATTGTTGCATCACAATCGTCATCGGACTTTATCAGAACGTACAGCTCTATAAAACGATTGTATATTTGAAAAATTGTAGGGAATCAAAGACGATATCGCGGTCGTGCGTATCTGCAATGCCACCGACCCCGTCGATCTCGGCGTATTCAACGCTTACATGATGCATCACGACTTCGAGAGTTTGGACAGTCATTCAAGAGAACTCTCGGTAAATATCGATTTCTGCGCTAATCGGACCATGAAATCCTAAAAATGCGGAAAGTGTCTGTGTTATACCAACACTACGTAACCTCTATAAGAAATCGATGAACAATATTCCAGTCGAACAGCTGAAAACCGCAGAGTGCGCTTTCGACTATTCGATTCGCTGCAACATTGAGAATTCTCGTTATTCGTCTATATTTTCAATATCGTCTGGGTCGAACGATTTTTCCCAACGAGTAGCGTTTATCGAGCCTCTTTGCCCACCGGGAACTTTCGATTACATCGCAATCGCGACTTCGCGCTCGCCGAGCCCAAGAAAGAATATCTGATGTAGAAACGGCAGAAATCGCGGTGTACATTCGATCTCCCTTAACGATTAGATGCGCTACACCTGTCAATACATATTGTCAGATAACATACTTATCGCGAATCTGATCGTGTCGTATCATTGCCATTATCTCCATCCCGGACGGAACTAAAGTATATGCATGATATTTAAAAAAATGTCAAGTAGATACATCGGCCGTAATTCAACGAATTATTTTTATGTCGAACACGCGTTAGGATATATACAGGATAAATTTATTGTAAGCGAAAGATATATCTGGTAGGCGGAAATAGGCTTACAAAAAGATTGAACATATTTTAGAATGAAATGTGTAAAGGGTCGATTTTTTTGTCTTTTCTAAACTCAAAAGAAAGTTCGTTAAACACAAATGTTTCGGTTACTATCAACAAATGTATATAATTTAGTCAACAATTGCAGAAGAAAGCAATCATTAGTACAAATTAGGTCTCGAATAAAAGAAAACTCATATTTTCGAAAATACATCCATTCTTTGCGATATTAGTGAATAAAGAACGAAGAATTATGTATAATATGACAAACATGTTTACAGTGCTTCCTGTTGTGCATTTACACCGAATTCAAATGGGTGAGTAAGCTACACATCGAAGTTTCATCACAGCTCCAAGAAAATAATTTCAAACAAAATTTTTATTGACTGTAGATGGATCGACACGGAAATTTCAGGATCCACAAAATACAATCGTGGTTGCGAAGAGCTAATTTGACATTGGACGATCGCTCGGTACTGCTTTACAAGTGCATAACAATAGGTCAGTACCTCGCCATTATTTCAGCCATAATATGTGACATTTTAAAATATTGCAGCATAGTTCAATGTCACTTTTAAAATTTATGTTGTCAGTGGAACAAACGGATCCCTGCTCTAGGGCTCGTCACTTCACGGAATGTTTCTGGTCAAATCACCAGGTATGAGGAGTAAAAATATAACATAAAATCATCCAATTTGCAAATTCATATAATTATCCATACTCATAGCTTACATAGATTATAATACTGTTTAAAATCGCATTCGAGACATATCACAAAAGTGAGATTTCGTGCGTTTATCACGGTACATTCTGTCACGTTTCGCTATAATCCTTGATTAATATTACATACTATTATATTAATGTAATATAGACATATAGATATATATTTTAATTCCTAAAATAAGCTTTGGTTTATTTCACGCAATATTTTCTTCTTAACAGGACACGGAACCATCGGGTGACGACAAGCACACGTTAAGAGCGATAATTAGAAAAAAGCGCGGGCTCTAGCAGGGTCGTTATTATCGAAGACAAAAAACGACGGTTCTGCTAATGAGAAATATTTAAAAAAACGATAGAAGCTAAAACGCAATATGTGTCATCACGGAGTTAGTGGAGGGAATGCGAAATGCTTGTCTCTCTCGTTTCGTCTTCGTGTCCGGCGTTCACGAATCGAGATTGATATTCAATAACCGATCAATTGTAGCTGCGTCTTCGACTGCCGCACTTGTACATCTTACGAATCTTCAGGATGTCCCGCTTGCTGAAGCCCTCACGCTGTCCGATCTCAACGTTCGTCTTTCCTTGGAATATTTCGCCGAGAAGGTTTAACAGACCGCCAGGTTGCTGCGAAAGATAAATTGCTGTTGTATATATATATATATATACATATATATGTACATACACAGAATCTTTGATACGTTCGTTTCACTCAGAGCGTTGAATCACTTTTCTCTCTGATGTTTGTAAAAGAAAATAATAAAGATATGATATAGTAATATGCTAATACGAAGTCTCTCACCTTGGGGACTATAGTGGGTTGACCATTCGTCGAAAAGGCTTTCGCAGAATAGTGCATCACACTACCGTAATCGTATCCAACTCCAAAGGCGTCTGTGGTGTCTTTAGATGCTTTTTCAAAGTTTCCGGCACGGCCTACGATTAAAATGCGCTATGAATACATCGCAACCGAAATTCGACGAATAATTTTTTATTCAAGGACCTGGCCAGGTGCGCGCAACGTTAAAAATAATATAAATATGTATACACTTGTAAATGGGAATATTTGATTACGGTTTATCAAAGACACTTTGTTATCATATTTATTTTTCAGATTACATTCCAGATGCTACCGCAGATTTTAATGTTACCGTTTATTTGTATTATTAATTCAATGCAAAGAACTTTTATGGGAATTTTGGAACACTTATTACTCTATCAATAAGAATTTTATAACAAGGTTCTTTTTAGTTGAGGAATATTCAAGATCAACTATTTTTTCAAATAATCGTGGAGGTTAATCGAAAAAGTTATTCGCGTGGCAATAATTTTTTTGACGGACAAAGTTATAGTAAAATTAACGTGCTTTTTCAAACACTGCAAAAAAATGTTTCATTAATAATTCACCGTTGAAATACAGGAGAAAGTAGCATAAAATGCATGTACTGCTTCATTAACTTACGCATGGAAGTATGTTGTGATGTTATATGATCCGTATATCACACACAATAATTATAATATACCGTGATAATTAAATAGTGTACTCCTTGTTCGTATCAAATTCAATATATCAGAATAAGCATAGAAACTTCATACATGAGAGTACAATATTTCATAAGACTTGTAAATATGCACAGTTAATGAACAGAAAACATATACATGTAGAGTCAACAAACTCCTTTAACACTTACCTCTCTGAATATTATTCCACTCTATCGTAACATAGTCGTCTCTCTCGTATCTACTTTGCTCGTGAAAGAAACCTAATGTGTGCATGAGCTCGTGTATTACCGTTCCCTTTTTCGTCACGCATCCAGGCACCTGCAGATTTAGGTCTTGAACTCCGCCGATCCTACCGACGCTACTCCAGCAACCGGTGTTTCCGGCTGTAATTCTTATGTAGTCGCTTTCCTCACCGGCGTAGGGTTTGAATCTTATGCACGTGAGAGCGTGGTAGTCGGCCATGGCATCCATAATAACTTGTTTCTGGCTTGGATCTGAATAAGTAACCAGTTTAGTAATTAAATAAGTGTATTGTGTATTGTGTAGAACTGTTTCAATTGTTTTAACAAATGGTTGCAAGGTACCAAAAATTATTTTCGTAATTTCAACTCTACTTATCACTGCAATTGCACATGAGAATTAATCAATTGAATAGTATGTTAATAATTGTTCAGCTGTTGTCCACATCGAAATAAATCAAAAGTAAATGCAACGGCATACGATATTTATCTGTGCTTATCATGTAAAAATTGAAAACGTCACTTTTTACGTCCGGATTCAAGATTTTTCTGTGATTTCAATTTATAATTTGTATAATGCTTATAATAGTGAAGAAAATACATTTCAAATTTTTTTTATTTTTTTGTTGCCATCATTGCGAAGTCGTGTCCCATTCATAAAATAAAAATGCTGAATGCACTCTCAATAAAATTTCACTGTTTGCTCAATGTGCAATTAATTTCGGAATTACAATTTAAGAAGATGTTTTGAAATGCAGTTTATCATCCAATGTTCCAAATGTGATATGTTAACAGTTAAAAGGTGAAATCTGATGTGGCTTCGTTTATGTGACGCAAAGTCATAGAGTCACGATGACTGGGGGTTATCAATGTTGCAACTTCTTTGCTACTTACTAAAGTAAGGACTTAGCATGTAAGGCACGACGCCTCCCGGCCAACGAGCCGTTTCCGCAGCTAATCCGTTGCGTGCCATTGCCATTGGAAAGAGAATATCACCCTCCGCGTATTCACCAAGTTCTTCAGGGTTGACCTGTGCACCTTCGTGCCACGCTGCAACCCTTTCACCAGTTAGGTTGCTCGGTTCACCGAACATCGACTGCTCGAGATGCGACAGATGAGCGATTACACCATCGGCACTGTCGACGGCGTTGTCAAGAACATCACGACGATTGAAAAAGGGCCAAGCGTTCGCCAGGCTGGAGACCAGAAGGACGCTCGACAGGAGCGGCCAGCGAAAATCCATTTTGACACCTAAGCAATAAAATAAAATATGATGGTATCTCTGAAAAATCAATATACATTTTTCAGGGCCTTTTCCACGTTTAGTAATCCATTCAGTTTTACTCCAACTGAAGAAGCGAAATTTGATGGAGTTTTTATATGAGTTGTCAAAAAATTGCAGAAACTTTTTACACTTTTTTAAAATAGACTGTATTTTATATTATTTGACTGGAGAGCTTGGTGAAATCACCGATAATACACTATAAATATCTAAGCCCCCTTTTCCCTCGTTTTATAATTCTTCGAATTACGAGAACCCTCTACAAAAAAACCCGCCGAATTCCACGTTTTATAATGTCTGAAGAAACAAATTTTTATGAAAACTCTTATAAATGACGATGATAATGACGGGCTCTTTGATGTTTTGTTTAATACCATATTGAATTTTCTATCAACTCCGGAAGCAAAATTTATCGATATCTATGATAAATTGCAATATTATGTTCCTCTTTCTCACATTTCATAATCTATCGAATTGTATATTGTCTGAAGAAACAAAGTTTGACGGAATCTCGAAGAGTTGACCTTTTTTGAATTCGGTAAATTCTACGAATGACTTCCTACCTCGAACTTTCGATTTTGCAAATGAATAAAATATGGAACGATGGGAAGTTTCGAAGAGGGATGTAGTCCAGAAAGTGAATCTGGAAAGTTGGTAGGACTTTTCGGATTCGAGAAGAAAACTGACGAACTCCCAATGGGCGATCGGTGTCTTTATACGAGTTCCAAGTCACCTGAGATTCCCCTCCCTCCAGTTCCACGCCAATCTCAAAAGCCTCATACGGAAGTATCGGGGCCACTGCTGATAACCGTGGACTTTGGGTACCGGAAGTTCAGATTTATTGTACCGTGTCGCCGAGGTGTAAATACCCGAGGTGGTGGTTGAGCCGGCGACCGCAGACGCGCAATTGCGATTATATTCCTCAGTCCCTCCATATGGTTTTTTTTCTCGATTCTTTACCTCATCGCCCACGATGCGCCCCAGCGAAAACCCGTTTCCAACTTCGTCTTCTCGTGACATTGCTCTCCGTTTCAAGTGAACGAGGATAATTTTAGTTACTGCCGTGACCAGTCACATGACAACGAAATCACATGCGATACTCATATGAAAAAAGTGTATTTTCAATCAATATATTCTATTTCGTTATATGCCAATATATAGTATATCGTTACCCGACGAAACTGGTCCAATGAGTTTGTTTGCACGGAGTAAATTTTGTTTAAATTACATAAATATCTTTGATGTTGAAGGCTATTCGGCTATTGGCGACCGAAGAAATGAACTCGTTCAATATTCTCTTTAAACGTTTCGGCCCTGATTAGGGTCCTTTTCAGTAATTTATTTCAATTAACTGATTATATTATATTTTTTATGTACGTTGGTGTGTTTGTTGTTGTTTCTTTATTTGTTAGCTGCCAGACTTCATGGCAATATGTGTTCTTAATTATATTGCTATGAAGTCTGGCAGCTAACAAATAAAGAAACAACAACAAACACATCAACGTACATTAAAAATAAAAAATTATTGGAATCGCACATGATTTATATAGTTTTAGTTAAACTCGTTGAATGAAAAAAATGAAGCGATACATTTTTCAATATTTTGTAATGAATAAAACTCATAACATATATCAAGATTATGCGAGTACGAAAAAATACATATTCTCAGGTATATCTTCAGTACATGTTTCAAATGGACCCTTTCTACTGAAAGAATATCTGTAGTAAAAATGTGCCTCAACAACTTCTGAACAAGTGAGCGAACCGCGGTCTTTTCCATAATTTGGCGACACTCTTTGGCGGACTATTCGTAAGATGTCAACGACTCGACGCGAGCCGCTCTTTTCACATGCTAATGTCCGCCGAGAATAAACATTATGCGATATTTAGCGCTTTACTCGGCAGCTGAAATCCTTGCACACACTCTTTCTCTTCTCTCTAGATTCACTTCCTTCTCCGATGTAAAGGTAAGAAAAGCAATTGAGTCGCCAAGGTCCTTAACGATTGACGACCCCACGTGACACTCTCTGAAGGTAAATGGTTTTCGATTTTTGCGATAGCACGTACGCCTTCTCAAACCAAACGATGGCCAATCAAAGAACAGTCAAACGTTTACTTTGCTACGTAAGCTCTGTAAGCGACGGTCTGGCAATGAAGTTATTAACCGGGATTGTCCCGTCGATGCGATTCAAGATCACGACGCAATTGTGTTAATCATCCAAAACTTCATTAGTCGCTTCTGTGTTCTGTTTGTTTTTAATTCGAGATGTACAGTCAATTTAGAATTAGGTTTAAGGTCGCGTTTATCTATCACCTCTGGATCTGGATCTGCCAACAATCACCAAATAATAAACTCCAGTGAGTTTGACATTGTCGCGTGCATCGACCCGAGAGATAAAAAAGATACGAGCATATATAGACCGATATGTATTTACAGTCTAGATTCCAGCAACGAGAAGAACCTTCAGCACTAACGGGTTTATTTCAATCAAATACTGAATTCGTTTGCAATTAATAAGATGGTGTCTGTGACGAATAAACAGTTTGTATTAAGTTGTTTCAGAATTGAAACCGACCGCAATATATTTATTCAAAATTGATTTATACAAATTCAATATAGTACTAATAAGTCATTGTTTATTTTCGACGTTACGCTGTTAATGAAACTGCCTTGAATTAATAAACATGTGTCAGAAGTTTCTTGCACAAACCGATAATGACATTTGCAATACGTATTTTGACATTACCCGTGTAAGAAAATTCTTCAACTGTATTTTAATACCGTTGCCCGTGTATATTGAATCCAATATCAATCACGTTCAGTAATTTCGTTGTACTATATGTAAAGCAGTATGTCAATTTAGTCATCATTTCGACGAAAATCCAATCTCATCTAATTGCCGTTGGAGAAATAAATTTGTTCTGTGAATTTATTTATTCTAGTATCTATTTTATCGAAATAAAATAACTATTCGATTAGTAAGCTCGTAGAACCGATTTGTCTGAATGGTCGATTATTATAATTTTCTCATCCATCAAAAGAAAGATATAACTATAGAAAAATAGCTTAAAAAGTTGAAAGTTGATTAAGAAATGAAAAATTAATCGAATGGCGACGCAGCATTGACGAAGTATGTGATAGAAATCGACGTGTCCAACGAAATGATTCCCTTATCTGTAGCACCTTGCAGATCTGACCCCTCTGTGCAAAGAGTGGCGATATCAGCTTTGAAACAAGTACAAGAACCTTCGAGATAGTGTCGCATAAGTCCCGTTCAATTATTTCCTCGAATAGGCGAGGGCGATTATGAGTACAATACTATCGCATAGAACCGGTCCGAAATCATCTACTTTGCCATATTCGTAGCTATTTTCGTAGCCATTCCTGGTAACGAATTTACATAGATATTTTTTACAACTTTTGAACTAATGATAATGATTCTTGTAGGCCTATAAATTATTTCCTTGTATACGAGGATTTCTATTTAATTTCTTTCCATTAACGTGCCTACACACTTTCGTCTAATTATTATAACGTAAAAAATCGACAGTAGGCTCGTTTCATTCTGCAAAGGTCCATTAACTGCTCTCTATACCAACCGTAGCATCTCGGTATGTGTACGTACATATACATATGTCTGTATATACATATGTACATAGCATATACTTTTTGTGACTTCCGTTTCTTTCATCGTCCATTGATTTTTCTTCTAAGCTGAATCTACGGGGGTCTTTCTCAAGTCTCCTGAGAATTCTTTGACATTTTAATGATCGCGCCCCAATTAGAATCTATTTTTGTACCCTACTTTTTCAACGTTATACCTTGACTAGGAACAATGTGCTCGCTTCTTTTGCGGCTAAACATGATATTTGCATGGTTGTACAATTCGTGATCCTATTTCTGCTTTAGTATTACGATATAATCGCTATTCTATGTGGCTTGTCTTTCTTGTACGGGAAGAAAAATGTATTCTATTCCCTAACTGTGAAAATGCTACTCGTAATGAGCGCAATAAAGTAGCTCGGCAGCGATCATGGCAGTCTGAAGTTGGCTTTACGTCAAAGCCATTAACGACCGATCAAAACGTTTCAATATTTGCTTCTGTTTCCGATATTTCGACTTTCGATGGTCCACGTCTTTTTTTAATAAGGAATAACACAGTGGCTTGTTAGGTAAGAGATTTGTCACGTTTTTATTTGTACAAGTTATTATAATAATAAATTACGGTGTGAATATTCATTGTCCAATTTTTTAAATTGAAAAGTGCCATTAATGTATTAATTACATTGATTATATCGAATCATGATTTTTTTTTAAATCTGTACGGACTTCTTTTAAAAAATTTTCGCGCGTGAATTCCGAAATGCGATTGATAACTCAAGTCAACCGTAGCTAGTGTATTCGTCATGTGATTGATTTTGAGAGTTAGTCCAAATTGAAGGATGAAGGTGATATAGAGACGAAAACTGCCTGAGCCAAGTAAGAATAAAATAAAATAGAAAAGACCCAGTTACGCACATTTTATTGAACGTCCGACATTCTGTATAATATTTCTGTGTACTGCCATAGTGAAAATATTCTTATGACAATCTGTAAAAAAAAAACTCTAATCAGACGGAATTACAATCTACTCATTCTGCAGTTCGAATCAAAATTAGACTTTTTTTTAGAGAAAACACAACGTTTTTTTTTTTTTCTAAGACTTTCAGAGAATTTTCGTACATTTCCTGGAAAACATTCTCACCCGGGTGGCACGTATAATTTATTGTGTCGGCCTGGGAGACAACAACCTGTTATGATCCTGGAATTACCAATTTACCAAAGAATTACTAGCGTATAGGGGCATTCTATCCCGATTCGACTTAAGTCTGACCCTTGACCTCCGCGATCTGGCACGCAATTGTTCGTCAGATTAATGATATAATTCGTCAGATACCCTCAAATGCACCAGATCTTTGTTTTCTATTTTTTCCATGCAAATTTTTTTGAAATATTTTTTAAAGGTAACATATTGAATGCCATAATTTTACAACCTAAAAAAATTCCAAAGGACACTTTGTTGATTATAAAAATATTATAGCTTATAGGTTAAGTGTGCAAGATTTTTTCTCCTCATAGTTTCTAAGCTTTTTTGATTAACAAAATCATTAAGCAATAGAAACTAAAATTAACCTACTACAGGTGACTGGTCAAACGTGTATTCATGTAAATGCAGATTTTTAAAGAATTTTTTCAGATTTTTTTGGACCCAGAACTTATTCCAACACCATACAAACCACATTCTAGCAAATGTTCGATATGTCGGCCGTAATACATTGATGTTATATTTTTCAATAATTACAAAATGTTTTTCTTTTTATTGGGATATTTTTCCCGTATGCCTTAACTCAGGTTTTTCGGTAGCCCCTGTCCCGTTTTCCCCGATTTTACATAGAGACCCTCTAGAATGTTGTCCGCAGCCACTCATCCTAATGCACCCACCATATCGCGCCTGCACGAGGGCTCAGGAAAACTGCGGAAAGTCTTGGCCGATACAGGCGGCTTTATTTTTAACGAGTTTCTACTGTATGAGAATGCATTCGAAACTCAGAAAAACTGCTTCCCGCTCAGCAGTTGACGCACCAACCAGAGCATGGCTAAGCGGTCCGTCACCCATCCGAGTTGTGGCCGAAAACAATGCTACTTAATCTGGAGACCGCCGAACCCACGGACTTTGCTTTGAATAAATGTTTATTGAATTTTCCAAGTACGATTTTGTTTGTAATATTAGCCTCAACTAACAAAAGAGAAAAGGCTATCGATTATAAATAGATCAAGACACGCGATAGCGTCTCGACGCCAAGTATTAAAAGAAAATTTATAATGCCTTACGAGACTTTTCACGACCGAGACTCTAGCGCTACTCTTATTATTTAGACGTTTGTCCTTTTTATTATTTAGACGTCTGCTACGAAATTCTAACTGGAATTATCTTAGTCGAAACGTCGCGGACGCCAAATGTATCAGATTCAATATTTTTTATTTATTTTTTTCTTATCTATTTGGAAGCGCACGGGCAACTCTCATAAATATTAAAAATATAGAGCGAAGTTCATCAAGATAGAAAAAGTATATAAACGTTCAACATCTATGGTCCAGTAAAAAAATAAAAATAAATCCAGTACAGTGGTCTAGTGGTTAGAGTACTAGCCTTTAGGCCAGAGCATCGGTAGGTCGCGGGTTCGATTCCAGGTACCGTCGAAAACTTTAGTCGAAAAATAAAAACCCGGACGCGATGAAGCTCCAGATATACGCATCATGTATACGGATCGCAAGGACTACCTTAAACCTATGAAAATTATTTACATCTGTTGTTGATATCGCAGTAGAATATGTAAATCTTTTAAATTTTGAATGTAGTCAAAGTGTTGTAATGCTACTCTTTTATTGGCTTCATTGTGCTTCGATGACATAAGACAGGCACATTTTCTGCGTTTGGAATTAATCCATTATTATCACAGACTATAAAGGCCGAAGCCCCACACCATCCGCGCGTCCTCTGTTGTCGGTAATTTTATTGAATTCAAATAGCTCAAAAAGTATGAAGAAACGTCTTTTCTACTTTCGTTCTACGGTGGAACATTTTGATATTCAGCAAAGTATTTTCCAGAAAATTTCCGATTTTCAAATTATGGCATACGGTATGTTATTTAAAAAAAAACAAAAAAAAATGTGTATGGATAAAATAAAATAACAATCTGTTGCATATGGAGTTCTAATCAATCTGGCGAAAAATGACGCGCCACATCGGGAAGGTCAAGGGTCAGACCCAGGTCGAATTGAGATGGAATTCCTAATACCCCCCCCCCCCCCCCCCCCCCCCCCCCCGTAAACACCCCAGTAAACACAGCATTGTATTGCCGCCATGAAAGCGTGTTTGCGGGGGCGTTACATGAACCATCTCGAATACAATGTAATTTTTGTAAATACTCGTCGTCGATGACCTACCGCTTCTCGATCGTTTCGGGTCATTAGCCATCTCTCCCGTTAGCGCAATCCTTTATTTTCCCTCGTTAACAAAAAGAAATCATTCACGAACATTTTACGTCGTTAGTACGGCTCAATATCGATCGAGCGAGCCAGGCTCCGAGTGGTTGCCTCGTTTTGATTATCGTGCATGGCTACATGTTCATTCAATGCATATATATTAATTTTAGCCTGGGAGATGCATCGAAGAGAGTAATTCATCCTCTGCATGACCGCAGGCGACGGCGCGTACGTCAAGTACGTCATCGGTACCGCGCACTTGACGTCAAAGCGGCGCGCATGCGACGGTGCTGCCGCCACCCGTTAGGCGCGGAAGCGTCTTTTGAAATACCCGGTAGTCTTGCGAGCAGATGCGAACGGCTCTCCGAACGACCCGAGGTCAAAATCAATGCAACGGAGACATCAGAATAAAAATTCGTACGTGTGACTTTTTTGCGGTTACTTGATTTATCTAAGAATTACCGTGTCAATCTGTGTTAATTACCTCGTAATGGAATCGGCTATCGTCCATCTTGAGCAAAGTGTGAGTCCCCAGCGCCTTGGTTAACCTGTCAAACACTTAGGGACGTGAGCTTACAGTGTTTACTTGTGATTCTACTCCTATTTTAATTTTTTTATTATTATCGTTTGAAGGTAAAGGAGGCTGACGGAAAACTTGGGATGATCACCTGGAGAATCGACGCCTTTGAGAAGGAGTTTCAGGATCCTGATAATGAGGTGCGTACTCCTTTGAGTTACTCATTGATTGCTACGTTTCTGTGAGAATTTGCGTAAATAATGAGAATAGTTTTGTTCCACTCAGTGAGAAAAGTTTATTTTCAATGGTTATTAGTGTAGAACTTTTGTGTGTGTACGGAATGCATTGAAAGTTCGTTGAATTCATTAATTCATGGTTGTTGAATATTTCATGTCACAAGTTATTGGTGGCTCATATAACTTTAACATCATCCCACTTGCTTGATATATGAAACTTTCATAGTTCAGTATCAACATGTGCAATAGTCAGAGGTAATTAATTTCAGTTGAAGTTAGTTCAATCTGTCTGCATAAATTAACAGACATGGTCATTCAATATTATATATTACAATTTATCTGTACTCCAATACTGTTATATGAGACATACATTGAATTATTATACTGGTACCAACTATTGAGAGCTTTTATGTTTTATTTGCAAAAAATAATACACTTGAGATGAACTTGAAGCATACACTATTAGAATTTTTTTAATGAAAATTGATATGAACTATGACAAGTTTTTTTGGTAATATGCATATATGAAATTGAATGTACAAAAAAAATTTTGTAAAATTAATATACATTATAATAAATACTTCATTAAAGTTGTGTTATCGATATAATTATTGAAATTTTACAAAATATGTGTATATTCAATGAAATGTAATATACAGTGTTTGTGAAAGAACTTCCAATACATATATTAAATTTTGAATATTTTCGAAAGTCTAGATAATTAATTCTAATAAGTTCTCCTCTTGCTACTTAAATAAAGTAAAATCTCAGAAAAAAATAATTGGTAAGTCATATATAACAGCTAGCTAATTGAAAAAACCACATGCAGGTGATTTAGTATAACTTTTTAATGCTTATCAGATCAATAATTCAAGTTCTATTTTGATATAATGCAACATATTAATTCATTCTGTGTACTGATCCACGATTCAACATCTGTTCTTTATCCATGTTTTTTATTTGATGATTTACCTTTCTTTAAAATAACATGCTTGAAATTTAGTGCCATAGAAAATGTGAGTACTAGTACATTCAAATTTCAAATTTTTTTAACTGTCTGCACATTTAGTCTCAGCTTACTTTAAAAGGGATCAAATCACCTACAAAAAGTCATAAGACAGGAAATTTTTTCAATAATACACTCCTTCCAAAGATGTTGCATTTAAGCTTTATTTATATGAAAAGCATAATAATTCTGCAATTTTGTAAAAATGTACAGCATAAAGAAAGGTATAAGATCAAAGGTAAATTGTTTTACTTATAGCGAACCAAAGTGGTGAACCAATTTTAGTGTTTAATGTATTTTTCTATCCGTCAAAGAGTATATTCTGGAATAACTATAGCAACTTTGGATGCAGTGAAAATCAGATTGAGTATAACCAATTGTTTACAAATTTTTCAATAGAGAAAGAGTTATTCACACATTTAAAATCGTGGCTTTGTCATAATGACCTGAAATATAAATATTCGATCCAGAATTCACTCTTCGACAGATATAATAAGACTCAAAATTTAAAACTTGTTCACTGATTTGGTCTGGAAGCTATGACAATAGAAAAATTTTACTTTTTCACTCACACCATTTTGGTGCACTGTATGACTTCATGGAATTCCGGAACTATAATGCTTGTTATTTATTTAATGAGGTTCCACCTCTCGATTTTTTAAGAGAAGTACATTATTTACAACATTTTTTAAAATGACTTTTATTAGGTGTCTGGCTACCTTAATACATTTTCATGTCATAATTATCATGTCATCTTTAGATTGTACTAAGATGTGTTTGTGAAATCAATTTAATATACAATGTATACTTAAGGGAAACTGGTTGAACTCTAAACAGACATGTAAACATTGGAGCTGTGTTTTGTAAAAAGATACAATACAATTACTAAAACAATATTTTATTCGTTTCTACAGGTATCAGTGCTGAGACTGCTACGTTCCGTTACACAGGTGAAAGAGGAGTATCAGACCTTACGTCAGGATATTTTGGAGGTGCAGCAGCTACAGAAGCAGCTCTCTGAATCTCTAAAGGCTCAGCTCACCCAGGTACATGGCCACTTCAACATTTTGCGAACCAAAATATTAGGACAGAAGAAAATACCGCAACTTAAATAAGACCATAAGATGATTCCGGCTGTAAATGAATTCCCATATTCTGTACAAAAGCTCACTGCAAAACTGCTCAGCTTTTGTATAGCATATGTATGATCTCTTTTTTATACCATATTTCTCCTAAATGTTCTTCCTTCAGACAAATTACGAATCATAAACGTGGCTCAATTATCATTTACATTCAGATTTTACAATTAAACTTTTCATTACACCTGTTAAGTAAATATAAGTGTTTGATATGATCAAAAGAAAAGAGAGCCACTATTAAATAACAGGTTTGGCAAACAGCCATGCGCAGTGATAAAAGGAAAAATTAATTATGGACACGCGCGACTCAAATCTTCCTGGAACGTTTAGCGCGAATGAAATCGGCATAATTTATTGTTCGATAAATTGTACGAACTGTGCTATACATGGTACTGGGGCCAATCGGTGTGTACGAATGATAAGCATAGATGAAACGAACCAGTAAGGTTTGAAGAATCGCTTAAATCACGTTTATTTTGCGCTGCTGCACAATAATCAAAAAATCTTTACAGTTTGCCTGGAACTTTTGCTTATGTCTGATGAAAATATCAAATATCTCGCACCGCGTTCTTATAGTTGATTATACTAACTGGATGAAGATCGATAGCTCGTAACTAAGTTTGCTATACGTGAGTAGAATCAAATGCTTTGTACACTTGTTGGACGTTGTCCAGTTTTTTCTTTGCTATAGCAAACAGACGTGAATATTTTACGTACATGTTTCTAGTACATCTCGATATCTTCCATTGTGCGAACCGCTTCCACAAAAGCAAATGTTTCATTTAAACAAGTACCAAGAACGGCCCGAAACAGTAAACTTAGAATAATGAATTTGAACGGAAGGATAGAGTCTGAGGTATAAGTATAATATGTTAATTGCCTTAATACATAGATGCGCATTTAATGGCGCTATCTGTACTACGTTAAAGAGAAAAACCTACGTGTCACTCCACTGAACCTAGCGATACATTGTTTACTAAAAACCCTGTTATTTACTGTGTTATTTACGTGTACACCACGTACACTCATTATTATTATATAAAACTACATCGTACCGTTAACTCTGTAAGCTGTTATATCAAAAAATGCAGAATCCTCGAAGATGAACGATTGTAACGAATTATTCATGCGAACACAAATTCCTCGAATGGACAATAAGGAAACCTCTCAATGACTAAGGATAACTTCTGCATTTTTTGATGAACGATCTGACCACTTGAAACTCAGAAATTTTCGAGAATCTCGAGTGACTCGTAATTTGAAAACGCGACATATTCGCGGTTGTCGTCGCCAACATAGATTTCTTACTCTATGGAGAAACGATGCCTGGATAGAATTAAACGAAGTCAATTTTCTGTATTAAGCTCAAGGGTTGAAATTTACTGTGGGCACGGCAATCGACAATGAATTTCATGGAATAGAATTGTAGTAGTGATCACGAACACAATCGTTGTACCCATTTACTCTGATACATATACTGTAGTGATAGATTGTAGATAGTGAAATTGCCTAGCGTTTAAATGAAGAGAAGAATGGTCTGGAACACATTCTCATGTGCCAAAAATATACATTTTGGTCAATTAGTTTTTATTTTCTCCTCTTTTTTATCATTTGATTATAACAGTTCTATTTGTTTTAATTCTTCAAGTTTGCATTTGAGACTTTACACATGATGTTGAGCACGCGACACTAAATTCCGTCGCTCTTTCGATCCATATTGGTCACCTTATTCAACAAGATATTGCACAATTTTTGAGATTGTCAAGATTCAATGCTTAAATATGTAGAAGTCTCGATGTAAAATTAACCGAGCGTTTTCCTGTCCGATTGACGGAATTTGGAAACGCTCTTTTTCTAAATTCACTTACAACTTTCGCACGATTCTCACTTCGTCATTTTTTCGACATCTTTCATCATTGAATTATACACACGATTGCTCAAACTATTTCGATGAGTATTTAAAAAAACCTACACGTACACACTCACATAAACAGAAAATCTGTATCTTTTTAGATATTTATCGTACTATTGCGAAATAAACTGTTATCTACGTAGCAAGAAGATACATTTCTTGTCGTTTATTATTCATATTACTGACTAATGTCCTCTCACTTAATAGTTTTTATACGACGAGGAGTTCTTTTAACATTAAAACGTAACGGTTTCTCGGAAGAACACGACTCGCCCAAGTTATGCAGTACAATCTTATGTATCAGCACGAGACATGACTCACCGTTTCCCACGTTGAAGATAAGTATTCGCAGTCGTTCCGGTCTCGTGGTGTTGTGCGGTTTTTCTCATTCTTACAAGTAGCTGCATCGTCTATACTGTGAACCGGGTGTGATGACTGTTCAAAATGTTTACAAATGTATATCATTGGAAGTTTTATTCAAAAGCTGATATATCAAATTTAATCCACGAGTGTAGTAAAACTACAAATTTTCATTTGCTATTTTATAATTTGTATAGGAAATACTATAATGCTGAATTTCAGTTACATATTATATCAATATATGCTATCATATTTGTGATCATGCTCCCTTAATCAGTAGCACCGGCACACAAAAAAAAAGTTGTTTGTACATCGGGCGCCACCTACCTACCGGCATGTATTTTTACCCGCTGAATCCGAATTTCAAATCATTTTGCACCGTACACGCTCAGCTATCGAGTGAATTGTAAAAAATAGCGAACGTTGGATAAATGGTAAGAAAAAAAATTATGAATCTAAACCAAGCATAACTTTCATGTATTTCGATCCGCTGAATACAAATCTAAACTGTATTTAGACCATAAGCCGTTTTAAATTTTAAAAAATTGTGAAAAACCTTGAAAAATTGTTCCCCACTGTCACTACGTGGAGGTGCCCTGATTGCAGAAGCTATCATACCTTCAAAGGTCAAACGCACAACCAAATATATTTCAGAGTCGGATCAAGCAAATCGAATAACTCAAAAATCCTCTCCGATTTGGGTCTACAAATTTTTTGTTATCAATATAATGACAATTTTTTGTCATTTTTGGCGATTTTCAAGGTTTTTTACAATTTTTTAAAGATTTAAAACGGCTTATGGTCTAAATACACTTTAGATTTGTATTCAGCGGATTCAAATACATGGATAATGCTCGGCTTAGACTCATATATTGTTTTTTATTACCATTTATCTAATTTTCGCTATTTTTCCAATTTACTCGATAGCTGAGGGTGTACGGTGCAAGCGGACTTGAAATTTGGATTCAGCGGGTCAACATACATGCCGGTATTAGGTGGCGTCCGATGTACAAAGAACTTTTTTTTTGTGTGCCGGTGTAGTAGGCCATCTAATGATATCTATCAAGATTAGGCAAGTTATCATTTCCCGACAAAATTAACTCCAAAACAGAATCAATCGCTTATGAAAATTGAATCGTTATCCATAATTTGTATCTATTTGGAAATTGTGCATTGGGCACAATCGGCGCAGGTCAAATCATTGTTTCACGCCTTATTGGCAGCTTAATCGTGGCTCAAACTTAGGTCCAAAGTAGGCATGGACGTGCGTACTTCTAAACATGTTCAATAGAGCTAAAAAAAAAACTTCGGCCACTCTCAACGATCTTGACGTGGCGGTTTCCATCGTACGGTTGGCTAGAGCCGATGTTTAAATCGTCACCGTAACGTTCTAACCGATAGTCACAATTATACATGCATAATGCATGTAGGACGAGTGTCACACTCGGCGAAACCCGTGCAGGCAAAGAGTGGAATCAATTACTCATTTCCTGTCTCAGTCGGATAACTTCGAGACTCATCGACCCGCAAAATTTGAATAGTCAATAATTTTTTATGAGCGCTCCGAGTTAATCTTTTGCTATTGCTAAGCTCGGTAAAGGGTAGGATATTTTACGGTACCAATTCCGCAATGCTTTTTTGTGTATGTTATATATTTTTAATTTTCGATATATTATTGAATTAGCATACCGCCAAAAATCTCAATTACGCCTTAGAACTGCTTCTACAATATTTGAAGCGAAGACGTCTTAATTTTTACTTTACAGTCTTTTTTAATTCGGGTATTATTTTTTTATGGAATATTTCTTAAATGGAACCCATCCAATTCTATATAAAAAAAAATCTTAATAACAATCATTTACACCTGGAGCCTGTACGACGAAGCCCAGAAATAATTAAGCAAATCTTTATTTATTGAAAACCGAATCCCTGTATGCTGAACATAAATCACTTCCTCACGAACAAAACCATACCTTGAAAACTAAAATCCGGTCAATGGTTTCACCTGAAAACAGGCAACAAGTAAAGAACATTGCATTCCCTCTCGGAGCATGCTCGTGCATATGGCTATAAAAAGTCTCTGGTTCACAGTCTGTGCTATGAATCTTATGAGGTTTCAATGTACGCTTCTTAAAGCAACCGTATAAAAAATAATACGTACTTCGTTTTTTACGAGAGTCGACCCCTTAAATCTTTTCATACGATAAAAGCACAGATTTATTAGGTCAGTAAAAAATTGTTCACGTGGTACAAATTTTTAATTCTACACGAAGAACCTTAATTCCGATTGTAAGCATTGGACTCAAGATTAAATCGTTACTTCAATGCTTAGAACAATGGTTAATGGAAAGAAGCAAGAATATCTCTGAATATCGTAACACCGTTAGATCACACGGTATAAAAAACGTGTATACGACTGAGTTCTGCGTTGGCGAAGAGCATATCCATACTTTTTAGACCGGGCAATGCTGTAAGTAGTTATACTTATAATTCTACATATATTCTTACGCACAATAGCGTGAAACACGAAGGCTGGCTGTTCGATACTTGGTGAACGTGAGGACCGGTTATTCCGTCCAGATGCCGCAAACGTGAGTCAAGGCTATCAGGGATAACCATGCATATATACCAGGCTATATGTTTGAAGCCCCAAGGAGGTGCTGTGCGAGGTTTTCGACCCTCACCCACGTACCACACAATTTTGCTCTAGGCAGCATCTATTCATCTAGCCTCAAAGACATAATCCCTGTAGATGAAAAATTCAAAAATCTTCAAAGCGAGCAGAACCATTAGAGATGGTATCAAATATGCAACAAACCGTTTTGGCACTGTAAGATAAGCTGTAGCGGAATTATTCTACAACCTCCCCGAGTGCAGTTCTCTAAATTTCAAAGTTAAATTAGGAAAGTATTGATCGATCTCGACGAGGTCGGTTTCACAAAGTATACTCTTAACGTTACCCACACTGAATAACTCTGTTACGTCATGATTTCCCCCTATTTTATTTTATTTTGAAAAAACGACGCAACAAAATCAATTGATTTTATTTATTCCTTTATTTATTAACGGACTGCACTGACCAGTGTTACATAATAAACAAAAAATTGTATGTATTATTACGGATATGAAAGTAAATAAATTGTATACATTTATTTATGCAAGAATTTTTTAAATTTTTATTAAAATTTCGTTTTATTTTTATGTTTATTTATTGATTTTTTCGAATAACAGAAATATGCCGGGACGTAAAAAATAGTATATCATCTAATTGTTCCAGATTCCGCAAATCATTTGCACCTCGAAGATGCTTTCAATATCAACCCTCTAGTTGCATTTGAAATAAAATTAGGAAATTATGCATGTACTTGAAGAGGGTGTCCAGCATAGTCGTTACAAAGTGTAGCGTGTATTCGACCACTTCAACTGAACTATACTCCTCGGGCCTGCAAAAGTATAATTCTCACGGCCGACGCCACCACGACCTGGCAAGTAGTAACAGACGAGTCAAGACCAGAAGACTTCCACTCGACGCTGCGAGATTCACCTTCCTTGTGCGGTGTGTTTCGCTTCGCTCCACAACGCAGACGAGCAAACAGCCTGCGGACCTGAGTATAGTGTCCCGTGGAATATAACGCTGCTCTATCATTGTCGTTCACTCTCTCGCTGAAAGCCCTGTCGGGGTCGTGTGGTCGGGAACCAACCCAGGCGGAAACATTTGCGGCTTGAGGCGAAAGCCGAACTGAAGAGCTTGTATACCCATAGCCGAGACACTCGGCACGTCGTCTCGCACTGTTGACACTGCAGGTGAATCTTTTACAAGAATTTAAATAGCTAGCTATTTTTTTGCGCGGTTGAAGGAATAAAGAAAATGTCGTCGGTACTCATCCGTTAAATTTTTTTGCACCGCTGAAATGGTGATAAAAAAAATTAAACGAAGCGCAAAATTGACTGCGTATTTAATGATTAGCAGTGACTCCGGCTGTGACCAAATTCGCACGGTAGATAGTGACAACCCACATTTTCTTTTTTCTGCCGTTTTGTTCCTGTGAAATTGGTCGATTATTAAGTGTGCACTTTTTATCGTGTTACCATGGTGATTATATTGCCTGATACTGTGATGGAACTACCCAATAAGACAAACGTGCAGTTCGGGGTGCAAGGCGTGCTGTCAAAAAGCTGTAATTTGCGACCGCATTAAGCAGCGTTCTTACGGCACAACCTGTCGAAACGAGCACCTTGTCGCCACAGTTGCGGCACATCGTGCAATTCGCCGAATTAGCACGATGTGCCGCAACTGTGCCGGCAGTGTTCCCGTTCAGGCATGTTGTGCCGTTAAAACGCTGCTTAATGCGGTCGCAGATAACAGCTTTCTGACGGCACGCTGTGCAGCTAGTTCCGCCACTATGCCGTCACTGTGCTGCCAAATGTCTATCTGGGTAAAACCGGACCGCTTAAGTCATTTTTTTTTCTCTGAGTTTCTCTGATATTTGCCAAATATCTCTGCCATTTTATCTATATGCACACGCTAATAGTCACAATTTATCAGACAAATTCGGAGGGTTTTCCGACAAATTCTGGGGAACGCTAATTTTTTGCCATAAAGTTCATTCAAAGAAGATACTTGTTGACTCTACGATCTACTCTTTCTGTAACTCTAAGGAACATGACACTTTTTTTTAAAGAAAATACGATTTATGTTCCAAAAAACTCCGATCTTCTCCGATAATTTGGGTTTAGACAATTTTAAAGAATCTGCAAGTTTTGTTTGTTAGATATTAATTCGGTTATTTGAATGAATTATTATTTATTCTTTCTCTCTCGTAGAAAGCTTTAATATACAGTATGTACGAAAAATTCAACAGAAAATAGACTTCTTCAGAAAATGTTTTAGAAACATAAACGAATGACAGGCATAAAATACCAACGATATTCATATTTATTCAGAGAAGATGGCAATAAGATTAAGCAACATTCAGAACAATGTAAAATATTGAGACTCAGAGAAATCATTGTCATTCTCTGAAGAGTAACTATTAGAAATTCAGAGTTCTTATCCCAGTTTTTCAGAGTAGGTTTTTTTTTAAAGATGTTTTTAGGGAAATATTTTTACCTGGGTATCTAGGGTTTTTTCTTTATTTTCTCCTTTAATATAAAGATATTCTTGACAACCATGCGATTAACAAATGGCGGTGACAGAAGTGACGCTCCACTGAACGTATTAGTCACCATGCGAGGAGGAAACTTACACCAAGTCATCTTTCGGTTCTTCAACTAACTTAAAAACTTGACCGTGAATCACCGTCAATTTTAAATATTGTCTATATCAAAGTATCTCTGTTGTTTTATCAGTTTATTTATACAAAACGAACAAAATGGTTTTCGTATCATTTGCGTGTGAAATGATCAAACTCACGCCATCTATTGCTAAAAAAATAACGATAGAATTAAAAAACGAGGGGCAAAAATAATCGGAGCCAGTTTCTCTGCAAATTTCCAGAATTACAACACAAACTCAAACTAATTTCGGCAAGGATATCCTTGATTTTTTATTACGCACTTCAAATCCTCACCATAAAATACCGTTGTTATGTAAAACCTTGTACGTTGCTTCCTCATATTTTATTTGTCTACACTGCCGACAGTCTTTCCTATAAGAAAGTAAGTTTTGGCGTCATCGAGGAAGCTTTTGCGTGCAGCAAAATATTAAAAAGATAGGATTTTGCGAAGTTCAATTCCGCAATTTTTTTAATTTCATGGACGATTCTTAAAAAAAAATCCAACTATTAGCTCAGAATCTTGAGAAACTAGAGAGGGCATTGAAGATGCCATTTCATAGCAAAACCAATTTTCGTTAACCACTATCTATACAAAGTAAAAATTGATAGTTACCCAGATCTCTATTAGCTGTTGGAATGTCCGCTTAATTTATAACATTTACTACTTGCACACTGAATCTCAATCCGATAAATAACGGAGTTCATACATTATAAAATTTAGAATTAAGGAATCCTGTAATTTCTAATCTATTGAAAATACTCCGATCAAACTAACATTGAAATTTCAATTATTTTTATAAGGAATGAAAATAATTGAATGTCCCGAATAATGGAATGCCCTTCCTCAACGACGAATAAAAATAAATCACAGTGTAACATTATCGTGATATAATTGGATGAGATCAGTGTAAGCCTAGGAACAAACAACTCTGCAACTCTTGAGAACATTCCAATGAATTTTAAAGTCGAATAATTAAAGTATTGATCGTCGACGATGATGGTTGCAGAAAGCGCCCGGAAAAAATGTGTCAACGTTACCCAGCACACTGAATAACACTGTAGTGTGTAGTCTATACTCTCGAAAGTTTCCAAATCCCCTCAACCTCGGAAATGCATTCAATATGAACCCTCTAGTCAGAAGGAAAAATATAATTAAGTGACTAAAGTGAATGAGGCTTTGTTTATTGTACGACATCTTGTTGCCTTCCTCTTCCCTCGTTCACGAGCTCAACGACGCCACCGAGAAAGTACGGCTATCCGAATTGAAGCGGCCCTGTTTCCGACCGGTTGTTCGCGTATGTGTGCTCGTGGTTCCCGTATGTATAGGTACGTTCAGAGTGTGTCGTACCTCAAAAGCTGTATTAAGGCGCACAGCTAACGAATGAGCGAGAGGCATCATCGTGAAAGGTGTGTTCAAACGCTTGGCGTCCTTCTTGCGGATCAAGAGATCGTCGGTTGAGCGCAAGAGTGACTAGGACATGGGTCAAGTGAGCGAAACCTCTGCTTGAGTATATATTATCCCAAACGATGCGAACCCACTAATTAACTCACAGCGTCAATAGCGTGTTCAATCTGGAAGAACGAACTCGAGAGTACTGTTGATTTGTCTCTGCAAATAGAAGCTGCACGACAGCTGTAACAGTAATTCTTTCCTAGTCATATCATACAGTCAGTCGAGCGGCAAGATCGTATAATATGTACGTCATGATCTGCATTCTACACAGCTTCTTTTTCAAGTTTTTTTCTTGTTTCCTTTAGAATGTAACGGTTCTTTATATGTTTTTTGCCATACATTCATTCTTTTTTTTTCTTTCTTTCGAATCTGGTTAGACCCACTTAACCGGACATGTTATACTGAAATAAGTGTTTTCTCTCGATTTCACTGGTACACCTGCAGCTCGGACGAGCATATCGTTACTTTCCGGGGCTCCATGTCTCCTTACTCTCTATGTTGATACAATATGGGTACTCACCGCGCATCGTATCCCACGAATGCGGGCAAACACCGTCGCCGCCTCGTTCTAATGACCTACTCCTACACGCGGCGCTCTTGACTCGCCAGTCAGACGAACGTTCCTTCGGTCTCGCGGCGAACCGAACTCGAGTTTCAGTCTTCATCGACCGGTTAACCAGTCAGCATAGTGATTGCATTGTGGTGGTAGTGGTGACTCTTGCTAAGGTTTCTCCCGGAGGTCCTATCGATGCTCCCAAGGCTTATGGCTTGCCGGGTCCCTTGTTCATAATTGTTGATAACCGTGAGTATGCTTCTTTTTCTTATGGAGTGAACCACCGGTAACTTTAAAATCGGCACCGGAAAAAAGGTCCTTCACGCTTCTGTAATTAATCCCGCCGATCCGCTTCAGTTGCCAGCGCCACCATACACCTAAGGGTTTAAAGGATCTTATACAGAACTAAGAATTGATTAAAAATTGTTTTTCTATGTAAACTTTATAAAAATTATTATATATTAGATAGATGGATAGATAGAATTATTATAATTATGTAGTTAGAAAGCGTCACAAAATTGATAGCTCAACGTTGCGTTACTTGGGGTTGATTCAATAGTTCAGCGTTCGATGTACACGTTGAATACTTGGTAAAAACTTTCGTGCAGAATTTTGAACGAATTTCCGCGAAGATAAAATCAAAATAATTATAGATTAATAGATTAATTCGCCGGTGGCTTCGAAATCGATGCAGGGAAAAAAAACCTCCGCGCTACTGTAGTTAACTCGCCAACACCGCCATATCTAAGGATTTAGACATTTTTTATAAAACTTAGAATTTAATAAAAGATGCATTGTTCTGTAGGTTTTTGTATATACGATGTTTCAATGTTCACAGAAAGCGCCACAAAATTGATAGCTTAACGTTGCTCTTGTCGGGGTTCAGTCAACAGTAGAGCAAAGACAAATTGAATATTTTATCCGAACTTGCAGAATTCAGAAAAAATATCTTTAAAATAAGGCCGTTCAAAGTACATTTACTTAAACTTTTAAATATAGCACCATAAATCAATTTCGCAGTCGCTTCGGAATCGGAACTAGAAAAACGAACCTTCGCGTTACTAGCGATTGATTCGTTTTAGTTGTTCACTCGGCTAAATCTAAGGATCCAATACATATTGTTCTCAATTGATAATTTAAAAAATCTTGCGTTATTATGTATTAAAAAGGATGCGTTTGTCAGGCTAGAGTCAACAAGTCAGCAGACAATGCACACATGGAACTCTTCGTATGAACTTACGTGCAGAATATATATGTGGAAAAAAAATGTTACAAATGCAATATTTAATCGGTTATTTTATGGATTGACAGTCAGATTGAGCATTTAAAACGGATGTGATTCAGCATTTATCAGTACATCAACACTCAACGAGTCGATAAACCGAAGATTTATTAGCTCAGTTGAAGTTTGGCTCTCCAATAATTTGCATTGCTTTTCGCAAAACTTTCAAACACATTTTTTTCGTGAGAGCGGTTCGAATCGAAGGTGCCTGACCTGCTTGTGTTCGTGACGGGAGATTCGGGACGGACATTCGCTTCCTCACTACATTACAGTCGCCGCGATCATCATCGATACTTCCTCACTAGCACCTTCTTCTTCAGGGACTTAGAAGTCTTTGTATCTATGCAAGACCTCCGCACATTCAAGACTTGATGCTTACTGCAATTATTCCAACGTGATTAGCATGAATGTTTAGAGAAAGATATTTTTCCTATGCGTGTGTCCTTTGTGATTCTTTTAATGGAACAATATGATCGGTACGACATTGTATATTTATATTCTAGGAAGTAAATGACAAACGGAAGCCCCGAGGTGTGCAATAAATTATAAATGCGAAGGTCCCAGCATTTTAAAAGGGTGCGGCACGTCTGATTAACGAAAAGTGATTACACTTATCGCGGTACTCTTCCTAATTATCCTTGCGCAATATCCCGTGGCAAAGAGCGGAACAAATCTTCAGATCGCGTTAAACGAGCGTTAAGATCTTGGAAATTTCAATGAGGGGATAGTGATCGTAGATGCGAGAAGGCGAAAGCCGCGTTTAGCGCAAAGAAGCCGGAAATTTTAGACGATCGTCAGCGAAAGAAAAAAGATAACACAGGAGAACGAAGATGATACTTTCGAGAGCCCGCGGCATTTTTATTGTTTAGCCTGAAGCTCGCTGGCGTGATCCTAGTGAGAACTAGGACATGATTATAACTGAGCATGATTGCTTTATGCTAGACTGTCCAATTAACGAGGTGGTTCGAAGATAAATAATGAAAAAAAATAATATTTCACATAATTTTCACGTGTGCGTCAGTTTTCTCCGAGAGTCCAATAACCCCCGTCCTCTTTCAGTGCTTCTGCGGTTGTGATCGTTTATTCATCGCGAAGATAATCATTATTACCGCGGGTCGGAACACAGGAGTCTCACGAATTCATATTCATTGTAATACGATCAGTCGTGAGCATTTTCACTTATATTATACGTTATATAAATAAAAAAGTGGAGCTCTCCGACAGTCATTGATTGTCTCCAGTGCTTTCCTTCGATTTCATAGCTTTCTAATCGGTTTGCTTCACTGTACTGCAGCGCGACTCTCTAACTGTCTTCAACTTGCAAACATATAGAGTTATAGCTCATAAAAGTGTCTCGAGTTACGTATCGTAATAACTCAGAGATTATTTGTCATTTTCGAACAGTGATCTCACCGGTAAGAACAACATAACACGATGCGGGCAATGGTTCTGGGTTCAGTGCTCCTTGCAGCCTTATTCGTGATCGGCGTTCACTCCCACGGAAGACTGATTGAACCACCGTCTAGGGCGTCGATGTGGAGATATGGATTCGACACTCCACACGATTATAACGATCACGAATGTTACTGCGGAGGATTTACTAGACAGTGGCAGAGAAACAAAGGCAAATGTGGGATTTGTGGCGATCCTTGGGATACACCGCAGGTGAGATTTCTGAATGTTTTTGTTAATTCACCGCGTATCGTTGCACCAGAGAAAAAAATGTTGGTTATGGTCAGAGCTGAACAGAGATTAAATATGGTTTTACAATATTTCAAATCGCTTTAGCGACCGTTTAATATTTCATATTAATACTTTTATTTGTATCTCTATAAACCTCTTGGAAAACATGCAAAGTGATAAGCAAAAGGGACGAGAGAAGCTACGTAAGATCGTATAGTAATTTGCTATTTAACGATATGTTATTTGACATTCATATTCAAATCTGTAGAGCCTTGAATTCCGTATTCTATCAGAGATTCCTGTGACATTGACAACCAACTAATGGTAAATTAAATATCTAGCTTCTTTGTTGCACCAATAAATTGGTCAACCCAACAAATTAAAAGTGAAAGATGAGGATCCAAAGATGAAGAAAGATGGGGAGTCAAAATGAATTGTGGTATTATAATTTTTTAAACCGCTTTAGCGATCATTTAATATTAATACTTTCAATTGTACCCTATAGACTAATTGGGTATCATGCAAAATAATATAAAAAGTTGGATTAATAAGTTGGTCGGCCCAAAAAATAGTTAGAACATTTGATTACTAGTATTTTCTTGGCAGCTCACTATGTTTCTTAGTGTGGACTCCGTTATAATTTTCAACTGGGTCGCACTGTCATCCTTGACTACAATTTACGTATTCTCAACACACATACACCGCATGTAATTGGATTTGTTTACCGTCCGTAGCCCAGAGTCCACGAGACAGGAGGAAAATATGGTAACAGTGTAATCGTACGAAAGTATCGAACTGGTTCCGTTATACCGATACGAGTGGAGTTGACGGCGAATCATTATGGCTACTTCGAATTTCGTACATGCGCTATGACAGTTCGCGGACAGGAAGTGACGGACGAATGTCTCGACAAGTATCTCCTTAAAGGAGAAAATGGAACGGCTCGCTATTATCCAGGTCCTGGTAACAGAGTTTTTGAGGGATATTACAAACTACCCGACGATCTGACGTGCGCTCAATGCGTCCTTCAGTGGAGATATATCGCCGGTAACAATTGGGGCGATTGCGGTAATGGGACAGGTAAGAATTTAAATTCATCACAATATTTACCTGCAGCTTTGTCATTCGCCTGTCGAAACAAGAAATTGCTAGTATCAATGTGCATTATATTAATACTCAGGTGGTGTACATATTGGAAAGCGTTTGGTGACCGACTCCACCTATCCTTTCGACGGAAATTACGCAATGATTACTATGATCGAATGACATAATTTCTCCATATTAAATTGTATAGAAGCTACATTATTACTTCAGAGGCCTATGAACTTTTTTATTATGAAAGGACCCCGGGGTCCATGCCGGATTCTTACTTTACGCGAATGTGACACAATTTCCCCCCCCCCCCCCCCCCCCCCCCCCCGTCCCCCACTCAGTATAGAAAAGATCCATTCGAACTAGTCGTAGACGATTCCTGTTTGAAGAAGAAGCAAATTCGCTTCGTTGACAACCTATGTAAATAATGTAACAGCGGATACGGTCAAATCGCCAGCTCTGAGTACATTAGATGCTCAAAAAAAACTATTTCCTTTAAGCACTTGGCAAAGAGACACCTCCACGACTCTACATTTATTTGTAATTTTAAAAGAAGTTCAATAATTAACCGAATAAACAATGCTATCGAATGCGTTTCAAACAAATACGGTTTTCAAATAAATTAATTTTCATGAAGCAAAGAGTGTCTATCGGATAAGTCATTTTTCTAGCAGTTATGTATTAACAATTTATTTAAAATTCTTAGGTGCCGTTGGTTGCGGTCCTCAAGAAGAATTTCGCGGGTGCGCGGACATAGCGATCGGCGACAACGTTCCTGCATTACCGCCGCGACCGAAAATCAAACCGGGCACAAAAACTTCAACGGAACTGCCAACCGACACAACCGAACCGACTTATATTCCGGAGGGTACTCGCGCCTTCTGGTATCTCAGTCTCATCATTTCTGGGACATGTCTTTTGGTTGTACTCTCTGCTATGGCTCTTATATACGCCTACTACTATCATGCCAGCCGAGCTAAGAAGTGGCTGAAGGCAAGGCGACTCTTCTCTTCCGAAAATCCTCCGGTCGCACCGCCAAGAAACAAGAGACATTCTATGAGCAATGTGCAATTGCAAATATAAGACTTGCAGTATAAGATTAATAATAAGAATTATAAGTTAAGCGCTACGTATACTGCCGCGATCCATGAATGTGGATAATTGAAGTTGCATGAATGGCTGGCGAAACTAAGATCGTCCGAATGATGGTTTTTTCATATTCTCTTTGTTGTTGCACGTAAGATCGCGAATGAACCTCACTACTGTATTGTATATACCTTTTTACATTAAAAGTATTTATTTTGTATATATTTGTATTTATATTTAGTTTTGATGGGTTTTCAGTCGATCTGCGGTTGGTGACGTGATGAGGATATTGAATCTATATATGCGGCATTCCATACCAACTCGACCTGGGTCGATCTGACCCTTGACCACCTGGATTTCATCCCCGATTTTTTATGTTTTTGTTCTATCTCTGAGCACCAACCAAAATTTGGCTTAGATTTTTTTTCTACCAATTTATATATTTATGGATATTAATAATGAAAATATTGAAGGCATTTTTATTTAATCTGCCGAAATCCTCATAAATTTTGTATCAGATATTAATTTTTCAAAGTTAAACCCAAGGTGAACTGGACCTCGCTTCTATTTTTTACAAATTTTTTTCAATACGAAAATTGAAAAAGTTGGATGCGTAAAAATCCTTCAACCGCAGGTTGTCGACTGAACATTTCAATATATGTCACGACTTCGGAGAATTTTTTTAGTTTATTTTCAAAACGAAAAAAAAAGAATCGGGATGAAAAATTTGAACACAAAAAAGAATTTTTAAAAATCGCTGTGAGCGAATCTAAAAACACCTCTGAAGTCTAGGATATATATATAAATGTTCAAGCAATAGCTTGCCGTGAAAGGATTCTTGAGCATCTAACTGCGGTTAACATTTATTTTGGAAAAAAATTCGCAAAAAAATAGAAGCGAGCTCCGGCTCACTTTGAACCTGAGCTCGGAAATTGTGCCATCTGAAACATGATTTATGAGAATTTTATCAGATTTCAAAATGATAGTCTTCGATATATTCGTTATAAATAATCATAAGTATGAAAATAAGTAATTAAAAAAAATTCAATTAACAAATGTCGATCTGAAAAATCTTTAAAAACTTCTCCTAAGTCTGAGGTAGACAGAAATGTTGAAACGATAGTCTGCGGTGAAAGAATTCTTACGCAACTACCTTTTTCCAATTTTGGTTTTGAAAAAAATTCCTAAAAAATCGAAGTGAGATCTGACCCACTTTAGGTCTGAGCTTGAAAATACTAATATTTCTTTCAGGATTTATGAGAATTCTGCCAGATTAAAAAAAAATTACCTTCGATTTTTATGAAAAATCATAAATTTATGAACTGTCAAAAAAAAAATGCTAATAAGAATTGTGGTTGCCGGTTAGAGGTAAGACAATAACAAAAAATCGGGGTAAAATCCAAGAGATCGAGGGTCAGAACCTGGTCGAGTCGGTATGGAATGCCCTATATATCTATTAGAAAGTTGTTTGGTGCTATGACGCCGTGAATATTCTGAATGTCCTTATGAAGACCCGAAAGTCTCTGATAATTTGCGCAAAAATGTGAAATACTCGAGTAAAAAATCCCTGCCAGTGTACGATTTTTTGTTCTCTCGACTTCGCTAATCTAACTTTATTTGGTGCGCGTAACGGGAGGGCCAAACCGCTCATTCTTAACTTTTGATTCGTACGAATGCGCAATCCAGGTTCAGGACTCTCCCAGGCAACAATTTTTGTATTACGGGAAAATTATTCAAATGCGATAAAGTTAAGATTCGGAGATAGGATATCTTACCGATAACATTGTGGTGGACATAACCGAGTCGGATAACTTTTCCGTAACAACACAAAAATTATTATTTGGGCCCGTGTCGTCGGTTAAAAATATGCAATCTTAGCACCCGATTGCAAGCACGGAATGTTGTTATTTTTTAGGAAGTGTCTTTATATATACCATACCGTATAGAATCACGGTATGCCGTATAGAATCCCGGTATGCCGTATAAAATCACGGTATACCGTGTGTTGATTCATGGTATACCGTGCACGACATAGGTTCCTACGGTATTGGCATTTAAAATTGCAACGTGCCATGATACCGTGCACGGTTTTAAATACCTTAGAAAAATGCACGCACGGTTTGGAAGAGGTAACTGAGATACCGTACACGGCTTTGGAGCACGTTATCCTAAAAAAAAAGATACGGTATCGACGTGATAATTAATCAAGTATAAATCGCCATAGGTTTAACGGAGTGTTGTTTCGTTCATGTAGACAATACTATTTACTAATTACTCAGTTGATAATAGAATTCATTATCTATTATCTCATATTACATATATTATGAGACTTCGGTTTAACAAATAATTGAGAAATGGGATATGCACTCCTGCGGACGGTATTCTTGCTGATTCATACCACGTCCCAGTCGGATATACCTGTGACAAAAAGTAAGTGGTAGACATATACGTAAAATATTCCGCGCACGTTTGGAAACCAACATCGATCTGGATCGTGACGTCATTTAAATTTTCTTCTTTAGTATTGATTGTTTTTTAATATTTATTCAAGTAGTCATGCTTCCACTGGGACGCCCTTTCCGTTTAACAGCAAAAAACGAATTCAATCTTCGAAAATGCATCGTCAGAGGCGCACGTCGGTCTCCGTAATTCTCCGAATCTTTTTACAAGTGCCTCGTATTTTGTCATTGAATCATCACTTAAAAAGTATACCGTAAATCGTAAATATGAAATGTATAATATTTCATAGGGCCAGAACATAAAAGAGCCAAAAATTCGTCCAAACATTAATTATACCTCGCTACCTTTTGAAGTAACAATACTGTAACTTGCTGTTCGTCAACCTCTTCGATAATAACATTAAATTGCCGATGCCAGAAGAACTCGATTCTTCGAATGATGTCGACCCTCTTCTTAAAGCCGTAATCCGAGAGCTGCAGTCCGAGTGCTACCAATGCATTTATTAATGGCTCCAAAATTTTCCGTTTTTCTTGAACAGTTTGCGTCTTTCTGTTCGAATCTTTCGATCCCGACTGCCATTTCGTTAAATATCGTTTTTCGTTGTTTGGACGAATAGAGCTTTCAATATTCTGCTTCCACGAGGTTGTCACTCTTCATATTGTTTCCAGTTTGAATTTGAAATCGGAACCGCACGATTGACTAGCAGTATTTTTCAAATCTTGAGTGACGGAAAGAATGATTTTCTTCCTCGATGTCGCTGTTGACGTCTCTTTAGCTGTTACATTAGTAATCCCAGGAGTGTTGTTCACATGCTTGATTCCAGTTTCGACGGGGATTGGTCGGAATGAACGTCGATGCTTCATGCAATATCCTTTCGTCCATCGTTCATTGCACAAGTCCTCCGAGAACAGAGTTCGCCCGAGCAGTTGTCTCACAGCAAAAGTATGACAACAGGGCAGGAGCGAAAACCACGATTATCAACAGAATCCCGTGTCAAATTTTCAGGATACCGTGTGGAAAAACCGTATACGGTATCTTAGTTATCTCCTCCAGATCTCATATATTCTTTCTCTATTTCATAAATTAGATTATCAAATGAATAATTAATACATCGTATTATCTACATGAACGAAACAACGCTTCGTAAACCCTCTGGCAATTTATACAAGATTGAAATATATCGTGCTGTGGAACTGTGCCCGGCATCACGGTTTCACGTCAACACCGTGGCGATTTTTTAGGATATTGTGCTGCAAAACCGTGTACGGTATCTCATTTACCTCCTCCGGACCTTACGTAATCTTTTCTAAGGTGTCTAAAACCGTGCACGGTATCACGGCATGTCGTTATTTAAAAGGCATGTACCGTCTACCGTAGGAACGTATGCGGTGCACGCTATAATTAAGCGAAGAACGTAATCATACCGTGTATTGGATTACGGTATACCGTGTGTTGGTACACGGTATACCTTGTCTGTACGGTATGGTCCCAATAGACACTTTCTATTCTTTATACGGAATCGAAAAAAAATCGAATGCTGCACGAGCGGGAGCATGATTTCTACCTCGGATGATTCATTATCAAACTTCATCCTTGGAAAAAATCACGTACTTCCTTACGTTGTTACACAATATCATTTTTTATATGATGTCCTGGAGGATCGCAGGAACCCGCTGGGTCTCACTCGTGACAAACAAAAAGACGAAGATTTGTGTTTGATAAACTATTTTTTATTGAGTAGCATGTTTCTGAAGTCTTGATTGTTGAGTGGCTGCTTGATGCCATTTCCCGGAGCAACGGAAGTTCCATTGTTTGCGGCGGGTTTGACGCTACGTGGAATCATAGATAACATAGTTTTCGGCACTCCGAATGTATGTCTGCTGGTGCTGGTGCCGCCGAGGGATTTTACCAGTGACACTTCATCCCCGAGTCCCTTTTTTCGTTCGGGCGGTTTGCTGATTGCAACGCTGATTACCTTGTCCTGTACTGTTATACCGTCTGTTGCGATAAGAGCTTTTCCCGCGTTAGCCTCGTCGACGAATTCTACATAAGCTAAGCCCTTTGAGTGTCCATTTCGATAAGTCACGAGACGTACATCCTTCAACGCTCCATGAGCACCAAATAATGTTTCCAGTTCTTCTTTTGTCGTAGAAACCGGAAGTCCTGCACGAGGATAAAAAATGAATTTTCCACTCAAAAAGATATGGTTAATTAATGAAAGTTTATAATTTTTTGCTATATTTGCCTTTAACGAAGAGCTTGTTTTTCTCGAGAGCACATGCATATTTGAAGCCCGATCCTCTATTTGTTTTATCAGGATCGCACCGAGAAACGAACATCGGTCGTCCTTTTATCGGTGTTCTGTCCAATTTCAGCGCATCTTCAACAGCATTCTGCAAAAGTATACAAACAACTTAATCAAAGTATATTTCCTCACAATATCATTCAATTCTTCGTATTTCCTAACGGAATCTTAACAATTATTTCAATGAAAAGGAATCGAGAGCAACAACTCTTGACAGAACGGGAATGTTATTAGGGGTAAGTAACTAAAAATGAAATAGAATCTAATAGTGTTTTCAAGTTTTTCTAAGGAACAATTGATACTCATTGTTCGATTGCCTATTCGTAATTTAGCTTATGAATTCAGGCCCTAATGAAAGTGCTATAAAATTCGGTTGACAGAATCCATTGAAAAAAGAAAAAATTCTTCACGCTTGGGGTGATTTCCCACGCGACATGCAACGTATACGCACCGAACTGCTGAGTTGTACGTAACCAAACCCTTTGCTGCGTCCTTTGTAGTCCCGAATCAACTTTACAAGCGTGATTGGTCCAGCCGGGTTTAGTGCTTCTCTAACTTCTTCCTCAGTAGCCGTGTAATCCAAATTACTCACAAACACCGTGATCTTATCATCGACTTCGTGACCGTGATCGGATTCCATCTTTTCATCCTCTGGCGGTTTAAAACCAGGAGGCGGTGCTATTCTCGGTTTCGATAATTCACCGATACTTGTGGACGGTTGTTCCGAAGATACGTTCTGTTTTTTGTCAAAGTTAACAGAGCTCTCATGAATTTTCGGTGGCAACGACTTTTCCATTCTGGGCTGTTTATTTGGAGCACCAAGATTTTTCCAGCGTCCCTCATCTGGTTTTCTCTTATTGGCTCTTCTACCAAGCGGTGCGGCGGTTTCCGGGATATTCGACACGTGTTGTTGCATTTTTTGCCTCTCATTCATAACTTGTTCAAGTTTTTCCGTTGTTTTGATTTCGCACCATTCTACCTGCTCGAGAGTTCCCTCGTCGCGCTCAAAATCAATCCAAGAATTCGCGATACTCTCCGGCCAGTCTTTCACTGCTGCCAGAGCCTTTTGATACAACTTTCGCAGATGTTTCGTGTCACCATAGCATCGTTCGAGCGAAATATACTCTAACCAACTAGCAGCAGCAGTCGAGTGACCTTGTGATAATATATCCGACCACAAAGATCGCGCTTTTTCCATGTCGTTAGCGTGGATGGCTTCGGTTCGGGCCCAAAATTGCAGTATCACGCAATTCGGATCACCCTCAAGGCCGAAAAGTTTAGCGAGATGTTCGCAAGCCCTGTTGAAAGTATTTCGAATGACTTCGATTTGCTTCTCTTCGTCAGCTGCCGATTGCTCGTGATCGATTTTGCGTCTTAGATATTCTATATACGAGATCCATAAACTTCTGTACTCCTCAGCTGTTGAGAATCCAGCGCTTAAAGCATTTTCCAACAACGCTTGTACCTCCAACAATGGTTTGCCCCATTTTTCCATGGAGCGCATCCATTTCTGCCAAATTTTCGAACACCACGGTACATTTCTCGTCGCTCTGCTGTAAACTTGCTCCAGTATACATTCGATTTTTATATTATTCTCGAGATAAGCCAGATAGTCGACCCAAATTTGAGATTCGAGACTAAGGTCAGTAACCGCGCGCTCGTAAAGTACTGTTACCCGACCAGGATCACCGTTTTGTTTCTCGTAGAGCAAATATCCTTTGTAAGCATCGAGCAGCTCACTCTCACCTTGCGTCGACACCAGCTTCTCCTCGAAAGGCAAACGCTCGGTGAGTTTTTCAAAAGCTCGCTTGTATCCACCGCTTACTATATTCTCGTCTATAGTAACACCTTTACCATCGCTAGCTCGCCAAATCTCAAACTCTTCCAAAGTTTTCTCCATGTCTAACAGGGGACAAGCTAACTGACGACGAAATAGACTGCCTACGTGTTCGAGCTGCTCTTTTATTTCTGTTTGGTTAATTGGAGCGATCTGTAATCATATTTATATCATTTAATCAATCTGTTTTGTTTTTGCCTCCATGATAAATAACAATTTTAACACACAAAAAAAGGGAGTAATATCAAAGTAAAGACTTCACTAATATCACTTTGATAAAAACTATTGTAATTTTTAATTCTATTTAATGCAAATACTCTCAGCAATTTGCCTCAAATGTGATTCACACGTCAATTAAATGTTATTTGTAAAGCATTTAACCAAATATTACAGAATTAAAAAAATGAAAAGTATGTCCACTTTTATAATGCACTTGAATATTTTTTTATCCAATGAGTGGTTTATTAATCTTTTCAATGTATTGTTTGGGGCAAAAATGGGTAAAATAAGCATTTTTATCAATAACAACAATGTTAATCAAATGGAACATTAGTAAAATCAATCAAACGATTATCAAAACTACGCCATTTACACGGTTCTGGAAGACTATAATTTCATCTTACCATTCCGACAAGTACAGATTCAAATTCCCTGAAAGCTTCCCATATAATGGCTCCTTTTGTGACATGCAGTCCTACAGAAGTTAGAGCTCTCTCGAATAATTGTCTTATATTCTTCTTTGCATTTGGATCAGTACCTATTGATCCGATGCTGAATTGCAAGTATTCAAGCCAAACCTCAACAGCTGTAACAAAAATGATTTAATAATAAATGAAAATCATAAGAAAAACAATACTGTAAGTGATACCCTTCTTTTCACAAATATTACATTTAGACCTCATTAAGTACATCAATAGCATTAACATTCTGCTACCTCATCAACACATAGAGTGCACTTGAATGTGTGGTAAGAAATAACATTTTTCAGTTGTCGTAGCTTCAGACCAAACTGGTGAACCGATATCAGTGTTCAATGTCTCATATTAACTGTCAAAGAGTGCATTGTGGATTGAGTATAGGAATATTTAATTTAGATCTTTATGACAAAGCTACAATTAAAAATGTGGGAATAATACTTTCTGGGTTGAAAAATTATTAAGCTATTGGTTAAAGTAAATCTAATTTTCACTGCATCCAGAATTGCTATATTCAATCCACAATGCACTCTTCGACAGATAAAATAAGATATTAAACACTAAAATTTGTCCATAAGTTTGGTCTGAAACCTACGACAAGTGTAAAATTGTACTATTTACCTCGCATCATTGTGGTACACGGTATGTCTGTAAAAAATTGCAGAATCATAATGCTTGTCGTATATCTGATAAGGTTTTAACATAAGATTCTTAAAAAGCATTATTTTCAGATTTGTTTTTCTCACGACTTTTTTTAGGTGACTGGGTTTCCTCAATGCATTACAGCTTTCGAGTCAGAAAACCCTTTTGAAACTTACACATGTAATCCTTAACAGCTCTCTCGCAGAGTTCTGCGACTGCAGCTCTTTGGTCAGGAGTTGTGGCCAATTTCATCTCATCACGCAACCAGGACAACCAAATATCAGGACTCAGAGGGTATTTGGAACTCATGTCTTCTCTAGCTAATCGCAGATGCTCTAGTTCACCCATTGCTCTTAATTTTGAGATGAGCACAAGATGGGTGGAATAATCATAGGGATTTTGCTCCAGGGAAGCCTTAAGAAGCTTCACTTCAGCTTCATCAGCATCTTCGTCATCGTCGTCATCGTCCTCGTCGTCTTCACCACTGTTTTTATCGGCCTGTTCGGGAATGTCTTCGTCACTCGCATCCTCCTCACCTTCAATCATTTGATTTTCACTGTTGCTATCCGGCTCGGCCGCATCATCGACGGACGTCTTTTTGATACTTTCACCATCTTCTCCAGAAACTCCGGTCTCCATGTCTTCCATTTTTCCAAGATTCTTGAATGTAAGAACACACGGGCTTATTCAAATACTTGCAATTGGCCGTTCAGAATTTACGACTTCTTGTTTGCATCAATGCTGCAGGTTATGGTTTTCGGTGTTTTCGTTTTGAATCGTTAGCCGTTGCGGCCAGCGATGTTGTTGCGTATTATACTGTATATCAACACGTGTGTGTGTATATCATGAGCTGCTACCGGTTGGTATAGTGCGCACGAGCGACGCGCACTATCTATATATATATATATATATATAGATATACCTATCCAGAATACAATGCGCGGTAACATTCGGAAAAAGAAAAAGTCGAGAAGCTGCATGTAAAACGCAAAAACGGTAAATAGTATAATTCAACAATAGTAAGAGTTTTTCTCTCGATTATGAGACAAAACTTTTAGCGCGATGTCGCTCAACTGTGGTTTTTCTCCATCCATAAAGTCTACCGAGTCTAACGATGATCAATAGACCCAGACCCCGAGTTACGATTTGCCAAACTTCCATCTAAATAAAAATATCACATGCTGTCATCGTCGAAGCATCACCGTCAATTTCGGTCAAATTCAATAACAAACAACATTAATAGTACCTACAAGTATATGCCGAATTATTTAGCAAAATATCTCCGTTTTTACGAAAGCTAGAGCGTGCAGATCTTTTTTTGAAAAAATTCGAAAACCTGTAAGATGAACATTTTTGCATAGATTTCGAAAAAAATTGGATCTGTCAAAGATTAACTGCTGCTTCACATTCGACCTGAATTTCAACTTAATCGGTTAAACGATCCTTCAGTTATAGGGGATTTAAAAGAAAAAACACACGCACACACACATTTTTTAAACCACTTTTTTCGATGTCATGGAGCATGCTAAGTATCTGGACATAAAAATCACGATAAAAAAAATTCGGAGGTTTTTATGTGTGGACACTTGGAATGATCCAAAACATCGAAAAAAGTGCTTTTGCAATAATGACCGTATGTATGAGTATGTATGTGTGCGCAGGGCTTTGAAATTTCAATCACCTAGGAATTTTGGCACACAAGTTAAACAGCAGTTCTTTTTGAATGTTGCATTTTTTAAGAATTGTATGGAGACATTTTTATTTTACGGCGCTTCGAATTCTTTCAAAAAAGAACGCGCGCGCTCTGGCTTTCTTAAAATTGACGAAATTTTTGCTAAATAATACTTCATGAGTGCAGGTACTTTTAATATTGTTTGGTATGGAATTTGACCGAAATCAGAAAAGTGTTTCGGATTTTATGGAGTTTTGAAATTTTCGAAAATTTCTCGTTTTTGCCCTAATATTGGCAAAACGTGAGATAACGATCTCAAATTTTATACATGGAACACGGAGAAAACGACTTCCTTACGGTAACGAAAAATATAGTTGGACCCAACCAAGTGACTTAGTGCTCTGACAGACAGTTTGACAATAGTTTGATCAACTATTTTCAGGTGGTTTGCTTTGATCGTTGCTCGAACTAAATACTTAGTTGGGCCAACTACTATTTTGGCTCTATTTGGCTCTATCTTTCCTAGCAAACCGACAGCGGTGGACGTGTGCTCGATGTGTGGTTCCGGCGGTCCCCAGAGTTAAGCAGCATTGTTTGTGCCCATAATTTGGATGGGTGACTGCTCAGCCGCGCACTGATTTGCGCGCAAATTGTTGAGCGGAAGGCAGTTTTTCTGAGTTTCTAATGTATTCTAATACAGTAGAAACTCACAAAACATGAAACCGCCTGTATCGGCCAAGTTTTCCGCAGTTTCCCTGAACCCTCGGGCAAATGCGATACAGTAGTGCATTAGGAAGAGTGGCTGCGGACAACACTCTAGAAAGGTCTCGAGAAATAAAATGGGGAATAAAGGGGAGGGTATAGTAAAAGCCAATTGGCGTACTTAAGGAACAACCAATTTTTAAAAAAACCAAAAATGATGAGGAAGCAGTTTGCAAAGCCCTACTTTTTTTCTAAGTTTCATCGGATTTTCACTTGTTAACCATACACTAATTTCGTAAATTCTTGTATTCTAACCGCTTCTTCGGACGAATTTAAAAGAAGTTGAACACTGATTGGTCTCCTCGACAATTATGAGACGCTCCAACCTGCTATTCTTCGTAGTATTTAGTATTGATGGTATTCCAGTCAGGAAAACGTTCGCGAGGAAATGCCGACTCAGTGGATAAGTGATTACTATATACGTATATATTCCCGTAAATTCCCCATTCATTTACGACGTAAATATACGTGACTAAGGGACACGATTACGTCGTGTTGTTACTGTCACAATTCATTCACGCGTAAACTAAAAACCTTCATCCGATTCGGCAGGAAATATTGCTCGACGGAAACAATTTTGCAAAGTGTAAATTACAATCGGTCAAAATGTTTTAAGAGGATGCCAAGTATTTATTTGTAGATTTCATATACACAAAGCATATAAAAGGGGAAGGAGTACGTTGTAAAATTTAAGTACGTGTGGACCTCAACAACACCAGTGAAATCATCATTCAGAGTGAAGTGTTAAGTCCGTTGACTTGTTAATAGACTTTTTGTGTCAGCCAGGTATTTTATTAGAATCACCGTCACACTGAGCAATGGAGTAGCTGACGCCGTAAATGATTTTGCCATGGTGAGGTGAGCAAATGACACTTCTGGAATATCCAACTGGCTCATCTAATTTAGTTCTTCGAACATATAAGTGCGAAGTTCCATCGGATCTTATCCTGGCATTCTGACACGATTTTGCTTGTTCTGAGGCGATTCCATTAACATAAAGCAATCGATTACCGCAATCGATGAGTTGATACATCTTGAATACCTGGCTTTTCAACGATGTATCCTGATGCACTGTCATCGTATATCCGTCGGTGAAAAGATTTTTTTTATTTTAAGAGAGGAAATTCAGGCCGAAAAAATTCTTGTCACTTGTTTGGTCACTGGTATAGTGAAATATAATTGTGTAAAAGTTGTTGCAAGTCACAAACTTGTGTTCAATCTAATAAATTTCGTTGTAGACCCAACATAGAAAGATTTAAGGATGTACATATTTTTATGGATCGGATTGGACGTGACATAAAAAATAAAACACAAACAGATAACATAGTATTGAAGTAAAACAATCTCGATTTTTTTGTAAAAAGTGACGAACGATATTTCTTTAAATGAAAATTCAACATCGTTACTGATTATTTTTGTACATTCCGCGTACAATTAAGAGACATTTTTTCAAGTCATGTGTAGATAGATTAAAAACCTGTCGAAAGTACAGCAATTTCAATTCAGTTTTTGCTGTGTATGAAAAAACATGCGTTTCTCACTCCATTGAATGCCTACTTAAACGTAATACGTAATCAAATTAATTTTTGGTAATTGTAATTTTTCAATTAAAAAAGCTGCCCGGAGTTAAGAATATTTCTTTGTTTTTGGGGAAAATGGTCATTAAAGGGTTATTTCCAGATAGACAAGTGGAACTAAACGGTTATTGTAGTTGAGGCCACATATAAGGCATTTCCCGGTTGTTCAACCACCAAAATCTTTAAATTTTTGCATTCACTCAGAAAATGATAACGTCTGAAGTACTATTTTTTAAATTGATTACGTCTAAAGGTGTTGATAAAGAAATTCAAAATTTTCAAGACCTCTCAAAGTTTCGTCAAAAGAATCTGACATTTATCATTTGTATTACCTTCGACGATATTTCCGCGAGGATTGATCGTAGAACATTTTTTCTATAACAAAATGTTTGTTTCTTCATTTTATTTTCGAAATAATGACAAGTTTATTACAGGTGTTAAAATATGTTTTTTTTTTTTCAAATCATTCAACGATTCTTCGTGCATGAACATAACGAAACTCAGTTAATACTTTTGCTTTATATTTTGTTCTTCTTTGTCACATTCAGAAGGAATTTTCAGCCAAACAGCCCGAGGGCAAATTGAAGGTGGGAAATTTAATTCTTATTAAGATTAATCGAAATTGAAAATTACATACTTTGTATGTGATGAGAAAGTAAAAAAATTATATCGTGAGTCGAATTGAATTTGCCATCGGATCATTTGGATCAAAATTTGTTCTCAACTGGACAAATTTTAAAAAAATGAAATGGGACAATATCGGCTGGGTTTCGTTATGTTCATACCCAAAAATCGTTAAGCCATTTTAAAAAACGTATTTCAACGCTCGCAATAGATTCATATCATTTTTGTCGGAAAGGAAATAAAAAAACACAAGGTTTTATCTTTTAAAGTTTCTACGATTATCCTCGCAGAAATGTGGTTGAAAGAAATAAAAATGAAAATTGCAGTTCTATTCAGATGGAAGCTGGAAAGGGCTTGAAAATTTCAGAAATATTCTATCGTTTTTAGGTATCGCAAGTCAGAATTCCGTGCCCTTTATCTTCCGGGTACTGTTAAAAATAAACGTCGTTGAACTGAGACTTGAGTTTGCATCCTAAGTTGTTGACATGCGAACCCGCATTGGTAGCCCGTTTTTTGCCTAGCAATAGCAATAATTTCTGCTCGAAGCGAGATGCAAATGGGGATTGTCGAACGCTTCAGCGATGATGCTTCTCTCGGAGAAGAGCTGAGCGAGGCAAAGAGGATAGAGCACAGAAATTCCTCGGCCAGAATCATTGTGCCCCACTACTGAGCTTGGTGAGGTGGAAAAATAAAGGTGTACCGTGCCGCGGCATCTTCATTACGTTTTTTGTTTCTCTACGTCTCTTCCTCTCTCCTTCGTTTGCCTGCACCTTCGCTTACACCGAAAGAATCGTTTTTATGCAAAGGATCGTCGGCTGATTTCGCGCAAGCCATTCTCCCGATCAGTCACACTCCAGGATATCCGCGATTGAGAAGCCTCGATATAAAGATGAATTCCTCCCGATCTCAGGGCAAACATAGTTTTTTATGCAACTGGTCGAATAATCGGGAGACTGAGATGGCTCGACGCTATTTCGATTGCAAATTTGTCGAGTAATACACTGGGCTACGTCGATTTTTTTTGCCATATAGTTTAAAAAAAAGTGTTTTCTAATAAATACAGTGTTGTTCTGTTTTGGTTTGTGCGTGAAAGTGAAAAAATTGGAGTATATAACCTTCAGCCTCATGTTTGTATGAAAATATATTTCCAATTCACTGGTACACTTATTCATCAAGTATTGATAATTTGTCTGTGGCATAAGTTTTAAAGTATCGATAAAATTCATTTTTATGTATTGATCATTTTTTTTAATTCGACAAAATGGCGCATTTTTTTAAAACATTATTGGGTGACTTTTGCGATGAAATTCCGGATACGACATCTCACAGGTGTATTTATATTCTGCAGCGCATCTTCCGTTGCTGACGAGAATTGAGAATTTTCGAGATAAAAACTGCAGTTTATTACATCGTCTCGACAGTGCATATTTACAGCACTATAATTAATTCATCAAACCTCCGCTGTTTACTTCTTATTGCATGTCTATTATAGTTAATCATCATTGTATTGTGACGGTAATGATCGCGGTGTGCGAGTAAATCGCTATCTTGCACGATGGATTACAAAAATCGTCTTCATATTCTAAAAAATTCAGATCACCTGAGTCGAAATTTTAAAAGCAATTATTATAATAATTTCCCTTACCAAATATTAAGGGGTAACTTATTTTAATCAAGGAATCTGGAAAAATTAGTGGGTCATTGATCCTGAGGAAAATGTACACTTATAAATTATCTGGATTTTTAATTTTATTTCATTTTTCGCTGTTTTATTTATATTTATATTCTTGGAAGCCAATTTTCTGCCTACCTTTCTTCCGGTATGCGAATTTCCTGGAGGCTAATTTCCGTGTTACTGAAGGATAAACGTTTATTTTAAGAATGTTTTTCAGAGTTTACATTTCGACTTAAGTAATCGGGGAAAAGTGGCATTAAATTTTAGCAGCATATGCAATCCGTAGCACGTGCACTCGTGACGTAGCGGTATTCCCCATAGTACCTTCTTCATGTTGTCATTTCTGTATTTGTGATCCAGTGAATCTTTCATAAGCAACGTATAGTGTAGATAACTTTATCATCGACCGCATTTACTTATTCGTTTACTTATTCAATTGTCAATGTGGAAAACATTCTTGCCACGATATAAGCATCACAGCATAGAAAATGCACGAAGCAATGACTAAAAAAAATACACAATAATGTACCTAAGCATCGAAAAGATAATTTGCGCGTTTCTCTTTCTATACTGCACCTTCAATTACTAAAAAAAAGGGCAATAAGACGTTACTGACTTATTAATTCTGAAAGGTCGAAAAAATGACGGCATATGTCAATTGATTTGACATTTGCTTAAATTCAATAATCACTCCCCAAGATAAGCCATTATTTTCGAGAGATTGAATAACAATCATGGTAAATTCAGTATCGATGCAATTTTCAAATTTTGAAGAGCTGATTTTAATAAAAGTCTTGACTTTTCCTATTTCATTAGAAATCTAAAATGTTCGGCGTTCATTGCGGAATCGTCTTTCTCAGTTTGGTCCTGTTCAATTTAATAATTCCAACACGTTGTCAATCGCCCTGTCCAAGTATCTTTCGTTACCTGAGGGATGACGATACAGGCGAAATAATGGGAAGGATTGAAATACCAGGAGCACCCAGAAATGTTGCGCTGCATCTTCGTATTACTTTGAGTGTTGCGACAGCATTACCTACGGTAAATTATTGATCTTAGCCATATTATTCAGCAAATCACCGTACTTTGGATCATTTTTCTGATCCGCAGAAATACGTAGGCCGATTGGAGTTGGCAACGTCAAGATCCGAAGCTGTACGAGTTGTACAGCAAGGCAGACCTTTGGTTTATCGTTTATACTTTCCACTGCGCCATCCCATTCCATTATTAACTCAAATAACGTTTAATGGTCAACGTTATTGCATGGGAACCCGAGGTGAGAAGATACTACATTCAGTAGTATACTTAAATCAAATTAAGTAACATATAATAGTACAATAGTAAATCCGATTATATATCGATATAATTCCCAAGAGGAGCGACCATATCGATTAGTACTAGATATTAAAATTTACCGAGATGCCATTTCTTACTCTTTACAACATATTTCCAACGAAAATAAGAACATTGATTTCTGAGCATTGGAAATTTTTTAGAATAGCCAACAAAAATTATATACGAAAATCTGCCACCCTTGATTGTTGAGAATAGTATGTAAAACATGAAAAAAAATTAGCAGGTCAGAATATTAAAAATTGTAGGACAAGATACATTTTTTCGAATCGAGGGAAAAATATTTATTTTTATTTTTAAGTGCCACTATTTTTTTCTTCGTGATGTGCAGTTAAACAATGAGGTCCTATAATATGAATAGTTTTGACTGATATTTCCAGAAATATAATTTTTTTTTTTAATCTAGGTAATTTTTTCAGATTTTTCATACGATTATTTTCGATAGCTAACTGTCGTCGCTCACCCCCTTAAATGAGCTATAATTATGTTTGTAATTATTAATTTTTGTCGTCATCGTAAATATAAGATATAAATGTTCCACCTGGGAATTATGCAGTATGGTAAAAGTATAGTCTTGTTGCTTCAACCATGTCTTTTTCTCTCGATGTAGCACAATAAATCAAGTTACATTCGTTTCAGAATAATTGATATTGCAGATAAATACCTCCTATTATTTATGTAGTTACTTTTGAGAAATCCTCATATAAAAATCTATACGTAGATTTCAGAAATTTGCCTGATAATACATGAAAACATTTACAGTTCTTATAAATATCATAAGCCAAAGTATAATCTTTCACACTTTACTTATTTCAGCTTCCGGGCCGATAGTGACGTCTATTTTTCTCGAGCACACTCTCTACCCTCCTGGAGTGATATCTCTGTCTGATAATCGTCCTTCCATGAATACCGATGACTTTTCAAACGTTCTTCCTTCACTACCGGGAACGAATGATGTCTTGCCTCCACCAACTCTGAATCTAACGACTGATTCGAATCTTATACCCATTTTAAGGCCAGGAACCAAGGTTCCATCTTTTATAAATATTGCCCCTCCGACAGAACGGCCGCCGACGGAATTTCAATCAGATGCTCCTATTACTAATCCCGGATATCCAGCCCTGAGTCCATCGTCGAACAACATCGAGGAAAATTGCGGTGGTTCGACCACAAGAGGCGTTAATTACCTCATTGCTCACGGTGAGAGAACGATGCCCGGTCAGTGGCCTTGGATAGCTGCAATTTTCATTGCTAAAAACGAGTACGAGTTCCAATGCGGTGGAAGCCTCATAACTGATAGACACGTCCTCACAGGTATTATTAAATCTGAATCAGAAAACAAGTTTACTCGTTGGGCCTATTTTTCCATCGAAATTTCCATCTCCGAATCAAGGAAGGGCAAGCATTTAATGAAAATGTATTTGAAATCCTTTCATGATTGAATCATTGAGGATTATTAAGCTAATTCAACATTAGAATTTATCGTAAACAAATAATTCAACTAAATTAATCATAAATGTCAAGGGAACATGGATATTTTGAGTTTTACAATATAACAAGTCACAGTTATCTTATACAAAGTATTTTGAATACATTTTCATTAGATGAATGCCCATCCCTACTTCAAATTGAACTTTAAATGGGCGAAAAGCTACTACTAATTTGTAACCACTGTAACGTAAAATATCACATTAGGCGAAGACTTGTTTTCGTAGATATGTGTTTTAATTCTATTTTTTCAATTCAGAAGATTTTGATACTCAGTTTAATGTAATCTATGGGGAATACATCCTACATTTTTATTGCATCATAAAAAAAAGCAATTACACGTAAAAATTGACCTCCATATAATTCATCTCATTTATTTAAGGTACAATTGTTTCGACGATGCTAATTTGGAGAAGTATTCAATTTTCAAGAATTTTTTTTCCCCTGGACGGGCTTCAGCCTTTCAAGAGTTAAATTTGGTTTTAACTTTCATGTGAAGTTTTTTCTTCTTCAGATAAAAAGAAGAAATTTTATTTCTTTTATTAGCTGCCCACTGTAAAATTAGTAACGACGTTGAGGTCCCAGCAAGTGCTTTTCTTGTTGCTCTCGGCCGCTATCAGTTGAACAACTGGCGCGAAAAGGGTTCTAAGACGCTCGAAGTACGAGAATTCAAATCACATCCGGAGTACCGTAGTCGCACTAGTGCAGATGCCGATCTCGCGATGATCATTCTTCGAAATAATATTCAATTTACTCCAAGAATTCAACCCCTCTGTCTTTGGCGTGGACCAATTGGTCTCGAAAACATTGTGGGACTCAATGGCTATGTCGTTGGTTGGGGTAGAGATGAACATGGTAATCAACACTTGACGGAGCCTCGAATGGCTCGAACGCCCATAGTTTCACAGGTAAATTTTTCCATTTAGACTTCACACGTTCTTTATTTTACTCAAAAATCTTTTAAGACTACGTGGATTATGACATTTTATATCGAAAAGTTGATTGTAGAAATTCCAATCATCAAGTCTTGATACGTTTTTCTATCGAACAAACTATAGAGCATTAAATATTGTACGACGAAAAATGGTATTCCTAGATTCATTAAATATTTAACGAAAAAGTATTCTCAAAATTGTAAGGGGTCTTAATTGAATCACGAATTGAAAAAATGCGCTATGGGAATTATAAAAAATGGGTTCCCAACATACAATTAGCACGAAAAAATAATCCATTGCTTTTTTTCATGCAGGAGGATTGTCTCCGAAGTAATTTAGCTTTCGTGCCATCCACCTCAAATCGCACGCTCTGCGCTGGGCGCAGAGACGGCAGCGGACCTTGCAACGGTGACAGTGGCAGTGCTCTCGTGATTCAAGACCCTAAAACCGGAAGATACCATTTACGAGGCGTTGTCTCCTTATCGCTTTTAGATAAAGATACAATGTCCTGTGACCTCTCGCAATATCTCGTGTATGTTGATGCTGCCAAGTGTTTGGAATGGATAAGAAGCGAAATAAAGAATTAGAAAGTGCCACATAAAGCAATTTCTGTTATGCATCACGATATGACATTTAATACACATTTTGAACTGTGCGTTAATTACTGGCGAGTGAGTGTTAATCCTTATCATTCGGAGGAAATCGATGGCGAATCAATTATGTATTTTTCAATTGCGATCGTATCGTATATGTGTTATACATGAGATTTGAATAAAAAAAATTATAAACGTCTTACCGACAGAAAATGTTGAACTTTTACCAAAGAAAAATAAAATCTTCATTTTATCCATTGAGATCAATGTATGATATATAATAGTAGTATATAATATAATAATAGTATAATAATAGTAGTAGTCATGGTTATTATTAAGTGACACATATTTATCGCTTATTATTCGAATATTCATCATTGTTAGCATCACTAACTTCAATCAATTGTAATTATTAAGTGAATGCAACTCTAATCATTGTTGTCATGATTACAACGGCTCCTGAGCGCATACGCTCTTATTGTCGTAAATCATTTTAAAATAAATTGAAGGTTTTCTACTTTTCTTCCTTTTCGATTTCTCTAAAACTTCACTTATTTCAAATCGATTGTTTCTATCAATGGAAAAATCGTCCACAAATCATGCGCGAGCCATTTTCACGGCCAGTTGTACTCAAGGATGGTTGTGATTGACAAGTACCAAGTACGTAAACAAGAATTTATCTCATTTTAAAGAGCACGTAGTTTTTTTACGACTGATCAAATGATCCGCAGAGTATAATAACTCGACGCTATTTCAATCGAAAATTTTACGAATATTATGCTGGGATGCTGTAATTCAGTAAAAAAAGTGAACTTCCGCAATTATCCAATTTTATTCTGTTTTTGATTGCGCGTTCGAGTTTAAGATCTAAAAAATGTACAGCCATGTTCATCCTCGTACCTGTATAGGAATGTATCGTCCAATTAGAGTAACTACTCTTAATAATTGTCACCAATTTTGCGTAACATAAAATTTAATTATAGCTCGAATGCTATTAATTTTATTTTATTTAGTGAAATAAAGGTTTCAAGTAATGTTTTTTGGTATTTCTTCGAAATTATTGAGTGACTTCTACGAAGCAATGTCGGATGCTTGTAACTACAGTGACATCTCACATGTACATTTACAATCTCCAGCGCATCTCCATTTTCTGACTAGAATTGACAATTTTCGAGCAAAAAAAATGCAGTTTATTACATCGTCTCGACAATGCATATTTACCGCGCAATAATTCAGCATTCCGCTGCTATTAAGTTCCTATTATCTGTCCACTACAGTTTAATCATCCTTGCGTTGTGACGCAAACTATAGACGTGGCAAGAAGCTCGGTACATCCCACAAAGGTTCACATTTCGACTCCGGCAATAGAGGAAGGTGAGATAAAATTTAAACAGCATATACAATTCTAGCAATCACAGTTGTAGAATATCGTCATTCTCTGTAGGATCTTCCCAGTGTGTTCATTTAAATGTCAGTGATCAAGTGATTCTTCGGCAATTTGCATATGCAACGAATAAAGTGACTTACAATGGAGCGAGTTCGTTAATTTATTCACTTATTTTGTGGTTGACATGGAATAAAAAATGCTTCTACATAATAATATCAATTATACATGAAGAATTTCGGAGACTTGTGTATGAATTTAACTAGACGCATCTAAAGAATTGACGTATATAATTTGATTGGAGAATGTTTCGCCTTTACGATATTTTTATTCATGTAATGTATTTTTTACGACCCATTGACCATTTGAGTTTTAATGAAATATTTACTTCTCAAAATCAGTAATTGATTCCTTAAAAAAATTATGGATGATTGTCATAGAATTAAAAATTGAAACGTCAATACATGAATTCATGAATCAACGTTTAAGCTCAATAGCTGACTTCACTAGTACAAGTAGCGATTTTCAAAATACTTTACGTTTGGCTTACTAAAAGTATATTGAGGGTTCACGCATACTGTTCGATTTTTTTTTAAGAATTTAAATTTGATAAAAATTTGAAATTCTCGTTGATTATTAGAAATTAAAAATGCTCGACGCTACTTCCGGGATCGTCGTTCTCAGTTTGGTGATATTAAATTCGATAATTCCGGTTTGTGGCCAATCGCCCTGTCCGAGTATCTTTCGCTTGGTGAATAGTAACGTTGCGGGCGAAAAAATGGGGAGGGTCGAAATACGGAGTGCGCCGAAAAACGTCGCGTTAAATATTCGAATCGAAATGAGTGTTGCGACACTGTTGCCTACGGTAAATAATTAATTTTAGCAACGCTAATCCGCAAAGTAATACATATCTTAATCGTTTTTTTAAATCCAGGAATACCTAGGAGATTTGGACTTGGCGACATCACAGGATGAAGCTGTTCTGGCTGTACAGCAGGGTAGACCTCTGCTTTATGATTTGCGATTTGCAATACAGAATCCAGTTCCTTCAATAACTGCAATAACGTTCAATGGTCAACGTTATTGCACAGGACCTCCAGGTAAGATATCAACATATTTACTGGTCTTCATTAGATCGTACTTTAGTACATTTTAACACTATTAGGGAGATAATCTTTTCGGGAGCGCCAGCTTCTGAAAAGTGCACATTATTTTTACGTTTCTCATCGTCTAACTAAAACAATAAAAAAACATAAAAATTATTGTCAAACATATACCTATCTATTTACTTTTAATGAATAGAGCTCATTTAGCATCAGAGCCGTTCTATTGTATATTTTACAGTAATTATGAAGATCATTCACCAATATATATCTAGTATATCTTGAATCATTTCAGCTACTGGTTCGCACGTGACGTCGATTACTCTCGAGCACACGCTCTACCCTCCTGGTGTGAATTCTCTATCGAGCAATATTCCTGCTACCACTATCAATGATTTTTCGAACAATCGTCATATAACGAATACTAATGATTTTTTCAAAAATCATCCTTCCATGGATACTAATGATTTTTTCAAAAATCATCCTTCCATGGATACTAATGATTTTTTCAAAAATCATCCTTCCATGGATACTAATGATTTTTTCAAAAATCATCCTCCGACGAATACTAATGATTTTTTTACAAATCATCCTTCCACTAATACTAATGATTTTTTCAAAAATCATCCTCCGACGAATACTAATGATTTTTTCACAAATCATCCTTCCACGAATCTCGATGATTATTTCAAAAATGATGATTTTTTTACCAATCTTCCCTCCACGAATATCAAGGATTTCTCATTTACTCTTCCTGCACCATCGGGTATTACCGGTTTAATGAACGTAACACTGGGTTCGAACATGATTCCCATTGTAAAACCTGTCACGACGGTTCCAATATCGATAAAGCTCCAATCCCCAACGCAACGACCTCGGCCGGTAATACCAACAGAACAACCACGCCCAGTACCACCAACGCAACCACCACGGCCGGTAATAGCAATGCAACGACCACGCCCAGTACCTCCAACTCAACCACCTCGGCCGGTAATAGCAACGCAACGACCACGCCCAGTACCTCCAACTCAACCACCTCGGCCGGTAATAGCAACGCAACGACCACGCCCAGTACCTCCAACTCAACCACCTCGGCCGGTAATAGCGACGCAGCCACCACGCCCAGTAACTCCAACGCAACCCCCCCGGCCGGTAATACCAACGGAACGACCACGCCTAGTACCTTCAACGGAACGGCCGCGGCTGGTGATACCAGCCGAACAACCACCCCCAGTACCTCCAACGCAACGACCTTCACCGATACTTCCAATGGAACAACCTCGACCGGTACTTTCAATGGAACAACCTCAGTCAGTACTTCCAACAGCAGCGCCTACCATAAATCCCCAAAATCCATTTCTCAATCCACCGCCAATTAACATCGAGCAAAATTGTGGTCGTTCGGGCGCAGTTAATCATCTCATCGCTCATGGCCAGAGCACTCTGCCAGGACAGTGGCCCTGGATAGCTGCCATTTTTATAGCTAGAATGAGCTACACGTTTATATGCGGTGGAAGTCTTATAACTGATAGACACGTAATTACAGGTAATACGCTTATCACAAATAATACACCCAGAAAAGAAATTGAGTAATATTAACTAAAATTGTCTCTTCAACATTTGTTCATTTCAATCAACGAAAATTTGCTTTCCCTGGAACAAATATGTATTTCATTCAATTTTGCAATTTATTTATTTCGAACGTATCTATTTATTTAATGCAATTTTTTACTGTGCAGTGGACACTAAATAGATATTATATTCGTTCGTACTAAATACTTTCTTCATCCGGAAATAATATCTAGTTGAAACGACTGGATACATGTATTCAATCTTTTTTATTCAAAATTAATTAGAACTTTCTTTTAATCCAATACGTAATTATTTTCTTTAATCATTAGAAATTACTTCTCTGTAATTGATTTAGTTATTTAAATCAACGTTCCGTTGATGATCTAGTGATGAAATACCAAACTTAACTCTAATACGTATTTATGTTCATCCATAGAAAACATTTGGTTCGTCAGTAATGGATTCATGGTCGGTTTTATTTTTTATTTTTGAAAACATTTCACTTAATCGATATTAACCTTAGATAAGATAGATTTTAAAAAATACATACAACGTATTGGAAGCACATTAACGGAAGTAACAACAAACACAAACAAACATTGAAAGAAACAAATGTACTCGATCCATTTGGAATGAATTTACGAATTTATGTATTTTGTAAACAGAAAGAAGAAATTATTCGACGTAAATATATTTTTCTTCGACACGAAGAAATGTACATTTCATTAAAACATATTTTTTTCTACGAAGTAATAAAGATATATTGCAATCAAATACATATTTCTTAGGTTCGAATATATTTATTAGTCGCCAGATGTATTAATTACAAATAAAAAAAATTATTCGGGTTGAATACAAGTCTATTAGGTCAGCATTTAAATAAGAAAATTTATTTCCGATGCATAGGTTCTAGAGTTAACTAGATTAAGTTAACTAGATATTTTTTCTGGGTGTACACATGGATTTTTATGAAGAAAAGCAAATTCCATAACAAAGAATTCTTTGATCATATATCAAAGAATTTTTTGCCAAAAATAGACAAATGAACTCCAATGGAGTAGTTTTGTCAGTGGTCGACTCAGTTTTTCATTTTTTTTAGCGACAAGCATCTTTCGTTCGATCTTTTCACCGAAACTTCCCAGTAAACACAGTTATATTGCGGTAATGTAACGACCATGTAAACGAATGTAACGCGTGATATGGCTTAAACGTTACATGAAATGAACATGTAAGTTGCGACTTCCGACTCAGCAATATACCATTGTTATATCACGTCTTCCATAACTGATATTTAACCGTTACATTGCGGTTACGTTACGTGCAGGTTACAAATGCTACATTACATACCCTCTACATATCTCAAGAGTAACATTGTTATATAACATGTAAGTTCCCAGTTATATAGCCGCTATAATACGTGTTTACTGGGTTTGATCGTTCCGTTTTGCTTTGAATTCGACGTTAGGACGGAACTTCCAACCCGGTCCATCCATCAAGTTATAACATAATTTTTTTTGTCCTTTATATTAGCTGCCCATTGTAGAATTACTGACGACGGTGAGATGCCGTCAAGTGTTTTTCTTGTCGCCCTCGGCCGCTATCATTTGATGGAGTGGCGCGAAGAAGGCTCAGACACGTACGAAGTACTGGAATTTCGGATACACCCGGGGTATCAAACAAAGACCAGCGCTGATTCCGACCTCGGATTGATTGTCCTTCGCCGAAAAGTAGAATTTACACCAAAAATTCAACCCCTATGTCTCTGGAGCCAATCGATTAGTCTTGAAAATGTTATCGGGCTCAATGGCTACGTGGTTGGTTGGGGTACAGATGAAAGTGGTAACTTGCATTTGCACGAACCGCGTCTTGCTCAAGCGCCCATTGTTCCACAGGTAAATTCCTTCCTAATCTTTTCTATACGATATTAATTTCATTAAGAATAAATTAACACCTAAATACTGTATTACAAATCGGGCAGATTATTTTGGTGGTCGCGGTCGCTATAAATGGTTGTAATAAGCGGCGTTAAAACTATTCCAAAAACGCATAACAGCCATAACATGAAGGTATAAAATTAAGCGAAATATCTTAGTAGGTTGTAACAGTAATTCTAGAAAGTTTATAAAACGGAGCAGGTGTCCTCTGAAAGCGGAACGTCGATTCCGTTGAGCATGCTATGCCAAGACTATTTTATAGTATTGTTACGACCGAGCTGAATGACAACACGGATCGGTAGGGGCTTGATCCTACCTGTGCCAAATGAACACAGGTGGTTTGAACATAGGCACTCTAGCAGATCGGATCACGATCGAAATCACGGTGAAAATCACGCGTGAGGTTTAACACCGAAAATCACGGCAGAGATCACGTTGTAAATCACGGTCTGCAAGCTTAAAAACTCAAACGGTAACGGGGGCCCGTGGTTTCTGTCGTAATGTCTCACGTGATTTTCGGTGTTAAAACTCGCGCGTGATTTCGGTCGTGATCCGATCTGCTAGGGCAATCCGAGATAGAAAAACGTGTCGCATGGCATATGTCGTCAAAAATGCGCCATGTACCTATGTAGGGTTTGTCGATAAAGCTGAAACGGCCAATACGCGGGCTAATGTTGGTGAGATTAGGCCAATGCTCTGCCAAGTATTGGCCCGCCAATGGATGGCTTGTCGATATTAGGCCAATGTTTGGCCAAGTATCATCCCGTCTATTATCGACTTCACAACATTAGGTCAATGCTTAGCCAAGTACTGTTCGCCAATATTGAGCTGGACTTATCATCCAAGACTCGGGCCGATAATCGGGCTAATAGCCATGCCAATGTTGGCAGTCTCGGCACCGAAATTGAGCCGATCATCGGCCAAGTCCGGTCACCCTTCATGAGTACTGCCGCATTAAATTGCATTATTAACGACACGGTGTGCTTAACGGCACGAATACCGCCACTTTGCCTGCAATATTCCAAGAACTTTTCAGGCACTTTACCGTCATCACGTACGTCGTGCTGTCAATAATCCAGCTCAATGTTGCAGTACATAGCGCATTTTTAGCGACACGCGTGTGGTTTTATCTCCCCATCGTGTCGTCAATCTGTCGTATCATTTTTTGTTTTTTTGGCACTGCAGACAAATCAACTGGACACGTTACCAGTTGTACACGGCAGAACACGATGCGGCGGTAACGGCACATGGCGTAACGCGACACATTACTAACTCGACAGATCACCAACTGCATATAGAAAACCTCGACAAACATCCGTTAGTCACGGTCAGACTGTCCACAGGCTCAATTGAAGACAGTCGTAATTAGACGTAGCCAAGACGTTTGGCAGTCGAGCATTTTTGTAGTTGGACGTAGATGTAAAAGGACACACGTAATATGGTTGCGTGTGTGCTTTTGAGTCTGTGTGCAACTTGAACAAACGCCTCGTTTGTGTCCAATGAGGTATGTGTTCGATTGAGCCACTGGATAGTCTTTCCATGTCGAAATAATGTTTGTCGAGGTTTGCTGTGTCCAGTTAATAATGTGTCAAGTTTTATTGTGTTTAGTTAATAATGTGTCAAGTTTTGCTGTGTCCAGTTGATAACGTGTCAAGTTTTGCCATGTCCAATTGATAATGTGTAAAGTTTGCCATGTCCACGTTGATAATGTGTAAAGTTTTGCCATGTCCAGTTGATAATGTGTGAAGTTTTGCCATGTCCAGTTGATAATGTTGGAAATGGTATCGTGTCCAGTTAATATCTTTGTCCAATTGCCTTTCTTCAAACCGTCTGTGTTCAATTCGGATATATAGGATGAAGCTACTGCACATGGATCTTTGTTTGTGGGACGGATTCTATTAATTACAAACGCTTCTTATCATTCCATTTGATTTGTATCACACGTCTGTTTACTTTCAACGTCTAGTCAAGACTCTCTTCTGTCACTATTACCGTGAAGTTAACCATCAATTCGTCCGTCGACCATCCTAAAGCCGAATCTCAATATTCGTAACAGTATGTTATAAGTGCGGTAAAACTTTTTCCAACGAGTAATATACAAAATGCTACCTCACAAGGTTGCGAAAAGGGGCTGTAACGCACGCCAATCTTTGTGTCAAACGTTCATTATCGCACCGAGTGAAGTAACATTAAATTATCATATAATATCATGAGTACGCGAATTGTACTCATTACTTTTGCTTGCAGGCTGCTTGTCGCCGAAGTCATCTCGCATTCAGACAGTCCACTTCGAATCGCACATTCTGTGCTGGGCGCCTGGACGGTAGCGGACCTTGCAACGGGGACAGTGGCAGTGGTTTCGTGATTCGGGACTCTGTGACCGGAAGATTCCATTTACGGGGCGTTGTCTCGCTATCGCCCTCTAATGGAGATTCACCGATCTGCGACCTCACACAGTACGTTGTATTTGTGGATGCTGCGCAATATTTGGATTGGATAAGAATCCAAATCAATTACAGTTAGAGCAAATCACACAAAGCCTTAAAGATAAATTTACTGGGCATTAGAATCTGTTATTCATTGAAACATATTTTTGATTGGTGAATTCATTATTTATTTTTCTTTAATTGCGATTTTATTGTACATGTCTTATATGATCTAAATAAAAGTATTATAAATGTTTTCCGAGACAGAAAGTTTCGGACCTTTGCCAATAAAAAATGATAAGTTGACTTTATGTACAAAGATAATTGTGTGGTATATGCTCGAATAATTGGATTAGCTCTCCTACTATTTTACAGTTCCATTAACCACGCAGTCGTTACGATACCTAACTTGTATTAATCGTGTTATAATAATACATAAATAATAATATAATCGATATATTATAAATAATAGAATATAGTTAGCAGAACTATCGCGATTTCTTTGAGTCTGGACTCTATTATCAACATAAGGGATTTGAGAAGAATGCAATGTTGCCAAATAAAGAACCCCACAGAGGCTTAAAAATTTTAAAAACCGTAGATGACACGAAAGCATGGATTGAATGCTTCGCCTGCACAGCGATTTATAGTCTTTCATGGTCCGCGAAGGACATAAATCATTTCATTTGTTCAACACGCTGCAAAGCATTCTCGATCAACGGACGTCGCCAATTAATATCCTTTGCATATGTCGGGAAGGCCGATGAAAACTTTTTTTATAGTTGCCCGACAGTCAAATGTAGAGAGACTTACATTGCAGGCAGTCCATGAACGTCAGGGACCCGTGAGAGAGCAATATGACTCTACCGTGTGTTTTCCAGCCTCTTCTTTGGTCACATAATCGTATGCGATCTGCTCATCGTTGCTATGGACGCCGAAAAGATTTTTAATCCACGTTTGACGGTTTAGCAGTTCTGAAATTCTAAGCTGTGACTCTGTTTCGCGATAATCTTGAGAAGGGTTCGTTGCTCGAAATACAAAAGTCTCGGTTTTTATAACTTTTCAACGTCGACAGATCATTTAAGTGCTTCAATCCCTAAAAAATCATCGATCTTAATTTGTTGTTTTCGTTATTAGGCTCATTTATGGCCCGATGAATAAGCAGCAAGGCTCTCTGAAATAAAATAAAAATTTCAGAATAAATTACGGCGCACTAAAGCACATTTGCTGTAATAGATACGTGCAGTCGATTTATCGGCGATTTTTTGGAAATTGTAATTATTGTAAATAATACAATTTTATTGAGCCCTTATGAGAGTTGGTGAAGCAAACTGTCTCCGTCGCTCCAAAATTTGCAAAAGTTAGTGATGCAAAGTTCAAAGTTCCAAATTACACCGAGAAAACAGATTCGTTGGCTTAACAAACCAGGCGATCGCCGGTTGTCAAATAGATTGTTCAGTCAGCTCCACGGAAATTTGTCGCAACTTAAACATCTGTCGATCTGCTAAGCCGAGACAGTGTTAAAGAAACTGAACATTTTGTTCCTGTAATTAAATGTTTATTTGACAGCCGGTGACCGCCTGATTTATCGAGCCAGCGAATCTTTTTTGTCAGTGTAAAATAACAGTCACAACGAGTTGAAAAATTTGTCAATTTCTGAAGAGCCATTAGAGCCTGTGACGACGGTATTACATTCCTTCTATTTTATTCAAAAGATACTGAATGCTAGATGAAAAGATAGATGCTGCCCCAAAAACAAGTTCGAAAGAGATTACAGCTGTTTAGCGGATAACGGAGTCTACAACTTTTATGAAGATCCTCTTAACCGCATATGTCGTTCACATAAAGTATTGAAGAAATAAACCGCATTCATCATCAAAAGATAAGGACAGATCAATAATGAACATTGGAAAGTGTAATCATCACACTTTTAACGACTTCATTACAAGATTAATATTGATTTGTTATCTGAAAAAGCAGACTGCGAGGCCTTCTCTTGAAGAAGAAAGCTTTCTAAGAATTAGAAGAAAGCATCAGAACCCATTGGAGAGAATGTTTTCTTCCCTTAGAAAATCCCTTCCTCCAAAATCTAGGAAACTACAGCTAGACGACATTCTCGTCTACGTTTTGAAAAGCTGCTGTGCCAATGACGTATGCGTTAGCATACCAGTGACTTTGAAGAGTCGTATACGTCTTATCACCGCAGCTCGTTCTCTCCATAAAAGTCCATCCGGCAATTGCGCTTGACGAACGTTTAATTAAAACTTTTTTTCAACTCGAAATATAATTATGAAGGTGTAAAATGATTCGTTGATAAAGTCTGTTCTCACTCCCTCCACTTCGTATTTTCGACATCTCCCTCTACCGCAATTACGCATACCACCTATCCTCGTCTTCGACCTCTTGGTTTACAACTGTAACACCTTCTTGTCGACCTCGCGATCTCGAGGTGCTGCACGTTTGGTACCTTCAGCCTCGGGCACTTGAGCTTTTATTTCAACCACTGTGCAACATTCACTCCTGATATTTTGTGAAATAGACTAATAAGGATACGTTGTTGTTACACAGATTGCAGTCGGCAATCATGTACCGCAAGGTAAAGCTGCTTTACGGGTGCGCGAATGTATTTGTGTTATACCCTTTGATCATTTATGTTTTATCGACGACATTGTTATTGGCTGCTGAGGGGACACAGGCCCCACCACCTCAGAGGTAATTAATACGTCGACTTGTGTACATTGGCTACGCTGCGTTTTCTTCGTTTTTGCACGTGTCAACGAACACTAGCGTGCACTGTACTTCATAATTTATTCTTTTGTGCCACATTGCAATGAACATCTGTTATTTTTTATTCCTTTATCCGAAGAGAATCTTATGCATCACTGCAAAAAATGATTTCGTATGCTACGGAGCGTGTTCATTTTTATTTTATTTTTAGTCGTTGAACACCTGCATACACTGAGAGGAAAACATATCGTTGATTGAACGATTTTAGATTAATGTTGCAGCGATGATAATATGGTTCAATAAATGATACTTGCAAAGTTATTGGAAATAAACGTTGAAATCGTATATGCAACGAAACGACATATTTGAAAGATGAGAATAATTTTTCAACTGTTTTCGAACGATTACCATCTTGATGATTGCTACTGTAATTATATTTGCTATAACCATAAAATATAGATGTACCTCCTGAGAATTACAGTTTACAGTTAGATTATCGTCGGTCTAACTATATTTTTTTAAATTACCAGATTTTTCTCTCAGTATACCCTGCATTTTTCAGTTGGTCACTTTTATAATGCATTTTGTTGAATATACAGTAATTTTTATTTTTTAATAAACGTGTTGATTGTCTCCGTATTCATTTCCAGCGACATTAAGGAAGCTGAGCAAATCGTCGGTCGTTTTTTGCGTAACGAAGCAGGTACTTCGTGGCTGTCTGATCTCGCCAAGTCGAGATCTGCTCCATTGACGACCCAGGATCTCATGAATGAAATTATGGCCGCTACCCGACCAGGAGGAAAAGTCTGGAAAGCTGCTTCAACTCTCAGTGAAACGCTCAAAAACGAATCCCTGAAAGGAATGGGAACAGAATCTATACTGGGACAGCCGGAGAATTGGAAGGATCTTATAGAACATATCGAGAATGAGAAAGACATAATATGTCTGTATCGCGCAAATAAGGAACAGGCAGCGGAGAAGGAAAGTGATTGGAAGACATTTTTGAGGAATGTTTCGCCAGGTTACACCGTTCATCTGGCCATTGACACAGGTAAAAAGTATATAATTTGCCTGAAGAAGATCGAAGTACCCGCAACGAGGCGTGAAGATAACCAGACCATTAAAGAAATCGTGACTACTGAAGAAATCGTTACCACTGAAGAAATCATGACCACCGAAGGAAACTCTTTGCCTCTAGACACTTCTGTAGATCTAACGTTAGTCGAGGCAAAAACTGCATTTCCAATAACATCCGAGAATCAGGAAAATCTTGTGCGTCGAAAGAGTCTACAAACTCCGAATGCTATTGGACTTAGGAATAACAGTGACAAAAATTGTCGCAATAAAGATCAGGCAAGTGGCGAAGATCATAAAGATGGCAGAAATAGTCCAATAATTGACCTGGGCAATGAAGATATGTCCGAGACGTTCGATAATTTAGGTTCATTCGAGGAAAAATACTTGATAAGGCCAGAAATGGACAACTATTTCGATGAGGAGTTCGAGGATCGTCCTATGAAATTCAGAAAAACCTGGCGTTCACAAACACCGCCACACATGAAAAACAAAGGATTAAATTTGGAAAATAATGGTAGGCCATTTGGTAATTTTTACCTAGGAACATCCGATAGGCTTAACTCTTTGGGTCCCAAAGACTCTGAATGCAATAGGCCAATTATACTGGTGATGCAGAATGATAATCCTTCAATAGGATATCGGCCCTGGATACCGTTAGGACTTCATCGAAATCCAGTAACACCTAATTTATCTCCGTTACCATTACATCCTATGCCCGTCCGAACAATGCCTCCACAGTTACCATCACATTCAAATCATCCCACGCGTTTTTCTAATATGCTTGGATCTCCTTTTGGTGCTCCTATGCAGCCCAATATTTTACAACCGTGGTCTACAGTAAATAATCGCGGGAATCCGGTCGTAAAGCAAAAGCAGAGAAAGTATATTACAAGTCGTCGACCGATTCTTTCCCCAAATCCAAATTTTCCTTACGAAATGCCACGTGTAAAAATTCAAAGACCTATTAAACAATCTTATCCGAAGCAGATTATGAAATCCGTAGCGCAATCCAATACGATGCCTGTCGCGAGTGCGATTATGAAGACAGCCCAGAACGCTTTTGTTCCTCCACCTATGGATATACAATCTGGAGCGCCGCAAAACCCTGATTCAATACAAGAGTCATCATTCGGAGATAATATGCCGCGCAGAATCGAAGGTTGGTCAGGTCCACGAATGCCGCATTTCAATATGCGCAGACCAACGACATTTACTGACTGGTACGTTCCACCGAGGAATGTTAAACTTCCGCGACGAAACATACCTGATAGAACCGATCTGGTTGATAGCAAGTTGCTCCCAGGATTATCCCAGGTCAGAAATTCGTATAGATATCGCCAACCATTGGCTAATTACAAAAATCCTCAGTTATTACCCCGCGCACCTACTTTCGGATCTAGACTTCCTATTTCACAAAAGCCTGTACAGACGCGGACTCGTCAAACTCATCGAATTTCAATGGACATGAAACTTCCCAGAAGACCATCTCCAACAACTCCCTCCAAAATTGTAGGACCACCTTTGTCACCGCCATTCCGGGATATTAATGACAACAACTCTCCGTTTATCAATAGTTTGAGACAGAATCCGTCAAAACAAAACCTTTACCGAAAACCTCTTCCAAATTTAAGACCAAATCACCTGATGACAAACAATTTTGTACAACCCAATGTTCGAACTCCAATGGCGGTACCATTATTCACACGACCCTGTTTCATCCTCTGGACTGCTTTGAACGCTATTGGCCAAAATAATCCGATCGCTATAAATTCTTTAGCGCAGTCACTTGCAGCGTGCATCAATCCCTTGGTTTGTACACATGCTAGAAATCAAGTCTTGCGTAACTCAGGACATTGCCCAAGCCCTTGCGATAGGCCAGTGAAATTACAAATCTTTGTTAATGGGAAAGTTCAGGAGCCTTTGAAGGTATCCGTGATAAGCGAATCTGGGCAACACCTAGAAATTGTTGGATCTGAGAAACCAATGATGCTTTACGGAAGAAGAGCTTTGAAAGAAGGGACTCCGTTATTGGATCGTGTCGGGTATGACGATGAAAGAGTGGATGACAGAGGACAACTAAAGCTGGAAGAGCAGAAGCATACGACCAATGAAACGGTTTCTTTAGTGGGAAGTACGTCAGATCGAAGTGAACAATTGTATGAAGAAAATAACTTCACTACGGAATTTACGCCCGAGACATCACCCGTCGAACTTGAGACTGAAACCAGTGGGGAACCGGAAATAAAGGAAAGATTTTTGCACAAAGTAACGACAGAAACAAGCACCAAAAATTCAGCTGTAGAAGTAAACACTGAGGTGCCAATAATAAATTCTACGATCATCGAGTACTAACGAATGAAGGGATTGAAAGCGCAAATAATTTTGTTATTCTTTATAAATGTCTCGACCTTAAAAATATCTTAAGTGAATAAACAGTTAGATATTTGAATTTCAGTCTGTAAGTATGTAGTTATGCCTTGTTCTCTGTACCTGTGTATTATTTAGTCTCATAAGGAAAGAATTGTATCCGGAAGTTGTCCAACAATTGACATGAGGATCGGAGGGATGTTTTAATCGATATCTACACTGCACTTTTTCCAAATCAATAGTTGTTATTAGTAGCTGTTTAAATTTTCTGGTCACTACTGAAAATGACATATTTAAAGACCGCGCGTCGATGCAGGTATAAATTGAGTGTACCCAGTCATTCAGTCAGATTTGTGCTAGCAAATGCAAATTTTTAGACAGTAAAGGATTATCAGAAAAGAAACGTTTATAGACATTTTTTTTTTTAATTTTCCTTCCTCTAAGTACAGATAGGCAAATAGATGAAATACAACCACTAGAAAAAAGAATGCAACTGATAGAGCTACTAAGCAGCTTTGATAATTCTTACGTAATTGAAAAACAAGGACGACGAGGTTATTGAAGAATCGCCGATTACCATAAAAGTATGTTTATTTATTGTCCCGTCGAAGAAAGGTAAGATAAAAAATTTACATTTTGAAAAATAACTCACCAGAATTTTTTTTGCAAGTTACATATAGTCATATATATCATAGTCGTAATATTACATTCAATTTTTTGTGTTTTTTTTTTCGAAACTGATTCACTGGAAAGAAATAATATTGGCAGACGACTCTGCAGTCGCTCGTGGAGGTTCTGGGTACTGTGGAAGTAGTGACGCATTGCTCATTTTCAATGAACGTACCGTTGACGGATTTAATTATAAACAATATAAATAAATTGTTGCAGAATCGGCTTGTCCAGTACACGTTAAGAAGAACGAGGAGCAAAGAGCGAATTGATTTATGCATGCAATCGATATCATGCATTATTAGATAAGAATCGAAAATCGTTCGCGAATAAACATACAAAAAAAACAACAAAAATTACAAACGAATTTCCAATGATACAGTAGTCAGAAGCGAGTTTGACTCGTTTTCAAGACCAACGCAACTCAGTACGAAAATTCTATTTCACCTACCACAGCATCCACTTACAAGGTAAATAAAGATCGTGGGAGTTGGCCCTCACAGGAAACCGTTAACGATGATAACACCACCCAAGCGACTTGAGAAGAGACTAGACTCATAAACGGCAGAAAATTCTCTCGCACATGCTTGAGCATGAATCTTTACAGGGTTACACCAACCTGAGAAACTGAAAGATAAGTTTTTGCTCTGAAATCGTTGTTAAAATACAATGTATCTTTTAATCTTGTTTCACACAACTCTATTAAATGTTCGCATCTAAGATGCTATGAAACTAATGTGTATTCCAAAGATTAAAGTTTTTTTAAAGAAAAACACGCCATAGGTGCAATTTTTTTTGCGTCTAAAAGACGAAAATTGTAGATGCTCGAAGGGTATTCTCAGAAAATTAAATTCAGCGGCCCTTTTTTAATGAACATCAAATTTAACCAACCCATAAGATTATTTTATGAATCCTTAAACGAGTTTAGTTAACTGATGTTCAATGAGGCTAATTATTTATTATTTTTTATGTATTGTATATGCATCCTCGGCACTAAAAGGGTTAAAATCTGTGAAACACGATTTAAAAAAAATTTGATAACGACTTATATTACAGCTTCCCGGTAAAATGCAACCCCTTAATGTAAATGACACTGAAAATATCTGCATTCATCTTTAATACGATGTAGCGTCCTTAACTTCCATCATTACGGATTTAGTGTATGCGAATATTCCCGGTTAATTGGAATTTTGCAAAGCACATCTCGGGTCTGAGACAATAATCAATTCAAATTTCATAAATGCGAATCTTTACAAATATCGACTGTAGCTGCCTAAATGATTGAATTAATTAATGAAGCAGCCACACTCAAACAAAACTTATATATATTCGCCTTTCTGTGGATTTAAAAAAAATATCAGTATCTAGAGAATTCACAGACAAAAAAGATAAGCCCTCGATGATTCTCGTAAGATTAAAAGAAAGGACGCTACTACGTGTTAAAGATTAATGCAGATACTTTCACCCCCATTAATGTAAATACAGTAAAACCTCAAATGGGTTACATGGGTAGAAAAGGTGGCATATCTTTACGTTTATATTGGTCAGAGAAAAATTGCAAAGAAAAAAACTTACTCTCGAGACAGAAAAGTAAACAGTTCGGTATGCAGTAAGTTCGAATGTTCAGGTAAAATCATGTATCGATAATGCTGCACGTTTAAACATAGCAGAATCCAATAGAAATCGGGATATCATCGCCGGATAGGAAGAGCAGAACAATTTTTTATCAACCTCGCTAATGTATCGTGAGAGTAATCAAAACGATCTTGATTAGCACGACGACGTTCAAGACCAGATCGGCCAAGCGACCGAATAACGAAAATTTAATTTATCAGAGACGTAGGACAGACTCCACAAATTTGCCACGAGCAACACCAGCCAGCATATCGAGGCCAAATTCACATAGAGGTAATGTTACTTAGAATTTTTATTGGAATCCGCGAGTTCATGATTCTAGTTGAAACTGTTGGCGGCATATTGCTCCCAATGCGATTTCGGCGTTGAACACACCTGTAAAGTATAATATTACGCATGAGACATTTTTTTTTATAGTCATATTTGAAGATATATTCACAACATTAATTTTACATTGTGCGTGTACTTCGGTGAATTTATTAAATGGAAATTTTTGTAGTAGTGTAAGCGAAACGGCGTTGTTCGCGCGTTTCGAATTCAACGATCATGTGCTCGTATTTCGATGTGCGTTCAGTCAATATCCATCATAAAAATTTCAACGTTTCTACATATAGTGTAAAATAAATGTTAAATTATTTGAGGTTTGATCGTCAAGAACTTACTGATATTAGCGCGCAAAACGTCTGACAACAGATGAAGGTCATCATCGTGAGTGACGATAATGTAATTATGTGTCGTCGCGTTCATCTCTTGTATCTGTACTATTGATCTGCGAGTTTTTTCCAACGTTCCACCGGCGCTCTCGATAATTTCCGCGAACGCCGCAGGTGATGGCACGACACTCGGAGTCACGTAGAAAGTTTTGCCCTGAGTTTTTGAATAGAAAATTAGAAATTTTACAATTATGAATAAAAAATATAATTCTATTCGTCTGCGGCAATCAATTTCAATACCTTAAGTACGGATCCTTTGTTGGGACTGGCCAGAGCCTTCGCAATATTGCAATTAAACGTTTTCTCGAATTCGGCGTCTCCAAGAATGTAAGAAGTCTCGTCGACGAAAGTATTCTTCGTTGAACAATCGATCAACCACTGCAGACTAACAATGTATTTGCATCGCGACAAACAACAAAGAAGTTTGACTGTTCGAATCGGTGCAATCATTACGAGATGCGTCGCATCTCGCCAACTCGAAGCTAGAGCGCCACCCAGCTCACGAATCCTCTGTAATTCATTTTAATTTATTACTTAAGTTATTAAAAAAATTAATTGTAAGACTTTACTCAATATAATTAAGGGACGGACATCGGATAAAACTTTGTGATATTTATTGTTGTTATAGCTCACATTTTTTGGTTGCTAGTATTGTATGTCAAAATAAAAACCGTAAATTCTCTTAATTAAACGGATAATTCATTACTAGATAACCGAACCCAGTTACAATGGGTCGCGTACATTTTATATTGTTTCTACCAGTCAACCAAGTGAGATATGTATACATGAATATCTCTGTTTTTTTATGTGACTAGGGTTAGCCGACACGGGCGCTTAAGCGCCCGAGTCTGTTTACGTTAGTTTTGACATCTGACATAAACAAACAAATTCAATGCATGAACTTGGTCCTGATCTCGGTGTTTCTGACGACACCACCGACGAATCAGAGTATGTTTCAACCGCTAACAATGAATTTCGCATTTATCATCCATGAACTTTTTAATCTAGGATTTAATCCGGAAAGTCCGATTGAATTTGGCGCGGTTAGTCTTACCTTTGCATGCTTCTTCGGGTTAATCCCGGAAAACAATATTTTCGGTTGTTTTTCCGGTGGCGGGGGATCGGGATTACTAACGACTATCGGTTCATCGAGACCCAACAAATGCGGTTCTTTATTCATCAAAGAATCCTCCAATCGAGGCTTCTTGTATTTTCTTATTGCGTTGGGACCCTGACCGACTTGCTTGACTTTGTCGTATGACTCCTGGGTTATGTTTATAGGCATTTTCCAAGCAGCTGTCGGCGAAATGACAGGTTTGTGATCCAATATCTGACAGAAGACTAATTATCTAAAGCGTTACTTACCCATGAGATGAGGTACGAGAGAATAATCAAGTCTAAATGGATTCCCTTGACTAAATTGTTGATATTTCGGCGCATCAGCCTGATGCAGAACTCTCTGACCGCACATCATGTCCGTCAACCATTGAGCATTCACTACGCCCGTTTGCCAGTCTCTTGCTCTTTTATACTTTCGCCCTTCGGGTCTAAAATGTGAGGCTTGTTGATAAGCATACAACACGTTAAAAAAAATCGAATAAACACAATAAATAACAAGCTACCTTCTGCAAATAAGAAGGTTATTCTCTTTTGAGAAGTACGTAGTGCATTTTGCACCCAGTACGTCGAGCATGTCCTTGATTTTCTTTCGCTCGTCAGCCTCGAATCCGGTAAGTGATATGATTTGTTTGGTGCATGGCAATTCATTCATGCTAAATGGAATTGGAAAATGTAACGCGTGCCATGGCGGTAAGACTTGTTGCTTGTTCACGACATCCGATAACCAGTGAGCGCTGACGCATCTTTTACCCTCGCGAAGTGCTTGCACCACGATCGAGTGCTTTTGAGTTACAGCAAGTACGTGAGTGGCACGAGCACAGTACTGTGGCTCGACCTCGCCACCGTGCCGTTCAATAATTTGCTTCCATTCGAGCACCTCGTCTGCTGAATAATAAGTCTCGTACTCGACGATAACGAATATGCAACCAAGTAGAAAAAGATCCGGTGGCACTGCAAATAAAAGGGCGAAAAATAGACGCGTCGCATCTCAGTTCTCCTTGCGTAACTTCATTCTAATACAAACACTGAACTCAACACATATTGTACGTGAACCTGGATAATTCCAATTTATGAACTTGTTAGATAAATAACTTGGTAGTCTTTTTGCACTTGCATTTTTGAAATGTTCTTTTTTTTATCATTTCTAAAAAAAAGTATCATGATTTTCATCTAATTTTTTTTTTTAAATTAGGATACATTCTTGATGCATTCAAAACTTAGTAGAGGACATTCTCAATTTCGTTACATACTACCGTAACGTTATTTTAACATTACTGATTGTCGAATTTTTTTTTTTCATAAACACTGCATATTCTTACAGAAACAATTCTACTGCTACAATTAGAATACCATAACTTCGCTGAAGAGAGTTAGATGTAACATATCTATTTTGTCAGCAAATGCTATATGAAATGAATTTCACGATTTTTAGTTGGATATATGTATTTAAAGTTATATAAAACAACATGCGTATAGTTATTAAGTTGTTCCTATAAACTTACGCTGAGCGGGTATGAGAGGCAAATGTCAATTGTTATTCGTTCAAGATGAATTGTTGCGAAAGAGCGCCATAATTCAAGAATGCATGGGTCAGAGAGAGAGGGGGGAGGGGAGGGGCACGCCAAACCAGATACTTTCTCTGATAATATCTCAAAATAAACGAAGCAGTCGATTTGCGTTATGAACATCAGTTTGGGACGCAAATATTTTTTTCGACCGATTTCTTCAACATTTTTATTCATTTAACCATTCACTCTTTTTAAGCATAGCTCAGCGATTTGAACCCAAGTTGTATATTGCATGAAGAACTTTGACATTGGAGATTTCCGAAGTACGGTAGGCGAACAAATTCATATTTAGCAGAAAATTCTGAATGTTATCGGCGAACATTCTATAAACAATTTAAAATGGCGACATTTCAAGTGCATCGTCCATAGGAATATCGTGAATGTTTTTCGAGAAATTAGAAGCCATGGACATCTCTAGGATGGTCATGAATGGTGCAGAGAAAAAATTAACAATTCTTCGTACTCACGTTTGAGATTAGGATTGTGTCCGTAGAATTGAGCCTTTGGTTGCTGCATAGCAGGAGCATATTGCATTTTCATAGGAGCACCAGCGGGTGCGCCATTGGTGATATTTCCAAGAGTTCTTCGCTGATAAGCGGCGAGAAGTTGTGGATCCTGCGAAGGAGGTGGTGGTGGCCTATGCTGAGCGGTCATCAATCTCAATTGTCCAGCGGCGCTTCCTTCCGCAGCACCACCTTGTAATCTGTTTGTCAGCATATTTGCCAGAGCAGTCTTCGTTTTCGCATTGACGACTAATTGTTGATCCGGTGGCATCTGTGTATTTCCTGACAAGGGCGTCAACGGTGGTTCTTGTTGCGATCCAGGCTGTTGCTGCTGCTGTTGCTGCTGCTGTTGTACTTGTTGCTGTTGAACCTGTTGCACTTGTTGTTGCTGTTGTTGTTGTTGCTGTTGTTGCTGCGCCTGTTGCTGTTGTTGCAAATGTTGGAGTTGCAATCGTGCTATGTGTTGCTGTTTTTGCATTTGCAGCTGCGCAAGTTGCTGAGGCGTTAACGGTTGTCCCTGTTGGAAGGTTTGACCAGGCTGAGCGGGCTGTGGACCTTGAACGGCCTGTCCCGACTGGACAATTACCTGATTAGGCGAGTTTATGGGCGTAAGGGCAGGCGGCTGAACGCCAGGATGCATAGGTTTCTGTCCCGGTGCCGCAGCAACTTGTGGTCCCATCATCTGCGGTCGAGGCTGTTGAGCCCATTGTAATCCTGGTTGCCCGGGTTTTCCAGGACTCCTTATAACAGCTATATGAGAACCTTGCTGAGCTTGACGATTCTGCAGTTGTCGTTGTATCATCAAGTTCCTTTGCTTCGTTATTTTCTGAATAAATTGAGCTCTTTGCTGAGGATCCATCTGTTGGAGCTGTTGATGGGTTTGGGCGTCGAGTTGTATCAATTGACGAGGTGTTTGTGGTGGCTGTTGAGCCCACTGGCCTCCAGGTCGCTGTTGACCGAGTTGTTGTTGCTGCTGTTGTCTTTGAAGCTGCAAATGATATTGCTGCTGTTGCCACTGTGGATCTCGTTGAACGAGGAAGCTCTGTTGATTTGGACTAATCAATTGTTGATTGGGCGACTGTTGCTGTAACTGACCGTCGCGAATAACGAATTGTTGGGAACTCTGTGGCGCCGATTGTTGCAATTGTTGCGAAATCTGTTGTATTTTCTGTTGCTGCTGCTGTTGTTGCAAGAGATGAAGCTGTTGACGTTGCTCCGGTGTCAATGGTTGCTGCTGCTGTTGCGGAGCTTGCTGCTGCTGCTGCTGCTGCGCAATTTGGAGTTGCTGCGGAACGACCTGTTGTTGCTGTTGTTGCGGCGGTAATTGTTGTTGTATAGTCATTTGCTGTTGTTGAGCATTCATCTGGGGCTGTTGCTGTGCAGTTTGTTGCTGAGGAGGCATTTGTTGTTGCTGTTGAACGGCCAAGAGTTGTGCCTGTTGAGGAGAAATTTGTTGTTGTGAACCCCGTTGCTGTTGCTGTTGACTTATCTGTTGCTGAGTCAACAGCTGATGTTGAGTCAATTGTTGCTGTTTCTGCTGAGGCGATAACAATTGCTGCTGCGCGGCGAGTTGGTGCTGAGGAATTTGCATATTCATCTGTTGCTGTTGTTGCGGCGACATTAGCGACTGCTGACTCAATACCTGTTGTTGTGAGGTTATCGCCTGTTGACTGAGCACCTGTTGTTGCGACGTGACGATCTGAGACTGCGGAGTCAACTGCGGGGAAGCCTGAGGATTCAGAAGTTGCTGCTGCGTGAAATTTTGTTGTTGCAGTTGTTGTTGATGCTGTTGATTTATTTGTTGTTGTTGTTGTTGTTGTTGTTGTTGCTGCTGTTGCTGCTGTTGATTTATTTGCTGTTGCTGCTGTTGCTGTTGCTGTTGATTAATCTGCTGCTGTTGTTGCTGCTGTTGAGCCAGTTGTTGTTGAGTCAACTGCTGCTGCTGTTTGTGAGTCAATTGTTGGTGCTGCTGCTGAGGCTGTGTCAGCTGCTGCTGTTGCTGTTGATGATGAATCAGCTGCTGCTGCTGCTGCAAGTTGATCTGTTGTTGAGGTATCTCCTGCTGTTGAACTGGTTGCTTCATCTGCGGAAGCGCGTTGTTACTTGGAGCATTCTGAGAATGCCAATTATTTTGATTTTGCAAGTTTGTATTCGATGCGGTTGTCGCAGCTGGGGGTAAATAACTCGGTAGACTCGTCGGAGGTGTTGGTCGAGTATAGAGCTGCTGTTGCGGTTGTTGCTGCTGTTGCTGTGCTGGATGTTGTTGCTGTTGTTGTTGAGGTTGTGGGGATTGTTGCGGTTGCGCCTGTTGTATTTGTATGCTGCTGACGTTCGAAGCTGTCGAAGCTTGGACAACGGTGGCAGCGTTTGATGTCGAACTCTGCGGTGCAGCGGTACTCGAAGCTGCTGACGTATTCGGTTGATTCCAAGGCATACGCAGCTTCAGCTGTTCAAGCATCGCTTTCGTTCTCTCCTGTTCGTCTTGACTCGGATTATTTTCTCCGTCCTCGTCCATGAAACCCGTTATCAAAGCAGTCGAACTGTTCGGTGATGGGTATATTAAAAGTCGCGGATGATACTCCGCCTCGCCAATCAATGTACCTTTTCGACAGCTTTCAGAGACCCAATCGGGCGTTACGACTTGGATGTGATGACTATCAAATCTCATCGCGGTGTCATATTTTACTCCACTTGCTTTTCCCGTTATCAAATGAGTGCAGTACCGATCAAGATGCACCTGACATTTTCCACCTTGAAGTGTTATCATAGCCCACAAGGCTTTGCTGTCTGCTCTGCTTACCTGCGATATACAAGCCCTCACACTGGAAAACAGTTGGTCTGTGTCCGGAGCAAAATATTTTGGTCTAATCATATTCATTAAGGAAAATATTGATTCTCCAGTCTTAGACTAAGTGTTGGACGTTTGATAACTATCAATAATCACATAAACTCTAATCCACCTTATTGAGAAATCATTAAAAGTAAAAAACCTTTATCTATGTATGCAGTAGAAGTGGATTTGCTTTTCTTCTGAAAATAAATTCTAGTCTACTTTATATTTAAGAAAGACAAATTAATTGTTCTTATCATTTTTATTAATTACATTTTCAAAATAATCTCTACATTGTGTTGAGGGGACCTAGTCACCCAAGGGAAAGACATTTAAAAAATCTGTAAATGATATACATCTTCGAAAAAATCTTGGATAAAACTTTGTTATGATACATTATAATGTAGTAATGACATACAGTACACCAGAATGGTGTGAGGTACAAAGTAAAATTTTTCACTGGTCCTAACTTTCAGATCAAACCGGTGAACAAATTTTAGTGTTTGATGTTTAATCTGTGAAAAAGTACTTTCTGGACTCAATGCAGGAATCTTTATTATAAATCTTTATGGTAAACGTTAAAATGAATCTTTCTTCATTAAAAAATCACTGAACGATTGGTTACAGTAAATCTAATGTTCACTGCATCCAGAATCGCTAAATCCAATCCAGAATGCATTCTGTTATGCACTCAATGAGATATAAGTGCAACTTTGTTTAAAAGAAGGATGTCATAGCAAAAGAAAATGTCTTATGACTTTTTTTCAGGTGATTCTATCCCCCAATATATTCCGTGTATATAATGCTATCTACATTATATACACAGAATATATAAAAGCAACAAAATGAAATATTTATATGTGGTTTTTGAAAACAATACAGAATCCTTAATAAAATAATGTTAAGGATACGGAAGAAGCTTTTTGCATTTTGCTGAGTACAGAATCCAATCCTGTGTGATTGCAGGTATCTCATACAGTTCTTTTGCATCAGATATATCATTTTCCAAAGCTTCGTAACCCGCTATCAAGTGCGTCACACGATCACTGTAATAGTTGGACCTCACTGCGCCGCCCCTTTGCAACAAAGCCAAAATCTGAAACACCAATATTATTCATTCCATGTACTTGTCGCATGATTTTAATTCATGTTCATCATTCTGAAAATTTACTTGCCTCTTCATAACAAACAGCATAGTTTATCATTATCTAACACAATGGACAAGTGTTACGAAAAAAGTTCTAATAAAGAGTATGTGCTATATGCTTCGTGATTAACGTGTTTTGTAATTTTTGTAAAACAGACATGTATTTGCGTTTAACGAATTACTTTTTATTTGAAAATAGAATGCAGTGAGTTTCGACCACATTTATTGGCGGTCACAGCCGCGAGCCTTAGAAATATTTTACCTTAGGATCGCCTTCACCACTGACGTAGTATTTCACGTCTGCGAACAATGCAACGTCGAGCTTGAGCTCGTCGAGACCAGCACGTATGTCTCCCATTTTCTTTAAGTATAGCCCCAAGAATGTCCTATCGATGCGCAACACATTGCATGAATTATGCGAAATCGGGAATACTCAATTACGTGGTGTTTGATAACAAAAATCTGCCGCGTCGCTTTGTTATTATTATGATTGTAAATATTTGAGGTTATGTTTCAGCCCTCTCGAGAGTGTCGAAGAACGACCTCTCGAAATCAAGATACAATCAATCGTCGCGTGGCTCACTCTCCTGAGACCCTCGAATCTCGAAACTCGCGAGCTCTGGCGCGAAGGGCCAATAATTTGAATAGTAAGGTGAAAACTACGAGCGTTGGCGGATACGCGTTACTCGCTAGTAGCCGGTGGGGATTTCGAGCAGCCTCGAGTACTACCGGAGAGAGAAAAAGAAGAAGAAGGTGAGAATGAGGCAGCGTTCGTCACCAAGTAATAATACCAGACGGACTAATTTTTTCAATGTTACAATTCTTGTCAATCTCAGCCTCGATTTATGTTGTTGAATATATGAAAAATGGGTAGTAGAGTTTTAATACAGTTTTTGCTAGTCTATAAAAAAATTCGGATCATTATGCTCATTGAGTTAGTTTAAATCAGGTTTTCCAAAAAGTATTTCAAGTTTTGGCAGGAGATTTATTGGCCTAAGCGAAATATATATTTTGCGACATTTTCGTTTATGAAGAAAACACAAATAAGCAGAAACTTTTTGAATTTTCTATTCAAGTTAAAGCAACTCTCGGGGATTTTTCTTAATCTAATAAGCAACGTTCGCCGGATAACTAAAAGATTTTTTTTTTCACAACCAATATTTTATTAGAATGTACAAATATCGGTATAAATATATTTTTTTCATAGTAGATTGAAGGGTAATAACTGTTAAATTACCATTCTTGCCAAATCTTGAAGTATAGTTTCTATATTTAACTATATAGAAATAAATTGGGGATAGGTTTGATGGCAATCAATAACGAGATGTATTTGAAAACAGTTTTCGCTTTATTGTATATATTCTTCTCGCCCTTATAATAGATACATTATATTCACTCTTATGTAACACATTCGCATCCAAAGTGCACGTTCTCTCGGTCTCTTTCTCTCGACACATCTTCTTATACTCATTATCTTTTACTCCCATTTTCTCCTGTAGTCCCACTCATAAATAAATAAAATGTAGGCTAATATGTACAAGTTCTTGGTAGTTTCGTCTTTTTTATTACTTACTCACGCATTCATACGCTTAATAGGTGTATTTTGTAAAGACTCTAGAAATATTGAGCTTGGTCTGGTCAGTATACATAATATATATTCATTAAGTTTGTTACCTTTTCTTCAAGTAAATTATTCTTGCTCTTTAAAAATGACTTCATTAGATTTGCAATATTTAATACTTCTCGCGCGTGGTGCAGCTCTCTTCCGTTATAATGATGAAGATTTTTTTCGTGTAATGCTCAAATCATTGTAATCGGGCGAACGAAGCAGAATTATGACAAACTCTCGTTATCAATATCTGCCTCATGAAATCTTGGTCACACGATAATCTCTCTGTTGCTCTCTGCCATCCAATTGTTTCAGGGCTACTCAGAATCACACAGTTTGATATTAATTCGTAATTTTCCCCCTAAATGAGATTCATACTTGGATATTGTATAACTAATAGAGGTTAACGCGGATAATTATACAAACTTACTTGAGCGACTGAAAACTAACTACGGCTATGGAGTTATCGTTACACACACAGTGGCCTAAAGGAATGTAGTACCAATAGCTTATTCGGAGTCTAAATTTTTTTCGGATACGTAATTCTTCAACTCAAGTACAAATAAATTTAGGAATCATCAGGACGAAAAGAAACAGTGATAGAGCAATATGATGCAAGAAGCAAACTTGTCGACCGAAAAGAGCACTGAAATTTTCTTTATAGCAAGGTTTAACTAGACGCTTATTTTTAAATTCTGAATATCCCAAGTATTATATTCTCTCAGGCACCTGTGAATATTTACAGATAAAAAAGGTCGCTCCAACGTCATCGAATTTATCGTCACGTCTATGTCTAGCAAATTGGGAGAAAAATAAATAAATTAGAAAAATATATGGGTCAGAGGGAAGTCGTAAGAACGTGTCCGAGTGTCTCTAACATCTTACACGATCGTACTCAGCACTGAAGAAACAACAATTCATTCGTGATTCAGATTTTTTTTAAAAAGTCACTTAGACGAACTATCTACAATCCGTGGCATTTTATACAGATTTATCGGCATCGACTTTCTTCTTGTATGCGTCTCGAAGCGCATATAATTCGCGACGCCTCGTAACGATTTGCGCAGAATTCGTGATCGAGATAACCGTCAGCCCTGAATAATGGCGAGTGAAAACGGTTCATCATTCCAATTACGTGTATATATTTCATTATATATACCTATGCGAGCGATCGCGCGTATTTATACCAAGACGATGGTACGTAATAGAGAGATAATGATTAATTCGCCTTCATCGAATAATTTTGCGATAAAAGTAATTAATACTCTAAGCTGTCAGTTGTGCACATATTCGGCTGTTCACGTGTAGTATTCATTCATATACATTCCCGATAGTCGTTTTTCAGAGGAAAGCTCAAAAATCTTCAAAATCATATCCATAACAAATATCCCAAAAGTTTCTATCGAAAAAGTATATGAGTCAGGAGACATGTATTTATCGCTAGTCGCTTATAGGTACTCTAAAGTATCTGGGCTCGATTGAATCGTCAACATATTTTCGCCGAATGAACTCAGAAGGTCTTAACGCATTAAACTATAAAACTTTGATAGAAAAAAAGCTCGAAGAAGTGCCAAAGAACAAATTTGATGTTAGTAATAATCAAGATCACATCATAGTCTCGTTACAACTGTTAAAACGTGAGAAACCCAAGTACGGACAATCATCGTCGCAGAAAGCTGCACTGCTATCTGTCTCCAGTGGATCGCGCCAATCTCTCGAATTTATTGTATTCTTGTAGTAACACAGTATCTCTAGAATCTCATTAATGCGCTAGGAACCTGGGCTAGAACCTTCGCTACTTCTTCTCCTCGCCTCTAACTCTTTGGCAAGCAAAGTCACCTCCCAGTTATTGTGTCCCGGCTCGTCGGCGTCGAACTCATCGTCGTCATCGTCGTCCTCGCTTGGACCGCTTCTTCTCAGCCTGGGTCTCGCCGCTTCGTCCTCGGACTTGCTCTCGTCACTGTTAGATTCAAGGTCGATAGCCACATCCTCTTTCCAGAGGCTTTGCGGTGATATCGATCGTGGAAGGTCCTGCAATTCCAGCGTTTCCTCTTCGGAATGTTCCTCCCAAGACCTCCGATGACGAGAGGATTCGTGGGTCATGGGTGAGGAGCGTCGATGTCGCGGTCTCGCGGTCAGTACCGTGTCTACGGAACCATCTCGCATAAATGGATGGTCCTCGCCACCTTCAACCGTGTCCGACTCCATCGACACATCGGGCTCTGTACTGTCGTCCGGCGAGTCATCGCCGCCGGGGAGTTCGCGATGTTCCAGCTGCTGGATTCTTGCTTGGAGTTGAGATATTATTTCATCGCGTTTTCTTATTTCGAGCTCGAGAGAGGTGAACTGACGCTCGAATTTACCCTGAACGTCCTCCTGAAATAAATTCCAAATTTTCGAGATTTTTTAAAGATTCTGCAATGAAGAGTAGGTATATACATTTTTGTAATTATAGATAACCAATCATTTCAACTTGATGAAGCGAAATTTAAAGGACGCCGTGATTTTAGCAATAACTTTATTTTAAAACGTAGAATCCGGGGCCGTAAACTTCCGGTATCTCGTTTCAGACAGTTAAATTGTATGATTGAGAAGATAGTTACGTTGCAGAAATTATCTGCAGTTTTTAAAAACGAAACTTTTTGAGACTGGAATTGGGCATAAAAAAATTATAGCATTTTCCGGAAATGCTCCTAAAACGTTAGAGACATTAACCTGATGTATTAAGAGCAAAAAAGTTATATCCTCCATGCTCCGTCTTTCCGTATCATTTTTTTTAATTCGATTGAAAATTAATTTTTTTTTTCAACTATTGTATAGTTTGAATATATTCTCATAAATGCTGCAGGTTGATACTGTGAAATCGATATCATGAATATCCGTCAACCATTCATTTTGATTTCAATTACATTTACGTTTTTTTTTTTTTCTTTCATAGGGTTTTGTTGCACTAAAAACAACTTGAACTTCTATTTTTGCAATTAAAACTCACCAATCTACTTTGTATGACGTCTCGAATCCCCGTTACTAGCTCACCGAGATACTCCTCGTCCCTCGGCCGGGTTATCATTTGCAGTAAACCTCCACTGCCCAAAGGACGGAAGCTAAGTTTATTGGGCGGTGGCAGTGAGGTCTGCTCATGGCTTCCGGACATCTTCTGATTATCGTCCGACGGAGTATTGCTCAATGTTTGCTCGGACGGTGGACTCTGCAGGGTGTACTTATTGAACGTGACGCTCTTCGATAACTTGGAGTGCCTCGCCGCGTAACCCTCGATCGTCGGTGCCCTCATCAATTTTCGCAATTCCGCGGTAACCCGCTCACGGTCGGGTGTACTCGTAGCTGAGGTTTCCGAGCTTCCCGTTCTACTGCCTGCTGACAGTTTCTTCAGTATGCTCTTGAGGTTTCGCCTCTCGAGAGTCTCGTTCTCCGGTGACAGTGGATCGGATGGCGAGGCCGATGACCGATGTGCCTGCGGATCGTTTGATTTTATAGCTTATGCAACAACTTTTTTATATTTCTACTGACTATATGTCAACTCCCGGAAGTGGAATCAAGCAGTATAATGTGAGACCGCCCGAGTCGAAATTTTAACCCTTCTTGTAACCTAAAATAGTGGAGATCAACGAGTGTAGTTTCGAGTGTACAAGATGGCAGTCTGTAGGGCACAGGAAGGGCGTCGCGAATAAATTTTCATTTGAATTTTACCCTACCAGACTCCTGAAATGGCAGAAAGTAGACATCTCGACTTAACGGAGGGTCACGGAGGGTAATGCAGACCCTAGAAAACCTCCGTAGAACCGATCATAGGACCTCCCGACCCTCCGTTTAGTCTATCGCAGAGCCTCCTGACCCTCCGTTTAGTCTATCGCAGAGCCTCCCAGACCCTCCGTTAAGCCTACTACAGAACCTACCAGGTCCTCCGTTAAGCCTACCACAGAACCTTTCATACCCTCCGTTGACCCTGCGAAAGTTCCTCCCACATACACTATTACACCTTCCATTCACCTACACATTAATGAAAGTTCAATTACTTATATTATGAATATAAAAAACAAATTCAGGAACCAAAACCGTTTATTCAACTTTATCTTATAGATGTAATATATTTAATGCAAACAATATTTTTAAATAAACTTTTCTTTCCATAACTTAAAATGCACCCAACTAACGTAATATATGACAATGTGATATATGACTTTTTGTAGGAGAGAAGATTCATTTTCAGTGATAAAATCTATGATAATAAAATGTTTACATACCTCGATTCACTAGATCTTTTTTATGCTTTCTAGCCCTATCCTATACATACGTATGTACCAATGCCTTCTGGATTTACCATAACTTAAATTATATTACTTACAGCAATAAGGTGTTAAACGCTTTATGAGTTTTTATTAAGACGCCTTTTTTTTCTATGTTTATATTGCTTAAATAGGGTTATCGGGATTTTAATAGGTTACATAGGTTCAACGGGGATTATATGTCTCATTTACGGTGAGTAGGTCGTAGGGAGGTCTATGGCTAGGGCGTGTAGGCCGGAGGAGGCTCTACACGGAGTGAGGAAGACTCTACGGAGGGTGTCAAATAACGATTGAACCTCCAAACAGGGTCACTGTCGATTGTACGGAGGGTGAAACCGGCGTCGGCGTTTGCCTCGTCAAAGGATTTGGGATTCCCGGAGGGCTAACCGAGGGTTAAAATTTCGACTCGGGCGCATAATAGATAATGCATTATTCAATATTCAATCCAATTACTTAAACAACGTCACTCTTATTTCAATTATCGTCATGAAGAGAAAGGGCGCTTGAAATTTACAACGTGTTAAAATATGGGAATACCTCCTGTTACAAGGGTTCGTAGGTCGTATATTCCCCGACTGGACGTTAAATCCGTGAACTTTCAAATTCAAAACGACCAAGAGTCACATTTTTTCAAAAACCCTAAACAAATGGTCAACACGTGTGTTTTGTACGACTAAGGGTGCAACGTACGACCTATAAACATTGGGTAGAGCCGCGATTCCACAAACTCCAACTGAACACAAACTTAACTGGACGAAGGAACACACGAAATTCGAGATATCACTACATTGCCACGGCAAAAACTCGACCCAGAAAAACTCGTCTGTTACGCAACACGGCGTAGCAAAACTCTCATATGGCTCGAGTCAATACAGCACAACTCTCCTGCGGCTAGAGTCAATACAGCAAAAGTCTCGCCTAGTTAAACTGGACACAGCAAAACTCTCACGTGGCTCAACTCCCCAGAGCCAAACTTTCTCGTGGCTTATGAGGTCCGCATTAGCATAGGGCTTAAAGGCAGATTGGTACTTTTATTTTATTTTTTCATGAGAGGAATAACATCATTGCTTATCAAATATTAATAATTCTTAAAAAAATCAAACTTGTTGAGTGTAATAATTGTGTCGAAAATCCCGACATGATCATCCATCAGAGAAAACAAGAGAGTTTTGCTATATCAAGATGGTAATTCACCGACCTGTTAATTCTTTGAATTCTTCTGCATGCAGTTATTTCAATTAAATTGGGTCTGTGTTGAGTTAGGATGTTTAGAATTGTGGCAATTAGTTCTCTTGTATGAAACTTCATTAGACTGCTTCAATTGATAATAGCCTTTATTGGCCCACGGAACTATTTTCGATAGACGAATAATGACATTACAATAGCGAATGGAACTCGTTGAACAAATTACCTGATTGAACTTGGCAAGTTTCCTTGCGTATTCGATAGCGCAAGCCTCTGAGTGACTTCTCGTAAGATTCCCGTCGAACTCCGCCTCGGCATTTTCACCGCAGTCGAGACTAGAGCTCCTTACGGCGCGTTCAAGTTCAGCGAGCTTTTGTCTTTCGTTGAGGATCTTGAGTTTCTTAACGAACGGTAGACCGCAGTATTCGGGCGATAGATCATCTACTGACGCGTACATCTTCGTTTGCTGACGGATATGAACAAGGCTCTGCTTGAGTTGAGCTTTTCGAGCCGGTGGACTTCTCTGAGGTGAAATGACGTCTTTGGCGGTGAGTGATGCATCCTTGAGCATAGCCCAAGGTTTCTTGGCCGTTCCGGAGTTTCCATTTTCAATGGACAGCGTCGGTGACTTAGCTAACGTCTCTACGACCGTAATTGCAGCTTGAAGTTTTTGATGTGCACCCGTAGCTTCTTCGGGGATTATTTTCTTTGGAAGTAAAGGTTCTTTCACGGGCGCTTCCTTGTCTATTACCGGTTCAGGTTCTGTCTTTAGGTTTTTTAACAAAAGTATCCTCTGTAATAGTGGGAGATTTGGATTGGTAGGATTTAGCGGCTCGGGAGCCGCTGGTGTTGGCTCTGGGGCTTGAATCGGCACCTCGACTAAATTTCTTTTCTCCTCACGATCTTGCTTCTCTTTAAGTAACCTCAGTCTCGACAGCAGAGGAAGTCCCGCACCAAGCGGCGAAATAGGTGGCTCTGCTACCATGGCCGATGTCTCCTGACACTCGTCTACCTTGGTCTGTCTTCGCAAAGGTGGCACTTTTGGTGTTAGGGGTTGAAGCTCCAGGCTCTCTTCCGGCCTCGTGCTACGACGGCTTTTCCTCAATACGTTTTTTAAGCCTTTTACGTCGCTTCTAAGCTTATCGACGATTCTCTTGCCAGTGCTGTTGTCCGACGAGTCGTGCCCCGGTGACGGTGGCATCCTGTACGCTCTCGCAACTCTTTGGGCCTCCATAAGACGCTTCCTACCGAGATTTTGAAGGATTTCCTGAGCTTCTGGGTAATCCTTCATCGCGGCGAGAACGTCCTCTCGGGATAGACTAAAGAGCTCGGAGTAACCGACTGAACGGACATCCGCTGTTCGCCTAGCAAAAAAAAACAGCTAGATAAACAAGCAGTAACATTTTTTAAAGAATGTTCAAATATCGAACGATGAAATATTCAATTATGTTATCAGAAAGCCCAAAAAATCTTTTCTAAATATTCATTCTAAAAGAGTTCGGTATAGAATTTCGGAGACTTACTTGTTCAGGCCATCAAGGTTCAAGATTCCAATCTCCCCGAAAAAATCGCCGGCTTTCATAGTCGTTAAGACCCTACCAGTCTCGCTGATGACTTCCAAAATTCCATCAGCAATTATGAACATTTCCCTGGCGACTTCGCCCTTGCGACATATCGAGTCGCCTGGTGTGAATATGTATGCCTTCATCTTGAGAACGAGATCGTGAAGGAACTCGGGTTGGCACTCCTGTAACATTTGATGAAAGGTCAGATAAAATTCGTGGTTAACGAGGCGCACAGTTTGATGGGAGCCCTCAGGGCATTCTGGGTGTTCAGACAACCGCGTATTTAGAAGCTTCGTAAATTTACGCCTTACACGATTTTATCACCAAATTGTCACCTTTTCATGGGTTTCCGATGATCGATTAAGACGGAGGAAAATTAATGGAGTCACGTCGTTAGTTTATTTATTATCGACACTTCAATCTATGTACCGTCCTAAAGCAGAGCTTATGATAAACTGGAAAATTTGCGAAAGTCTCATAGCACCGACAATTTCATTCCGCTTCTTCCCGTTATATTTCTATCACTTTAATTTTCCCTCCGCGGGAATAATTCATCCTCGCTCAAGATCTCGTCGGGCGGAATATGCAATTCTACGAGGGTCTACAAAATGAGTGAATGAATACGAAAAACTTCACGGTATTTTTCTGTAGTGGATAATCCTGTCTAGTGACAATGGTTGAAGTCCACGATTCTTAAGATCTGCTTAGCATGAAAACAATCAATTAAACAACGAGAAAAGCTTTTATCGATAAATAAATGCAGCCGTACTTTTATTTGGCAAAGCATATTATCATAAAATTTGCAAAAATGAAACTGTAGAACTCTAACATGGAATCGCCGATTATTTAAATTAAGGACTGATTTATGGAATTGATGATTAATCTTGTTTATGTTATAGACTCTTAGTCCTGGAGCCCATATACCTTCTGTATGCAATGAAAGGTCCATTCGAGAACCTTTAGATTTTTTCTCCTATATAACTCAAAAACTACTGGATATATCGAGAAATTTCCAATTAATAAATTGATTCTCTGCTAAAGATAAACAAAAGTTGTTATTATGTTTTCTTTTGGATATGCACAACTTTTCGAGGAATTTTAGAGTAATCAACTTTAACGGCGGCCGAATCAGTCTCCGCGCCGGTAAACGTGCACGCTCGGATCTCAGGGATCATAGCATGGTTAATATTTGGCGTACCAACATTTATAGTTTTTTTTTTGTAAACTAGAAATGTACGCTGTACGATGATTAAAGAATAAAATGGAAGGTTTGTAAGCAACAAAATGGCGTCGGTTTTAGGATCGAATATCATGTGCAAAAGTAGGTTATATGTTTTTTGAACATCTCCGGGTTCAATGATCGAATCGAAATTAGCCGTAGCCTAATGTAAAGAGATTTTCCTGATGAATCAATCGATATGAAATTCATATTGATGGTCTTACAGACGTAGAAGAAACAGCCCTTGAAAGAAGTGGCATTACGATCGTAGAAGCGCGTGGATATTGCGTTAAGCATCGCCTTCTCATGCACACCGTACTCGAGTTTAATAATTCGTTGGTTTTCAACCTTTCATTTCCTTCCTTTAACCACCATACAGCTTACATTTTCTAGCTTACAAATCACGATTACGAATATACGTCAAACAGTAAACGCTATGGCCCATGAGACCCTAACGTGCGCGGCTGCCAGCGCAGAAACTGCCTCGGCCGCCGTCAAAGTTGGTTACTCTTCAATTACTTGAAAAGTTATGCAATACACAAAAAAAAGTAATGACAGCTTTTGTTCAACTTTAAGAAGGGATCAATTTATTACGTGGAAATTTGTCGATATCTCGAATAGTTTTTGCGTAATGGCAATTTGAATAATTAAATTGTTAATAACAATATGTTCTACTGGTTGAAAAAAATAACCAGCATTTACGAATTCAGGCGAAAAAAATCTAAGGGACACACCCAGGTTTTTTAATGGACCTTTCATTGCATACAGAACGTACATGGGCGCCAGGACTATTTCAGGTTACTGTTATCGGCCGAGCATGTAAGTCGAACAGAGCGCGATGTCTAGTCAATACAAGATCGTTATATGCTACCCTGAGAAAAAATGTCCAGTGAAACGAAAATCTTTCGATTCAAATAAATGTGTCATTTGCCGGCGGCGAATAAATATAATGCTACAACAAATAAATATATGGTTAGTATCGAAAATCTTACCAACCAATTCTCAAGTCAAAATGCATTTGTTTTTTATTCTGCATAATCCAAACAATATTTCGTTTGTTTTAAGTAATGAGCAATTGATTTATTTGAATAAAACGAAAACTGTTGCGAACTAAGTAAGGTCTTATTCACATTAAACATTAATTGAGCTCAATGCAATGCGGTTTTAATGAAGCGCACTTGCAGTACGATCAACCCAATATTCGCTTGCAGTATGTAATTCAGCATCAGGGTCCTATAACGGATAAAAAATACATGTGGGTTTAAAAATATTATTAAAAAAATTTTACTCGGGCATTATTTTTTTAACATATGTTGATATCAGTAATGGTTTGGTATTGGTTGCCACCAGAGAAGGTTTCCTGCTTAACCCGCGTTTTGAAACTGCGACCTATCTATTTAACTAACTAACAACGCAAGCACGGCGCTATAGTTTACGCTACCAACTATACTTAAGAATCTCGGATATCTAAAAAGCATAAGAACTCTGAATTACCTTGCATTAAGAATAACGGTGTGGTCATTCGATTTATTTCGCTCAAAAAGTTTAGATTTGCTGATTCAACATTGATTTTGTTATTTCAAAAAATTTGTCCGTTGGAGTGATTAAATCTGCCGTAAGCGAATTGGATTCATGCATCTTTCGATCAAAGAATCTGTTTCCTAGTACAGCGAATAATCTTTTTTCGAGATCTAAAAATATCGGTACGTGTGATACGTTCAATATTTTAGAACGCCACAGATTTCTTACAATCTTGATTTATAGTAAAATGAATATATATTTATCATGACCATCTTATCGTTTACAGCAGTTCATACTTACATTATACTTGATGCTTATTGTTTCAAATACGAATGTGCATGCTAAGTTAAGTGATACCATCTTCGAGATTCAAATAAAATCATGTCTCAAGCTTTTCAAATTTGGGATTTTTCCAGCGAATAATGTACATAGTACGTGGGACACGCATATTTAATTGCTTCAACCAATTTGATAAATCAGAAAATAATATCATAAGCGGTGATAAGTTATCATTCCATCAGAGCGGAGCAAATACTTCAGTGTAATTACATCAATGAAATCACTTTTGATTAAATAGCACAGGTTATGTAAAATACTAATGTAATACAACGAAGCGAAAAAATTATCCAGTCGAAAGAAAAGTTTTTGAGAAAATATAACAATATATTTAATTTTTACGGCTGATTATTACAATATCGCACTCACTTTAAAAGACGAAACATAGGTCGCAATCACTACCATATTTAGTTAGACGGTGTTTCAAATAACCAATCTTGACAAGCTCTGATACATATATTTTGGTTGAAAATACTGAAATATTTAGTGCATTCCTTTAACGTGTCTAGTTGTGTTATCGAATGTATATAGTATTTGTAACGCATAATTATCATTGAAAGCAATTAAGTAAATTTGTCATTTCAAATATGTCAATAAGGTCAACCGACTCTCTGAACGAAGTGTAACATATAGTTGATTACGCATTGTCAAGTGCCAAATTTGAAGTCAACGAAATGGATTTGCTTGGATTTATGATTTTTTTTTGTCAGTGCAGTTCGCCTCTCCGATCGAATCTGTTTCTGTTGCCGCAATTAAGAAAGCACAGCGGTGCATATAGTATGTGTGCCAATTAATTCGTTGTTGCTTATTGGCAGTTCGAGAATGCTGCTTGCATTTCGCCATCAGTTTCTGGTTTTCTGTTTTCAACCTATACAAATTGTTCGTCTCGGTTATCACGGAATTCGTTTTTTTCCCATCATTGTTTTTTCGAATGCGAACGTTGGATGACAGTACTCCAGCACACTCTGGCATTGCATCACGAAATACTTCAATACCAAGAATAATAGCAACCGAAAGAGAGAGAGAATACTATTAATTCTACGCAAATTTATGCAATTGTAAGAGTTGCCCGCCATTGACTGGCGCTTCTCTTGAGTTCTCGCAATCAATTAAAAAAAAATTGATAAAGTAATGCAAATAAAAAATACAGGACAAAAATGTTCGTTATCCTCATAGCAACTATTTTCCCGTCGAAAGCTCGGAGACGCGCATCACCAATCTAATCGAAAAATTGTCAGTTCAACATGTGCCCATCCAAGCGTGATATATAAACTTCAACAAATATAAATCATCGGGCCATTGATTTCCCGGGAGTGTAGATATAGAGCACGTATATAACATCAGCAATTTTGTTCAGGTCGATTCCGTTAATTACGTTGCACACCTCCTCATCTCAGATCTATCATTCGTTAAAGACTCGCAGGGTATCGTCCTACCCCTTAACCTGCCTATATTCTCGAGAAAAATGAAATACCAAAGGAAGAACGGAAAGAAAAACAAAAAAAAAAAACTAGCAAGGAATCGAGGAAGACTCTTCAAGACAGTTTCGAGGACGCGGCTGTTTCCTCTCGTGACCTGTATCAAGCGCGAAAGGATATCTATATTCTGTCCACGATAGAGAAAGATAGAGCGGCGTGAGCAGACAGACGGACGGACGGATGGACGGGTGGATGGGGATACAGAAAAAGAGAGGAAGAAAATAAGAGCGAGAGAGAATGAGGAAAAGAAGAAGAGAGGGAAAGAGCTCTGTATAACGGGTGACTACCAAGTCCACGAGGTCTCGTATCGATTCACTTCCGGCCGGCCGACCTTGTTTGGGAGGGATACAGAGAGCTGCTGTGCTGCTGTGCCATCTCTGCATGTGCACAATCGGCTCTCGATCTCGTTTCTTTCCGCTCATCTATCCATCCATCGCTTTCACTCCCTTTCGCAACGAGTTCGCAACGGGTCAGGCTATAAAGGGACGAATATAAACGTAACGAGCTGCCGTCTCTTATACTAGGTGCAAATTTAACCGTTCCAGGCCTACACACACACACGCAGACACACGCCGCAGATTGACATTCACACATCCAGGTCAGCGTCAAAAAGCTTCGCAGATGCGTGACCCTGAAATTTAATTAACCCAACCCTCTCGGTTTCTTTGGGATCCGCTAACAATTTTTAATTTTTTTAAAATCACTCTATCTTTCTTTCTTTGTACGCTTTTTCATTTTTTTTACTCCTTTTTTACACTCCAAGTAGTTTGTTCGAGGCAACGGAGTGAACGGGTCTACTGAACGGAAAGTAATAGGAAATTCTTCGGATATTATTTCCACAGTGACGAGGTCTACCGCAGAAACCAGCCACCTTATCCAGTTCTGTTCCATCAACGCGCTCTGTCTCTCTCTCTCCCTTTCTATGTCCTCTATCGTTCTGTCGTAGTTACTCGTCCCACCCTTTCGCCGTTTCCCGCGACGTTCTTTAAAGCTCTTTCCTTTTTATAGAAATCGACCGGCCGATGAGAGAGGACCTTTTACTCTATTCCCGTCGGCGTTCTTTCTGTGTGTTTCGCCATCACCGTCAATTCACCGCGACCAGATAAAGGCGATTCAGCACCGAGTGGGCGAAAGAGACGGAAAAAAGACGCGGGGCAAATTTTCGAGCTGATAAGGACATCCGTACATAAATATCTTGGGACCGTGTAGATCATGCAAGGGCCACATCAACCGCAAAGATAATACTAGGGAATTATATTTAGGAAATTGAAGGGGTGTTTTATTCTTATTGGGGTTCATCACGCATTTTTGTCTTGTGAAGTCAAGTCATCAGTCAATGAACAGCTAAACGGGACAATTCTTTTATCATCGATTGCCACAATAAGTTATTATTCCAGGCCGCTTTTAACCAACAAGGATTTAAAGAAAAATCCGTTACTGGAATTTGAAAAAAGTTCCTTTGTCTTCATTGGCATTCATTTTTCAAGAATGTTCTACTCTCATCACTAACTACTCAAATTCTGAACAAAAGGAATTTTTGGTCCGGAATATATGGGTGGGCTTTGACTTCGGTGACATAATACACTTAAGAGCAAATAAGCGAATTAAAAAATCATAGTTGATCGAAATTGTTGGAATTGGAATGAACCGTGAAAATTCCATTGTTCATCGACTGGTACATTCAGCTTATGCATACCTTACTTTGACCCTCGCATGTGGCACTAGCGGAGGTCCCACAAAATGTCCGTTGCAATATTCACGTATCCCTCTCGGTGCCTCTGGCCGTTCAACTTTTTTATTTCGAAATGAATTTTCTATGGTCCCTGTACCATCCCTTTTCTTCTTTGCTCTTTTTGTAATTACTCACCACAATGACCGCATCAAATGCGAAGAGGAAATTCCGCCTGTTTTTGCGTAATTAAAATGGCACTACGTGTATCTCGTTCCTACAGATCCCAGCTGAGCAGACACCCAACTCAAAATTTGTAACTGTACACGGGAAAATCCTACACATCACGCACTTGACTCCGCGAAGCTCAGAGTCATGAAACTCGACGCTATAAAATCTCGAATTTGTGAAACTTGACACGGCAAAGTTGAACAATACACAATTTGATATCGAATACTTATTGGTTACGTATCGAGCTTTGGCACAACTCGACGCAGTCAAATTGTCATATTTGGATTCAAACCCAATATAGTCTACAGTCATCATTTTTCTGTGTACTGTTTTGTTTTGGGTTACATTATCAATCGGGTTTTGTACAAAAGGGCACATTGTCATTTTAGGCGATCCCTGCGCTTGGTCCCTTGTGAATTTTAAGAATTCAATTTCCGCTATGTTATAAAAAAAGCTTTTCTGATTGCGATTACGTAGTTAAAATATTGATCACCGAATAATTTTCCGGGAAAATTGATACTAAAAATAGATGTTATAATAACGTTCAAAAATTGCATATTTGGACTCTGTCAAGTGCGTTGCAGATCCCTCAGAAATTTACCAGTTGTACCTATAATATTTCTAGGTCAGTTTGTCAGTGTAATACCATGAGCTGCAGGGTCTGCCATAAAATATGCATTTGGCCATGTATGAAAGTTTGAAGGATCATGATAACTCGGGAACGAAATGGTGCAATGATGCCCCGATTGAATTCAAGAGCAGTATCGTACCGTGGTGCGAGCGCATCAAAAATTCATTAGTCGCCTCTACTACAATTCACCTGTAACAGTTTCTCATCTGGATGGGTGAGTGAACACACTTTGACCTTGCTTTTCTCCACCAACGAGCGAAAAATGAATAACGCCTCTCTTTCCACTCGAGCGCGTTGAATAATATCTCTCGGGTCCAAATATATTTTTTGTTTTTATGAGCCTTACGAACGTGCCATGAATTCACATTATAATTAAAGCGTCTGTCATGCTGTAATCTTTCAACCGTGCATTATCGTTACTCTCAAAGTACGCTTACCAATGAGCCTTTTGATTTGCAATGCCATTTCAGTGAACACTAAAAGTCGCATCGAAATTTTTTGTTGAGCTGGTCATTATGATCCATATACTAATAAACTGATGAGAAATTGAGAAAAAATGCTGGACTTCGGGAACAAAGAGAAAGGAAAGTGGTATTCAATTAATCACTATTAGAATGGTAAAGACCTGTAAACAAATATGGTAACGAATGTAAATTAGTAAATTAACGATGTACAGCGTACCAATTTTTTAAATATTGATATGATTCTCAATGACAGTAGGACGTAAATTAACTGAAATATATAACAACAAAAAAGAAACGGAAGCTGGAAGATTGATGCGCAAGTATCGAATTCCCCACGTGGACGCTTCGAGATGTGCGAAACTTCGGCGAGCGACATCGGAATGCCCAGGGAGCCTCGATGGTAATTCGCGAGTTACATATTTATACATTCTCACTCAATGAATATTCACGGTGTGGGGATTCAATGCTTGTTTTTCGCAGAAGTTCACCAACTATGTACGTCGAAAATTGCAATGTACAGGGGGTGATCCTAACAAATCTGAAAATCTAATAATTAAGAAAAGCAACAACTCAGGTGAAAAACTAATCGCATTTTTAACATGGAATTCCAGATGCGGAATCAAAATAATGAATTACCCGTATTCGAATAATTGTGTAGGCGTGACTCGTACTGTTCGTTATTCAAATTATTCGCATTTGCATTGTACGCTAGTGATTGTATAAAGGAAATAAAAAGTCTCGTGTTCAACGCAGTGAAAAAAAAATAACGAACCTCATTTCCCAATATATTTGAAGGCATGTATTTAAAAAAAAACTCTTACTGAGTTATCGATTGCTGTTTTTTTAATGTGCATTCGATTTTTAGAATAATAATCAGATTAACCTTTAATTGGATTTCCCGTACCATTAATGCATCACAGTGTTGTACACCACCCCTGTATAACTTTCTGGTTGACATTTTCAAAAGGTTTCGAAATATTCTGATGAAAGTGAAGAAAAATAACGATTTCTACCTCTTCTCACTCTAGAAATAAAAACATTTTTCGGATAGTGATCACTACAATTGAAAAGTCAAAACATTTAAAGATCAATTTTTTTCAGACCTCAAACCTCTCACTGATAAAAAAAAGTTCGTGATCAGCCGAAAATTTAGAAAATATTTATTAACTCAAGGTACCTTGCACTATTTGTCTGTTTGAAACTAACATGCCAAACAGACCACGTTTGCCACGGCTATCGGTAGTAATTATGCGGACTTATTGAAAATGCACTGAATTGACATATAGTCGATACAATTAACGCGGTTTCAGGTTATACTCGATCAGATTGATACGGTTGCAGGTTACAGTTGATAAAGTTAATGCAGTCTGAGTTTACAATCAATCGATTCAATGTGATTTTCGACTATAAAAATTCGTACTTCGTGATTTTCATGTCAGAATACTCAGAACGGTCAAAATATAAAAATCATATTATGCATGATACAATAAAAAGGTGACAATAATGACGCAGGTTCTTGAATTGGAATTTTTTCGATCCTCGATACTACCCATGCATCGAATCTTTCGTAGAGTCTTTCCGTAAAAAATAATGTATATCTCATTTTTACTTTCATGGTCTTGAATATTTCTACTAAAAAAATGTCCATCGAAAGAAATTTTTTGCAAAAAATATCTATCGACATTATTTCTTTACGGAAAATGTCTATCAACAAAATTATCTTGCAAAAAATGTCTATCAACAACATTCCTTTACAAAAAATTTCTATTGACATATTTGCTTTATAACGAGAAAGCTTTATTGGAAGACCTGTGACTTCATGTGACTTCCTGGGGATATTTGTGTAGCTGTGACATGTGTATCAATGGAATTATTACTTTAATAAACATTACATCGATAGGGTAATTGCGATTTACGAATATATATACACATGAACCTTTTAAGGAAAACTAGGCTAATCACTCGCACTCGCGCGCGTGCCTCACATTCTTTTGCGTTGCTGCACTTTTTTAACCCTTCAATAAGTCACAGGCGCTGCAGCGCCTGTCCTCTTCTTACGTCTCTTCTTATTCTTACGAATAAAATTATGACAATGCTTACCACTACTCATAAGCTTTAAAAAAAAAACTAGGCTAATCACACACGCTGGCGCGCGTGCCTGAAATTTTTTTGCGCTGCTGCACTTTAATAACCCTTCAAAAAGTTACGGGTGCTGCAGTGCTCGTCCTCTTCTTCTTTCGAATTAAACACCAAACTGAACTTGTTTATTGCGGACTCTCTTGGCAACCAATCACAGCACGAATAAAACGAAGACAATGCTTTTCGTTACCCATAAACTTTTTAAAGAAGGATTAGGACATATCACGCGCGCTATCGCGCGTGCCTTTATGTCTTTTCACGCTACAGCGCTCTTATGCCTTGGCATGCAGAATTTCCTCAACTGTCATATCGACAGACGACAGAGTTGACAAATGACAGGACAAATGAGCCGACAGCAATGTAAGCCTCGAACTCGTCGTTACTCATAAACTTTTCAAAGAAGGATCTGTCTTGAAATATGCATTGTTTCCAAGCATTTAGGGATTAAGACAGTTGGGAGCGTTCGTTAGGTTGGTTTGAAGAAGTTGCGCCATCTCTCTATTCAGTTGGGCGAACTCACTAGAGAATTGCATGAACTCACGATAACTATTCGACATTGCTATAGGCACCGAGTAAATTGTTGTAGCAACCCATGTCTGGCCAACTTATAAAAGCTGAGTTGGCCCAACTACTCTTTTTTCCCCGTTTCAGAGAAAATTTAGAGAAAAGTGTGTAAAGCAAAACGTTGATATTAACGCAATTTACTTACCTGAAAGATGGTGACCTTCTTGAGGACCGAGAGATTGACATGCAAGGCAAGTTCAGTCTTGAGCTTGTCAGGCAACAATCCGAGCGCGGTATTGATGTCACCACCGCCTTGTATCCTTCCCCTGGACCAACTGTAGTCGTACCACCTGAGAACCCTCCTCTTCATGCCTCCAGGCACTTTGTGATGTCTCATGTAGGTCTTGGCGCCGTCCAACAGCCTCTCGAATTCGAGACGATTGGCGTTCCTGTTGGTGATGACATTGCCCACCTGACCGACTATCGTCGCGAATATGAAGACCCCGATGAGGTAGCTCACTATCGTGAATACGTATCTGTGGAGGGACGACGACAAAAAGAGAGAGAGAGAGGATCAGTCGTGATGGTTTCGTTGGCCGAGTATGGACGAGCGGCCCCCGCCGGAGCCTTCCTCCTCTCATTTATATATTTCTACTGAATTTGTTTTTGTTTTCATTTTGTTTTTGCTTTTTTTTCGCAACGCGAAGACATTTTTCCAAATAGTTTTTCAATAGGTTGTCTTTTTTTCATAGAAGCTTTTTTTGCTTTTCAATTTTGTCCAGTGTCCCTCGCCCGCGTCTCCTGCCGTGAATCGCGAGCCCGTGTATATAAAGAATTTATATACTCTCTACTGAACGGTGTTGACGTGAAATATACCATATATCTAGATGTTTTCAGTTTAACGCGTAGCCGGTATTCATGGTCTCTCGAGGACTCTCCATGTAATCGTTAAACTGAAGAAAATTTATTCATGTCACACTGAAGCTCCGGTTTCGGTGTCTTTATTTCCATTCTCCGGGGCAAATTATGCTTCAAAATTGTCGCAGTACGTTTAGATGCACGAGACCGGTTTTCATTCACCGAGACGCTTCAATCAAAGTTTTTACTTAGTTGGGTACAAAGCTTTACAGTGGATATACGTTGACAGGGTTACTGGTGAAAGTGAGAGGCAAAGGGTGGCAGGAATCGACACAGAAGTCTGACGTAATAACGGAAATAGAGACGGCAGGTAGTGCTCGCGGGTCGGATCGACTTCGTCGTCTATCTAAACGTTCTGGCAGTTGCATACAGTGATGTGTGCGGCCCGCAGGGCATTCGCCGCCTCAGCGTTACTGCTCTAGTAAGCGTACGCCTGGACCTAGAGCGCACAGGGAAATTCGATTTGCCTCGGGACTTCCTACGATCGATACGTGCCATAGAACCAGCAGTTCGTGGCCTGTTTCCACGTTCAGCAAAATCCCAGTCAGATTGGGTTGACGCTTCGCTCGAAACTCTACAATTGAGTCGAGAGTCGATGCAGTCTTTATGCGTCCTACCCTTGTGTCTGGTTAGTTCAGAAGCCATCGGATCTTTTATTCCCTTCATGCAATACGATATTGTAGTGGCTGAATAGATTTCAGGATACCGATGGTGGGCAGAATTTCCACGAGAAACCAGAGAGACTATTTTTCAGGGCAGTGCGACGAAGAATACGGGGAACGGAAATTTAATTTGCTGTGATCTTGGGAATGTATGTTTCATAATACACGTTCGGGAATAACATTGTACAAATTGCATATGGATAGTGAATGGATACATTTTTTCAAACAATTTAGTCTCACAAAATCAGATCAGAAGGTTTAATTATTGCGTATATTAGCACAAGCAAAGGAGCATAAATGCTCTTCTTGGAAGCCAAATAGCAACTTAATTGGCAAGGCTATTCTTGAGGTATACAGGTTTCAAGGTTGTATACGCAAGCATGTCGTTGTTTATAAGTCCTCTATACGGAAGCGCAGTGCACTTTTATTAGCACTCACTATGTCTTTCTACTACTTGTAAATTTAAATAATTACAAGAAGGTTTTTGCCACATGTGGACACACAATACCGACTTTTTGTTGATTTAAGTAATTCCGAGACGATTTTTCCCACATGTGGACACAAAACCCCACCTACGGATTCACGTTTCGGATTACACGACCTATGACGCTGCTTGGTTCTTTGCAAAACCAGGAAAATGTATCGTCTACGCTAGAATACTCATTTTTCACGCAGAGGACAAAAATGTTTTTATGGTTACCGCAATAATAAATAATGTAACCAGGCGCTCAATGATGACACGAGTAACTATTTCTATAGAACTCACTATATTCCGCATTCTATCACATGGATTTTTCTCGGTTCACGAAGCGAATAGTACGTTTCAGATATCTGGTTGCGCTGTGTATAAAGACGTGTGAGTATTATAGTCCACAAAAATGACATGATAAAAAGAAGTCGTTGGGCTCCTAGCCAGCTCATGGGACATTCTTTGCCACTGGCCTAATGGAGACGGACAACATAGAAAAGCTTCCTCCACGGTACCTCTTCGCCGTGTAGCACTCTCGAAATCTCCGCGAACATTTTTTTTTTTCTTTCAGTACTCGGTGACACGAGCATGCGTGTCGTTGACGCCCAAGATACAAAGGAGTAATGCAGATCAGTAAATAAATGGTTTAATAGTCTCATATATATATATGAGACTATTGAGACTATATATATTAGGGTGTGTTGAAATTTTTTATTTTTTTAAATTTTGCATCGTTTTAAACTACAGTTTATACCTTTGAACAACTTTTCTCAAAATTTTAGCGCGATAAAAAATTTCTAGAGGTGGCTCAAACGATGTATAGATTTCCCATTTAAAACATCCGTTTAACAGTTGAATGAAATTTCACTTATAATTGAACTTCACGACAGACAATTGTTCCAGAATTGACCTTAAATTTGAAATTTCAATTGAACCTGATCTTACAGGGCGGCGAGGGCGATGTTCTGAGCTTCGAAAATTCATAACTAGAAAACTATCGATCTGTACGAAAAATTTATAAGCACTTTTTTACTTCCTAATGATCTGAAGATAACGAAAAAAGATACGCAAACGTCAATACATCGTATCTGTAATTTAGGGACGTGAATTTATTGAGAGCCGCATTCATGTACGTGTCAATCAAATGGAAAATCTATAAATCGTTTGAACTGCCTCTCAAAAAATTTTTATCGCGCTAAAATTTTGAGAAGAATTGCTTAAAGGTACAAACTATAGTTTAAAACGATGAAAAATGAAAAAAAAAAGTTGACACACCCTAATATATATATATATATATATGAGACTAGGTTAAGCCATGTATATATTTTCTTTAAAGTAACTTTTCAGACCAAGAACATTTGTATTTGATATATCGTTCGTTCGGATCGATTTAAGTCAATTCATATTTTATAAGCTTGTTAGAATCCCAATTTCATGCTACGATGTACTTATTCCGAATGGATGGTTTTTTGAGAACATTAGATCCAGATTTGTCAAATTTAGAAAGTAAAATTTCTTACATGTCGAATTGATTGCGCTACATTTTTTCAATGAATGTAGAATCTCTTTGATTGAAACTTCCGTTTTTATTCCCTTCAAAATATGTATAAAAGAGTTATCCAAGTCTTTGTAATCGATGGACGTGACTGTACCGTCGATGAATCTTTAATTCAGGGGCTCGCTTAAGCCACACACACTGAGAGAAGAATCTGATAATTAAAAAAAATATATATATGTTTAGATCGACGATAATATTACTATAAACTATAATTCCCAGGATTAACGTCTATATTTTATGGCTATACCAAATATAAGAAAATACTTGGCTGAATCCTTGATATAATTTTCAGGAGGAAGGTCTATGTTTTGTGATTATAGCAAATATAATTATAGTCGCAATCATCAAAACGATAATAGTTTCGAAACTTATTCTAATAGTTTCAAATATGCCGTTTCATTGCATATACAATTTCTACGATTGTTTACAAACTTCGTTAAGGGCGGTCTTACGCACACCTCATGCTTATAGTGTTGTAGTCGTGTTGCAGAATTCTATATTCATTGCAGTCACTATACTGTTCAGTAAGCCGTGCATCATTTCAGCAAGTAGTACATTACGATACTAGTGCGATGAAACTTTTTCGAGACGAGTGTGAGTTTGCAGCACGAGCTGAAGGCGAGTGTTGTAATCACACGCGATCAGAAAACGTTTTTCGCACGTGTATCGTATACAATTTTATGCCACTAGTGCGAAAAGTGCCTGTTTCACGCACGCAAGTGAAGTGTGCGTGAAGTAGGCACTTCACGCTCACTGTGGTATAAATATATTTAAGGGGTTTCGCATATGCTACCATACGTCAAGTGACTCGACAAATGGCTGACATATGAAGAGAACAAGCTGCACGGGTCTTTTTCCATGACTATCTGAATTTTGTCTGTTGGACACGTCCGGAACTTGTAGCTCATTGTCTATATATCCTCGTGAGTAATGCACGCCTGAGACGACAACGCGGACGTTGGGTGAACTAGCGGGTTATACGCCCCGTGCGGAAAAGTGATTTATTAGGGTCAACGCCACCACAGCGCATATACGTGACTTATGATGACGAGAAGAGTGAAGTGAATCGGGTCATATCAATATGGCGACTGGACCCATCCCTTTTGCGAAGCTAACCCACGCCCCCTAAGAAAAATGTTAGCTTCCCCTTCCTCATCCTCCTTTTCGCTCTTTTATTTTTATTCACATCATGCCCGAGTTCTTCAATATTTTGCATTCACCAAATAGAATGAACAATACCTTACTGAAGGCGAAGAAGGAGGAATTCGTCGACTCTAAGAAATGTACTCATACTCTCACTGTGTGAGTCTTCAGGAAGACAAAGAGAGATGGGATATTGGAAGATTAGCCTTCCTCCCTTCTCCTAAAGCGATGAATATTTCTGGTCTATAAATTGTGATAGTTCCCTTCAAGCTTACTCTCGATTTTTCGAGGGTCCTTTTAGGTTCATATGTACCCATCAACAGAGAGAGAGAGAGAGAGAGCGCAACGGCAAAAGGCAACGGAAGATATAGAATTACAGCCATCAAGACTTTTTACAGACTCTCGCCTGCTCCCGTATTTCTCTTGCTTTTCTTACTTGTAGAGCAAATAGCACTTCTCAAGGAGATCACGCCTCGGTAAGCTCCAATTGAGAGTTCTCGAGACTCGAGGTTGTATGATTAATGATATTACCCTCGTAGAATCCAACGAGACGATCTTCTTCAGGCAGGTATTTTACTGCTACTCTCTTAATCGTCCAGGGCGACGAGATATTTACTGTAGTGTAATCGAGGTCGTGTACATTTCAACGTTAAAAAAAATACGACCCTTGCATTCTTGAAAGCTGAGGGAATATGCTGAAAACCATCATCGTATTATTTAACGCTTAGTTTCTGAGATGTGTTGGATGTTCGGAACGATTTGAAGAACGGGAGTCAGTCCGAGTCTAGGATGGATATTTATGAATATGTAACTTGTTTGATTGTCAGTGTTATGTATGAATAAAACGCAATCTCAAATAAAGAATTTTTGTTCCTCTATCTAGAAACACTTTTCGCAAATTGTCGCGTAATCTACACTTTCCCGACGTCGTACTGAAAGGTTTCGATCAATACTCGAGAGAACAACTCTTTTTCTTTGTATTGAAATCTCGTAATTTTTCGTTAGGAATATTCAGCTATTTTTGGGAAACTTGAATATTTTTGAAATTCTGCACTCCACGCATTTTTATAAGCGAACCAATAGAGAGATAAGCGAAACAATATTCAGAACAAATTTTGAAATAAATCTCAATTCAATTTTCCTGAGTTTTTGTTTTAAATCAGTGAATTGATAATTGAGAATATTTTGACATATACATTCTCATAGAAGAACGTTTTGATTCAATATATGTTCTTTTCAAAGCAGTATTACGATTGAATCTACTACAGATTAGTTTCTAGTACTGAAGAAAATCGATTATTACTTGAGCTGGTACCAGATAAATCCATTATCATAATGAAGTAATTTCAGACATCCTAGTTCACTTATAGTTATAACGTATTTACAATATGATCAAAATTTCAAAAAAATGCCGGTATTGTATAAAGAGAAACAACCAAGTATCTGAAGGTAAAAAATTCTCAATGACACGCATTGTATTCAGTAGAATCAAGCGAGACAATTTTCCGATATTTTAACCGCCACCTCGTCTGCTTTCAGCGGCAAAGTCCGTGGAGACGAGAAAAAAAAGTGTATTGCAGTACACAAGTTTGTTGCACGACTCATAGTACGTGCGAGAGCGCTTTAGCGACAAAGCTTCAGATAAATCGTTCTTTATTCGAAGCTATAAAGATGGCAGTACGGTCGGATGGTGGTTCGTTGCCAAAAAAGAGCTGAATCGAGTCTTCGACATGGTTTCGCGATTCTTCGCGAATTCTTAGAGTCCTCGTCTTGTGTCTCGCTCGATAGTGGAGTCGACTCGGCTCGTCGGCTCTAACGATAAGGCACATCTACTCACTTGTATACTTTTACACCGTCGCGAGCGTAGTAAATCGGAACAAAGCCAAACGACCACAATGACGATCCTTCTGCTCTGTTGTGAACTAGACGCGCCAATTTAACGACTATTCTCGGCACTTCGTTGTCAGGTGTATCCAGTTTTGAAGTTTCCCAACAGTAATGTTTGATTTATTTAATATTTGTTAGCTTCGAAATTGCTTTATTTAATTGGCGCAATAACCTATTTAAATAATATTATAAGATAAAAAATAGAACCTGGGGTTCTATCCGATTATTTTCTGCCTTTCTCGAAGTCACCTCTTTCAGGAAGTATGTCGAACCATGGTTCTATTCTATGCAACCTTCGTTGCAAAGCAAGTTTCTTGAAAAGTGGAGGATAGTAAGAAAACTTCTGCTCCGAAAGTATTACTGCGCATTGTTGTTGGAATTTCTTTAAACTGACTCGGAGAACGAAGAACTAGTAAGATTTTTTTTACCAAAAAATGTAAACTCCCGTAAGACTGCATGTCTGCAAACATCACTTAAATAGTGGCAACACCCAGATGCTGTTCCTTCACGTGTGTCACTAATTCCAGATAAATTACTTCAAAATTAGCTCTTTCTTTTTCGTAATCTCTAACACTTTGCAGCTTTTAAAAATATAACTACTATGAAATGATGTATGGGCCAAATGAAAAAAGCCGTGGGTTGAACAATAATAGCGGATTATTAATGCCAGCATTGTAGCAAAGTATCTGACTCTACACTTCAACTTTAAAACTTAAACGCCATCATTAACTCCAAAATTTAGCAGCATTTTATTACAATAGTTCATTTCCGTTTTTGAAAACTGTTGTTTGTGATATCGGGAAACGAAACGATAAATGGAGCAAATAAAAAGAAACTGGTCGACTTAAGTCCGTGGAATTTTCTTTAAGATTCTTTAAGACGTCTTCAAAGGGCATAGGCTAGGTCACAAAAAGGATTTACTACCTCTAGCAAGTGGGAATTCCAGCACCCACGGGAAGATTTAAAGCCAAGTATGAGAAAAGAAGGCACACGGGGGTCATGAAAGTTTCAACGAAAAATTCAAGCTCAAATTACAGGAATCGCTCCGTCGCCCGTTGCGACCTGTGCTAAGGGTTATCCAGTATGAAATATCTGTTCGCTTTTCATCAGCATCAGAAAGTTTCTCACTTCCACCTTAGTGGTTTTCTCATAGCGCTCCTCGTTCTTCCAGGTTTATCGTAAAAAAGAGTCGACGGGCTCACCCCTCATTTCTGTAGAACTCTCATCTTTCTTTTTGTCGATATTCGACCTATTTATTCACCCCTTGCCAATGACAATATTTTAATCAAGATTTTAATTTAATTTGACTTTAAGCCCCGAGGCAAATGTCTTGAAACTAGTAAAAATTTAAGAAAAACGGCGGGCCTTTGGAGAGCCATTTATTTTTACGAGAAATCAGTTTTTCCCTAAGCCGTGTCCCAAAAAAAATGTATTGATTATAAAAAGGAAATATTCTCCATTGGTACAGATTTGGTATGTATATGGTAAAGCAGCGATAACAGTTTTTTTAAAAAGATTTTCCTTCTTTCCATGGTATGGCTTCAATCGCCTTTTACCACCCTTTCCACCCTTACTCATATCACTCCCTACCCGCACTTCACTAAGCTAACCTAACCTCCAATGCGTCCGCAGCCGACTTAGCTACACTGTACCACATTTGCCAAGGGCACGGGGAAACTGCGGCAAACCCGTACCGGTACAGACGGCCGTATACTCTTCTGACTTCCCGGTGTATACACGAAAGTAACTTGCTTAAGTATAAACACCAAGGCCTCAGAAAAATGGACCTCCCGCTTACTGGCTGATGAGCCACCCGGTGCACGGTTAAGCAGTCATCCATCTAAGTTATGGCCGCAAACAATGCTGCTTAACTCGGGGGATCACCAGAGCCGCACACCGACCGCGCAACCACCAGTGTCGGTTAGCGATAACAGTTTTTTTTTCAGTATTTCCCAGTTATTTCAGAACTAATTAATTTAGTGCAGTAGCATTTATTTTAAGAGTCTGATGATTAGATTTTCAACTTATTATTAATATTTCATCCGATCGAAAATTATTTATCTCAGGAAATTTATTATAAGGATATGGAATACGATAATTTCACATCAAATTCGAACTACAACGAACTGCACCTTCGCAGCTTCTTCTAAAGCAGATCAAGTTTGCATGCTCTCAAACAATTGGTTCCGTTGAATGGGCAACGACAACTTAGGATGCTTCAGACTCATTTAACCGATATTTTGCAATGCATTCATTTATATCCCGTCTGTTTCGAAGAAATTCTCCAGTATAATTTAGCTAGATAGATAGATCGATGCATAATTTATTGAAATCTGAGATAAAACCCACATGGACTATATAAGGATTCAATATATCGTGCATGATTAATGAGCTTTTTAAATGAAAATTTGATTCTTGCTTATGGAAGTTGTCGATTGTACAATACAATAAAAATTGCTAATTGTTGTAAAATGATAACTACTGAATGGTGTACGAAACGAATTCCGTAAACAATGATCGATTCTCAAAATTCTAGTCTCAGTTCCACACTATCAGAAGAAACTGGAAGTTTTTATTTGTAAACTTGTCAATCAAATTTAATGTACAATCGTCATATAAAATTAAGGTACTTTTACAATGAAACTAGAGTAAATTTAAAAGATTGAAGTAATCTTACAATTACATTAAAACAAATTATTGAAGGTTCTGTACCAAAAGTAAATTTGACATCGCTCTTGTACAATTCATTTACTATACCAGTTTATAAATAAAAGTCTCTAGTACGTGTACATTACATTTCGAGTAAATTTTTTTCTCAGTGCATCTCTGCTCTTTGGAAGTCCCACAGTTGCATAGAAATGCATCGGAATTTTATTACTGCAGAAATTCAGAATGCATACAAATATTTCATTCCTTTATATTCTTATCCATTTTTCCGGAGGCAGTACGAAAACTATGTATGATTCATCTACTCTATATTCTGCACATTTCCTCTCTTTTACATTCTCGGAGCCTTCATTTTTCCCATAACAACGACATAGCGGTCTCTGTTACGGCTGAACGACACATATTGTTTATCCATAGCACCAATAATATATCGAACAGAGATAACAGTGGGAGCTTATGTTGGCGCCCAATACGCACATGCGTTAGACGAACGCGGAGCGCAGTGAAGTGGTCCGAGCTTGTCGCGCGGAATAAATTAATTACGGATAGCGGCAGGAGTAACGCCGCGGGATTCTGCCGTGTCGAAACGGCTTAATTACGATTCCCTGGGTGACGAAGAGCGAGGTATGCGTACAACGGTCTCCCGCGCACGAACGCGCGATAATCTCCGTGGCGAGAGTCGATGCGAACGTGGATTACTATGCCACGAGGTACACTGTGTATACGGTACCACACAATCCGGCTCTGGACTGTACTATAGTAGTAGTGTGTAACGTAATGCCAGTAGATATATATGGGGCATTCCATAGCAACTCAACTCCGGTCTAACCCTCGACCTCTGGGATTTTACCCTCATTTTGCTTCGTCATAGAGGAATGGTTGTTCACGTAAAAATGAAAAAAAATTCCTTCCATTATCATGTCAGATTTCACAGAATGATTTAAAAAATCCAAAAAAGTGAATTAGAAAAAAATGGCTGGACGGATGTATGTACAGTATGTGGAGTACACTGGTAGAGTATCAATGCCTTATCCTATGTATGGAATTACGCAAAGATTGAAACTTTTTTTTCAGATTTCGAAAGACCTTAAATTTTTTGGAAAATGTTTGTAAGTTCTTGCTGCCGCAATTTTGAGCTTATAAGCTGAATAGTTATTGACAAATAAAGCGACGAAAAATAATGATCGGTATTGAATTTGAGCAAAATCCATAATGCGGCTTAAGTTTGATAAAATTTGGAATTTTCTAAAAATTTTGCTTTCTTCTAATTCAAACTATCGCCGAGCAACTGTGCTCAAATCTCCCACAAGGTTAGTTTAATATCCAGTTGTAGTAGGTATCGAATTTGGTGAAGATCGGTAAAGAGGTTCGGATTTTATAGGATGTTGAATTGCCGAAAAATTGACGTTGTCGTTTAATTGAAGTCGACTTTAAGCAATTCAACAAATTGTTCTTTGAAATAGAGAGTTTAAATTTGGTTCATATACGAATCAACATGCAAAAAACTTCAGGTACATATTTGACACAATCCACCGAGTGGTTCGAATCTTATGACCCTGTTAATTTGTGGAAAAACATCTTCGGAGTCGAAACGAGCCTGAAAAGTAGAACCTTGCTAGTTGTTGCCTCATTATGTTTTTAGTTTTTGCAAAACTTCCTCAAAGGGACCTCTTTAGTTTTCGCTTTTTACGAAGCTACCAAACCCAAACTCGATCACCATACTCCGTTATAAAGGTAGTTTTGTAAAAAGCAAATAATAATGAAGAAGCTGTTTGCGAGGTTTTACTTTGCAGGCTTGTTCAATGTTTATGTTAGTTGTTTCATCTCCAGGAGGGAACCACCATTTTTATTGGATCCGAAAGATAATAATTTATATATTTATAGCTATTCATAACGAACAAATTCATGGCCAAAATTTAAAAATTTGACAAAATTCTCATAATCCTGTATCAGAAATCAATATTGTCACGCTTTAAAGTGTCTCATACCGTGCTTCTTTCGAATTGCAATTCAGAAAAAAAAAATTAAATAAAAATATCGCTTCAAAAAAATCGCAAATAATTCTCTAAGGTCCTGACACACTTGCTCAAACACCAGTCTGCAGTGAACGAATTTCTACGCATCCAACTTTTATAAATTTTCGTTATAAAAAAAATCGTAAAAAATAGAAGCAGGAGACTTTAGATCTAAGCTTAAAAATATCAATATCTGATACAGGATATAAGAATTTTGTCAGATTTATGAATTCCTCTCAATATGTTCATTCTCGATAATCGTAAGTATAAATTGTTCAAAAAAATTCGACAAAAAAATGTAGCTTCTTGTCAGAGATGAAACAGAATGAAAAATCGGGGATGAAACCCAAGAGGTCGAGGTTCAGGACCAGGTCAAGTCGATATGGAATGCCGCATACACATAATTCGAAACACACCGTCATCGATATCGAGCGTGATCGTGAATCTGTAAGTAAATACACCTTCGTGACTGCAATGACGACGGGGTGCACGGGGCTCTGGGTCGCCTCTCCACACGCCGAGTAATACCACTACGCCAAACAGAAGCCATCCGGGATAAACGTCGCTTCGTTGGTGTTTAAGCGAAATCGTAATTAAACCCAAACCGTGTGCGTTTCCCTCTCCGGCTTTGACATCATTCGCCACCTCAACGAAGATTTGCAATTCAAACGTTTCCTCGCAGAGTGCGACAACAAATGAGATACTCAGCAGAACATCACTGCGCCTTCCACATGCCCGGATGTCCCATGAGACCTGGGGTCGCTTGTCAAATTTTGAGCGGGACACGAGGGCAAGTGTTGCTCCATTTACATTGGATGACAAACATTACAAGAGAGCCGAAATTACGAGGAACAGTTCTACCAACACGACTTTTATATTTTTTATGGGATTACCATATATAAATTACTTTACTCAGTATACATTTTTATTGCTTTATTATTGTACCTTCAATTCCGTCAAGAATAAATATTTAAACGAATTTCCATACATATATCGAAACACATGCTCAAATTTCTCAACTGTTGCAGGCTTGTAAGATTTTAGTTTTTCATTTCATCAAAACTTATTGTGTAATTAATAAAAGGGGTATTGTTTTGTAAAAATTATCTTCAGATTTGAGATAAATGTGGAAGATCTAAAGAAAACTAATTGCACTGATCGATATATGTAGAATCGCATTTCATTCATTTTTTCTCTAAATTTCATGACGTTATATTGAAAATCGATGTTTTCGCGGCTTTTAAAAGTTTGACTAAGTTTTTATGAGCATTGCAAGGTGTTACATCATCAAGATTATATTTATTTATACAGTATATCATCGAATAACGAGGAGTTTATAACTCTGTTTCTATGTAACAGTCACACATGCGGTTTCACACGTATGAAATTCGTGATATTATTATGGTTTGCTATAAAAGGTGGGACTAAAAGTAAAACACTGAGTAATAGACCGGCAATGACATCAGCTGAATCACAGATGTTTCAATGTATTCATAACTAACAGATACAAGATTTTTTATATTTCAGATTAATTCTTCCAGTATTTATATTTTGTAAAACGCATTGATCGCTCATAAAATTCTATTACGAGTAAATAAACACATCTTTCACGTTGGAACATACGGTCCGTTGGTGCCATAACCTTTTAGCCTATAGTGGTAAGTCACTTTACTATTATTGCATTAATATGGTTATCGGCCATTTGATGCTGCGACTACGAATAATAATTTTGCAAACGTTATTGCCTCGGTTGCCAAGTTACGAGTGCTCTGAGTCTACTCTGTCCAGTGGAGTTCAAAGTACACACCTGCATCGTATACGCAAGAGAGAGAAAGACACAGGGAGAGAGAAGGACAGAGCCAGCTTTTATGGGGTTAATAAAATGTGGGAGAAACCGGAGTGACCGTGTGCGCGAGACGCGACGAGTTCAGCCCCCTTCACTAGTGGATATATGTATGTATATACATATATAGATATATATATATAAATTTCAAGGAGACGAGAAGACTGGTGAGAGTTGCGGGAGATCGTTCGGGAGTGTCGCGGTCGGAAATACGGAATGCCGGAATTGCGAATTCCTCGGAGGCTAGGTATATCCCGCACCATGGCAGAGAAGTGAGTACCAGACGAGGCTAAAGGAAAAAGGAGGGAGAGAACGCCCTGTGAGGGTACGTCGTCGGAAGATCGGATCAGAGTAGTTCTGGGCAAATAATAAATCCTCCCCCCACAAAACCTGGTATATCAGAATTTCTCATGCTAGATTTTATCCAAAAGTACAAGGGTTTTAAAAAATACATTGTTAAAACTGTTATAATATTTAGAAAACAAAATATGGTAAACGAATATTTATACATATTGCACAATGAAAATAATAAAACTGATTAATTTCAATATACTTATGTTGAATTGAATATTCAGCAGCCTCGATATGCCATTTAGGTATATGCAGAGCCTCTGAAGTTCGTTTCGACCTACCGATAAAAAATGTAACTCTAGCTCTGTAAATATCGGATTCATAACATTCCTCTAATATCTGATTCTTCAAAGTGCTAACGTCGTATAATGATAATTTACTATACTAAGGCGATGAAAACTTTTTTCTGACGAGTGTGAGCCGAAGGTGCGTGGTGCAATTACACGAGTTACGAAGAAGTATCTCGCACGAGTTTCGTATACAACTTTATGCAACTCCGTGCGAAAACTGCCTACTTCTCACACGCTTTGCTTCGCTTCGCGTGCGAGAAATCGCATTTCTCGCACTCGTAAAATGAAATTTTATACGAAACTCGTGCGAGAAAGTTTTTCTCAACTGTCTGATTGCAACACTCGCCTTCGGCTCGTGCTGCTTACGTAAACTTGCCCTCGTCAGAAAAAGTTTCATCGCACTCGTATCGTAATATACTATTCAAGCGCGTATGAACGTCACTGAGAGTGAAGAGATGTTAATAGGAAAATAAAAACCTTCAATACTTCGTCATGGCCAAAAATATGTAATGCTCATAGATACAGTTTTGTCTAACACCTACATAAATGATTACTACGACAAATGAACAACCTTTTTGTTTTCGCCTTTCCTGAATTTCCCTGTACAGATATAAAGTGTGATGGCAGCCCGGCTGATATTATTCAAATCTATCTCAGTAACGCTATGCACTATCTCATCTCCTTCCGTTCCGTACTCTATACTATACCAGGAAGAGAAACGAGGAGACGTAGTCCGTCGTCATCGTCTGTGCCTTTCGTGAATGCAGGAGCCAGCACGCGAGGATTTACGGGCGTGGTCGCACCCTCGCATCTCGTAACCGTTTTGGTGCTTCTGGCTTCAACGTCGTCCAGAACGACGCTGAGGGATATCGCAGAGGAAAGTCGTAAAGGACGAATCACCACTAACAGGAATATGGTGAACGACTTCAATGGAAGGCCGTACGATTATTGTACGTTGGATTCTCGAACCCTCGGTATAACCTACAAAAACTTACTACTTTTTTGGTTCACTATCGTCTGTTTATCAGACCAATGTCCCCTGTGATGTGGCAGATAAATCAGCGGCTATCGCTTTCTTTTTTGCGTTAAAATCTCATCCTAGACTTTGGGTCATCACAGATATTTTCGGTATCGATACCACAATAGGCACGATTTCGGTGATCGAATGATAAAAAGGAGATCGAAGGTATATTATTTCATTCGATAGAAGTTTGAATTGCTTCGTCATAAGACTTTTTATTCATTTACGAATAAATTCCGATCAATAAATTTTTGATAAATGTACAATAAAATTATACAACAAAAAGTTGAACTCTGCAGGTTTTACCCTTCATTATTTCATTTCGTAAAGACTTACGGTATGAATAGTAACAAATTTTATATAAAGGTGTAACTTTAAAAAAAATAGTCATTGCATTAAAAAATTAATAAGGAACAGTACTTATCTTTGTTTTTTCCATATTTCTATCTGATTTCTATCTGTTCTTATCATTTCTACCATATTCTTTCCTGGGGGGTCTGCGCTTGATCGCAAAAGTGTCACCACAAATATTTCTACTGTCGATACTATCAAGAGCGTTAGTGATTTGACGCCAGGTTTAGCGACTATGTAGACGACCGAATGATAAACAGTGGAGATAGAAGAGTTGATCCTCGAGTGTGAGTATCGTGTTGGGTATATATAGAGAGGCGTACAATTCACACAGAGCGCATGAACTCTCTATGTGCATGATGCATTACGCATCGTGGCACGTGTCCGGAAATTTACTGAGTTAGGTTCACGGGTTCTGATGCGGACGTGAGCAAGTGCTACGAGTGGTGGAAAAGCGAGGAGCAGGGAATCGTCATTCATATACTGATCGGTGTTTCAGATTTTATCCTTCCAGACTGACAGACCTTGCGTGGATCATGAGGCTGAGAAGATCTGCACCGAATCAATAATGATCGTAATGCTACTCTATTTATTAGCCAACTGGAAATGTACCGCCAATTCACGCATCGATGTAGCGAATCAATTGCGTGAGTTCATACTTTTGATCACGATGATCATTGTGTATGGTAGATCTTATTCGCAAACCAATTTAATTTAGCTCTTAAATTATGCTAAATATTGTGGAATAATTTTGGAGCACAATTCACAGCTACAATTATTTTATATACCACACTCAATTATTACAGATTAGTTTTTCTGAGTTGGTAAGCTCGAAAAAGCTTATGATTGCGGCTGCTATTAAAAATGTTGCATTTAATAATGAACCATAACCTAAAAGGCTACATGTCTAAATTTTTGATAATGCAGCTTGGTAAATGTAAAAAAACCGCTGTAATCAATCAAGCCCTCTGCTTAAAGGAGCAATAATTATATTGGTTATCTGATGTAAATCAACAAAGAATTGATTAGGTATTAGGACACCTTTTTGAACCTATGTTTTTAGTGCTTTACACAATTTTCGCTCAGTCAATTTCAAAAGAAATATCTTGCTAACCTAATATGTGAACTGAACGAAATTCAACTCTTTATCGGCTCGGATAAATTTGAAAGGACTGACAGGGGTTTGATGAGATACAGACTCACTGTGGGTATGCGATGGAATGCGAATGTTTTGTAGAATTTAGACGAGTATAGAATAGGAGAAAAAGTCCCTGGGAGATGCTGAATAGATAGACTTGTGAACCAGTGAGATTCTCGAGGTCTATTCCACTGGGACTGTAGACCTGACGATACACCCTCCCACAGCCTTCTATTCTCCTTATATCGAATTGGTTCGTAGCGGCAAGCGCGTGCACGACGTTCTTCTCTGTACAATGGGAGAGATCGGGTCTCGTCGACCATGAATACCGATGCCTCAGTGGTAGAAATATCGTCGCGCGACACGCGTTCCTGTCTCTCTCCTCGAGGGGCGAAGAGTTTTGTGGCTTTCTTCGATTATCGGATGGTCTCTTCGCTGTCACTCATCCTCCCTCGAATTAAATACACCTTTTTCCCTTTTCTCAGATTGTTTTTCCGGATATCACTCCCTTTCCCCTATTCAGCACGGTCTACAAATTTTTATAATAAATTTCGCGCAAAAAAGGCTTTGAGTAATCGCAAAATATGTTTGATTTTTTTCCTTTTTGACGAAAATTGTTAAAGCGATATACGAAAGAAAGCAAAACGAGGAGCACGGAAACAAAAATCTAGCATCGATAGTGTAGCTGTGGGAACTGAGAAACTTTTACAATTTTTTTTATAAAACGTGAGCAAAAAAATACAGATCAGACAATATTTTGAGATGGAACAAGAAATAAAGATTGAATGTTCCCCAGATTCAATTTAAAAGTGCTAATGCGCGTTTTATGGTGAAATAATGAAAAATTATATTGTTTTTCAAGGAAAGGCCACTCGATATTATGTTGATTCAAATTCTTTGAACGAGAGCTACTAACAATTTGGGAGTTTTTTTTATGTCGTCAAATACCACATCAGTTAGAAGAAGCAACAGTGTTTTTGAATGTCTGAAAATATCTTTCGATTCGAAAGGCAAATTACTTGTTATATGCTATACGAACATAATCATATTCTACAACCATAACCAGAATTATGGGAAAGGTAATCGTCGAATTGTGATAACACAAATCAAGCTGTACCCGAAATTCCAGTTTGTATGCAGATGATGATGTGACAAAATTAGATCGCTGACAGAATGATCGGTCTGTAAAATCGAAAATGAACTAGAGTTTCAATATTACTGTTACATTAAAACTGTCTAGGGAGTAAAACAACAAACACTCGAAATTTTTTCATTATTTACAAACTTTCGTCAAATTATGGTGACAATAATATCGAATCTCTTGTGAGAAAATATCTTACAAAGATAAGGACTTATATTTTTTCCTGTCGTGAAATATAGGCATCATCGAATGAATTGATTTTCAATAAATTTACTTTGCAACAGCCACGAAAACCTGCGAACTTGTATACGCTAAAGTTGCTTACACAATGAAATGTTTCCAAGAAGTAAACCTTACCAAACGTGCTACGTTGACAATCAAAGGATTAACCATGATAAGACTTTCAAAACTTCACCGCTCGTTTTGTCCGTTTCTCTATAGGTGTCAGAAAGATTGAATTAAAATCGACTTCGAAGGAGCAACAGACACGCTTAAATGTGTTTCACATGGTCTTAAGCTGAGATAACACTACGAGTTGCAATGCAGCGACACTTCTATTCTTCGACACAATTCTACGAGAGAGAAAAAAAGTATTTTCAGTTGAAGAGTAGTAGGATATTCTGCCAACAGCTCATTCAACGGAGCAGTTCGCGCGTATACAATCGCGGATTACAGCTGAACGAGCGTGAATAGTCGGGCCGTGCGCGAGACACAGGCGGGGGAGCGCGCCTCAGAGAGAGAAAGAGAGAGAGACCGGTACCGTCTCGCGAAATACGCATGAGCATCCGCACTACACACTCGACCTACTTTTGTGTATTATACATATGATCGTCTCTCTCTCTCTCTCTCTCTCTTTCTCTCTATCTCTGTCTCACGCCCTCTCCATCCCCTTCTCTCCCTCTCCCTCTTTCTCTCTCCGTCCCGTGTGTTCTCGTATGAACAAGGCTGTTCTCATGTCAAACTATAATACGAACGAAGAGGGCTAAAAAGCATATAGAGAGCGTCCAGCGTTTCATTGCATTCAAATTTTCTGCAACAACAAATGCGACGCTTATAATAATTCTCGCAATTAAACCCACGAATGAAACACACTCTCATAATCATAGTTATTGTCAGAATTATAACGACTGCTTCGTCAACCATGGATACCGGCTTTTCTCTTTTTCAATTTTTTCAAATTCAGATTAATTATTCAAACGCGAAACGGAGCGCGCGGACGGGCCGTAAATTGTATAGCCGGGAGGTTGGCTTTTGCGGTTTTGTATTCTCGTTTTTTTTTGTTTTTTCATAATTTGTCCTTTTTTCATCGATCTTTACGGTCTTTTGGGAACGATACTGATACCCTCCGTTATGCTTGAACTGCAGAAGCCGGGACAGTCGGCCACGACGAGCGAGGCTCCGGGGATTGCCGCCCGCTATGACTCTGCCAACACAACAACAACACTCCGCTCACGAGTCTAATTCCTAAGCGACTAATAATCTCCAACACGGACTCGAGACACGATGGAAGCCGCGTCCGGGCCCATCGCATTATATACTCGGAATATATGCACATATATATGTATGCACTTCCCCGTTCCGTCTTATGTTGAACCGCTTATCGCACACACGCTATGCTACACAGTGCAATCAACGTTGTTCGCGAATGCACTCGGTAGATACGTCGAAGAGGCTAGAGACGATTAGCCGTGCAATATACGGCGACTGCATCGCAGGATTACCGGTAGAATTGCTTATCCGCAGCTGTTTCAGTCTGGAGAGTTCTTAGATAATTTCGCCTTACGCATCGAGTGTCCGGATTAACATTACCCATCGAGATAACAAAAACGTGGCCCGGTAGAGGGACTTTCCATGGTTTCTCGAGTCCCTTTTGGAAAGTTTTTTGTAGTATTCAGCTATAATCTACTATTAAAAATGAAAGGAGAAGTGTAAGACTACGTAACAGAATAGAGGAGAAACTAAAAACAGATGAAGAGTCAAAAGAGGGTGGAATAGGTGTCGAGATAAGATTAGGAAAAAGAAGAGAAGAAGAAGATGAAAAGATTAAATCAAAGTTTATATAGTCGTATATATTGTAAACTCACTCGGCGTTGGTCTCTGGAGTCGGCAGGTCACCAATGGTAGTCAATGTGAGTGTCGACCAGTACAAAGATCCGAGATACTTTCTCGTGAGTGTCGCATACTCGCCGGGTCTGTAAGGATAAACCCAGTCGCCCTGGAAGCCCTCGGCCTCGCTCAGCAAATAATAAAAACATCCGAACCAGTGGGCGAGTATAAGGAGTATGTGAATTAGATTGAGAACCCTCCACAGATTCGGGTAGACGGTTCTCGACTCGACCATGTAGTAATAATTGTAGACACGATAGACCTTGAGAAACCTTGGAAACCTCAGCATTGGATTGCTTCCCAGATTCACCTGCAGCAGATCCAGAGGCAGTAGGGCCAACAGATCGAGCACGAATGATTTCGATTTAAGATAATGACCGGCGAGTTTTTTACTGTTATACACCATAAGGCCTTGCTCGAGATAACCGGTACGAAATTGCACGCCAACGTCCACGAAGAACACGAGATCGGTAAAACCGTCACACGCCAACCAAACTACGGGCGCCAATGCCTGAAGCTCTGGTAAGCTCTGACGTACTATCAATGTCCATAGATTATAGAGGACACAGGATGACAGCAACATTAGCCAGTAGTAGTAAAAGTTCTCGTCTGGATTAACAACGGTTTTCGGTGGCCTCTGTGGTCGTCTTGGCCTCCGTCTTCTTCGTCCGGAGTCCTTATCGTCGTTCGCGTCGCCCTCGCCCTCGCCAGTGTCCAAGGTCTCCTGGCTCTCGGGTATTTGCCGCGTCGAGAATCTCTTCAGGAAGCTATCCTCGCGCTTCAACGGTGGCTTCTTCTGGATCGTTGATATTGCCGACGACAACTGTACCGTCGTTCGTAGCTTCATCCACCGCTGATTGCTCTTCGTTCTGAAACGGACAGACGGTTAAGCTTTCTATCAGTATTTCATTATCGACATGGAAGAAGAAGAACAATTTTAGTCTCGTTTTGGAGAAATACCATTTTTTTTTTAATATTTGGGTGGAAGATACGTATATATGTCTGTAATACGAAATGTTATAATTCGAAAAATGTTTTAAAGCGGAAGAGGAAGATATAATACGTGAAGAAGAGTTGATAGAAGAAGAGAAAACAATTGATCCTCTTTTCGATCACTGCAGGGTGACTCGGAGTCATCGAGGCATCGCCTTTACGCACGATATATATTTACATATTTAAAATATTATACACGAAAATTTACGGTGAAAAAACATTTATTGTAATTTGTACACTGTGAATTGTCTCTGATCCCCCCGAAAAAAAAATTAGAAGCACATCAATCTCGATGGATCTTTTTTGTTGGACAAGGATAGATACATTTTTCTTGCGCCTCGATCGTTTGGTCGTCCAGCCACCCTCCCGTTATCTCGTTCTTCGACTTATATATCGTCCCCGTTGGTCGCGCCTTCCCGGAGGATTTCGCGTTCATCAGGATGACCCTGTGTTATCCGAGGTCCCGGTACTTTCGATATTTTTTTTCTCAGTAATCTGAGCTTACAAAACAATATGTCAAACGTTTCCTAACCACATGGGAGTAATAAAGAGAGTATCCGACGAATTGACAACGGCTCTATGTTATCTGAGCGTTTCTACGATTCGCCAGAGCGTCGGATAGATGAGAGACAGACAGACAGACGGACGGACAGACAGACAGACAGACAGACAGACAGACATACAGACAGACATAGACGACAGAAAGACAGATAGGCTGAGAGTACGAAAACATTGGCAGACACAAATACAACACACACACATACACCCACATACACATAGAGATCACGTGGTACGCTATTATGATACACTGACAAAACATATAATGAATCGAGAGACAGACGAAGACAAGATAGAGAGACAGAGAGAGAAAATTTCGCGTTAAGCCCGCCGTTGATGTAAAATTCTTTAGCAGATATCCTTCATAACCTTTGTAAAGCATCGTGTGTAAGGGAAGTTGACGCATGATGTAGCAGAATAGTAAACTAACTAAGACCCGTACGAATTTTAACAGTAGGGATGATGTATGTAATCCTAATCAGGGTTGCAAATTTATTCATAACCGCTTGTCGCAAATTGGGATAGATAGAGAGAGAGATATAATGAGGGACAGAACGAGAGAAAGAGATGGAAAGACATCACTGTCATCGTGCAAGGGAAACGATAAAGATAAATCTTCGCCAGGATTATATATTCATTGCGCTAACTCAGCGGAGAGGAGACAGAGCTTTTACTAAACGATCTTATCTACACTCTAAATATTTTATTTTCACTGGGCAATGCATAATGACATGCACATAACTATTTGTATAGTAGTGTATATCTATAGTACAGATCATGAGATTATAAGAAGACACACACAGTTGATGCTAGAGAATTATTAGGTATTTCGTATAAAATGTATAAAATTATTGGAATCTTGCTGACGTTGTGACTTATACGGTTGGTATTATTGAGTGGAATGATATGACTCATGTCGAGTCGTAAGGCAATGTTAATAGATATTCGTATTGTGTTCGAGACCGTGACTCCGTAGGGCAATAATAGGTGCGAACTTGCACACATTTATTTGTATAGTAGTGAATACCTATAGTACAGATCATGAGATTATAGGAAGACACACAGTTAATGGTGGAGAATAATTAGGTATTTCGTATAACATGTATAACATTTTTAGAATCTGATTGACATTGTGGCTTATACGATTGGTATTATCAATTTGCATATCATGTAAAATCATGTAGGCAATATTATTAAGTATATGTATTTGTGATCGAGAGCGTGAGTGACAACTCCGTAGGGCAACTATAGGTGCGGACTTGCGGGGAGGTACCTCTTGATCTTGCGAAGGGAGGAATAGAGGGCCATGACGGCGCGTACGTTACTCCACTTTTGGGAACCTCTCGAGCTACGGGGACGCCTAGCGGAAGATGGTATCGCAGTATCGGCTGCTGTGCTGCTGTCGTCCAACGAGTTGTCCGAAGCCGTCGATGTATTGGCCGTTTGTTGAAGACTGACGCTGCAGGAATTCCTGAAGGAGGCTCGGCGACATCCTGCTGAAGAAGCTCCCGCAGCTGTGAAACTTCCACCTTCGGACAGCGCGGTCACTGAAGCTGAGGACCTGCGAATAAGACAGGTACGGCCCTTTCGGGTCTCTTTGCTGCTCTGCTGCTACCTCTGCTCGCTTACTCGTCTCTCTATCTAACGCCCTTTCTCTCTGTCCGTCTGTGTCCATCGGGTACTTTATGCATATCCACTTGATCATTTATTTAGTACGAAAGAAGATTCTTGGAAATAATACAGCACTCGTTCTCGGTGACACTGCCATACAACCATTCATAAGACCAGCTTTAACATCCCTCATGCATTGTTTGGAAAATAATTTTTTTTTTCAGGAAGCTGAATAAGCATTGATAATAAATCTGCATAATATCTTCGGAAATTAACGTATATTCATAGAATTGATTGGAATCTGGGTAATTCGAGACAAGAGATGAAGCTGAACAAAAAACATTAATATGAGGATACTGAAATCATTGTTCGACAAATTGACAATGAGGTTATTTTTAGTCTTATTGAATAAATTGGCTGGTTCTTTTCGGGTATCATTTTTTAAGAATTGTATAGGTTGTTTGTAATATCTGTCAAGCCATACGTTGAATAGTCATCAGTTCTATATGAGCTATTCCACGGAACCTTAGTCACCAACATTTCCAAATTCCTGCAATCACTCTAAAAACGCGTAATCTTAAAGTACCAAAGGGATTTAAAAAATTCAAGAATTTCCAAACCTTTTAAAGCTTCCGCATAACGAAAAAGCTAAGCTTTTCATATTCATGTTTTTTAATGATATTTTTGCAAGGGTCGTTCGCAGGAAATTAAAGAAAAAACACAGTATTTTGTGTTCTTGCATTCTCTTTTCGAAAAAAATTACATAAATTTATAGTCCGCATTGAAATACGTTTTTAAAAGTTATTTAACGATTTTTTGTACTTGAACGCGAAAAAAACCATTATATATTTTTTCTTTTCATATTTTTTGTTTGTTTGTCAAGAGGAGAACGAATTCTGAGTCAAACAAATCGGTAGACTCAATTTTTTTCAAGATGTATTTTTTTCAACTTTCTATATTTTTAATAAGAAAAATTCAATTAGCCACCAGGTCATTTAACTGAAAATTGATTCTCGACTTGACATACGTAAAAAAAATATAAAAAGCATAAATACTGACTCGTCCTCGTTTTTCAATAATACAAAATATGATTAAAACTTGTTGTATTAATTGACAACAAGGGCCAGCCGATATTTTTCTTTTTAATTTTTTATTTCATCTGTCAAGTTGATAATAGAATTATAATCCAGAGTTCATATCTCTCTCGTTAATTGAATTGTATTTGACAAGCAAAAAAAAAGTAAGAAGGAAAAATATCGACCGATTTTCGTTGCGTTCATCTACAAAGAATCGTTGAATAACTTTTAAAAAAAAGTATTTCAAAGCCCGCAATAAACGTATGTAATTTTTTTTTAGAATAATAATAAAAAAATCCAAAATAGTGTTTTTCAAGTTACTACGATAAATCCTAGCAGCAATATCACCAAAATAAATAAAAATAAAAATTTAAGTTAATTTTTTAAGTGGAAGCTTGAAAAGACTTGACAGTTTCTGAAACTTTTTCATCCTGTTAGAACTTCAAACTTACTAATTTTCGAAGTGATTGCAGAAAATCGAAAATTTGCGTGACTGAAGTACCATGGAATGCCTCATATGAGTTTTCTTAGAGAGAATCCACATTACACACGTAATGTTTCAGAATCATCGACATTTCCGGTAAGGTTTTATTATTTTATTCGGAGGACAATTCCTTTCTAGATGAGAAAAAAATCTCGGTCAGTAGCTTAACGAATAGATACAGCATTTTTTAAAATCATTAGGCAATACAGCCATTCCAGGTTTATCTTGTAATATCGAATATGACCCGAATAAATAAGACAATAATTGCACGAAATGATGCATGAGAGTCAGCGTAAAAGAAATTCAGCAAATAACAAAGTTTAGAAACATCACAGCTGTGGGTTATCATATAATCTGTGTGCAACATTGAAAATAAGTAAACGTCGACGTCATGTCTATATCCGAGTTTTCCTCAATTTGTAACGAGTACATAAGCAACTTATCGTCCTATTATTAGGCAGGAGTCAGGAGGATATTTATACGTGTATCCATTTCGCTCACGAATTTTTACAGACGCAAAGCGAATAGCCATGCAGGTGAGCGCGCAAATTCGTTCATGTCCTACTCTACTATCATCGTCGTCAGGTCATCCCCACTAAATTTCCTTCATCGATGTTGAAACGGTGCAAATATATATCCATAGATATATATATATATATATCTATATCTGATCTGATACTGCCCAACTTTCGTTCATCGGCCCACTCGCCCCGAGGTTATTTCCGATCGGATCGCCTTCCCAGGGATAATCGTTTATTTGCTTTCGGCTAATTCAATTTTCACGTCGACCTGTCCAGCGCCCTCACAATATCGTGCTAGTGGCCCAAAGCCCCTTAACGCAACTGCATCGGCAAGCGTAACAGTATCAAGCCGGTCGTCAGGCCGTTTTGCGACCGAGAGGGTTGACTGTAAAACCGAGAGTGAACTCTGGCAATTGGAACGGGGTGTGAAGCTGATGTACCGTAAAAAAAAACGTCAAGTGAACTCTGGTTAAATATCAATGGTACCGTCGGTCTATACCCAATAGGGATCAGCTGATTGACTTTACTTTCATCCTAGCCCTCAAGAGATATGATCCGTAAGATACTTTTCACTTTGATCCCTATAAATTCTGGTTTTTCATCATTTCTTCGGTCTATGCTATGAGTAAAAAAACTGTCTTACGTTAAAATTCACAGCACTTGCATTGTTAGACTCGAATATAAGGGCCTAGTTGTATAACTACAAATAGAATTATAATCCAGAGTTCATATCTCTCTCGTTAATTGAATTGTATTGAATTACTTGATAATATTAATAGTCAAAACGACAGCCAAAAACACGTGCCTTTTTCAATTAATTGTAAAACTTCAGATATTTAAAAAATGTATGGTGCCAATTCAGATTTTTATATAGTACAAATTTATATTCTACTTCACATTTAAAAAATGATGTTGAAAGGTGATGATCGGGAAAATAACGACGTGATATTGCATAGAAATCTTTAACTATTTAGATTGACTGATTTTCCATTTCATTGGAGAAGATTTTCCAAATATAATCCAAAGAGCTATACTGTGAAATCCACTGTTATCTCTAGACTATTTGCCAGACAAACGTGGAAATGCTTTGTGCTAAATAAAACAAGAAGTGCATGAGCTGTTTCTGTGCACGATTGTGCTTGGTTTATTCTTTCGTTTAGCACTACTCATAGGGATAGGCATTCTGATGTTACACGCCTGAAGCAATAATGTTCGTGCGCGAGTTTCCGGTGGAAGCTGCAACTGTATCAGGGTAGGATGGAAATGAGAGAGGCAAAATGCACTGGAAGCTGAAGAGCTTTCTATCACGTTATTTCGTCGCGTCTATGCACTCAGCACCGGAAAATGCTCTTCGTAAATACACAAGTTGCATGCATAAGCCTAAAGACCTCATTTTCGTTTCTGTGTCTCTTGCTCTTCATTATTCGTACTTAGTATGTATTGAATGGTTCCCAAGAAGAGAACCGAACCTTCCGAAGTTCTGTAGTACCAGCGGTACTTCACGAACGAGGCAGTATATTAATCGCTTTTATTGGAAAGCAAGAATATTTAAAAAATTTGCCATATGTCGAAATGTTGTAACAGTTTGAAAAATGATGTCTGGCAGAATAAATAGATGGAAAGACGCGAACTTTGGCGTTGATGTTCATGAAAAAGCCATTACAATCGGCTTTTTCTTCAATTTCATTCGCATTTTGTTAGATGCACCTGTCAATTATACCAGACGGGCATTTCATAATTACGTTCAATTTGTTTAAGGATACTGCAACCATACTACCTTAAGGTACCGTGACGTAAAAATAAGAACAGGATTTATTCGACGATCTCCATATTGTTGTTATAACAGAAAAACTCAAAATAGTTTGTTAGCAAAGCGAAATTTTCCACATTTAAGGAGTTAATGTACTTTTAGTTATCTGAGTTGAGAATTTATTTCCTGTTCCATATTTTTTCCTTGTACATCATTAGTACCGTAATTTGATGAACCACGGTCGTAGTCATTTATTCTAAAAGTCGAAACAGCCGGCACAAAGGGGCTTGAGTGTGGAAATCCGAGGAAAGCGAATGCAGAAAAGAGTGTTTGTGAAATAAAATAATCCTGATGAAATCACGGAGCGCAGCGATACCGAATTAATTGGAATGTTGCGCAAATATTACAGATTAAATGTGAAACAGTTTCTGATTTGACGGGATTTGAATCAGCATCGTAATATAGTGGAGTACAAATTCTGTTGGAAATAAAAAGTACGTGTAGATTAAGATAACTCGCGGACTACATGTGTATTATCTTTTAAAGTTCAATTAATAGCTCCCGATAAAAATAAGCTTAAAATTGCTATTACTTTAAATAGAACTTGCTAAAAAATTCATGCATTAATTGAGCCGTCAGCAATACTAATGAAAATACTTGTAATTGGACTAACGAGTAGTACAGGTTGCATCTTTTTCTCTATGCTTTATTTTCTTTTCTTTGTACCCGCTCTTCTTCGTGCACGTGGTGTTTGCGTTAATGCGGGAGTGGCTCCGCAAGCAAATATCAGCACTAGTAGCACCGCAAGGTAACCCCGCTCTTCTCATACTACACGTGCTGAATGGAGTATCCCACTTTATTCATCGATCCAATTACACGTATTATCTCGGCACTTCAGGCCTGTGTCGGATGATAGACTCGTCAGTGTATACGACGGTGAAACGAGTTGAGTTGAGTCGAGTGATAAATCATAATTAGGCTAATGCAAAGATATTCCATCATCCAATTTTCTATCGAACTTGCATCGATTGGTAATAAAAAACAAATTATGTTTGCAAAACTGTCATCAATAAAACACTTTGTGTGGAAACTTTTTCACAGCTTGATAATCACTACGTAATGACAGATACAAAACGATATCAAATTAACATACGGAAATATTGCTTATCATAATAACAAGATTTGTAAAAGAGGGAAAAGTAGAGGTCGCATGGACATTGGAAATTTATTAGGTGAAAAAAACTTTCCAGCGTACAGGTGACATCGATACGAGTCTGGACGAGTATTAAATCTTAATTAGGTTAATGCAGAGCTACTCCGCTATCAGAGACGCCATCGAACTGGGATTGATCAGTATTAATTTAAGAAAAAATAAACTTAGAAAATATGATAAGCCACTGCCAAAGTCTCAATCGAACTGACATTGATTAATAAAAATAAAAATTGAACCGATTGATAAAATATTGTTGCACGGATTCCGCGTATGGACTAGTGGATAATGGATCGTCGAACATAACACTTTTTTATCGTCATGCCACTGATCAAACACTTCGTGTAGAGAATTTATTGCTGCATCATAGTAAACATTTCAAGACAATGAAGAAGTAATGCAAAATGAACGTTGCACCGAAGATGCATGCAAGGTTGGGTCTGTCTATAAGAAGTTTTGTTTATCACAGGAACATGATTTAATAAAGAGGGAAGCACGGAGCTCGCGCGGTTACCAGAAGCTTACCAGACTTATAACTTGTATATGAGCTCTCAAGTGTATACGACAGCCCGAGTATTAAATCATAATTAAATTAATGCAAAGATGCTTTACCATCAAAGTATCCATCGAATTGGAATTAAGATAGTCCTGTCACAGTGGTTAGTCAAATCAGTGCTACATTTTTAATCGCGTTTTTACACATTTTGGTTGTTTTGCCGACTGTTTTTAAGAGTAGCTTCCTGATCAGTGTCAATTCTCAATATATAAATACATCCACAGATACGGTTTGAAATGAAAATACCCTGATACATACAAATGTCTGATGAAGTCATTGTCATCCAGTTTTCTATGAGAAAAAAACCATAATATCGGTCTGATTATGACGAGCAGTAACTTATTTTATTTTTTAAAAGGTGCTTTATTGATTGACCACACAAATTCTTTATGAGTATCAGTCATTCAAAAGTGACAAGCATGTGTAAATCTAATGATAGTTTAGAGTAGAAAAAAAATTTCTCACAAAGAAAACTATAAGAAAATGTCTTCGATCAATCAATCCTTTAATAAACAAAACAATATCGTTTATCAAAGTCTGACTAAAAGTATGATTTTTTCTAATAAAAAAGGAATGCCGACAACCTCATCTGACAACTGTATGTATCAGGGTATTTAAATTTCAAAGCGTGTCGATGGATACACTGAGAGAAATAGATACTACCCGATAGTAAAAATATACTATCGAATAGTATATTGGATGCTTCGTATAGGGATCACTCTCTGGAGTGCAACAGTTAGTATAATTATAGTAATGGTTAATATCTGATTGTACCAAGTACATTCCGTATAATAAACCCTTACAATACACACATTACACAGTACTATCCAAATACTACCCGATAGTATATAATATTTAGTATATCGGATATTAAAAATCTTAGTATCTATTTCTCTCAGTGTAGATTTATATGTTAAGCACTCATGCTGATGAGCAAGCCACTTATTAGAATAATCGGCAGAACTACTACAATGTGTAGAAATGCGATTCTAAATTGAGGACTGATTTGACTTGCTAATGCGAAAGGACTACCTTAATTGGTAAGAATACAATACAATGATGTTGCGAAATATCACTGAAAAACTGCAGTGACGTAACATATAGACGTATAAATCCTTCGTCGATGAAGATACTCTTTCATCATCATGTCACTAATAAAAACACTTTATGTAGGGACTTTTTCACTGCATGATAATAAAAATGTAATGACAGTGAAAACGTGATACGGTATGGACATTGGCCGGGCATTGCATGCTGGTTTTAAGCGTCTCTCTCTAGAAAGTATTGCTTATCACTGGAGCATGAGTTGGAAAGGAGGAAAAAGCAGGAATTGCATGGTCACCGGAAGTTTATTAGGTTTATAACCCATCCGGGAATCTCCGCAAGCTCCAGTACTGAGATAGGTGGTCACATGATTTTATGAGGGTTTATAGCCCGACAGAATTGGTGCTATCTTCTCTATAAAATTTGCTGCTCCCTTGTCTACAGTGTCAAGGCTATCATGCGGTGAGATGGCTATACTGCGAGTCCTAGTACACGACTATACATAGATGACCAGAAAATAAGTTTAACTTGCTTGAACAAGAGATCAGAAGAGAAAAAAGGAAGGGAAAGTCATGGGGGGCGACTTGGGGTTTGTTTAGACCGTTGCCTCGGTGATGACGACAAGACTTTCCTAAATTATGCAGAAACTGAATATGTCTCGTTCAGAGGGCGACCCTGTGACGTCTTATGTTACTACTACACGCAATCAACGAGACACGAATTCTCGGACTCACAGAAAGCACGTTTGTTCAACGCACAATCCCTTCGCCAGATGCGCGAACACAGAACGACCAAGACAATTCATACTCCGAGATTTTTACGACTGTGTGAATTCGGCTTGAGAGCTTTGCCGGTGGTACGAATTCTCCCCTCGTGTTACGCCACGCAAATCGAGAGCGCTTACCATCGACTTTCTTGGGACCCACGAGGTTGCCGCTCGTGCTGTCTTCACATGTGATCAAAGACCCATTTTTTACCTGACAAATCCCAGACATACTACTGTAATATATGAAATATGTTATGTCGATGCGTAGGACGATTTCTGCAAGTCGAAATACGAGGGCAAAGGAATCGGGTAGAATATTTTTTTTTTGCTTAAAAGAGGGCGATTCTTATTTTATAAGTCGCATTTATCGAAGCGATACGCGGTGTCAAGAAAATGTGTGTCTGTGATATAGCGAATAAATAAATAAATAATAAATCTTTATTACCGCTATTTTGTAATTGAATTTACGAAATGACTACCTAAAATGTCTACCTAAAATCTTCGCATAGTATAAAATTTATTATCTCCTTATATGAATGTGATATAAATTGATACATGCGTATCTATTTATGATCTTAAGATTTTCCGACTTTCATGGTCCCCATTAATAAATTAACGCTCTACCGCACACAGTTTTTCACACGAGATATCGAGAACCTATACTTCTGAAATCATTTGTCTTCTTTAAATTTCCGGGCAGCAGTTGAAACGTTGAAAGTACGTTAACCAAAGAAAAATTTCTTAGTAAACCGCCAAATAAATACCCGTGGGTGAAACCCGATTTATCCCCAAGAGAACTTGTTTGCGGCAAAAACGTTGGATAGCCGCTTCGTCCGGACAAAGTCTTGGTTCAACTACTTTGAGTGATATAAAAAAAAGAATGTATTTGTATAGGAAGGAAAAAGCTCGGAGATAGGCGAGGGAATGAGGAGTTAGCCGTTACGCTTCAACATGGAGCAGCTCTACAGACATATACTATAAAGATATATAGGCACCAGTGGCAACCGAATTGATCGTGGGACAAGTGCTTCCTTTCCCAACAAACAAAAAGAAGAAAAAGGTAAAATTCAACTTCTTGAGGACCGGAGAAAAAAGAAGACGGATATAAACAAGTCGTGAAGCGAGCATGCGGGAATCTGTGTGCTACGCGAAACACATAGTGCAAACGGGGAACCGGCTCATACATAGCAAGAGTGTGGAAAGCTGAAGAGAAAGAGTGAGGTAGCTACTGGTGACCCTGGACAGCCTTGGCGTGGTCCACTCCCTCCTCTGTAGTCTGCCCGAGAAGTTTCATATTCTGTCGGAAAACTTTTCCCGCCCACTCTGGCATTACAGAAAGTTGGATCGATTCCAAAATCAACGTTAAACAATTCAGAATATGGAGATGGAAGGAAAATGGGAGGTTACAGCGAAAGTAATGCCATAAGGATGGAATTGAAACACAAATCGTTTCCTTTAAACCACATCGGACGACAAATTCCCGAGGAAATTCCCTCCACACGCAATGGCAATGGCAAATCTATTATGATTTCAGCGATGAGCTTTCCGGTATTCACTAAATCGTAGAATGGAAATGGAATAAATTTCCGCTGAGAAGCAAGTTTTCCATCGCCGGGATAGCTAACTGTAGGCAGAAACTGCAGATTCGAGAATCTGGCCATACCGAGAGAGGTAACCCGTCATATATCACACCGGTGCCCGGAGGACGTCAAACTAATGACATCTGGCCTTCGCTCTTTCGCTGTCGCTCTATCGTGCAACGTCAACTTCGTTAGGACTGCCTGCACGGGTTGCTGACGCTCGGGTGGAAACCCAGGAAACACAGGGCCCCGGGGCCGAGACCTCTGCACTGGTCTAGGTCACCAAGGTTGACGCGTGCTTTCATATAAAATCTACTTCGCCGCGTTTATACTTCACTAGTCGTCAAGTACGTCGTTATACGCTGCAACAAAAGTAGCTTCAACAGAAATGATATCTGGAGATTTTTATGTCTTGCGAAAAGATATTAAGGGCATGCATAGAGTCACCTAGAAAAATTGATAAGAAAAAAAATTCTGTAGACGATACCCTTGTTTTAAAAATTCTTGAGTACAATTTTTAACCTATCGCAGCTTTCATACAAAGCCGCGAACAGATTTTAGTATTGGTGTGTTATTTCATGTGTCGCTAAGTAGATTGGGTTTATGGGATTAGGGTGCGTGTAGTCCTGGGTGCAGTGAAAATTGGATTAACCGTAACCAATTATATAGTTAGTTTTTAATTTGAAAAAGCTCAATTCACACATCCAAAACAATATGTTTGTCAAAAAGGCCTTAAATAAGAATTCCTACACTCGTTCTAGAATGCACTTTTCGACGAGTGGAATAAGACATCGAATCTAAAATATGTTCGGTGATTCGGTCTGAAGGCTGCGACAAATTGAGACTCACTATTTACCTCACGCTATTGTAATGGACTGTACGACGATGGAAAATTGCAGAATTATAATGCTTCGTATGTACTTAATGAGGTTCAAATGGAAGATTTTTCAAAAGAAGGGTCTTATCTACATAATTTTTTTTCTCGTGATTGTTTTCAGGTGGAACGCCTCCCTTGGAGGCGTCTGATAGAATTCATAACGGCAACACCCACAAGATACGATTACCAGCTGAGACACGATTTCACGATCGGAAATTTTTATTTTACTAGCAGCAGCGTGGCCGCTTCACTCTATTCCTTTCGATTGTCCCTTCTTATGAATAAACATGAAATTTGCATTTTTATACTATTCGTCATTTTACGTGACTATTATCGCTTCAGCGTTTTGATATAATCGATATTTCGATATAATTATGGCATATAGGAAATATGCCATGTCTTTATTTTGCGGCAATTATAATCGTCTGAAGTTGAATTTATGTAAAAGCCATCGACGACCATTCAAAATGCTAAATAGCTAGCTTCATTCTTCGATATTTTCATTTTCGATGTGTCGTGTCTTTTTTACAAGAGGATATCAATAACAACTTTCGCCCAACGATTATCAAAATTTATACGATATATTCACCTTTAGTTTATCCGCTATCGAAATGTTTCACTTGAGAAAAAATAAGACATCACTCGTGAGGAAACGCTTGTTTCCGAATCACTAATATCGCGTTTTCCTATAGGCACAGTTAATTTTAGCGTTTAGTAAACTAGTACCGTTTAACAGATAAATCTTAAGTTCTACCTAATACATTTCTGGCTTTAAGGTAGTAAAACCGTTTCGATGAGGAATTAAGCGCAGCGACAGCGAATTAGCGAATTGGCACATCATTGACTTTTTTCTCAACGAAAACCGCGTTGTGACGACATCTTCTATTAATAATGATTCGAGAAGTCGTTACAACTCCATTTTAGATCAATCGTTCCAGTCTCTCATACCTATGATCTTCTGGTACTGACTTTTTTGTGGGCTTATAAAATTTGATAGGTGTCTATCCCCTCGACTCCCGGTTCACGACTACATATAGACACCCGGAAAATAAATGTAACTTGCTCGAACGAAAGAGCACCAGTGAACATTTGATTGCCGAAGTTGACAGTGCTATCGGATTGCGATTGAATACATTTACTACGAATAGCCATCACGTCAGAGTGGATAACTCTTCTTTTTACCTCTGATTTTATACTATGACAGATATACAAATGTGACAAAAACGTCGTTCTCACTGTGCACGTATAACAATACTGGATGACAAATTTCGTTAAAAAAACTCTCCAGATTTTTGCGTTTATTTGTGTTGCCAGTACTCCATGATTTTTTTTCCAAACGCTCATAAAAGTCAGAAAAGGCATCGTTTTATGAACACAAGATCAGGTTTAGGCGTCTTGTTTCCGTCAACACGAGTCCCGGTAGACGTGTGAAAAGGGTATCCATGTGGGAAGGGTTGAAATAGGAAACAGGGGAAAAAGCTTCTTGACGGATTAAGAGAGTCAAGACCATTTCGCTTATACACTCTTGGAAGTTCAAAGCCCCTTTAAAGTTTTCTGAGACGAGCGCTTTAATGCAGTGACGGTGACGTAACGCCTGAGGGCGATCGGTGAGAGCTTACAGCTTATAGGGCCGAACGATACTGTTGGGAGGATTTGCCTAGGTCTTTTAGAGCCCACGACGGCTTACTGTAGCTTGGCAAACTCCAGGGCCAACTCTACTGCATCTGAAGATGTCTCTTTAAAAATTTCCTCATTAACCACGTGATACTCAGCGAGTTATCATGTCTTTAGCCAATAATTTAAGCAAAAACCTATTCATCCCACTTGGTCCCACTCTATCGTCTTACTGAAACTAAGAACGTTTCCCTAGGGTAAAAAGAAGTTCTATGAGAGTCAAAACGGCTGAAGCGGATGTAACGTTGAGATGGGATCGTAATACCGACTGATTTCCGACATCCTACGGTCGAAGAGGACATACAGGACAGGGAAGGTCTAATTGCTGAGTACACAAGAGCCGTATAAGTGCCAACAAGTATAGCATATCGTGTTTGGTTTGCGAACTCCTAAAGGAAGGAAACTATTGACCTATATAGCACACACAAGTTAGTGTTATTCTAGTACGTGGCAAATCGGTGCTGTGGTATGTTCTTGGTTTTGAAGGAAGCCGAGGAAACCACAGCTTCGCTGACTACCGAATCTGCTATAGACAGTACCGTGAACTCAGAAATCTACTGTATTATGCGAGACTCTTAAGTAGGTAAACACGAATGAAGTTTCCAAGTGAATACGTGCCGCGCATTCACTTGAAATTTCTCAGGCTAAATTCAATGTACCAAGTTCGATTGGAAATCGAATCCTCGTCAACGGGGATCTGTGCGATTGGATTTACAATGCGGGTGAAGCGAAAAACTCTTGATTGAGAAATTCTTTGATCGCCTTTTTTGAAGGATCGTGGGAACTGTCGAGGCTTTTACTCACCTGGATCCACCGTGACCGTTGGATCGTCTACCGCTACTTTCCTCATCCTCGTCGTCTTCCTCATCTCGGGAGGTCGCCAATGAATGGGGGACCGAGGATGGAGCGCTGCTACCGGAATCGGGCCCAGGACCCATTCTCGAACCGGAAGCAGCGCTGTAGGCGGACGACGGCGCCAGACCTCCCCCCTGGGCCTCCTCGTTCTCCGCCCGATCCACCTGTCAATCAAGCACACGAATAAAATATTAGAAGGTTTGTGTTATCAATATAGTTACATTCTGTAATCTACCACACTGAAAAAAAAATTAATAAGACAACAACCAGACTGTAGTCAAATAATACATAAGTACTTAGTTGCACTATTATGTACATAGATAAACTATTATTTATCCTTGAGATAATTATAAAAAGCGTCGGAATAAAACATTTAAAGGTCTGACATTATTAATATAATTACTTATTGTAATCTACCACATAGAACTCAAAATTAATCTGACAGCAACCAGACTGTAGTTAAATAACACATAAGTAAGTAGCCACGTAATTAATTAGTGTCACTGGTATGTTCAGTTAGAATATTACTTATTGTTGTAATAATTATAAAAGC